>OY740787.1:34312502-35512502 GCA_963514005.1 Raja brachyura | reverse complement strand
GGACTGCTCTAAGTAGGTATGTTACAAAACTTACCTTGAGCAGCGCTGCAGTTCTGCCGCTCCCCGTGTGCGCGACTTTGGCGCCTTTCAGAGGGGGGCGGGCTTAAAGTGCCGTTTTTCCACAGGCAGGGAAAATCGATCAATGTCGGGCGATTTCGTTGCGGAAGAAAAATCGCTTTTTAATTTTTTAATAAATTATTTATTAACTAGAGTAATTTAACAATCACCTTCAAAAGCTGTGAGCGCCGACAACGGGAAGGATTTTGCGTAGGGGAGAAAAAAAGGTAAATAGTTTATTTTTATATTAAAAGTTGGTTTTTCGGGAGGCTTTAATAATATTTTCATGTTGCGAAATGGGGTCCAAAAAAAACAGTATTTTTCCTCCCGACTTCACCGCTAACTGCAACGTTCCAATCCACCGCATTCCACTAAAACCCACTCACTAGTTGATTTAAATGGCCATTAATTTACAGGCACTAAACACTAAATTCCTTCCATTTGGCCCAGAAGTTCATGAAAATGAGATTTAAAAATTATGTTATATTGTGGATTATTGTGTGAATGTTATTTGGACACGTAGGCAATTTAAAAAAAAGTTTATCTTTTCTTAAGAAATGGATAGATGTTTAGATCTACTCATTGAATTTTGTAATTAGCTGCAATTAGATAACTAACTAATTATATGCTTTAATTTCAGGTCATCCAAGTAAGATTGTTTAATATTTGTTCCAGAATGCTTCAATCTATAATAACTGAAAATTTCATTGAGTTCTCTTAATTGTTAAGAAAGTTATGGGCTTTTAACTGTTCCAGATCACAGCTTTTGAGTTAAGTCAATTGAAAGGCAATGGGGAACAAGATGCTAATTTCCGAGTATGAAAATGGCCATAACTTTCTTAATACTGAAGATATGAAAGTGAATTAGGTGTCAAATTAAACTTCCTTTTATGCTTTACCTGATGGGATAAATTGCAGACTTGAATTTTAAAATCTCAAAATTTTGTAACATTGCTACTCTAAGGGAATGCCAAGTTATGGTAGGCTAGCCTATTGGAGAGGTTATGCCAGCAGCACCTTTGCTCAGGGCTGCTTGATGAGAATGCCAAATCTATGGCAAATACTGGCCTATGGGGAAAGTCCGTGCCAGCAGCACCTTTGTTCAGGGCTGCTTCATGGGCACCAGCGGTACCTGTTTGGGCTGCTTTATGGGAATAGCAGTTAAGTAGGGTATTCCCATATACAGTGATCATGAGGGATGAGGAGGTATTGTTAGGATAAGGCAATATAACAGAATGATGACAAAAAAAGTATTCAAAGAAAACTATACACAGTTTTAAAAAGCGCTGGTTATATTTGTGCTAAAATCCACTGTTTAGTCTCAAACTATATTTGAGAAATTGTGCTCCTCTATCCAGTTAGATTAAGTTCCTATCAAATAGATTTGTAGGATGTTGGGATTTACTTTTAGGTTTTCAATTGGCCATGATGCCGGCCTGGGCAACAGATTGCAGTCAATAAGACTTTGGTAACAGTTGTTGGTATAAAACAGTTCTAGTCGTTGGACTAATTGTTAATTGTGTTGATGCAATTCAGGTGTGTAAGTAGAGCAACAGTTATTTTGTTAAATGGTTAATTATTAAGTGCCATCTAGGTCATTGTTAACACCAGCTGAAATTAATAAAGTCACGATGCTGGACAAACAGTGTTCATTACTGCTATAGTAGTTGTTAGGTAAATCTTTTATTCTATTGCAAATTGGTGCTAATGGCCCTAAATGGGAAATTGTGTCAGCAGGGCTTTGTAGCAGACCTGCTTTATGGCTCCCTCATGTAAGAGGAGAGCATGTGGGATTGGCATAGTTTAACGCTGAGTCTGAGGGTATAGCCATAGAGCATGCCCAAGAGATCAGGGCATGTGCCAGAGGTCTATGCCTGGCAAGGAAGTTACCATCCCAAACACATATGCAGTAAACACCGCTCTCAGGGGGACATTACAGTTGGCTGCCGAATCTTCTATTCAGGTAAAACCTTTCCACAGGTGTAACCTGGAGGGCGAAGCACAAACTATTGGAACGAGCAAGGTTTCATAGTTACTGCGTCAATGCATCCCATATCTTTATTGGCAGTAGCGGTTTACTGAAGTTGCTTGCAGCATGAAAGCTGGCCAGAGGTTCCACACACAGGACCTGTGTTACTCTACAATTAAGGGACCACTTGCAGTTTGGTAAGGTGTATACTTAGTTATACATTACAAATGATTGAGACATTATCAGCTACTTTGAATGGTAAAATGTACAATATTAGTTTTCAAGCAGGTTAGAATTGGGCAGGTTCAGTATAAGGACCAAGATTGTCTTGCTAGACTGGCTTGAAAATTGGGCCACAGTTGCTGTTTAAGGTAGTTACCAAGTAGCTCAAATATCATCTGGAGTTTGGAGATGGAACAGATTTGCATGACTTGCCAAAAAAATTGTGTTATTAGTATCAACTATCTATAGACTCTATGGGCATTGTATGGGTTATAAAGTGATTGGACAAATAAGCATATTGTCATGCTCATGTTCAGGTTGATGCATTGTGATGATGGCATATGTTAGTCACGAGGGTGCAATCAGTTAAAGAACCACTGGAATGGTTACATAATTTTGTTGCCACAGGAGAATCATCAAGTGTGGGTAATGGCAACACAGAGTTGGTGTTGAATCGCACTGTATTATGAAATTCTGGTTAAGTGGAACACCTAATATAAATATATGTGTGTGTATATATATGTATGTTGGTTTCATGTTTATTTCACTGGTTGCAAAATATTTGGCATAGCAGTGACGAAAGATACATTCTCGCCAAAAGGAGCAGGTGGATCTGTTATGGCTACCTCCATTTTGTCTCATCAATCGAGGCTTCAAATAAAGTCATTAAGAGGCTTTAAGTTCCTGTTGTGTGATTATGCAAATTGATTCCCGATTTGTTGCGAATAATTATATAACCTTATTGGTTATTTTAAACTTGAATTTGCTTGTTCAGCCTGAGGCTTCGGAAATCAGATGTTGCATGATAAACTCAAATTTATGTTCTGCAGGTTTAACAAACTCACCTAAGATTTGGGTTGTTACATCTATCCTTCTATGTGTTCAAAGTTTTGGCATAGCACCAAACGGCTGAATTTTCTTTTCCAGGAGATGAAAGAGTTTGTTATGCTTGTGTTCCATGGAAAATGGTATTGATTGCTAATGTTTCGAGTTCATGCTAAATGATTGTCTGTTAATTATGGAGTTATATGGCCATTAATTGGCTTGATGAGCTTCCTCATTGAATTGGCTGTAGCAAACGAGACTCGCTCTGTCGGATCCACACCGGTTATCAAGGGGTAGGATATCTTCAACATAGGTCCCAGGACCAGTATAATGCCATATGCGATGTTGATATTTGTGAACACTATTTCACCAGGAGGCAGTAACTATATACTTAAATTTGGCTGGAGTTTATTAGGTAGTTATCCTTCTGGCACTGGTTTAGTGCAGCAGGTTCAGTCGCTAAATAATTGTGATGGTACAGGATGATAACGTCTGTAAGTTATAATATGTTATAAATACTTGAGCAGACCAGAAGGGGGTCAGGTTTCAAAATAGTCACAGGCATACCAGGGGACCTTTGATAAGATAAGCACACATGTATACAACAATATGTCAAGGTCATCAAGAGCCTTGGAGTTCTGGACTAGCAATGTTGTTAGTCACAAAGAATTTGGGAGAACTTATTGTTCAGGGCATTCCAGATGAGGAAAACGGAGTTGTGTTATGTACTAATGGATTCTGTTTCCAGATCTCATTCCACCAGGGCTGCTACAACATCAGCAGCAAGGGTATTTGTGTTCCGCTGGGTCTCATTGTTGCGGCTGGAGCATGGTCCATCGAATGAATCTCCAAACATCTGTAATGACCCATTGGTGAACCAGGAATATTTGTTAACTCTATTTATTTTCTGGTTATATGTTCCATCTGGGTGAGAGATGGAAATATTATTGTTTCATTTAAACAGCATCAGCATGTTTACATCTATGTTATGACTGTATGCATTATGAATGTTTTCCCTTCATTTGTCAATGAAGCAGCTGTGGTTGTGTATACTCGTTTCACACGGCATGAAATCACAGAGCTTTGAAGTCTTCACATAGTCACTCACGTGACTCCGAAGTAAAATAGTAAGATTAAACGAGAACTTAGCAGTTTGAAGTTTGATCTTTATTTTATGAGGAGTCGAGTTGAGGGACTACGTGCCCTTCACTCCCAGCCCTCATACATTTCATCTGGTAGTTCTAGTCTTTGTTATCTTACCATTATACTTCAGTTACTATTTGCTGTGATTTCACACCATTGCTTTGAAGATTGACGCACGAACGGCTGTACGGGGTTCTTCACGTAGTCCCTCAACTCAACTCCTCATAAAATAAAGATCAAACTTCAAACTGGTAAGTTCTCGTTTAATCTTACTATTTTCACACAGAGGGTTGTCAAACTGTGGAATTCTCTGCATCAGAAGGCAGTGGAGGCTAATTCTCTGGAGGCTTGCAAGAGAGAGATAGGTCGAGTTCTGAAAGATAGCAGAGTCAAGGCATATGAGGAGAAGGCAGGAATGGGGCACTGATTGTGGATGATCAACCATGATCACTGTGAATTGCGGTGCTGGTTCAAAGGGCTGAATGGCCAACTCCTGCACCTATTGTCTATTTTATGAAATATATATCATATCTTTCGGGGGTTATTTCACTGCTTATGTGTTAGAAAATTCTAAGCTTTTGTTATGCAAACTACTAGCAGAAAGCTTGAGAATCACTTTCAATTTATTGAAAATGCAGGAGCTTCAGGGGGCGTTGCCCCCCGATCCCCGCCAAGGGCCCAGCCTGCCTCCTGGATCCCCGGCCAATACTTCGTACTTTTATTTCCCGAGGAGAATTATCATACTTGGGCCACATTGCTTAAAAATGTTGGGTCTACTGTATGAGAAGGGGTTTGTAAAAAATAATAATATTATTAATATAGTGTAATTCAATACAAAATAATAGTTAAAATAAAAAATTAAAGGCTATTAAAGTATCATGTAACTTAGCCATAAACAAAAAAAATGTTCAAAGTACGGATGTTTCATTTAAAATATATTGAATATAAATTAATTATAAATCATTTAAAACACTATTAACATTTATGACAGAAATTAAAATTTGTGGTGATCTGTTGTGGAACAACCCCATTGAAGAACAGTGGTTACCCAGACCTCATTGCTGGTTGCGAAGGGGCCCTCATAACATTTCAAGCTTCAGGGCCCCAAAAATGTAGGTCCGCACTGGCCAAAGGATCTGTTTCTGTGATGTATTGTTCTATGGTTCTCCATCACCCAAATTCCAGTGATGATTAAATAATTAAGTGTCAAGAATGGGTGGTCACGGTCTTTCTTGTTGGAGATGGTCATTGCCTGGCACTTGCGGGGCACAACTATTAATTGCCTGAATGTTTTGTTATGCAAGGGTGTGTTCTTGGGAGTTAACAAAACATTAGAAAACAGTTTCCCTCTTATGTGGATCTCAAGGACAATGGATATAAATATAATGCAGGCACGACTATCTTACAGAGATTTAGGTTTTCTTTCCTGCCCTCAGGATCCTTATCATGTCTTACAAGTTCTATCTGGCACTGGATGTATGTGGAAACCAGGTGATTATATTAAAGTTAGTTATTGATAAGCTACCGCAACAAAATGCCTATTTGGCAGCCATTTCTCACCAATAAATTTCATCTGGGACCTAACAGGAATATGGTTCAGATGCTGGTTAATACACAAATGGACACTAAGTGCTGGAGTAACTCAGCAGTTCAGGCAGCATCTCCAGAGAACACGAATAGTTGATCCAGAGAAGGGTCTCAACCCGAATCGTCACTCATTCGTGTTCACCAGAGATGCTGCCTGACCTGCTGAGTTACTGCAGCACTTTGTGTCCTTCAATGAACTGTGGAATTGTGCAGATCCAATGGAGTCATACAGCACAGAAGGTATATTTTGCACCATAGTTGAAAATCCATTTTTCTGTTCTTTGGAGACTGGCAACTAACTTCATGGATGTTTCATGGATCTTCAAATCATAAAGCATAGAAACTTAAATGAAATGCAGATTTGTGAAATGATTGTCATTTAACAGGTACACCAGCTCCACCTAGTGATTATTCATGGTTATTTAATTAACTAATTTATTTATGTAATATTGGGAAAATACAAGAAAGTAATGGGATAATGGAATTATTTTTGAATTGCTTAAGCATCGAATTAGCACATGTACATTGCTTAGTTGCCTCTTTTGTGTTGTTGACATTCATTGTCCTTGGTACGAAAAAGATCATCCTTAGTTAACTGAGGAACATTGCAGAAAATAACTTGCATTTTGTAACATTCATATATAAGAAAACATTTAAATATTTTTCAAAAGATGAAACAAAACTTGCTTTCTTGACCTACAATTCTGTTCAGAAGTCAAAGTATATCAACCACATAAGTACTATGGAATGATTTGAATATCTGTGCTGACTGCCTGACTCCCCAAATGCCTCCCACCATTGATACAGCACAAGTCAGGAACTTGATGGACTATAACATCCATGAATGATTGCATCTTTGTCAATGCGTGGTGTACCTTCCCACTCAATTGCATCATCTAAGGCTTAGAAACATCTAAGAGCCTACAGGGTATGACAGAGTAGATGCTGAGAATTAATGACCGACAGGAGAATCTTGGGCAAGGAGACTTATGGCCCTGTCTCACGGTGCAAGTCCACCCAAGAGTGATCCCAAGTGAAAGAAAAAATCAAACTCGTGGTTGACTACGAGATTCCAAGTTTATGTTCACGAGTTTAAACGAGTTCCCACGTGTATGTCTAAGTTTGCCGTTTACTTCTCATTTCTGTGATGTACCAAGTTCCTCTCCCAAGTTACTCTTGAGCCAACAACGACTACCGACGTGTGGAAAAATCATCACATGGATGGAGGTCACCAGGAGCAAGAGGGTGATTAAGGCGGAGAAAGTGTAGAGGCCAATGCCCAGGTAGTCCAACTCGCAGGCATGCAGGTCCACCATGACGACGCCGTGGGCGCGGTGGGCTTTGGGGGAGGCGCAGGTGACATTGGTGACCAGGCAAGGGATGTAGACCATGGTCTGATTGTTCCACCACACGAACCACCTGGCGTCACAGGTGCAGAGAAAGTGGTTGCCGCTTAGCCGCTGGCCTGGGAAACTGCAGGCCTGGATGGTCTTCAGGTTGTTGTAGCTGAGATCCAGGTACTGCAGGGAGGTCACATCCCGCAGGAAGTCTTTTGTCAGCTTGGAGATCTGGTTGTGGGTGAGGTTGAAGATGCGCAGGGTCTGGGTGCAGTTGGACAGCATGCACGGCACCGTGGTCAACAGGTTGCTACCAAGGTCCAGCAGCTCCAACCAGCCTAGCAGGTAAAGCCTGCCCCAGTTGAAGCTCAGCAACTGGTTATCGCTCAGCACAAGCTCTTTGAGTAGCGGGGGCAGGTGGTCAAACACGTCATGCAGCACGAACACAGCTCTGTTGCCCAAGAGGTCGAGGTGGCTCGGGTTGGAGAGGTTCACAAAGAACTCAATGTACATGTAATTGCTGTTGCTCCACATGTAATTCAACTGGTTATCCCGGAACTCCAGCATGCTCAGCAAATTGCTCCTTAACTGAGTCTGCTGAGGTGGAGATGTCGTTCTTGCTGACTTTTGATATGTGTTGACTCCAATATCACAGAGACTGATGCATTTTAACGATGGGCTAAAGACAATCTTCTATATACTTTTAAAACTGTGTGTGTGGCTGTATGGCGTTTTGCATTTGATTCGTTACTCCACGCAAAGCAGATGCAAAAACGCCGAGCTTTTTACCATTTCGATAGCGATTTTACTTTTACATTCGCACATCCACTCCTTGGTCAATTATTTCCCCAGATTTTGAGTAGAATTGATCACAAAACTCAAACACAACTCAATTTTTAAGATCTAAACGGCTCTTACCTGCTGCTGACATCACAATGCCCACATGCTGACCAATCCAGGCCCACCTGCCTCCAGTATGCCTCCAAGTGCGCTCATGCCACGCCCCCCGCTGCTGGACTCCAGTATGCCTCCAAGTACGCTCGCGCCGCGCCTCCCGCTGCTGGACTCCAGCCCACCCACCTGCCCGCTCACTCCAACTCCCCCCACTTCACCTCTCTCCACCATCCTCTCCTTCCTGTATAATATTTTTTTATTTGAAATAATCAGTTTACAATGTATAGCTTACTTTATAAACTTACACCTTAATTCAATACTACTACAAATAACATATCAATACTTAATATCTTCTATTTTTTGGAAATAAAGAAAAAGATATATAAAAGAGAAAAAAAAGAGGAAAAAAAAAGAGAATTAAAAAAAAAAAAAAAAATTTCCCACATCCTTCAACCATAAAAAAAAAAGAAAATTTAAAAAACAAAAATATTACATATATATAAACAAAACTAAATACATTATACGAAATACTATTTCATACAGTAATATCTATAATAAATGCGCAATAATATCAAATATAAGTAGGTTATTCGCATCGGATTCCGTAGGGTACCTGTCGAGCCGTGATTCCAAGAATAGCTACTTCTCTAAATACTGTATATATGGAGACCATATCGATTCAAAAGAATTATACCTGTCCAAAAGGACAAATCTAATTCTTTCCAAATTCAACCTCTCCAACATCTCTGCTTTCCACATTTTAATTGTTGGGGATAATGTTCCCTTCCAAAATTTAAGTATCATTTTTTTTCCTATTATTAAACAGTAATCAAAAAAATTTCTTTGATTTACTGTGAGTACCAAATTTGGCTCCGGAATTCCAAATATTATTAATTTTGGGTCTGGGTCGAGTTCAACCTTAAGAACTTCCGAAATAACTTTAAAAATTTCAATCCAATAATAATTCAACCGTGGGAACGTTACAAAACTATGTATTAAATTTGCTTCAAGATTCTTACATTTATCACAAATAGAGGAGAGACTAGGAAAGATACTTTTTAATTTGGTTTTCGAGTAGTGTAATCTATATATAACTTTAAATTGTATCAATGTGTGTCTGGCATTCAAAGAACACCAATGTATTCTTTGTAAGCTTTCTTCCCAAGTTTCTTTTATTATAGGTAATCCAATTTCATTTTCCCATGCTAAACGATATGTTTCAGTTGTTGGGTTCTCTTTATCTAAAATAATATTGTATATATAAGCTATAAGCTTATCCGTATTTGGATGTAAATTAAACAGCTCATCTAATAAGCCTGATTCTTTATTTTTATAGTCTTGTGTGTTGCATTTAATAAAATCTCTAATTTGTAAATACCTAAAATGGTGTTGTGAAGGTAGTCCAAAAATATCTTGTAACTCTTCAAATAATAAAAAATTTCCATTTCTATAAAGGTGTCCTATCCTTTTAATTCCTGAATCCTCCCACAGTCTAAACCCCGCATCTAAGATTGAGGGTTTAAACAGTGGGTTATTCCTAATTGGTAACCTAAAAGAAAGATTATCCAGATATAAGGTCTTAACTATCTGTTTCCAAATACGCCTATTATTATGAATTATAGGGTTGTCCCTATAAGTCTTTTTTTGTACTTCCTTTGGTGCGAAAATAATCGACTCTATATTGAAAGGTAAACAGTCTTCCTTTTCCATTTTTAACCACATTGGTTCATCATCCATATTTACCCACCAAAAATTCATATTCTTAATCTGGACAGCCCAAAAGTAGTATAGAAAATTTGGAAGTGCTAGCCCTCCATTTATCTTAGACTTACATAAATGTTTTTTACTTATTCTATGACTTTTGTAATCCCAAACAAAACTGTTAACAATATTATCAATTTAAAAAAAAAAAATTTTTGGGAGAAAAAAAGGAATTGCCTGAAATAAATATAACAATTGTGGTAAAAAAATCATCTTTATAGCATTAATTCTACCGATCATAGATATAGGGAGTGTTTTCCAATATGAAATGTTTTTTTTAAGTTTCTCTAATAATTGATAATAATTAGCTTTAATTAATAATTTATAGGATTTTGACACATTAATTCCTAAATATTTAAATTTATCTGTAACTATTTTTAATGGGTATTTTTGTAATATTTACATTTATACCAGTTATAGGCATAATGTCGCTTTTATTCCAATTAATCCTATATCCTGAAAATACGCTAAATTCATTTATAACATTGAATAACTTGGGAATACTACATTCCGGCTTAGTAATATAAATCAGAATATCGTCTGCATATAAAGATATCTTATTATTTGTTGTGTCAGTATTATACCCATATATTTCAGGTTCTGATCTAATTCTTTCAGCCAGAGGTTCTATCACCAAGGCAAATAATAAAGGGGATAACGGACATCCCTGTCTGCATCCCCTAAAGAGTCTAAATTTAGGTGATAGTATTTGATTGGTTAAAATTCTTGCAGTAGGGTTAGAATATAATATTCTTACCCATTTACAAAATCTATCCCCCAGTTGATACTTTTCCATTATATTAAATAAATATGACCATTCCACCTGGTCGAATGTTTTTTCAGCATCCAACGATATAACTGCTAATTCTATATCTCTTCTTCTTCTCGAGTAGATAATATTAAACAAGCGTCTAAGATTATGTGATGAGTAACGTTTTGGAATAAAACCTGTTTGATCATAATGTATTATTTTGGAAATCACTAAACTTAGTCTCCGAGAAAGTACTTTAGTTAATATTTTTTGATCAGTATTTAAAAGGGCAATCGCTCGATATGATCCAGGATCTTCCAGATCCTTATCTAATTTAGGAATTAATGTGATTGTAGATTCATTTAAAGACTCTGGTAATTTTCCTAACTCATAGGCGTGTCTGTACACTATTTGTAATCTTGGTGAAAGTAGATCATGAAATTTTTTATAAAATTCTGCACTCAGGCCATCGGGGCCCGCTGTTTTACCATTTTTTAACGACCCAATTGATTCTTCAATATCTATTACAGATATTTCAGCGTTTAACAATTGCCTACTCTCAGAATCTAGCTTATTAAAATGACATTTTTCTAGAAATGTTTCCATTTCATCTATTTGCCCTGTTAATTTAGATGAGTAAAGATTTTGATAATATTGTAAAAATGTGTCATTAATGTCTCTTGGTATAGTCAACATATTTCCCTGTACCGATCTAATACTATGTATAGTTTTTTCATCGTCTAATCTTCTGAGTTGTCGTGCTAATAATTTTTGAGGTTTATCACCAAATTCAAAATGAACTTGTTTAGTTTGTTGATAAAGTTTTATCACTTGATCAGAGTAAATTTTATTTAATCTATATTTTAATATTGCAATTTTATTACTCAACTCTTTAGAAGGATGTATTATATTTTCACTATCTAATTGTTTTATCTCTTTTTCTAACTTTTGCTCCATCTTTCGATTTTCTTTATTAAAATGTGCTTGTGCTGATATTATTGCACCGCGCATAAATGCTTTAAATGTGTCCCATAATAATAATGGGGAGGTCTCAGGTTTATCGTTAGTTTCAAAGAATAATTTAATCTGTTTCTCCACATAATTACAGCAGTCTTTATCCTTTAATATCTGTGTGTTGAATCTCCAAATATTAGTTTTATTAACTATATCTTTTAATTTTATCTTAAATGTTAACAGGGCATGATCTGAGATAATAATATTATGATACTTTGCATCATACGTAAAGGGGAGTAATTTTGAGTCAACTAAGAAATAATCTATCCTCGAATAAGTTCCGAATACCGGCGAGAAAAATGAGTATTCCTGTCCGGTTGGATTATCCAATCTCCAAATATCTTTAACATTCGATGTATTAATAAAAGAATTTATAAGCTTACTTGATTTAGAAAGAGCCTTACTTTTCGTAGAAGATCTATCCAAATAATTATCTAAAGTACAATTTAAATCACCTCCAATTATTAAATTATATTGGGTGGATATAGGAATACTATTAAATATTTTCTTAAAAAATAGTGGATTATCAAAATTAGGTGCATATATATTCATAAGAATTACTTTTTTTGAATGTAATTCCCCTGTAATTATTAAATATCTACCCTCCTTATCCTCTATTATCGAATTAAGTTTAAAAGGTATACCCTTGCGAATAATTATTGCAACTCCTCTAGATTTGTGTATAAACGAAGAATGATATACTTTTGAAATCCATTTAGCTGTTAATCTATATTGAGCATCTTTTTTAAGATGTGTCTCTTGAAGAAACGTAACTCCAGATTTCAATCTATTCAGCCGAGCTAATACCTTTCCCCTTTTAATTGGTTCATTGATTCCTTTAACATTCCAACTGCAGAAGGTGATTCCATCACCCCCACTCCTTACATTCATATCTTGCATTTTATTGTTAGGGTGGCTTTTTTTGGAGTAGCCTTCTTGAGACCTCCAGCCCGACATTACACCCCAACTTCAATCCGATGCGAATTTCCAATTCCATTAAACCATATCCATTTAATCTGATTATATAATATAGATAGAAGTCATGATTATATAATATATAATATAAAATCAAGTATGTGTTATACAAAAAATAATAACGAATGTAAATATAAAAAAAGTAAAGGGTGAAAAAATGGTGATCAGAAAAAAAAGAGACTACACTTTTATAATGTGTAGTGTGCACAGGTGAAAGCCACACTAACATGGCTACTAATCTAGCGACTTCCGTTTTCTAAAAAAAAAAGATGTTGAATATTCCAGCTCTTATTTGGAATACTGTATATATTGGGGTGGGGGTGCTAACTTTATATTCTTAATAACTTTTTCTATTATTCATATTACTAATTTTTAGTAGTTAATTTCAACTATAATTAGTATCATAGTTAGTAATACTATATAAGGGGAGTAAGGGAAATCAAACTAATTAGTAATTAGTGATTAGTAATTAATAATTACAAATTAGTATTTATTAATTAATTAGTAAACAATATAATACTACAGTTCTATGTCCGTTATTCCGCCTTTTTCTCAGTAAGTAGTTCATAACCGCAGGGCCATAAAGTTCATCCATCAATTACTCCTGTCGGGTCTGCTCCTTCTTCCTCTGCTTCTTCTCCTTCTTCTGCCTTCTTCTGTTATTCCGCCTTTTTTTCAGTAAGTAGTTCATAACCGCAGATCCATAAAGTTCATCCATCAATTTCTCCTGTCGGGTCTGCTTCTTCTTCCTCTGCTTCTCCTTCTTCTCCTTCTTCTGCCTTCTTCTGTATTTTCCGAGCGAATTCCAGTGCCGCTGTATGCTTAATGAAACGATAATCCTTCTTCTCGTAGGTAACTCTAAGTATTGCCGGGTACACCAGACCATATCTGATCTCCTTTATTCCTTTTATATCTCTCAAGATGCGTCTTGTTTCTGTAAATAGAGCTCTTCTTTTAGCCACTTCAGCCGGGTAGTCTCTGAAGATACTGATGTTATCTCCTTCGTATTTCAGATTTCTTTTTCTTATTATTATCTTCATCATATCTTCAAAGACGCCGTCATAAACCACCTTTACAATTACTTGTCTTGGTGGTGCACCACTCCCAGGAACCGGTCTTAGAGCCCTGTGGGCTCGGCCCAACAGTGGCTCTTGATCCAGATCCAAAATGTCCTTTAGGAGTTTTGCAAAGAATTTACGTGGGTCATGGTTTCCTTCGCGTCCCTCAGACAGACCTACTATGCGCAAATTCTTACGTCTTTGCCGCCCCCTCCAAATCAATACATTTCTCGTTTATTTTACGTAATAATTCAGAGAGGCGTTTGTTCTCTTCGTTTATCCTTTCATTCTCCCTCGCAGTTTTTAGAGCAACATCAGTTAGTTCTTTAATCGCATCATTTTGTTGGTCCAGTACAGTTGACATAGGGCTTAACCTCGCCTCTAATTTCTCATCCATCATCTCTTCCATCATTCGCTCCATCCCAGCAATCTTATCAGTTACCTCGATCAGTTGAGTTTGTATCTCCTCCTCCAGTTCTGTTTTCCATTCATTCAGCATGCTTTTTACCATTTCTTTAACTTCTTTTGCTAATTCTTCTTTGATTTTTCGAATATCCGTTTTTAAGGCTTTCATTTCATCCTTAATTTCTTTATAATCTTTCTTCACTTCTTTTTGTGTTTCTGTTTGTGTTTCCTTCAGCATTTTCCTCATATCAGCCAGCAGAGACTTCTTAAGTTCTTCCATTTCAGCTTTTCTTTGTGAAATCTCTTCTTGGGAGGCAGCCAGTCCTGAGCCTGAAGCTTTGGTGGGGCCTACCTCCCTTCTGGAGCTTTTCTTCGGCTGTATGGGGGAGGAGGGATTCATTTTAAATTTCTTACCGGAGTCGCTAAAGTCGCGCGCCTGATGACGTCACGCGGCTTACAATCGCACCCGGAGCCGTTTAAAATCGATCTCCTACGGTAAGTAGCGTTAGCAGCCTCCTCTAACCCCGTTTTTTTTTCAGATTTTTTAAGAGCTGGTCTGACGCTGTTCTCTCCTAGAACATGGCGCCATCCTCTCCTTCCTCTCCCCCTTCACCCCCACTTGCCCTCTTCCCCCCCAGACAGAGCAGAACATCGGCTGTTGCCAGAACCACTACAGTAGGCGCAATAGTCCTTCCTATAGTGAACCCTGCTGCTGCTTACAGTCTCTGATGGGGCCGCTTTCACAGACGTAACCGTGAGTGGCCCCCATGTTTAACCAGGGCTCTGGGAACACGGCATCTAATGGGGACGAGGAGGCTTCCAGAGGGAAGGCAGGGACAGCTTAGAATCGAGCAGCAGAGTGGCTCCGTTAATAGTCATTCCACAGTGAGTTCAGTTCGATTCCCCTCTCTTCCACCCCCCCCCTCCCTCTCCAGAAGCGCCTGCCAGGGGTAAAAGGAGCTAATTAATAATATTAATATAATATCAAGGGGGTAGTTAGCGTGTGTGTGGGGGGGTAGTTAATGTGTGTGACACCGCATGCTGCCCCCTCCCCGCAACCGCACGTTGGGGGAACAGACCCAACGGGTCTGCACATGGTCTAGTGCTGATTAAAACCGACAACTTCCACACATAAACACAAAAAACAACATAAACATACAGATAGTACCCACAAGTTAATATAGTAAACTCACGAGTCACTACGGTAAACTCACGGGCCACTACGGCATTACAACGAGTTTAAAAGTTTCAAAATTTTCCTTCAAGAGTAAATTTGACTCTTGTTTCCTTCAAGAGTAAATTTCAACATGATGAAAGATTTTCACGAGTTAACAAGTTTCCCGAGTACCTGCCGTTAACATTACCAGTCGTTAAGTTGCGTCCACAAGTTCTGACGTTCCCGCTACGTTAATTCTATGTGATTATCACGAGATTGATTTTTTTTTTGTAAACTCTGGATCACTCGTGGGTGGACTCGCACCGTGAGTCAGGGGTTTTAGTTAGAGGCAAAGGGACAGTCATTAAGAACCAAGGTGCGTTCAGAATTCCTTCTGTCAGAAGGTGGTAATCTCTGGAATTCTCTACTCTGGAGGCTAGATCATTGGAAGTTTTTTAAAAGGTGGATAATTGTTTTTTTTTTAAGGAGGTCAGGGTATAGGAAACTGTAGAGGAGGAAATGAGGCCCGGGGCAGGTCAGCCATGATCATTCTGAAGAAGGGTCTTGACCCAAAACATCACCCATTCCTTCTCTCCATAGATGCTGCCAGTCCTGGTGAGTTGCTCCAGCATTTTGTGTCTATCTATTAAATGGCAGGGCAGGTATGAAGGGCCACCTGGCCTACTCCTGCTCCTATTTGCTTATCTTCCTGTTCTTCCTTGTTTATATCCATTGTTTTATAGACAACTTACGCGGAATGACTGGTTGATTTGTTTTATTTCTCAATGAAAGAAGAATGTTGGCAGATGAAATAAAATGGCATCCATCATGCAGCTGTTTTATATTAAGTGAAACTAGTGAAATGCCAGTCCAGAGATTCAGCTGCAAAAGCATTTGATGTGTCAAACCTTGTGATGATGATGTGGGACCGAGTTGCCAGAGGAAAAGCTAGACATTAGGAACGGCAATTTTCTGGAAAAAGAAGAAAACAATCTGGGTAGTAAAATGAATGAGGTGTGAGAAACTGAGATTGAGGTCATATTTACTAAATCAGCTTGAAATGTCAGTAGGTAGATTGACTCTGAGCCCAGGGTTGAGATGCTAACAAATACCAAGGAGGATGAGAGCAGGTTTCTTATTTTCATCTGAAGAAATACCAAGTTTTTATATCAGACAGTTTGAGAATCCAGCAACAGTGTTTGGTTCAGTGGCAAGGATGCAACACGGTGTTGCCAGGGTTAAAATAAAACCAGACCACTGCTTCTGGATTACATCACTGCTTTCTTACAGGTACCAACTCCCTTGCAAACCTTCAAGCTCATTGTACCTGCTGGAAAGTTCATCATACAAATTCCTTCTTATCTTACTCATCTCATCTGTAATGGATTAACAAGATACAGCCAAAACCATGTGTATTTCAACACTACTGAAAAATAGATAATTATTTTCCATGATTTTCCAAACGGCCCCGCAATGAATATGTCGATGTTATACCTAAACTTTCATGTAACAGTGGATGAGGATTCTCTGATTTCCTCTCGCACACAAAAGTTAATTGGCCACCGTAATATGCCCTTTGTATATGGGTGAGTGGTGGAATCCAAATGCATTTGATGAGAATGTGGAAAGGATTAAAATATAGGATTAATACAAGATAATATAAATGGGTGGATGATGCTCAGTAAGGTTGAAAAGGCATGCTGTACATCTTTATGAGTTAACGAAGTTGTACATAAAAGGCTAGTTAAACAGAAATGTGGTTATTCGATACAGACAGAAGAGAACTTTTAAAGAATAAAGAAAAATGGGCTGTATTTGTAGTCCACATTTTTGAACCTTCTCCAGATTTTTGACGTTTGATGCTTTATTATCCATTCATAGAAACATAGAAAATAGGTGCAGGAGTAGGCCATTCGGCCCTTCGAGCCTGCACCGCCATTCAATGTGATCATGGCTGATCATCCAACTCAGTATCCCGTACCTGCCTTCTCTTCATACCCCCTGATCCCTTTAGCCACAAATGCCACATCTAACGCCCTCTTAAATATAGCCAATGAACTGGCCTCAACTACCTTCTGTGGCAGAGAATTCCAGAGACTCACGACTCTCTGTGTAAAGAATGTTTTCCTCATTTCGGTCCTAAAGGAATTCCCCCTTATCCTTAGACTGTGACCCCTTGTTCTGGACTCCCCCAACATCGGGAACAATCTTCCAGCATCTAGCTTGTCCAACCCCTTAAGAATTTTGTAAGTTTCTATAAGATCCCCCCTCAATCTTGTAAATTCCAGCGAGTACAAGCCGAGTCTATCCAATCTTTCCTCATATGAAAGTCCTGACATCCCAGGAATCAGTCTGGTGAATCTTCTCTGTAACCCCTCTATGGCAAGGATGTCTTTCCTCAGATTTGGAGACCAAAACTGTACGCAATACTCCAGGTGTGGCCTCACCAAAACCCTGTACAACTGCAGTAGAACCTCCCTGCTCCTATACTCAAATCCTTTCGCTATGAATGCTAACATACCATTTGCTTTCTTCACTGCCTGCTGCACCTGCATGCCTACTTTCAATGACTGGTGTACCATGACACCCAGGTCTCGTTGCATCTCCCCCTTTCCTAATCTGCCACCATTCAGATAATAGTCTACCCTCATGTTTTTGCCACCAAAGTGGATAACCTCACATTTATCCACATTATACTGCATCTGCCATGCATCTGCCCATTCACTCAGCCTATCCAAATCACCCTGCAGCCTCCAAGCATCCTCCTCACACCTAACTATACCCCCCAGCTTGGTATCATCTGCAAATTTGGAGATGTTGCATTGAATTCCCTCGTCCAAATCATTAATATATATTGTAAATAGCTGGGGTCCCAGCACTGAGCCTTGCGGCACCCCACTAGTCACTGCCTGCCATTCTGAGAAGGACCCGTTTACTCCTACCCTTTGCCTCCTGTCTGCTAGCCAGTTCTCTATCCACATCAATACTGAACCCCCAATACCGTGTGCTTTAAGTTTGTATGCTAATCTCTTATGCGGGACCTTGGCGAAAGCCTTCTGAAAGTCTAGATATAACACATCCACTGGTTCTCCCTTATCCACTCTACTAGTTACATCCTCAAAAAATTCTATCAGATTTGTCAGACATGATTTACCTTTCGTAAATCCATGCTGACTTTGTCCAATGATTTCACCACTTTCCAAATGCGCTGCTATCCCATCTTTAATAACTGACTCTAGCAGTTTCCCCACTACCGATGTTAGACTAACTGGTCTGTAATTCCCCGCTTTCTCTCTCCCTCCTTTTTTAAAAAGTGGGGTTACATTAGCTACCCTCCAATCCTCAGGAACTACTCCAGAATCTAAGGAATTTTGAAAAATTATCACTAATGCATCCACTATTTCTGTGGCTACCTCCTTGAGTACTCTGGGATGCAGACTATCTGGCCCTGGGGATTTATCGGCCTTCAATCCGTTCAATTTACCCAACACCACCTCCCGGCTAACCTGGATTTCACTCAGTTCCTCCATCTTATTTGACCCCCGTTCCACTGCTATTTCCGGCAGATTATTTATGTCTTCCTTAGTGAAGACAGAACCAAAGTAGTTATTCAATTGGTCTGCCATGTCCTTGTTCCCCATGATCAATTCACCTGTTTCTGACTGCAAGGGACCAACATTTCTTTCTCTTCACATATCTATAAAAACTTTTGCAGTCAGTTTTTATGTTCCCTGCCAGTTTCCTTTCGTAATCTATTTTCCCTTTCCTAATTAAGCCCTTTGTCCTCCTCTGCTGCATTCTGAATTTCTCCCAGTCCTCCGGTAGGCTGCTTTTTCTGGCAAATTTGTATGCCTCATCTTTTGTTTTTATACTATCCCTGATTTCCCTTGTTATCCATGGATGCACTACCTTCCCCGATTTATTCTTTTGCCAAACTGGTATGAACAACTTTTGTACTTCATCCATGCAGTCTTTAAATACCTTCCATTGCACATACACTGTCAACCCTTTAAGAATCACCTGCCAGTCTATCTTGGCCAATTCACATCTCATACCTTCAAAGTTACCTTTGTTCAAGTTCAGAACCCTTGTTTCTGACTTAATTTTGTCACTCTCCATCCTAATGAAGAACTCAACCATATTATGGTCACTCTTGCCCAAGGGGCCACGCACAACAAGACTGCTAACTAACCCTTCCTCATTACTCAATACCCAGTCTAGAATAGCCTGCTCTCTCGTTGGTTCCTCCACATGTTGGTTGAGAAAACTATCCCGCATACATTCCAGGAAATCCTCTTCCTCAGCACCCCTGCCAATTTGATTCACCCAATCTACATGCAGATTGAAGTCACCCATTATAACCGTGTTACCCTTGTTGCACGCATTTCTAATTTCCTGTTTGATGCCATCCCCAACTCCAATACTACTGTTAGGTGGCCTGTACACAGCTCCCACTAGCGTTTTCTGCCCCTTAGAGTTTCGCAGCTCTACCCATATTGATTCCACATCCTCCACGCTAATGTCCTTCCTTTCTATTGCATTAATCTCCTCTCTCACCAGCAACGCTACCCCACCTCCTTTTCCTTTTCGTCTATCCCTCCTGAATATTGAATATCCCTGGATGTTCAGCTCCCAGCCTTGGTCATCCTGGAGCCATGTCTCCGTGATCCCAACTATAGCATAGTCATTAATCGCTATCTGCACCTTCAGCTCATCCACCTTATTACGAATGCTCCTCGCATTGAGACACAAAGCCTTCAGGCTTGTTTTTACAACACTCAATGTACAGTGCATTCAGAAAGTATTCCACATTTTGTTACGGTACAGCCTTATTCTAAAATTGATTAAATTCTTTATTTTTTATCATCAATCTACACACAATATCCCATAATAAAAAGCTAAATTTTAGATATTTTTGCAAAATAATGAAAATGAAATAACTGAAATATCACTTTACATAAGTATTCAAACCCTTTACTCAATATTTTGTTGAGGCACCTTTGGCAGCGATTACAGCCACAAGTCGTCTTGAGTATAACGCTACACGCTTGGCACACCTGTATTTGGGCAAATTCTCCCATTCTTCTCTGCAGATCCTCTCAAGCTCTGTCAGGTTGGATGGGGAGTGTCGATGAACAGCTATTTTCAGGTTCCTCCAGAGATGTTCAATCGGGTTCAAGTCCGGGCTCTGGCTGGGCCACTCAATGACATTCACAGACTTGTCACAAAGCCACTCTGGTGCAGTGTCTTGGCTGTGTGCTTAGGGTCATTGTCCTGTCTGAGGTCCAGAACGCTCTGGAGCAGGTTTTTATCAAGGATATCTCTATACTTTGCTCTGTTCCACTTTCCCTCAATCCTGACTAGTCTCTCAGTTCCTGCCGCTGAAAAACATCCCCACAGCATGATGCTGCCACTACCATGCTTCACCGTAGGTATGGTATTGGCCAGGTGATAGCTCTGCCTGGTTTCCTCCAGATGTGACGGTTGGCATTCAGGGCAAAGAGTTCAATCTTGGTTTCATTAGACCAGAGAATTTTGTTTCTCATGCCTTTGGCAATTTCCAAACAGGCTGTCATGTGCCTTTTACTGAGGAATGGCTTCCGTCTGGCCACTCTACCATAAAGACCTGATTGGTGGAGTGCTGTAGGTATAGTTCTCCCATCTCCGCAGAGGAACTCTGGAGCTCTGTCAGAGTGACCATCGGGTTCTTGGTCGCCTCCCTGACCATGCACTTCTCTCCCGATTGCCCAATTTGGCTGGGCCGCAATTATGAAGGGTCCTGGTGGTTCCAAAGTTCATCCATTTAAGAATGACGGAGGCCAATGTGTTCTTCGGGATGTGCCGTGATGCAGAAATTATTTTATACCCTTCCCCAGATCTGTCTCGACACAACCCTGTCTCAGAGGTCTACGGACAATTCCTTCATCTTCATGGCTTGGTTTTTGATGTGACATGCACTGTCAACTGTGGGACATTATATAGATAGGTGTGTGTCTTTCCAAATCATCTCCAATTAATTTAATTTACCACTGGTGGACTCCAATCAAGTGGTAGAAACATCTCAAGGATAATTAATGGAAACAGGATGAACCTAAGCTCAATTTTGAGTGTTATAGCAAAGGGTCAGAATACATGTAAATGTGATATTTCAGTTGTTTCTTTTTAATTACTTATATAAACATCTGTTTTTGCTTCTTCATTCCGGGTAGATTGATGATAAAAAAAGAATGTAATCCATTTTAAAACAAGGCTGTAACGTAACAAAATATGGAAAAAGTGAAGGTGTCTGAATACTTTCTGAATGCACTGTAAATCAGCTATCAATAAAGCAAGTAGTATATGAAATTACCTCCTGCAGTAATTGCAATCCCACTTCCCTCTCCATTGCAATCATTTTCAACACCACTTGCAATAACCTTCCCCCCTTAATCCCTTTAGGACTTGGGTGATAACAACTGCCTGTGAGATTGGTAGTCTAAAACAAGATTTATCCATGGGGAAACTGCATGCTGAGATGGAACAGATAAGAAATTAATCCTTGGGTTTCAGTGTCTACATTGCTGAATTTCCACCAAATTAGGTCCAGTCTAAGCCACGGCCCTCAATGCGATTACAGCATTTTGTTTAGTCACAGATAAATTGTTAGGTTCCATATCAGTGCAGGTGAAAGCAACAAAACCACTAATTATGATATGCCTTTGTAATAAGGAAAAACTCATGGAACTTGAGCTTCAGTATATAAGCCCCACTTAAACTAAACAATAGTAAAGGGATGTAGAAACAAAGAACTGCAGATTCTGGTTTATTAAAAAGGACAGAAAGTGCTGGAGTAACTCGGTGGGTCAGGCAGCATCTCTGGTGAACATGGATAGGTGACGTTTTGGGTTAGGGCCCTTCTTCAGACATCTCTGGAAAACAGAGGTAGGTGAGGTTTGGTGCAGACTCTTTGGGCCGAAGGGCCTGTTTCTACACTGTATCTCTAAAGTAAACTAAACTAAAATCATGGGAAATAAATCTCACAAGAAAAATAAACTCTCATTACTAATTTGTCTGGTGCACAATTTGCTTTACAGCTATAATCTGCTGTAGCACAGCCAGAATGGAGCACAGACCGAAAAAATATTCTTTAGTTAAAAAATACCAAAATGCTTGTCAGTCAACCAACAATATTTTTTGTTTGTGATTTTAAACAGTTATGCAGTAATCATACTATTTTAATCTACCTCCCTAGATCATTTTCCCCCATAAGTTTACGATCCCATCAGCACCAAGCATTTAATGGTACGATCATGACATTTACTGCTGCAGATTTGAAGTTATTAAACAACCATAACATGTGCATCACTGGGTCCATAGAATTTATGGTGATTGACAAATCCAGTCAATCAAGACTTCTGCCTGAGGAATAGTTCTTTAAATGGGGAGAAGACAATTATTGTAGTCCTTGGACTTCCTTTTCTCATGGTACATAGGTATATTTTTTATCATGGGGAATTGCACCCTGAAGCATTCATTAAATTATATATAGTTCAATGCAGTTTACAGATCGATTGAAAGTGTTATTATATATCTAGCCATATTTCTTTGGTATTGCTCCTGATTTATCATAACTATTCATTTCATTTTGTGATTTTAACAAAATTAGATATCATAAAATACTGATGGAAAAATGGGTCTCTACCATTTTAATTTGTGTTAATCAAAATTTTAAAAATCAGTGAAAAATTGTTTTTAAAAAAAGGCTTAAAATTTGAATTTACATATTGTAATTTTTTGTGGCTTTTTGGTACTGTTTTGGTTCCAAAAAGATGGTCGATGTAAGTAGAAGTATTTGTCATGTACCTGCACTATATTGAGAGCGGGGCCGTACAGCGCCCAGCGCGGCTTCAATGGCCGCGGGACATTCCAGCGCCCGCCGGGGGCTCCAACTTTGTGACTTTTAGGCCTAGAGTGGGGCTGTACATCGCCAGGCGCGGCCTCAATGGCCGTGGGACTTAACATCGCCCGCCTGGGGCTTGGACATCGGGAGAGAAAATGGTGCAGGGGAGAGAGAACACTTTGCCTTCCATCACAGTGAGGAGGAGATTCACTGTGGTGGATGTTTGTGTGAATTGAATTGTTTGTGTTTTGTGGGAATTGTTTTGTTTGTATGGCTGTAGAGACGGAGTTTCATTTGAGCCTCTCTGAGGTTCGAATGACAAGCGATAAAATCTAATCTAATGTCAATGTGTGCAGAGCAAATGTACATTGGAGATTTGCTGAGTAGGAGAATTGTATGCCAATCAATATACTGTATTATGCTGACATTTCGGAACACAATGGTCTGAAGAAGGGTCTCGACCCGAAACGTCGCCTATCTCCTTCACTCCTTAGATGCTGCTGCACCCGCTGAGTTTCTCCAGCTTTTTATGTAACGCTCCAAATAGTAAACTCCCTAAAACTAGCATAGATGAACAAGGATTCTGTATCAGAAAGCACCTTCATCAGCCCCTTCAAAAATATCAACTGTTTTCTGTTTAGCTGCTGAATGATTTCTACTGGCTATATCCATGTTTGCACAAGTAACTGATACTTCTTAGTTAATGTTGTTGCAGTCTACAGGATTATGCGTCAAGTGCACACTGATTTTAGGTGCTGATCTGACTGTTCTGCCTCTAGGGATTAATGCACTTTGTTCTGCCTCTAGGAATTAATGTACAGTGGTTACTCCCAGACATGGATATATTATGATGGAAGTCAACAAATCGCAGCATGACTGGGAGAGGGAGTAGAATACAATGGTGAGAAAAAGGCAGAAGAATGAATATTATTTTTTTATATTATGTTTGGTTTTTTAATCATATTATATAATATTACTATTATAACAGTAATATTATATAATATGATAAAAAAAACAATGATTTGACCAGATTGAAAGAAGGTGGATGTCAGGTTGCACTTAAAGTTAAGTAGTCCTTAGCAACTTATATAAATCTAAAAGTCCAAATTGATAGGAGCAAGGTCTCAATTAACCATTACTTCCAGAATGAGATATCTTTCCCGCAAATGCTTTTCAGCCCTCAGTGCCAACACTGGGATTAAATCAAGATTCTGATTCGCATAGTGCTGATTCTTATGATTACAGAACAAATGAAGTACCGCTTGCCAAAAAACAAAGCTATATGTGTTATTAAATTGATTTGCAATGTTTTATTTTGTTCCAAACCTGTTTTGCAACAAACTGGCTTCTTTCATTTCAAATCATTGCAAGTTTCCAAATGCAGACTGAAAACAGTTCCAGGGACTTCAAGTATTTGGCCTGACCTTTTGAAGTGGCTTTGCACAGCACACAGACACTAAATCAATCTATTTTGAAAGTCAAAAATTGAAGATTTACAGGACTGATCTCTAAGAGCTCTTAACCTTTAAGCACAAATCTTTTAATAAACATACCCACACATACAAAGTGCAAGCATGACAGCACTTATTTCAGAGCTCAAAGTTTATTCAAATCCTCTTGTACTGACATGGACAGCTCGCCCACTGATCAGCACTTTGAAATGGTTGATGTGATCACAGAGGAAAATATTAGTTATCGCGGTTATAGATCACTGATACAAGTCTGTTGTGGTTTCTTCATTTCCAACAATACAGTATTATATTTGTTTTGAATGAATATCTCCATGGAACAAAAATGAAAACACTAAAGGAATTGTGGAGCCAAAAGCGCACAACAACTGATATCAGCATTTTATTTGCAGTGCAAACTTGATATCAGACTAAATATTTTACTACTTAGCCTTCTGTTATTCCAACCCAAGTTTCAGAACTTGTGTTGAGAATTTATTTAAAACACCCGAAATATGGAAAAAATGTTTGATTCAGTAATTTTATGAGGCAAACTGTACTTTTTTTTTTCAGATAATTCATTTTATCATACATGTAAAACATTAATAATACTTATCTATTATTTTTTTAGAAATAAAGATAAAGAAAAAGTAGCTTATAAATCAATGAGGGTATAGTTAACTAATAATTTGATAATTGTAAAAAAGAAAAGAAGAGAAAAGAACTAAAAAAAAATAAAAAAATAAAAAAATTAAAATAAAAATTTTTTAACCTCTGCCTATATTATATATATATATATATAAATAAAAAATAGTAGAGTATTATTAATAACTCTACTACAAATGATGGTATTAGTAAAGACATGTTACTTCCATTTTTAAAAATACATTATTCTCATCAGATCCCGCGGGGGGCACGTCGAGCCATGTTGCCAAGAACAGCTACTTATCTAGATACAATATATATGGAGACCATATCTGTTCAAAAGAATTATACCTGTCCAATAGGACAAATCTAATTCTTTCCAGATGTAGCGTCTCCATCATCTCTGCTGCCCACATTTTAGTTGTGGGGGATAGTGTTCCCTTCCAAAATTTCAATATAATTTTTTTCCCAATTATCAAACAATAATCAAAGAAATTTCTTTGATTTACTGTAAGTGATAACTGTAAGTCCGGAATTCCAAATATTATTGACTTTTGGTTGGGGTCCAATTTAACTTTTATAACTTCAGAAATAACTTTAAAAATTTCTGTCCAATAATGATTCAATTTAGGACATGTAACAAAACTATGTATTAAATTTGCCTCATTTTCTTACATTTGTCACAGATAGCAGAAAGCTTCGGAAAGATACTATTTAATTTAACTTTTGAATAATGTAACCTATATAATACTTTAAATTGAATCAATATATGTCTGGCGTTTAATGAACATCGGTGTATACGTTGTAAACTTTCTTCCCAGTTTTCTTTTGTTATAGCTAATCCTATGTCATTTTCCCATGCTTGACGATATGTTTCCGTTGTTGGATTCTCCTTATCCAAAATGATGTTATATATATAAGCTATTAATTTTTCTGTATTTGGGTGTAAATTAAATAAATCGTCTAACAATCCTGCTTCTTTATTTTTATAATCTTGTGTATTTGATTTAATATAATCTCTAATTTGTAGATATCTAAACAAATGTTGTTGAGATAGTCCATAAATGTCTTGTACCTCTTGGAATAAAAGAAATTTTCCTTTTCTATAAAGGTGTTCTATTCTTGTAATTCCTAAATCATCCCATTGTCTAAACCCCCCATCCAACATGGGAGGCCTAAACGATGGGTTATTCCTAATTGGTAATCTAAATGAGAGATTATCTAAATGTAAAGTCTTAACAATTTGTTTCCAAATACGTCTATTATTATATATTATTATGTTGTCCTTATAGATTTTTTTTTGTACTTCTATTGGTGCGAAAATTATCGAACCTACGTTAAAAGGAAGGCAATCTTCCTTTTCTATATTTAACCATGTTGGTGCATGGTCCATATTTACCCACCAGTAATTCATATTTTTAATCTGAACAGCCCAAAAATAATATAGAAAATTTGGGAGTGCTAGACCTCCATTTATCTTAGATTTACATAGATGTTTTTTACTTATTCTATGGTTTTTATAATCCCAAATAAAACTATTAACAATATTATCAATTTTTTAAAAAAAAGTTTTTGGTAAGAAAAAAGGGATAGCCTGGAACAAATATAACAATTGTGGTAAAAACACCATCTTTATAGCACTTATTCTACCAATCATAGATATAGGAAGTGTTTTCCAATATGAAATATTCTTTCTAAGTTTATCTAATAGTTGAGGATAGTTGGATTTTATTAATGAGTTATGAGTTAGTGTTACATGAATCCCTAAATATTTAAATTTATCTGTAACTATCTTTAATGGGTATTGTTGTAATGTATTTAAATTTATACCTGTTATTGGCATAATCTCACTTTTATTCCAATTGATCCTGTATCCGGAAAATGCACCAAACTTAGTTATAACATTTAGTAAATTAGGAATACTAATTTCCGGTTTTGTAATATAAATCAAAACGTCATCTGCGTATAGAGAGATTTTGTTAATTGTTGTGTCAGTAGTGTAACCATATATTTCAGGTTCAGATCTTATTTTTTCCGCCATAGGTTCTATTACCAATGCGAACAGTAAGGGCGACAACGGACATCCTTGTCTACATCCCCTAGAGAGTTTGAATTTAGATGATAGAATTTGATTAGTCAAAATTCTAGCGGTAGGATTCGAGTATAAAATTCTTACCCATTTACAAAAAATATCACCCAATTGAAATTTTTCCATTATATTAAATAAATACAACCATTCCACCTGATCAAACGCTTTTTCTGCATCTAGTGATATAACCGCTAATTCCATATCTCGTATTCTTTTTGAATATATAATATTAAATAGGCGTCTGAGATTATGGGATGAGTAACGCTTTGAGATAAAACCTGTTTGGTCATAATGTATTAATCTAGAAATCACTATACTTAATCTCCTAGATAAAATCTTAGTTAATATTTTTTGGTCTGTATTTAAAAGGGCAATCGCTCTATATGATCCTGGATCTTCCAAATCCTTATCTGCTTTAGGGATAAGTGTAATTGTAGATTCATTTAATGATTCTGGTAATTTACCTTGATCATAAGCATATCTATACATTGTCTGTAGTCTTGGTGAGATCAAATCCTGAAATTTTTTATAAAATTCAGCACTTAAGCCATCAGGACCCGCTGCTTTTCCATTCTTCAACGAACTAATCGACTCTACAATATCCTTTACTGTTATTTAAACTGTACTTTAATAAATTAAAAATTGTTTGAAAATGACAAATGCATGTTTAAGAACTGCCAGCAGGTTATGTTCTTCCATAACAAATGGTTTCACAAGGCTCTGTGGTGCAGTCAGTTTTTATACTATTGCTTAGTAGATAATGTATCTTCATTTGAAATACATACAGGTTCACATGAAATAAAAGTACATACATGTTGCAGCAGAAGATATGGTGTTTCCCTACAAATAAGAGTATACCAACATAGTTTCATTTCGTCTAGTTTCAAATGAAAAAAAATAGCTTTCAAGAGTGTTCAGTATATGCACGGTTAACAGAATAATGAAAATGTATTTGCTGCAGATGTCCAGGTACATTAAGGCAACAATACGACAAATAAATGTACAATAAATAATACAGTAAATTATCAGTTACAGTAAGTAACCAGACCATTATAGTGCACGCCAAAGTATGTAATTCAACCTATACAAAGTCAATGTTTAAGAAGGAACTGCAGATGCTGGAAAATAGTAAGATTAAATGAGAACTTACCAGTTTGAAGTTTGATCTTTATTTTATGAGATAACCTGGTATAGATTGCATCAGGTCTTGGGAATTTATTCATTTTATTGCTCTTTAAGAACCCCAACACCATCTCTTTCTTCATCTCAAACTGTCCACACTGATTTTATTGTTTTCCATGTTCTTCGCTTTGGTGAATCCAGGTTCAAAGTACATTTAGTATCTTGCCTACTTCCTCTGAGTCCATGCATAAATCCCCTCCTTTAACTTTGAGTGGTCCTACCATCTCCCTAGTTACCCTGTGGTATTTAATGTAAATATAAAAAGCCTTGGGATTTTCTTTAATCCAACTGGCCTATGGAATTTTGTGGCTTCTTCTGGTCCTTCTAATTACCCATTTACTTCGTATATGACTATGTATTGCTTGACATGAGTGACCGAGAACTGATCCACAACAGATTGTGAGACTAATCCACTGGCAGATGAAAATAGAGATTTAGGAAAAAAACTTGCGATCAAAAGGGTGGCAGTGGTAAAGCTGCTGCTTCACAGCACCAGTAACCTGTGTTCGATCCTGACTACTGTTTCGTCCCACATCCCAAAGACATGCAGATTTGTAGGTTATTTGGCTTCTGTAAAATTGCCCCTAGTGTGTAGAATGCAAAAAATATATAACATAGAACTAGTGTAAAGGTGATTGATGTTCATGGTTCCATGCTGTATCTCTAACCTCGAAAAACACATGGTGGATGGAGAGTGTTGGAAGCTCAACTATTGTTTGACAGCCAAATCATGAATGGATTCCTCAGTTCTGTCAAAGCCACATAATGTCAAAATATCACGGTCCCATCCCACTAACAGCTAAGAATAGAGATGTAATCGGAGACCATAAGACAGCCAATGACTCTTGTAATGAATATTTTAAAGATCTCAACTGTGACTCTGTTCCTGATGTGAAAACCTTTGATTTCATCTTGCAGTCTAAACTTGCTGCTACTCTTGTACAATAAAAAGTTGAAGAAACTACACAGTACCCTTGTTAAATGTCTAAAACTCCATATGAAGAATTTCAGCCTTGCATTCACAATCTCATCATCTACATCGGGGAAGGGGTATACCGAGAGGTCTCATCATTGCCATAATTTTTGTGTAATTTAGAGATACAGCATAGAAACAGGCCCTTTGGCCCACCAAGTCAGCTCTGACCATTGATCACCCGTTAACTAGTGCTATCCTACACACTATGGACAATGTACAGAAGCCATTTCACATACAAACCTGCACTTCTTTGGGGTATGGGAGGAAACCGGAGCACCCAGAGGAAACCCATGCAGTCACAGAAAGAATGTACAAACTCCATACAGACAGCACCCATAGTTGGGATTGAACCTAGGTCCACAGCAACTCCACCACTGCGCAACTGTGCTGCCCACCTCATTTTCAAGAAAGGAGGCCAGGCCAACCAAAATATCTGCAGAGTTGTTTCCCTGCTACTTGCCATGGGGAAAGTCATTGACAGAGCCCCTTTTCCAATTGCTGAGGAGCTATTTCTGAATGGCAGCATAGATTCCACCCATGAAGAGACACAGTGGCCATGATCTTCACTGTGCAATAACTTTAAGAAAACTGCAATTAGCAGCCATAGCTATTTTGACTCATTTATTGAAGCATATGAGAGGATAGGTTTTACATTCCTATTTGCAAGACAAAATAACCTCTTCCAATCTGCCTCCTTTGCCACACATTGTCTCTTACAATAAGAAATCAAGGTGAGGTGGTGGAAAACGTGAACCATTATGATGAAATTCAACAACACCTTCAATGCTCCAACTCGGGAAAATCATATTTGAAAATCAAAACTGCAGATCTGGCAGAAATCTCATGGCCATTTCAGAACAGAGACCAATAATTCATCTCTAGAACACCTAGACAACAAGAAACCCTATGTTCGACTCCTATGTATTGTCTATAACTCTGCCTTCAAATTGCATCCAAACGCCTGGGTCTAGGAACCAGTTCCCCCCTGCCAATGGATCCAGGACTTTCTGAGCTACAGACCACAATCAGTGAGGATAAGTGACAACCTCCTCTCCACAATAATTCATTACCGTGCTGTCCCACAATGTTGCATTTTTAGTCGCCTATTATGCTCCCTATATACACACAACTATATGGCTAAATTTGGCTCTAAAAATGCATCTACAAGTTTGCAGACATCACCACTGTAGTCGGCCTAATCACAAACAATGGAGACGGAGTACAAAGAGACGGAGAACTTAGTAACATGATGTCAGGACAATAACCTCTACCTCAATGTCAGTGAGACAAAGGAACTGGTTATTGACTTCAGGATGCCAGTGGAGTATATGTCCTAATCAGCATGAATGGTGCATAAGTGAGAGTGATTGAGAGCTTCAAGTTCCTTGTAGTTAATATTACCAATAAACTGTTGTTGACCAGCCACATTGTGCGACAGTCAAGAATGCACATCAGGAACAGCTTCTTTCCATCTTTAATCTGGCTTCTGCATGGTCCTTTCATGAGCTATAGTCACATTTGATTCACTTCTATCCCACTGAGGACATTTGTTTATGGAATTAATGTGATACAATGCCCTGCAGTGGTGAGAACTATATTCTGCATTCTGTATCTTCCCCTTTGCTCTATTTATGTATGGTATATCTTATCTACAGGCATTCAATAATGACTAGCAGACCACAAACAGAAAGCACACCTTTCATAGTTTAAGCAATGGCTAATCTGTGTTTATATCTTTGCATGCTTAGTATCTAGAAAACTGGATAAATAATTTATTCTAAGCTGTTCGGCTATTTCATTACTCACTGATAGAGATATCCCAGAAGTGAAAATCAAAACGGACAACTTTCATGCTCGAAACACTTGACAGTAAACAACATGCAGTGTTCCATGGATAATTTGAAGACTCTGGAGATTCTACAAGTAGTCACATTAACACATGGAATAAAACAGTGTGGTGTTTCATTTAGGCAATGAACCGTAACTTGCACTTATCACAAGTGAATCATAGGTCTTTGAAACAGCTGCCCTAATGCAATCAGTGGGGACAGGTTGTAAAGAAGAGCAGTGCTTTAATATTTTGCACTGTAATCACAGTTCTCTTAGATATATATATCATTACAATATGCTATTTTGTCTATGCTATTGTTAGGCACTTGCATATAAATTTTTAAAATCTCTGTTTCTAGCAAGGTAATGAACAAAACTATTTCAATACCACTTTTCACCTGCATCTTAACCATGATTGGATTTGCAGAGGTTCCTTGTTCTGACATCTGAAAACATAGGACCCTTCCAATGCCAATAAACTACTTCGGGGGCCGCATACATGTATGGTAGACAAGATTGCTTCAAGAGCGACAACTGGAAATTTTTCTAATTTACTTAATTTTATTATGCTTTTCTACAAAGAATTATTTCAATGATTTAATAGATAAAACAAAATAACTCATTTTTGGAAGCAAGATCCTTCAAGTGAATTTGAGTACTCAAATACTACAATAACATTTGAATACTTTTAAAAGTGTGGCTTAGAGTGAAAGGCATTTGACTAAAATATGCAAGATATGAGAGGTTGTGGATGCGCAAAGGAAGTTTCCGCTAATAGGAAAATTCGGGATCAACATTTAAGAATATATATGGCTGCGCATTTAAGACCAAGGTGTTAGGACAATTTTTCTTTGAAATGGTCTTGAGTGTTTGGATTTATCTTACTAAGGATAGTGGAAGCAGAGTCTTTAAAGTGAGACAGATACTAGCTTGGATGCACGCCATCATGATTACAATCTGTATTGTACTTTATATATAAAAATAAATGTTTCTGCCTGCAGTATAATGATTGAAAGTGGACAGGGTTTAATAACAGGTTCAAGTGCATCAATGATTTTGACAGTGTATGCTGCATATTTCAGCGGTACTCAGTGGATGTGCTAAGAGGAGGGTATGCCAAATTAGCTAGAGGCAGTTATAAACTTTAACTATTTTGTAATAAATTAGAAAAATAAAAGTTATGGCCATCTGAGAAAAGAGCATGTGAACTGTGAATATTTTAAGTAAGCAGCCAAAGCATCATAGCTCTGTAAATCATGCAGGGTAAACGTTAGCCTCCTATAAAACAAGTTGATTGCTTCACTTTCAGGCAATTCTCTGCAAACTAAAGGAAATAAACTGGGACCAATGGACCAGTAAGCATGCATCTGAGGTAGGAAATTTACTGGAAACTATACTGCGGAATACGATATACGGTGCATTCAGAAAGTATTCAGACCCCTTCACTTTTTCCGCATTTTGTAACATTACAGCCTTATTTTAAAATGGATTAAATTCATTTTTTTAAACATCAATCTCCACACAATATCCCAGAATGAAAAAGCAACAACAGGTGTAGAAAGTTTTGCAAAGTAAATAAAAAGAAATAACTGAAATATCACATTTACGTTAGTATTCACACCCTTTGCAGACACTCAGAATTGAGCTTGGGTTCATCCTGTTTCCATTGATTATCCTTGAGATATTTCTACAACTTGTTTGGAGTCCACCAGTGGTAAATTAAATTGATTGGACATGATTAGGAAAGGCACACACCTGTATATATAAGGTCCCACAGTTGACAGTGCAGGTCAGAGCAAAAACCAAGTCATAGAGCCAAAGTAATTGTCCGTAGACCGAGACAGGATTGTATTGAGACACAGATCTGGTGAAGGGTATAAAACAATTTCTGCAGCATTGCAGGTCCCGAAGAGCACAATGGCCTCCGTCATTTTTAAATAGAAGAACCTTGGAACCACTCGGACTCTTCATAGAGCTGGCCGCCCGGCCAACCTGAGCAATCGGGGGAGAAGGGCCTCGATCAGGGATGTGACCAAGAACCCGATGGTCACTTTGACAGAGCTCTAGAGTTCCTCTGTGGAGATGGTAGAACCTTCCAGAGGGACAACTATATCTGCACCACTCCACCAATCAGGCCTTTATGGTAGAGTGGCCAGACTGAAACCACTCCTCAGTAAAAAGCACATGACAGCCCACTTGGACTTGCCAAAAGGCATGAGAAACAAGATTCTCTGGTCTGATGAAACCAAGATTGAACTCTTTGGCCTGAATGCCAAATGTCATGTCTGGAGGAATCCAGGCACCGCTCATCACCTGGCCAATACTGTACCAATGGTGAAGCATGGTGGTGGCAGCATCATGCTGTGGGGATGTTTTTAAGCGGCAGGAACTGGGAAACTAGTCAGGATCGAGGGAAAGATGAACGGAGCCAAGTACAGAGAGATCCTTGATGAAATCTTGCTCCAGAGCGTTCTAGACCTCGGGCTGGGGCAGAGGTTCACCTTCCAACAGGACAACGACCCTAAGCACACAGCCAAGACTACACAGGAGTGGCTTTGTGACAAGTTTGTGAATGTCCTTGAGTGGCCCAGCCAGAGCCCGGACTTGAACCCAATCGAACATCTCTGGAGGGACCTGAAAATAGCTGTGCATCGACGCTCCCAATCCAACCTGACAGACCTTGAGAGGGTCTGCAGAGAAGAATGGGAGAAATTACCCAAAGACAGGTGTGCCACGCTTGCAGCGTCATAACCAAGAAGACTTGAGGCTGTAATCGCTGCCAAAGGTGCCTGAACAAAGTACTGAGTAAAGGGTCTGAATACTTATGTAAATGTGATATTTCAGTTATTTCTTTTTAATTACTTTGATAAAATTTCTAAACACCTGTTGTCGCTTTTTTATTATGGGGTATTGTGTGTAGATTGATGATTAAAAAAATAATTTAATCCATTTCCGAATAAGACTGTAACGTAACAAAATGTGGAAAAAGTTGTCTGAATGCACTGTACATTTAGATAATCGTGGGTTGATTAGGAATAGTCAGCATAGTTTCCCACATATGAGATCATGTCTCATGAATTTGAGTTTATTGAAGAAAATGGATTAGGGCAGGCTCGTAGACATAGCTTATATGGACTTCAGCAAGGCCTTTGATAAGATTCTGCATGATAAACTGCTCTGGAAGGTTAGATCACATGGGATCCAGCGAGAGCTAGCTAACTAGACACATACTTTGCTTCATGAGGCAGAGGTGGTGGTGGAAGGTTGTTATTCTGACTGAAGGCCTGTAACTAGTGGTGTGCCTTAAGGGCCTGTTCCACTTCCACGACCTAATTCACGTCGTCTGCCTAGTTTGCCCTTGACTCGTATTCGCAGCATGGTCGTCACGAGGTCGTAGGTGCCCGTGGCATCCAGTAGGTCGAGCCGTTTTTCTAGCATGATGAAAAATGTCCACGAGTAAAAAAGGTTGTGAATTGGGTCATGAAAGTGGTACAGGCCCTTAAGGCACACCACTAGTTACAGGCCATTGCTAGTACCAGGGCTGTGGCTGTTCATCATCTAAATCAACAATTTTGATGAGAAGGTACAAGACATGATTAGTAATTTGGCAGATTGCACTAACATAGGTGGAATCATTGACAGTGAAGGTTGTTATCGAGAATTAGAGCAGAATCTTGATCAGCTGGGCAAATGGGCTGAGGAATGGCTAATGGAGTTCAATGCAGATAAGTGCAAAGTGCAGCATTTAGGGAATTCAAACCAGGATTGGACCTTCACAGTAAGGAGTTGGGCCCTGGGGAGGTTTTTAGAACAGAAGGATCTAATAGTCCAAGTACATAATTCCCTGAAAATAACATCACGGGTACTGTAGATAAGGTGGTAAAGAAAAAAAATGGGCACATTGGCATTCATCAATCAGGGAATGAACTACAGAAGTTGGTATGCTATGTTACAGTTGTATAAGACATTGGAGAGGCCACACTTGGGAGTATAATATCAGTTTTGTTCACCCTGATATAGGAAGATGTAATTAAGCTAGAAAGGGTGCAGAGAAAACTTATGAGGATATTGCGAGCACTCTAAAGGAACTTTAGGGTGATATTGGGTAGGCTAGGACTATATTCCTTGGATTGCAAGAGGCTGAGGGGTGAGCTTATAGAGGAATATAAAATTATGAGTGGAATAGCGTATATGCAGTCTTTTTCCAAGGGTTGGGGGGAATCAAGAAATAGAACACGTAGGTTTAAGATGAGCGGGGGAAACATCCAACAGGAACCCTTGAGGCAACTTTATCCATACAGAGGGCTGTGGCTATGTAGAACAAGTCTAGGGAAGTGACTGAGGCAGATTTAACATTTAAAAGACATTTGGACAGGTACACAGATAGGAAAGGTTTGGAGGGATATGAGCCAAACGTGGGTAGATGGGATGAGCTAAGTTGAGGTTTTGTGGTCGCCATGGACAAGTTGCCTCAAAGGGACCTGTTTCGGTGCTGTATTATTATGATTATTTAGCTCGGTGATATTGAAAACAATATCTATTGCAACAACTGTCAGTAGTTTCTGATATGATGCTTAACAAGGACATGGCAGACCAATTGAATAACTACTTTGGTTCTGTCTTCACTAAGGAAGACATAAATAATCTGCCGGAAATAGCAGTGGAACGGGGGTCAAATAAGATGGAGGAACTGAGTGAAATCCAGGTTAGCCGGGAGGTGGTGTTGGGTAAATTGAACGGATTGAAGGCCGATAAATCCCCAGGGCCAGATAGTCTGCATCCCAGAGTACTCAAGGAGGTAGCCACAGAAATAGTGGATGCATTAGTGATAATTTTTCAAAATTCCTTAGATTCTGGAGTAGTTCCTGAGGATTGGAGGGTAGCTAATGTAACCCCACTTTTTAAAAAAGGAGGGAGAGAGAAAGCGGGGAATTACAGACCAGTTAGTCTAACATCGGTAGTGGGGAAACTGCTAGAGTCAGTTATTAAAGATGGGATAGCAGCGCATTTGGAAAGTGGTGAAATCATTGGACAAAGTCAGCATGGATTTACGAAAGGTAAATCATGTCTGACAAATCTGATAGAATTTTTCGAGGATGTAACTAGTAGAGTGGATAAGGGAGAACCAGTGGATGTGTTATATCTAGACTTTCAGAAGGCTTTCGACAAGGTCCCGCATAAGAGATTAGCATACAAACTTAAAGCACACGGTATTGGGGGTTCAGTATTGATGTGGATAGAGAACTGGCTAGCAGACAGGAGGCAAAGGGTAGGAGTAAACGGGTCCTTTTCAGAATGGCAGGCAGTGACTAGTGGGGTGCCGCAAGGCTCAGTGCTGGGACCCCAGCTATTTACAATATATATTAATGATTTGGACGAGGGAATTCAATGCAACATCTCCAAATTTGCAGATGATACCAAGCTGGGGGGTATAGTTAGGTGTGAGGAGGATGCTTGGAGGCTGCAGGGTGATTTGGATAGGCTGAGTGAATGGGCAGATGCATGGCAGATGCAGTACAATGTGGATAAATGTGAGGTTATCCACTTTGGTGGCAAAAACATGAGGGTAGACTATTATCTGAATGGTGGCAGATTAGGTAAGGGGGAGATGCAACGAGACCTGGGTGTCATGGTACACCAGTCATTGAAAGTAGGCATGCAGGTGCAGCAGGCAGTGAAGAAAGCAAATGGTATGTTAGCATTCATAGCGAAAGGATTTGAGTATAGGAGCAGGGAGGTTCTACTGCAGTTGTACAGGGTTTTGGTGAGGCCACACCTGGAGTACTGTGTACAGTTTTGGTCTCCAAATCTGAGGAAAGACATCCTTGCCATAGAGGGGGTACAGAGAAGATTCACCAGACTGATTCCTGGGATGTCAGGACTTTCATATGAGGAAAGATTGGATAGACTCGGTTTGTACTCGATGGAATTTAGAAGATTGAGGGGGGATCTTATAGAAACCTACAAAATTCTTAAGGGGTTGGACAAGCTAGATGCTGGAAGATTGTTCCCGATGTTGGGGGAGTCCAGAACAAGGGGTCACAGTCTAAGGATAAGGGGGAATTCCTTTAGGACCGAAATGAGGAAAACATTCTTTACACAGAGAGTGGTGAGTCTCTGGAATTCTCTGCCACAGAAGGTAGTTGAGGCCAGTTCATTGGCTATATTTAAGAGGGCGTTAGATGTGGCACTTGTGGCTAAAGGGATCAGGGGGTATGGAGAGAAGGCAGGTACGGGATACTGAGTTGGATGATCAGCCATGATCACATTGAATGGCGGTGCAGGCTCGAAGGGCCGAATGGCCTACTCCTGCACCTATTTTCTATGTTTCTATGTTAACGTGAGAAAACAGCAAAGACCATTGTAAAATACATACTATTGATTGGCTTTGTATATATGAAAGTTCAAAGTTATGAAATATGTTGCATCCGAAAATGCAAGATATTGATGTAAAATAATGTTGGAATTGAAAAGTTTAAAGAAAATTATGTTGCAACGGTCCAAATAAAACATGAAGTAAAAATTGCCAATGCACAGATTTCTGCGCAGCACTCTACATGTAATCATTGGTTGATGGGTTGGAGTAAAGATCTTTTTCAGATTCATGGTTTTGAAGAAGGCACATTGTGCAGAATGTTACAAAAATGTTATAAATAGTAGGTAAATCTGGGAATAAAAGGTCAAATCATGACCTATGCCTGCCAATGCAAGTTTATGAGAGCACAAGTTGATCCTTGCTTTGTGTGCCTATCTGTGGCTGCTTTATAGTGTGAAATACATGGTTGCTGCTTGTGCATCTTCACTACAAATGTTTTGAAACAGTAACGACACACATCAACAATCTGTGCAAGTTGGGATTCTTTATTTGATATATTTAATCACTTACTTACAAGAACAGAGGAGGGCTGGGACAGCTACATTATGTCAGGAAGGTTTGAAAACTGACTAATGTTTGTATGACTGAACAGATGAAACAAACTCAATGAGATCAGTCTGAAGAAGGGTCTCGACCCGAAACGTCACTCATTCTTTCTCTCCAGGGATGCTGCCTGTCCCGCTGAGTTGCTCCAGCATTTTGTGACTACATTAGATAAAACTCAAGAACAGTTTAAGAATTATGGTCCTTAAAGTATGCTACAATAAGCATCTAATCTGATGTAATTATATCAATTGTGCATCACTACTACACTACTTTCTAAGTATCTTCACCTAAACAAAAAGGCCAATAAAGTGACAAAATTCAAGACGGTGGTTGCAAAGTATGTGCAGAGGTGGACGGTTCTTTTCGAGTAGCATTCCTAGCCAGAGATAGACAAAATGCTAGAGTAACACGGTAGGGCAGGCAGCATCAGTCTGCAGAAGGGTCTTAACCCGAAAATAACCTATCGGGTTCTACCGGAGCAGAGGCGGTCCCAGGCTTACAGCCAGCGCTAACTCCAGCTCAACTGTGCTCATACTCCCCTCGCCTTATCCAGTGGCTGCCAGTTAACCCTCAGAGAGAGAGAATGTCCTTTAATGCTGCCGGGAGAGGTTCTGCAGAATTCCAGAGTGGGTTTGTGAAGCGAGATAGAAATAAGATCGAATTGACGTTCATAAAAGAGCGACGCCTGTCCGCTATGAGTTGACAGAATTCCAGACTAATTCATTGGTAGAATACTTAACAATTTATAGTTTATACCGTCAGCGCTTCATTCGCTTTTACTTTATTGCGAATTACATAGAAACATAGAAAATAGGTGGGGAGGAGGCCATTCAGCCCTTCGAGCCAGCACCGCCATTCGATATGATCATGGTTGATCGTCCGCTATCAATAACCCGTGCCTGCTTTCTCCCCATATCCCTTGACTCCACTAGCCCCTAGAGCTCTATCCAACTCTCTCTTAAATCCATCCAGTGATTTGGCCTCCACTGCCCTCTGTGGCAGGGAATTCCATAAAGTCACAACTATCTGGGTAAAAAAGTTTTTTCTCAGCTCAGTCTTAAATGACCTCCCCTTTATTCTAAGACTGTGGCCCCTTGTTCTGGACTCACCCAACATTGATAACATTTTTTCCTGCATCTAGCTTGTCCAGTCCTTTTATAATTGTATATGTTTCTATAAGATCCCCCTCATCCTTCTAAACTCCAGTGAATACAAGCCTAGTCTTTTCAATCTTTCCTCATATGACAGTCCCGTCATCCCAGGGATCAATCTCGTGAACCTACTCTGCACTGCCTCAATCACAAGGATGTCCTTCCTCAAATTAGGAGACCAAAACTGTACACAATACTCCAGATGTGGTATCACCAGAGCCCTATACAACTGCAGAAGAACCTCTTTACTCCTGTACTGAAATCCTCTTGTTATAAAGGCCAACATTCCATTAGCTTTCTTCACTGCCTGCTGTACCTGCACGCCAACTTTCAGTGACTGGTGTACAAGGACACCCAGGTCTCGCTGTACCTCCCCCTTGCCTAACCTAACCCCATTGAGATAATAATCTGCCCCCTTGTTTTTGCTGTCAAAGTGGATAACCTCATTTATCTATATTATACTGCATCTGCCCACTCACTCAACCTGTCCAGGTCCCCCTGCAACCTCCTAACATCCTCTTCACAGTTCACACTGCCACCCAGCTTTGTGTCATCCACAAACTTGCTAGTGTTGCTCCTAATCCCCTCTTCCAAATCATTAATATACATGGTAAACAGTTGCGGCCCCAGACACCGAGCCTTGCGGCACTCCGCTTGCCACTGCCTACCATTCTGAAAAGGACCTGTTCACTCCTACCCTTTGCTTCCAGTCTGCCAACCAATTTTCTATCCATGTCAACACCCTATCCCCAATACCATGAGCTCTAATTTTAGTCAACAGTCTCCCGTGCGGGACCTTATTAATGGCTTTATTAAAGTCTAGATGCACTACATCCACTGGCACCTCTTCATCCATTATTTCTAGAGCCACCTCCCTGAGGACCCTGGGATGCAGACCATCAGGCCCAGGGGATTTATCATCCTTCAGTCTCATTAGCCTACCCATGACCTTTGACAAATCCCATGATTACTTGCGTTTTTCGGAATACCAAACTCGCTTATTCAAAATGTTGGTTTAAATATTTTTGAAAAAGAATTATGCCAGCCATCAGAGACTATTACAGTAGTAAATCATCAATCTCAGTGTGTGGACATGGAAAGTAATTTGTTGGACAATTACAGGGGAAAAAAGTGCTGAAGGAACTCCTCAAGCCAGGTAGCATCTGTCGAGAGATGGAACAGACAACATTATGGAGCGGTACTCTTCTATGGACTGATGTAAAGAGAAGTGACGGGGAGGGATGGGGCAAGAACTGGCACTTGATAGATGGATTCAGGTGAAGATGGATGGAGAGAGTAACATGAGTAACAAAGGCTTGAGGTGAAATGGAGATCAAAGGGTGCGGATGTGGAATCAGATAGTTAAATAAGGAGAGTGAAATGTAAAACTAGAAAGAGGGGTAGTGGTTGGAGGGAATGGGATGAGAAAGGAAAATTAGGCATTTGTTAGGGAAGGGTTAGAAATGAGCAGATGGAGGTTGGTGGGGAGTATAAGGTAGGTGGGAAGGGTGGGGGTGCTGTTTACCTGAAAAGGGAGAATTCAATCAACGAGAGAACTACACCAAAATTTGACTGTTTAGTTCACAGGAAAATTGTTGTTTTAGAAAACTGGAACTATTACATATGCTGCAATAATCTAATGACACAGGCAGTTATGAAAATCCTTTAGTCTCCTGACTAGAAATGTTTAGAATTGCGATGTAAATACTCATTTGTATTTAACTTTGATCTATAAATTTCACTTTAAAAGTTTTTTTTCAAAATGCCATTATCAATATTTTATAAATATATAAGGTTTCAAATGAGAAAAGCACAATTGCACCAGCCCTGGTTTCACTTCCACCTTTATTAGGTTTAGAGGGATATGGGTCAAATGCAGACAAATGCAAATAGTCCAGACTGCCAACTTGGTCGGCATGAACTTCATGCAATATAGTCCCCTGACTATGTCACAGGGAGAAGTTTTGAATTGAGCATTTGCTATTACTAGATGACTGGTAAAGAGCAGTTAATTATTAATCACAATGCTGCATGTCATCTGAGGTATAACGTTTTCACACAAAGGGTGGTGGGCGTACGGAATGAGCAGCCAGAGGCGGTAGTTGAGGCAAGGATAATTGCAACATTTAAGAAGCAATTAGATAGGTACATGGATCAGACAGGTTTAGAGGGAGATGGGCCAAATGCAGGTGAGATTAGTGTAGATGAAACATGTCTGTCTGTGTGAACAAATTGGGTCGAATGGCCCGTTTCCACACTGTACGACAATGATTTTTATAATTTCCCCAAGGACAAACGTGCAGCAGATGTTAACCAGGCTCTACCATCTCAAATTGACCTGTAGCAGCTAGCAAGTCAGACAAAATGGCACAATGTAAGGAATCTGGAAAGGCTTTTAAGCAACATATATTATCTTCAAGGTTTCAAGGCCAGTTTATTGTCACATGTACCAATTAAGGTACAGTGACATTTGAATTACCTTGCAGCAATACTAAGAAAAAGCAAAACACACAACTACATAAAAGTTAACATAAACATCCACCACAGTGGATTCCCCACATTCCTGACTGACAAAATGCAATAAAGTCTAATCTTCCTTCTCTTTATTGTTGGGGCAGTCGAACCATCTGCAGTCGGAGCCCCCGGGTCGGGGTGATTAGTCAGAGGTTATGGGGAGGAGGCAGTTGAATGGGGTTAGGAGGGAGAGATAGATCAGCCATGATTGAATAGCGGAGTAGACTTGATGAGCCGAATAGCCTAATTGTGCTCCTATTCAGCAATATCAAGCCACAAGGTTCCAGTTTGTATGCTGGAGAACCAACATAATTCCACGCTTTCAATGCATCGCATCTTATCTTTACAAAAAACAGTTAGGCCCATATAATAGAATGTGTTTTAATATTCTAAAATCACATTATTGTAATTTAAATGCATGATGATCAATTAATATCTTACACTTGGACCACAAATATACTAACATAGTTTGTCTGTTTTGGCTAATCCCAAGTCATATAAATGATCCAAGAAACACTGGTAGTGTCTGCATTAAATGCTTGGGAAACAGATGTGTAACCAATATCAATAGAATCTACATCCAAAACCTTTGCTCTAACTTCTGAAGGAAGTGGGATTTAGTTTCTATTTTACCAACAGTAGCAGCCAGATTTTGCAAAACAACTTTTTGCAGTGGTAAAATTAAAACTATAATGCAAATATGCAGACACTAGGTACAAGGGACCCACGTGCCAAATTAAACATAACAAATGAAAACGCCCGTTCAAAGCAACACTTGATAATCAACCACAGAGCAGCTGAACACAAGTTTAAGAGAAAACTATTTATAAACTGAACTTCATTGAAGATATTATGTGGGGAATTTAAAACAAAACCACGATACTCTGCATCTTTCAGGAATACAAGCCTCTTTAAACTATTAGTGCAATACATGCATTAAAAAAATAAGGCAAATGAATGATCAGTGAGGAATGTTGATTCCACTTTGGTGGATGTTTATGTTAAAATTATGCTTAAAACTAACTGCTCAACAGCAAGATAAATTTCCCCCCTAATATTTCAACGATTAGGCGTAGATCTTAATCCTTTGTCCATAGAAGATGGATTAATTTAAGCAACATATTATCTTTTCTCATGCAAAAATGTTTGTCACATATGTTATAATTTCACCGTGTATTAACTCCAGTATGTTTCACCTACAATTCCTCACTAATTTGCTTAATAACTGCGGGCTCAAATTGCCCCAGAGATGTTTAGCATTATCAAATTAATCCTTTGCCATCTAAAATTACACGAGACATGCAATTTCTGCAAGGAACTGGAAAGGAGACAGTCTCCTGCAAAATCAGTAGTCATGGTATAAGGAGGGAAACAAAAATCCACACATGCAATCCCCACCTATACCTGGAACTTATTTTAAACAGCTTTCCTTCTGGTTTTCAGAACCCAGAGCTGCTGGCAAAGTGATCAGTTACGCCTTCGAAAAGCTAGAGGAATTGCACAGAGTACATTGTACACTCTGAGTTAGAAGGGAAAGCACTTTACTTGTTGTTGAGGCAACCTGATGAAGATCAATTACTCATAACCTTGGATGTAGTGGTATTTCACAGTCAAAACAAACAATAGACAACAGATGCAGGAGTAGGCCATTCGGCCCTTCGAGCCAGCACAAATGAGTAAAAGTTAAAACCGTTTTATTTTAAGGTTTACTATAAATCCAGTTTTCTAGCTAGTTTTAATCCCTATTAGTAAATGTTCTGAGCAGCAGTTACAGTATAAAATTAATCATAACGCCATTAAAAGTTTCATTTAGATATTATCTCAACCATGTATGGTGAAGAAACAAATTAGTTCAATCAGTGCTTTTGTAAATTTTTTTTTTTTAAATGTTCACATTCTATTCCATGCCAATTCTTCCTATTAACTCTTGCACTTTTTCTATGTATTTCTTCATTGCGTCCTCTTTGCTTGTACCTATTAGAGAATAATCAAAGAATTAAAAAAAACGACCTGCTATATCTTCACACAAAAATTAGCATATTTATATAGGAATTGTTTGTTCAATGCTCATTTAAATTTGATTATAAAAGTAGAAAAGAACCAGTTCAATTTAGTCTGAAACTCAATGCAAGAATTTCCATTTTCAGGAAATGAGAAACATATGTCCACTGCATTGGTTCCAACACAATTCTGATGTCATTATGAACTTTCATCATGATACAAGTTTAAACTAAGAACACTCATGTTATAATTTGAGTGATAATTGTGTGTATTTTCCCCATTTAAAGAGGCCCAGACAGTATAATTTCCCCACAACAGCCTAGACATTACAGTAAATACTAAAACAAATCTTAAAACCAGTTTACATATGATGTACATTTATTTATATAGACAGATAGTTTCAAATATTACAAACTACTCTTGAGAAATTGTAATGTCAATTTCCAGTTAGGTTTAGAAAAATCTATGAGGTTACTGCAGCAATTTGAAAACAGCATACCGCAATAACTTGATATGCAGCATTAATGGTGAATGGTCTCTTTACAGTACATATTATTTATATGATTTAATTTGTTTTGTGGTGCTATACTAACCTTTCTGTTTTTCCCATGCATCCCACTTGGCTTTTCCTTTAAAGTCCGTTATGCCAGGGCGTGCTGGGAAAGCAAATGATATATATAGAAGGTCAAGTCAAAAGAGTTTATTGTCATGTGTCCCTGACAGGACAATGAAAATCTTTCTTTGCATAGCACAACAGAACATAGTAGGCATTGACTACAATTATATATGTAAATACACACATAAATTAATAAAGTGCAAATAACAGATGGAGGGATATTAATGTTCAGAGTTCAGAGCCAAGTTTAATAGCCTGATGGCTGTGGGGAAGTAGCTATTCCTAAACCGGGTTGCAGTCTTCAAGCTCCTGTACCTTCTACCCGACGGTAGCAGGGAGATGAGTGTGTGGCCAGGGTGGTGTGGGTCCTTGATGATGCCGCCAGCCTTTTTTTAGGCAGCGACTGTGATAAATCCCCTCGATGGAAGGAAGGTAAGAGCCGATGATGGACTGGGCAGTGTTTACTACTTTTCGTAGTCTTTTCCTCTCCAGGGCACTCAAATTGCCGAACCAAGCCACGATGTAACCGGTCAGCAAGCTCTCTACTGTGCACCTGTAGAAGTTAGAGAGAGTCCTCCTTGACAGACCAACTCTCCGTAATCTTCTCAGGAAGTAGAGGCGCTGATGAGCTTTCTTAATAATTGCATCTGTGTTCTCAGACCAGGAAAGATCTTCACAGATGTGCACGCCCAGGAATTTGAAGCTAAACAGGTGAACAGCAATTAACATATAAATGGATATTGCTGCGGAATCTGATCATCAACAAACCTGTATTCACATCTCCAACAGTTGCCTGTTTGTACAGGCTATAGATAGTCAGCATGTCTTGATCAGATGGTTTAGTTTTGAGATGTTTGATATCATCTGCTGCCTTTTCAAAATCAGCCTAGAACAGAAAGAACAAGACGTCAAATCCAAACCATCCTTGGGACATGATCAACATTTTCAATCCTGTCCCAGATACTTGGTTATGTACACTCAATATGCTCCATAATACCACATTCAATAAACACAGGGTCTAATAAAGCAAGTAACACACCCTCCAGACAGTTATTTGTATTTGTTCAGTAAGTCAGTATATTAGAATGAATGCACTTGTATGTATCTTGTGATATCTTGGATAGTGTGGGTGTCAGAGGTTATGGGGAGGAGAATGGGGTTAGGATGGAGAGATAGATCAGCCATGAATGGTGGAGTAGACTTGATGGGCCGAATGGCCTAATTCTACTCCCATCACTTATGATCAATGTTATCTAAAGACCGTGAATGGTATATTTGAACTGGTCCATTTATAACATCATGCATCAAGTTCAGCAAGTTTTCTTGCTAAGTGTGCTTAATAAAGCTTATTAATTGACATAACAAAATTGCTGCCGCAATACTAATAAAACTGGGTTTGAGCATTCTTTTTCCACTTTTGTCCATTAAAAAAATTGAACAAACATGCATATTAAAGACCATTTGCAGGAATATAATCCCCTTCTCTGAAATTTACAATTTAATATCTTAATGGCTTTCAGCTTATTAGCTGCTACCTGAGTAACGTGGCCAAAGTCAGCATTAGTTTGCTTTCATCTCCTTGTCGTAAATGATTAAATCCACAAGAAGATAAAACCATTACACTTCCTCAATAATAAATGCATAAAATAAAGATCATATAGTTCTCCTTCGAGTAACAACACTTCTAAGTATGTTAGACAAATTGGATTAGAGATATACGGAGAAAACAAAGCAATTTAGATTCTGAAAATAAAATTAAAAAATACACATGGGGAGCAGATGGTCTCTGGTGATAAACAGGTGCAGGCATCAGCTGGCATATGTATTCAATGAACTTTTTGCCCTTTCTCCACTTTCCTCATACCTACTTACCAACACAAAAAAATATCAGGATGTACTGATATAATTACATTTGGGTCTATTCATCAGCACCATCGACTACTTGCATGCACAATAATATACTGCAGATGCTGGTTTACAAAAAGACAAAGTGCTGGAGTAAATCAGCAAGTCAAACAGCGTGTGTAGGAAGGAACTGCAGATGCTGGTTTAAACCGAAGATACAGATACAAAATTCTGGAGTAACATAGAAACATAGAAATTAGGTGCAGGAGTAGGCCATTCGGCCCTTCGAGCCTGCACCGCCATTCAATATGATCATGGCTGATCATCCAACTCAGTATCCCGTACCTGCCTTCTCTCCATACCCTCTGATCCCCTTAGCCACAAGGGCCACATCTAACTCCCTCTTAAACGTAGCCAATGAACTGGCCTCAACTACCCTCTGTGGCAGAGAGTTCCAGAGACCCACCACTCTCTGTGTGAAAAAATTCCTTCTCATCTCTGTCCTAAAGGATTTCCCCCTTATCCTTAAGCTGTGACCCCTTGTCCTGGACCTCCCCAACATCGGGAACAATCTTCCTGCATCTAGCCTGTCCAACCCCTTAAGAATCTTGTAAGTTTCTATAAGATCCCCTCTCAATCTCCTAAATTCTAGAGAGTATAAACCGAGTCTATGCAGTCTTTGTTCATAAGACAGTCCTGACATTCCAGGAATCAGTCTGGTGAACCTTCGCTGCACTCCCTCTATGGCAATGGTAACTTAGCGGGACAGGCAGCATCTCTGGAGAGAAGAATGTGTGATGTTCGGGTCATGACCCTTTTTCAGACTTCACTGCATGACTGGAGAATATGGATAGGTGATGTTTTCGGTAGGGATGGGTCCTTTCTGAAGGTTCCTGACCCAAAATATCACCTGTCCATGTCCTCAGGAGTGCTGCCTGACCTGCCGAGTTACTCCAGCGTTGTGTCTTTTTTAGCACAATAAAGTGGTTTTAGTCATGTTGAGCTAATCTGAAAGGCATAATGAAATTCAAGTTTATCTTTCTTATCAAAATAATGGTCATATATCAATGCAATGAACCTTGGCAACGATCGATAATCTTTTGGCGGTCATTTTATAAAGAGAACCGTTTTGGTCTAGCTTTTACAAAACTAAAAGATACAAACATTACGAGGTCGTCTCAACAGTATGGTCAAGATGTTTATGATGTTCATTCATTTCTGGCCTGCACAGCAACCTCTGCAATCAGGGAATACTTGTCCAGCCCCACCTTCCCCCCACACCCCCGGCAACAAAGGCGGACATTGGAAAATCCGCAATAAAAGTAAGAGCTCTTTCCGAGCTACAGGACCCATGGCAGCAAATCGGCAGTATTCGTCGCTCATGTTTGAAACAGCTTGTAGCCGAGCCCGGGTCTTGGCCGCCACCGACTGATGTTATGCCCGGGACTTGGTGCAGGGATCGGCAGGGCTGCAACCCGGCGCCATTCCTCTCACCAATGCACAGCGCCTCGCAGATGGTTGATCGCCGGAAGCCAAACTTCAGCGGGACTTGCCCACTTCGGACATATTTCACCCCCAATTCAAATCGCCCACCCCAGGGATGTGGCACCGAGCCCGTTACCTGAGACATTGTTGCAGCTGCACACCAACTATAGGATCTTTGCTGCACACACTTCACGAGTCGTCCCCGCCGTTCACACCCGCGATCCAAGGCTGTGCCGGGCGCCGCTCTCTCTGATTGGGTGATGAGATCATCATTTGATTGGGGGAACAAGGCCACGTGCCCTGTGATTGGTGACAACGAGGGTTGCAGCTACGTCTAATTGGACGCTCAGATCACCCCCCCCCCCCCCCCTCCTCACTTGATTGTGGCCCGCTGCGTGTCTTGATTGGGGGAAAGAGGGCTCACCGATCACTCTGATTGGGTGATGTGATCCCCTGATTGGGTGTTAATGCGCCGCGTAGTCTGAATGGGGGAGGGAATCGTAAGGGCTCTGTTTCCTCTGATTGGTCGATGAGATCACCCCCGATTGAGTGATAACGCGCCGCGCTCTCTGATTGAACCAAGAACAAAGATGGTGCACAGCCCTTCTCTGCCATTCGCCCGGTGTTCAGTTGGCAGCCATTTTGCTCTGTTAAAAACCATATCAGGCATGCATCGGGAAGTATTGAATCACAAGATCAAGTGAAATGAAACGCGTAATCTGCAGAGATTTCGCTTTGATGTATTATGATTCAATCGTACAAACAATTATTCAATACATATTAAAGCAGAATGCATACCCTCGACCTGATTCGATAGAGAACTGGCTGGCAAGCAGGAAGCAAAGAGTAGGAGTAAACGGGTCCTTTTCACAATGGCAAGCAGTAACTAATGGGGTACCGCAAGGCTCAGTGCTGGGATCCCAGCTATTTACAATATACATTAATGATCTGGATGAGGGAATTGAAGGCAATATCTCCAAGTTTGCGGATGACACTAAGCTGGGGGGCAGTGTTAGCTGTGAGGAGGATGCTAGGAGACTGCAAGGTGACTTGGATAGGCTGGGTGAGTGGGCACATGTTTGGCAGATGCAGTATAATGTGGATAAATGTGAGGTTATCCACTTTAGTGGCAAAAATAGGAAAGCAGACTATTATCTAAATGGTGGCCGATTAGGAAAAGGGGAGATGCAGCGCAACCTGGGTGTCATGGTACACCAGTCATTGAAAGTAGGCATGCAGGTGCAGCAGGCAGTGAAGAAAGCAAATGGTATGTTAGCTTTCATAGCAAAATGATTTGAGTATAGGAGCAGGGAGGTTCAACTTCAGTTGTATAGGGTCTTGGTGAGACCACACCTGGAGTATTGAGTACAGTTCTGGTCTCCAAATCTGAGGAACTACATTATTGCCATAGAGGGAGTGCAGAGAAGGTTCACCAGACTGATTCCTGGGATGTCAGGTCTGTCTTATGAAGAAAGACTGGATAGACTTGGTTTATACTCTCTAGAATTTAGGAGATTGAGAGGGGATCTTATAGAAACTTACAAAATTCTTAAGGGGTTGGACAGGCTAGATGCAGGAAGATTGTTCCCGATGTTGGGGAGGTCCAGGACAAGGGGTCACAGCTTAAGGATAAGGGGGAAATCCTTTAGGATCTCTGGAACTCTGCCACAGAGGATAGTTGAGGCCAGTTCATTGGCTATATTTAAGAGGGAGTTAGATGTAGCAAGGTTACAAATTTTTGAGATTTTAAAAATCAGGTCTGCAATTTATCCCATCAGATAAAGCATAAAAATAAGTTTAATTTGACACCTAATTCACTTTCATATCTTCAGTATTAAAAAAGATAGGGCCATTTTCATACTCGGAAATTAGCAACTTGCTTCGTATTGCTTTTCTATTGACTTAACACAAAAGTTGTGATCGAGGACAGTCAAAAGCCCATAACTTCCTTAAAAATTAAGAGAACTTGAAGAAATTTTCAGTTATTATAGATTGAAGTCTTCTGAAACAAATATGAAACAATCTTACTTGGATGACCTGAAATTAAAGCATATGATTAGTTACCCAATTGTAGCCAATTACAAAATTCAATTACTAGATCTAAACATCTATCCATTACTTAAGAAAAAATTAAACAAAATTTAAAGCTTAAGTGTCCAATTAACAGTCGCACAATAATTCACAATATAACATGATTTTTAAATCTATTTGTCATTAATTTATAGGCCAAATTGAAGGAATTCAGTGTTTAATGCCGGTAAATTAATGGGCATTTTAAACAGCTTGCGAGTGGGATTTTCTGGAACGCGATGTATTGGAACATTGCGGTTGCAGTGAATTTAAACCCAATATCGGCAGAAAATTATCTGCCAGTTCATATGGGGGCTAAATCACCGTTTCGCAACATGAAATATTGATTAAAGTCCCCTAAAAATGCAAGTTTTTACATATAAAAATAAACAGCTTTCACTTACCTGTCCCCTACGTAAAATCGGTCCCCGTTCTCGGCGTTCACGGCACTAGGAGCTAATTTTTATTTTACTGCAGTGATGAAGTAGTCAGGGTATTTCTTAAAAAAACAGACTTACCGGCAGTCGGAACGCATCTCCAGAAATACATTGCACTCCGACAACAGAAAGCTCCGGATTGCATGGGGAAAACCACATTTTAACCCCGCCCCCCCCCCTTAAAGGCGCCAAATTCGCGCACACGGCCAGTGACAGAACTGCAGCACCCTAAAGGTAAGTTTTGTAACATACCTATTAGATGTGGCCCTTGTGGCTAAGGGGATCAGAAGGTATGGAGAGAAGGCAGGTACGGGATACTGAGTTGGATGATCAGCCATGATCATATTGAATGGCGGTGCAGGCTCGAAGAGCTGAATGGCCTACTCCTGCACCTAATTTCTATGTTTCTATGTAATTCAGCAACGTTATTTCAACCAAGCACTGTCCCACTGTATGAGTTCATTCGAAGAGATCTCCTGAGTTTAACTCCGAGATTTACGTTAATGGCCGCTCGTCGGTACTCTCGTGGACAGGTGACGGAGGTATACGTTGGTGAGCACTTCGGGACTAGTGATCACAATACCATTAGTTTCAATATAATTATGGAGAGAGTCAGAACTGGACCTAGGGTTGAGATTTTTGATTGGAGAAAGGCTAACTTTGAGGGAGTGCATAATGATTTGGGACATTTTGTTTTATGGGAAGGATGTAGAAGAGAAATGGAGGACATTTAAAGGGGAAATTGTAAAAATACAGAATCTTTATATCCCTGTTCGGTTGAAAGGAAATGGTAAAAATCGGAAAGAGCCATGGTTTTCAAGGGAAATTGGACACTTGGTTTGATAAAAGAGAGATATCTATAATAATTATAGGAGGCATGGAGTAAATGAGGTGCTAGATGAGTATAAAAAATGTAAAAAGAATCTTAAGAAAGAAATAAGAAAAGCTAAAAGAAGATATGAGGTTGCTTTGGCAAGATAGGTGAAAGTAAATCCAAAGGGTTTCTACAGCTATATTAATAGCAAAAGGATAACGAGAGATAAAATTGGACCATTAGAGAGCCAGAATGGACAGCTATCTGCAGAGCCAAAAGAGATGGGGGAGATATTGAACAATTTCTTTTCTTCGGTATTCACCAAGGAGAAGGATATTGAACTCTGTGAGGTAAGGGAAAAAAGTAGAGTAACTATGGAAACCATGAGATTCAAAGAGGAGGAAGTACTGACACTTTTGAAAAATATAAAAGTGGATAAGTCTCCAGGTCCTGAAAGGATATTCCCCAGGACATGGAGGGAAATTAGTGTAGAAATAGCAGGGGCTATGACAGAAATATTTCAAATGTCATTAGAAATGGGAATAGTGCCGGAGGATTGGCGTACTGCGCATGTTGTTCCATTGTTTAAAAAGGGTTCAAAGAATAAACCTAGCAATTATAGACCTGTTTGTTTGACGTCAGTGGTCGGCAAATTAATGGAAAGGATACTTAGAGATAATATATATAAGCATCTGGATAAACAGGGTCTGATCAAGAACAGTCAACATGGATTTGTGCCTGGAAGGTCATGTTTGACAAACCTTCTTGAATTTTTCGAAGAGGTTACTAGGGAAATTGATGAGGGTAAAGCAGTGGATGTTGTCTATATGGATTTCAGTAAGGCCTTTGACAAGGTTCATCATGGAAGGTTGGTTAAGGTTCAATCTTTGGGTGTTAATGACGGAGTAGCAAGATGGATTCAACAGTGGCTGAATGGGAGATGCCAGAGAGTAATGGTGGATGGCTGTCTGTCAGGGTGGAAGCCGGTGACCAGTGGGGTGCCTCAGTGATCTGTTGGGTCCACAGTTGTTTGTCATGTACATCAATGATCTAGATGATGGGGTGGAAAATTGGATAAGTAAGTATGCAGATGATACTAAGATAGGTGGTGCTGTGGATAATGAAGTAGTTTTCAAAGTCTACAGAGAGATTTGGGCCATTTGGAAGAGTGGGCTGAAAGATGGCAGATGGAGTTTAATGTTGATAAGTGTGAGGTGCTACATCTTGGCAGGACAAATCAAAATAGGACGTACATGGTAAATGGTAGGGAATTAAGGAACTCTGTGGAACAGAGGGATCTAGGAATAACTGTGCATAGTTCCCTGAAGGTGGAATTGCATGTAGATAGGGTGGTAAAGAAAGCTTTTGGTGTGCTGGCCTTTATAAATCAGGGCATTGAATATAGGAGTAGGGAAGTAATGTTAAAATTGTACAAGGCATTGGTGAGACCAATTCTGGAGTATGGTGTACAATTTTGGTCGACTAATTATAGGAAGGATGTCAACAAAATAGAGAGAGTACAGAGGAGATTTACTAGAATGTTGCCTGGGTTCCAGCAACTAAGTTACAGAGAAAGGTTGAACAAGTTAGGTCTTTTTTCTTTGGAGCGCAGACGGTTAAGGGGGGACTTGATTGAGGTCTTTAAAATGATAAAAGGGATAGACAGAGTTGACGTGGATAAGCTTTTCCCATTGAGGGTAGGGAAGATTCAAACAAGAGGGCATGACATGAGAATTAAGGGACAGAAGTTTCAGGGTAACACGAGGGGGAACTTCTTTACTCAGAGAGTAGTGGCTGTGTGGAATGATCTTCCAGCAGAAGTGGTGGAGGCAGGATCGATTTTATCATTTAAAAGTAAAGTGGATAGGTATATGGACGGGAGGGGAATGGAGGGGTATGGTCTGAGTGCAGGTAGATGGGACTAGGGGAAAATAAATGGTCGGCATGGACTGGAAGGGCCGAGAAGGCCTGTTTCCATGCTGTAATTGTTATATGGTTATAATTGCGTTACTGGAAGGGAGGCAGGTTTGTGTGATGGTCTGGGTTGGGTGCACAATTCGCTGCAATTTCTTACAGTCTTGGAGCTGTTCCCAAACCAAGCTGGGTGCATTCCGATAAAATGCTTTCTACGGCGCATCTGTAGTAGTTGGTGAGAGTTGTTGGGGACATGTGAACTTCCTAAGCCTTCTTAGGAAGTAGAGGTTTTGGTGTGTTTTCTTTGTCGTTTCTTCAATATGAGTGGTCCAGGAGAAGTTATTGGTGGTATTGACTCCTCGTAATTTGACGTTTTCAACCATCTATACTTCGACACAGTCAATGCAAACTGGGGTATGTGTAGCAAGGATATTTCACGGCCCATTTCCACCCTTTGATTCCTTGTTTCGTTTCTCTACGCTTCCTTTACATGCGAGGGACTTGCCCAATTTCACTTCTTAAATCTTGAGACACTTCCTTTTCCCTTTTGGACTAACCTTACAGCAGCACGGTGGCCTCGCGGTAGAGCTACTGCCTTACAGCACTTGAGACTCGGGTTCGATCCTGACTACGGGTGCTGTCATTACGGAGTTTGTACGTTCTCACTGTGACCTGCGTGGGTTTTCTCCGATATCTTTGGTTTCCTCTCCTCACCTATGGACCAGCACTGGATTATTTCTTAATGGAGATGGTTATTGCTTGACACTTCTGTGATATTAATATGTTATGCTATTTATCAGCCTATGACCGAACATTGTTATTATTCAGTGGGTGGGAAGGAACTGCAGTTAGACACAAAATGCTGGAGTAGCTCAGCAGGACAGGCAGCATCTCTGGAGAGAAGGAATGGGTGACATTTTGGATCAAAACCCTTATTCAGTCTGAAGAAACATCACCTATTCCTTTTCTCTAGAGATGCTGTCTGATCCACTGAGTTATTCCAGCTTTTTCTGTCTATTGTCATTACTCACACAGGCATGGACTGTTCCATTTTATGAAGTGGCTGTATGTGAATGCAATCAGACATTCTGTAATCAAGTACAAATCCTCTCTTCTGACCTTACAATGTTCAGGATGACTGGGCCAAATTCAGCTCTAACTCCATCTACAAGTTTGCAGGTTACACCATTGTGGTGGACCGAATCACAAATAATAACAAGACAGAGTACAGGAAAGAGATTGTGATAGTAACCCGGTGTGGGGACAATAACCTCTCCCTCAATGTGAGCAACACAAAGGAACGAGTTATCAATTTCAGAAAGCATGGTGGAGTACATGTATCAATGGTGGTGAAGTGGCAATGATCAAAAGCTTCAAATCTAGACCACCATGATTGGCCTCATGATTGGCAGTCCCACAAATAACCTGTTTGTTTTTTCGTCTTTAAAATTTTTTTCCAGTATGTGTTGAAAATCTGTGTAAATGTTCTCCGGTTTGTTTTATGTGGGGGAGGGGGAAACTTTATTTTCAGCTTCATACCTTACCGGAGATGTGATTAAATTTCAGATCACATTCTCCGGTCACTATGCGGCCTACATCGGTGGAGCTGGAGGCCGCCTCGGACTGACCGCGGGCCCCGGCCTTAACATTGGAGTCAATCTCTAGCCTGGGATCGCTCCAACCGCGGCCTGCGGACTTTACGTCGGGAGTTCGCAGTCTCGGGAGAGGCCATGGATGTCGGGAGCTCCAATGTCACGGAAGGTTCGACCAGTCCCGACCCGGGGATCAATCGTCCAGCGTGGGAGAGCTGACATCCCCCAGATGCAGGAGCTGATCGCCACTGGCTATGGGAGTCAAGATTATCCTGTCAACGGAGGGCTCGAGGCCCCTGACCATGGGAGAGCAAAGGGAAGAGATTGAACTTTTTTATCGCCTTGCATCACAGTAAGACATGTGGAGGAGTCATTGCGATAGATGCTTATGTTAAAATGTGTTTTGTGTGTTTCGTTGCTTTTTATTTGTATGACTGACTTGGCCAATGAAATTTCTCGTATGTTGCAAAACATACTTGGCTAATAAAGTATGATTGTGATTTCTTGGCATTAATACGTATTACCAATGATCTGTCGTGGACCAACCACATAGACACGACAGACAAGAAAGCTTCTACTTCCCATGGAAACTGACTCATAAACTTCTATGGATGCACCAAAGAAAGCATACTGTTGGGTTGCATCACAGCTTTGGGAGCAGCCCTGCCCAAGACTGCAAGAAATTGCAGACAGTTGTAGATGTAGCCCAGTCCATCACAGGGACCAGACTTCCCATCGCTGACTCCATCAACACTTCACATTGCTTCGGAAAAGCAGCCAACAGAATCAAAGACATGTCCCACCCGTCATTCCTTCTTGTCTGTTCCTGTCTGACAGCAGGTATAAATGCTTGGACACCCTGCCAGACTCAGGAACAGCTTCTTCCTCTTTGTTATCAAGCGTCTGAATGGTCCTTCTATAAGCTAAGGTACTGTCCGATTCACCTCTACCCTATTGGACGTTGGACTTTGTCGATGGAACTGATGCACTATAATGCTGACAACTATATTCTGCACTCCATACCTTCTTTTTTATAGTACCTCAGTTTTCCTTGATCATATTTCTGTATGGTATACCTGATCTGTTTGGACACCATGCAAAATAGAGTTTTTCACTGGACTTCGGTACAGGTGACAATAATAAATTTTAATCTAGAACATTGCCCTGTGAACTCCTACAGTGATGTTTTGGGGCTGGTATGTTTGACCTCTAACAACCACGATCATTTTCCTTTGTGCCAAACTTACAGCCAAAGTAATGTTTTCACCTTAATGCTCATTGATATTAAATTTACCAAGGTGTCTGGGTGACACACTCAACAAATGCTGCCTTGAGCCTGTCATGCTCAGCTCTGGAATTCATTCTTTGGTCCATGTTTGGATCACATCCGTAATAAGATCTGGAGACTAGTAGGCCTGGTAAAACTGAAATTGCCCATCAGTGGCCTATTGATGAGTAAATACCATTTGATAGTAATGTTGATGGTAGCTTCAATCACTTTGCAGATAATTGGGGGGGAAATGAAGATAGACACAAAAAGCTGGAGTAACTCAGTGGGTCAGACAGTACCTATGGGGAAAAGGAACAGGGTCAAGGTCGAGACCCTTCTTCAGAAAAAAATGATTGGATGGTAGTTGGCTGGGTTGGACTTGTCCTGCTTTTGTTAATCAGACACACCTGAGCAATTTTCCACCCTGTTGGATAGATGCAAGTGCTGTAATTGTTTTGGAACAACTTGTAAAAATGGCTAGTTTGATTGGATGTTGTCTCCTCCTTATTCTTCGCTGTATCCAGTGCTCTCGGTCATTTCTTAATGTCACCTAGTATTCATTGATTTGGCTAGAAACTGGGATCAGTGATGGTGCGAATCCCAGGAGGAACCCGAGATGAATAAACTTTTCCACATTTCTGGCTGAACATAGTAGGACATGCTTTGGGCTTTTCTTTAGCACGGGTGCTGGGCCCAGCTAATGAAGAAGATGTGGCTGTTATTGGAGCCCCTGCCTTCTGTTGGCTATTTAATTGTTCACCACCATTCACGACTAAATGCCAACCAGCGCAGAGCTTTAATCTGATCCACTGGCTGCAAGATTGCTCAGCTCTATATTTTGCAGAGTATTAATTTGTTTGTAGGTTGACAGATATCGCCAAGAGAGCATATTAAATAGAAACCGCAGTTCTGTCATAACACGATAATTGCATTAGAAAAGAACCTTGTATTACAGAAAATCACATTATTAAAAACAATTCTGACAATGGGGAACTCTCTAGAGAGTTCCAGACTCACAATAACAAAATCCTTCCCCTCTTTCAGGATTTTCAAAAATATAGGTATTTTCAATCACTGAGTTTATTTTTGTTACTGCAAGTTAAAGTACTAAAGGCTGCATGTTACATTGTTTATTCAAGTATAATTGCATACGCATTAATAGAACGATCACTGATCAATTTCAATGACAACCTGCGGTAAAACTGAGTATTTTTCCAAGACAGCTTTATTCTACTTATCATTTCCCAAAGTGGTTTGTTCTAGGAGTTCCAGGGGGCGCCGTCCAGTTGGTATGGCTGCCCAGCCTGCAGCTGTCTGTTTTTTAACTTCTTTCTTTTATTTTTAGTGAGTTTTAGTGTTTGTTTTTGGAGCCCTAGCCTTTTTTATGTGGGGGGGTGGGGGGTGGGAAGGGGGAAACTGCTTTTCCTGGTCCCTACCTGGTCGGAGAGGCAGCTTTTCTCCGGGCTGCACCGTCGACCCGTCCTCGCGGCCTACCAGCGGGCCTGGAGCGGCGTTTCCTGAGGGGACCACCCAGAATCTCGGCTTCGGCAGCGGCTCAGCGCTGGCGCACCATCGAGGAGCGGAGCGGGCGATACCTTGCCTGAGTCGCCGCGCTGGAGCTGCAGAATGCTGAGACCGCAGGTGAACATCGCAGAGCTGCGGGACTGTGGGGCGGCCGGCAGCGCTGAACTTTTACATCGGGATTCTGGGATCTCTCGGCGAGATCGCCAGTTGTGGAGCTCCATCCAGCGCGGCCTTGTCAGCTTCGGAAGCCACGGACTCCGGTAGGGAAGCGGCCGTTCCAGGTGTCCCAAGCCGCTGTGAGGACTCTCCCGACGCCGGAACACCAACACCCGGCGAGAAGACCTAAAACATCGGGCCACCGTAGCGCCGACTGCGGAGGCCTCAATAGGCCCGACTATGGGTGGACATGGGGATGGGGACTGGACTTTGTGCCTTCCCCCACAGTGGAAACCATTGTGGGGGGATGATTTTATGTTCATTGTTAATTCGTTAGTGTTGTGTCTTATCTTTATTTGTGTGCTGTATGGCAAGTCAAATTTCACTACAACAATTGGTGTATGTGACAATAAATGTCCTTTGTCCTTTGGTTCTCCAGTTCCCAATCAAAATCACTCTGCAACCAATTAGTCCATCCCAATACAAATAGCAATCCTTAAGTTATCAACCGTACTTTGTCCAATTCGCGTTATGGAAACACGCGGAAAGCTCTCAGTAATGAATAGGATTATAAATGTAGAAACCAGAGAATTGGTTTATACAAGAGAACACAAAGTGCTTGAGTGACTCTGCTGGTCAAGCAGCATCTCTAGGGAACGTGGATATGTGATGCTTTGGGTTGGGACCCTTCTTCAGATTGATGTTGCTGTGTCTGCCAAGGCTGACTGGTTTTCCTGGTTGCTAATCATTTAAATTCCCCTTCCCATATTAACCTTTCTGTCCTGGGCCTCCTCCAATGCCAGCGTAAAGCCACCTGCAAATTGGCGGAACAGCACCTCTTATTCCGCTTGGGTAGTTAACAACCCAATTGTACTGTTGTAGAGTAAACAATAGTGAGGACGAATAATTAATAAGTAGGGATGTGGATTATGCTAATGTAGTGACAGGAAACCGCAGACAAAGCCTACCAGGAATTTCATGATTATGCATGCATCCATCATTTTAACAAAATTTTGGATCGACTGTTAATGAATTTAGACTTGTGGATAATCATCTCATTTTGTTCGTGACATAATTAAGTCTTTCTGAGTCTAATTCTGTAATTAAGCCCTCTCGTTTCTGTTAATCAAGTTTCTGAGTAATCTTGTCATCTGAGAATATAAAAAATGTATCAAAGCCACACTTGACGGTCAGCTATGGCTGGTCTCCCGTTGCTCACTAGTTTAGTAAATCACCCGTTACTTCAAACAACTCCATGTGGCCTTTCCATTTTGCCCCTAAATATATGAACATTGCATTCTCCAATCTCCAACAACCCCCCTCTTTTCCCCGCCTCCTCCCACCCCACCCCTCCTTCTTAACCCGAAGTGCCAACTCTCCATGTCCTCCAGAGATGCTGCCTGACCCGCTGAGTTACAATTAGCTGTGGGGTACGTGATAATGAGTTACACAGCTGACAATGGACCAAACACCTTTCCTTGATCATTGTTGCATATCTTCATTCCTTTATTCTAGGAGCCATTCGGCCCTTCGAGCCCGCACTGCCATTCAATGCGATCATGACTAATCATCCACAATCAGTACCTTCGTCGTGACTTCTCCCCATACCCCTCGATTCCGCTAGCCCTAAGAGTTCTATCTACCTCTCTTTTGAATGTATCCAGTGAATCGGCCTCCACTGCTTTCTGAGGCAGAGAATTCCACAAATTCACAACTCTCTGTGTGAAAACGTTTTGCCTCATCTCAGTTCTAAATGGCCCCTGTTTCTGGACTCCCCAACAATCGGGACCATGTTTCCAGCATCTAGCGTGCCCAATCCCTTAATAATTGTATATGTTTCTATAAGAATCCCTCTCATCCTAAATTCCAGTGAATACAAGCCCAGTCGCTCCATTCTTTCATCATCTGACAGTCCCGCCATCCCGGGAATTAACCCCGTGAACCTACACTGCACTCCCTCAATAGCACGAATGTCCTTCCTCAAATGAAGAGACCAAAACTGCACACAATACTCCAGGTGTGGTCTCACCAGGGCCCTGTACAACTGCAGAAGAATCTCTTTGCTCCCATACTCAACTCCACTCTTTATGACGGCCAACATGCCATTAGTTTTTTTCACTGCCTGTTGTACCCGTGTTTACTTTCAGTGACTAATGTACTAGGGCACCCAGGTCTCGTTGTACATCACCCTTTCCTAACCTGACACCATTCAGATAATAATCTGCTTTCCCGTTCTTGCCTCCAAAGTGGATAACCTCACATTCATCTACATTACTAGACCAAGGGGGGCCCATTGGATCCCATCCCCTCAACGCAGTTTATTAATATTATTCATTCGCTCCTTTTACCCCATCCCCCGCCCTATCCACTCACGCATAACCCCCAACTGCGCATGCAGAGGGCGGGGGGGGTCGGTGGAGAGGGAGGGGAGGAGGGGGAGAGGGAGGGGGTAGAGATTGAGGGGTGGGGGTGACGCGGTGTTACGTGGGAGGGCAGATTCCAGAACGCAATACTCCACCACTCACCCGTAGGTCCCAATATTCACTACTCCCTAGAGAAGGGGGGCAGAGAGGAATGAGGGGGGCAGAGAGGGAGGGGGGGGGTAGAGGGGGGGGGCAGAGAGGAAGGGCCCCCTACTCCCCTTCCTCCTCCCCTCTCCTTCCTCCTCCCCTCTCCATCCACCCCTCCCTCTCTCTCCCCTCTCTCTTTCTCTGCCCCGGGGAACGGGTAGAAAGGGAGGGGGAGGGGGTAGAGGCAGCACCTACCCAGGTTGTAGAGCTCTTTGCGACGTCATCACTCAGGTGCTCCTCGGGTTATCTCGGGTTCTGTCGGGAAACCCGAGCCGAGGCGCAAGCGTACTTCGTGTTCAGCGGCTGGGCTGTGGGCTGGGCGCTGCGGACGGCCTCGGATTATCTCGGAAAAGGTTCAGTGGCTGGAAAGTCTTGGAAGCGAATTCGGAAGCCATCCGGATCTGCAGAATAGAGCCCATAGGCTGTGGGCCGAGAAGCTTTTTCGTTTAGAACTACCTGAATTTCACAGAACTACCTGAATTTTTAACATATTGTGTAAAAATATTATATAAATACCTGAAACTCGTCAAGACCAAAACCTTTTTAAGAGACATGAGCAAAACCTCAAATTTTGTGAGTAGTAATTGCTCAATCAATGCACGTTTGACATTGAGGTCAGACGCAAACTGGCCAATCCCGTGTTTTGTTTTATGGTCGCCAGGCAGTGAGGACGCTGGGATCATGGCTGCCTCCTCATTACACCAATAGCAATAGCAAGGTTTCCAAGGTAAAGGTAATGCTAACCTTGCTGATAATTTTGTTTTTCATTTGATTTATACTCACCAATTCTACTCAAGACTGTTTTTCAGTCTGTCTGTTTTTCAGTCTGTCTGTTTTTCAGTCCTTCTGTTTGTCAGTCTGTTTGTTTGTCAGTCTGTCTGTCTGTCAATCTGTCGATCGGGCCGTCGGTGGTGAGCATTGGGCTGGGCTGGTTCAGGAGGACCTCTGCGGCAGTCTCATTAAAAAAAAACCTCACAATTATATTCATTATATTATTTTTATAGAATACAATTATACATAATTATATATGATTATAGTCATATATATATATATATATATATATGATTATAGTCATATATATATATATATATATATATATATATATATATATATATATATATGGTGTAATAATATGTAGTCTAAATAGACTGCAACACGGAAATAGGCTCCCCATGGTGTAATATGGGCATTGGACACTAGAAGGCGCTTACTTTTCCGATCTCATTTTCTAATTATTTTAATTAATTAATGTGCAACTTTTGGCACTGATGAGTTATGACTTCCTTCTCAATTATATTTCATCTAAATCTGTGCAAAATTTAATGTAGTTCCGAGACGTGGGTCACGAAAATCTAGACACATTTTTGATGCTCGGCCCACAGATTACCACTTTCTCGTTCTTTCTGCGTCTTTTGAAGAACCGATTGGGGGGTGGGGGGGAAGGAAGGTTGGTGATGTCACTCCTGAAAAACAGTGCCCAGCAGGCAGCACGTTGAAAACTGCGCAGCTTGCCGCGAGGAGCAAGGGCATTGTGACATCATCCAGCTCGCTTCAGCACGTTAGATTTTAAAAATATGTCAGATTGGTGAACAATTTTAGTAAAAAACTCGGGAAATAATGAATCAAATTTTCAGATGAGGGATTTTTGAATTCATGTTAAATCTCTACCGGAATCTGTAAACATTTCACCGTTACTGCGTCGGGTTTTCAAGGTGATGTGAATCAAAGAAAAAGTTCAAGCAAGCATCCCGCAAGTAAACATCCAAGATCAGTTTTATGATATAATAGATACTGCATCTTCCTGCACTGATCCAACCTGTCCAAGTCACTCTGCATCCTCTTCACAGTTCTATCTCTCGTTTCCATCATCCCAAACACTGTCTGGAGAAGGGTCTTGACCCAAAAAGTCATCTATTCCTTTTCTCCAGAGATGCTGCCTGACCTGCTGAGTTACTCCAGCACCTAGTGTCTAAACCAGTATCTGCAGTTTCTTCCTACCCACCACTGAGGTATTCCGGCACTTCGTGTCTATCTTCGGTGACAACCGACATCTGCAGTTCCTTCCAACCCACCGCTTAGTTACTCCAGCACTTGGCTGTTTCACTGTCCTTTTCGTCTGCTCCACTGCCAAATCTCAAGTTTTCCGACTTTGAAGGTTCCCCTCCTCTCTCCACCGAGAGTTCAGCAACATCCTCCCTCACTGCGCCCCCCTCCACGATGCCTCCTGTTCTGCGGAGTCTGAAGAAGGGTCTCGACCTGAAACGTCGCCTGTTTCTTTTCTCCAGAGATGCTGTCTGTCCTGCTGAGTTACTCCAGCACCTATTGTCTAAACCAGTATCTGCAGTTTCTTCCACCACTGAGGTATTCCGGCACTTTGTGTCTATCTTCGGTGACAACCAACATCTGCAGCTCTTTCCTACCCACCGCTTAGTTACTTCAGCACTCTATGTCTACATTCGGTGCACACCAGCATCTATAGACAATAGGTGCAGGAGTAGTACATTCGGCCCTTCGAGCCAGCACCGCCATTCAATGCGATTATGACTGATCATCCCCAATCAGTACCCCGTTCCTGCCTTCTCCCCATAACCCCTGACTCCGCTATTTTTAAGAGCCCTATATAGCTATCTCTTTTTTTTTTTGATTACTTTATTTTATTAGAAGTAATCTATTTACAATAATGTAAACAGCTTTACAAACCTCAGCTTAATTACATATTATTTTTTAAATAACCCATTGACAGTTATCATCTTCTATTTTTTTTGGAAATAAAGAAAAGAATAGAATAGTTTTAAATCAATAAGAAAGTGATTAAATAATAATTTGATTATATAGAAAAGAAGAAGAAAATAGAGCAAGGAAAAAAGATTATAGATTAACAAAAAGTGAAAAAATATAATATATATATATATGTCAATGAAAATCAACAAAATATATTGTATCTAAAACTATTACAAATAATAATATCAATGAAGACATGCCTATTAATCCTAGTATAAGAATCAATTATTCTCATCAAATCCCGCTGGGTACCCGTCAGGCTGTGACGTCAAGAACAGCTACTTCTCTAGATACTGTATATATGGAGACCATATTTGTTCGAAAGTATTATATTTGTCCAATAGGACAAATCTGATTCTTTCTAATTGTAACGTCTCCAACATCTCTGCTGCCCACATTTTAATTGTGGGGGATAATGTTCCCTTCCAAAATTTCAATATAATTTTTTTCCCTATTATCAAACAGTAATCAAATAAATTTCTTTGATTTCCTGTAAGTACCGAATTTGAATCCAAAATCCCAAGTATTATTAACTTTGGGTCTGGCTATCTCTTGAAAGCATCCAGAGAACCCACCTCCACCGCCCTCTGAGGCAGAGAATTCCAGACTCACCACTCTCTGTGAGAAAAAGTGTTTCCTCATCTCCGTTCTAAATGGCTTACTCCTTATTCTTAAACTGTGGCCCCTGGTTCTGGACTCCCCCAACATCGGGAACATGTTTCCTGCCTCTAGCGTGTCCAAACCCTTAACAATCTGCATTTCCTTCTTACCGACCGCTGTTACTCCAGCACTTTGTGTCTATAAGGAGGTTTCACGGCAGTCGGGTCACAACCCATGACCTGTGCTGTTGCTACGCTACGCCAAGTGGAGTACACACGATGAACTGCAGGTAAGCACTTACCATTGTTTCCAGCGTAGCGGGCCCGTTAACAAACGTGAAAGGCATTTAGCCTACTTCCGAATTCCAAAAGTCATGAGAAATGACGGTGGATATAAGCGAGAGCTGAAGGGACAACAACAGCCAAAGTGCTTGGCGAATATTGGCCGTTTGCTCACTGCATTTCATCAACTAAGGCATTATTTGTGTTTTTTCGTGATTCCTTTGGCATCTAAAAAGTTTCAGAAGTGATAAATCTGGCTGTAAAATATTAAAATCGCCCATGAAATCGCCAATTCTCAAGTGGGTTTTTACATAGAAAAAGAAAATGCCCCTGAAGCATAATTTACAGCTAGATTTATCAGTTCTGAGACTTTTTAGAGACCCAAGGAATCAAGAAAAAACACAAATAATGCATTATTGTTGATGAAATGCAGTGAACAAACGTGATAATTCCCAATATTATCAATTCCGATATCTGCAGGGCCAATGTTCGCCAAGCACTTTAGCTGCTGTTGTCCCTTCAGCTTTCACTTCTCTTTACCTTAATTTTGCTTCACTTTTGGAATTCTGAAGTTGGGTACATGTCTCTCACGTTTACCCAGACTTCCACAATTTTTTACAGCGCAAAAATTCAACATTTTGGCGGTTTTTGATGAATGTGTTTGTGTATGTCTGTAATTTTGTGCACAGTGTGTGTTAAAGCAATACAAGGGAAGCTGCACAATGCAATGCAAGGGAAACTACGCAAAGGTGGGGGTTGGGGAGGAAAGATGGGAGGGAAATGGGGGAACAGGGGTATAACATTACAATTAAATTAACTCAAATATGTGAGGTGATAGATGCGCTATCTCAAACGCTGTTCCCTACAACACTGATTACACCAAGGATGATAGAGCGGATCGAAGGATCTTTGGAGCTACTATTTTACATGTAAACGTATATGAATCAGTAAAGGGGGTACACAAAAGGCTGGAGAAACTCAGTCGAGACCCTTCTTCAGACTGCTCCCACCGCAACTCCCTTGTCAATTCTTCTCTTCCCTCCCGCTCCACCCCTTCCCCGGGCACATTCCCTTGCAACCGCAAGAGATGCTACACTTGTCCCTTCACCTCCCCCCTCCACTCCTTTCAGGGACCCAAGCAGTCCTTCCAGGTCCGACAGAGGTTCACCTGCACCTCCTCCAACCTCATCTACTGCATCCGCTGCTCCAGATGCCAGCTGATCTATATCGGTGCGACCAAGCAAAGGCTTGGCGATCGTTTCGCCTAACACCTCCGCTCGGTCCGCAATAACCAACCCGACCTCCCGGTGGCGTAGCACTTCAACTCCCCCTCCCATTCCGTATCCGACCTCTCGGTCCTGGGCCTCCTCCACGGCCAGAGTGAGCAACAGTGCAAGTTGGAGGAACAGCACCTCATATTCCGCTTGGGGAGTCTGCATCCTCTGGGCTTAAACATTGAATTTTATCAATTCTGTTAAGCCTTCCTGTCTCCTCCCCTTCCCACCTCTCCCTCAGCCCTCGGGCCCTGGCATTCCCTCTCTCTCTATCTCTCCCCACCCAAGTCGCACTAGCTTCTCATCTTCACACTACAGACAGCTTACAATGGCCTGTTTCCTTTATCATCGACCTTTTTTGCATATCTTTCATTCATTGTTCTTTATCTCTCCACATCACCATCCATATCTCTTGTTTCCCTGATCCCTAACCAGTCTGAAGAAGGGTCTCAACCCAAAACGTCGGCTATCTCCTTCGCTCCTTAAATGCTGCTGCACCCGCTGAGTTTCTCCAGCCTTTTGTGTACCCTCGATTCTTCAGCATCTGCAGTTCATTCTTTAACACTATGAATCAGTAAATATTTGACTAACCCAACGGCAATTTACATAGCCTGCCAATGACAAACGCATGCAATAAAATTCCACATCAAAATATAATTTATTCAAAATACAATTAAACATGCCTGTTTACAGGCATCACACTTACAACTGCCATGTAGCTTTGGAGCGGATTACACAGCGGGAGGCATATCGCCAAAATGGCGGCCGTGACGTTCCATTACGTACTATACACCAGTCCATTGGGTTTCGGAGGAGTGGCCCATCTTGCTCCTCCATCATCTTTGGTTTTTAACAGGTAGGAAAGTACGCGTTTCTTGCATTAATAACATATACCGGAAGTTACGGATGTCCTCCAGATGGATTGAGCGGCTCCGTGTGTCAAGCCCTATGACCCAGTGACCTTACGTGCAACCCCCCTATATATAATATTTAAAAAAAGCATTTGCCGTTCCTTTCAACCCACCGCTGAGTTGCTCCAGCATTTTGTGTCCAGCTTCAGTGTAACTAGTACCTTTGGTGTACTAAGGTTCCCTCCTCACCGCCCCAGCGTGTCGTGTGGCGCTTGGGGGTGGAGCAAAGGTACGAGAGCGAAGATCTTTGGGGTGGAGTTTTTGCCGATTTGAAATGGCTGGCAGTCACACAGGAGCAGAGCGGGCGCGGCCAACTATGATCTTTGGGCGCGGCCGCCATCCGGCATTGACGTTGGCGGCAAAGATTATAGAGCGCCCGATGATCTTTGGTTGGGGGCGAGGCCACTGGCGGAGGCGGCGCTACTGCTACTGCTCGGCTGCACTCGGCCCTGAACTACAACTGGGCGAGTATCCTCGGCAAAGATTCTAGAGGAACCTCTGGTATCTTTGATCCTCAGCGGCATCAGAGTGCGTGCTCACTGAAAGGGTAATGGCAAGGAATCCCGCGAGTGCGGGAGCAAAACACAAAATGCTGGAGGGACTCGGGATCTGGCAGCATCTGTGGAAAGGCGATAATCAGGGTCAGGACCCTTCCTCAGTCTTGCTTAAAGGTTGCAGCATCTAGAAATCCTTGTAGCCTAAAAAGCGGAAATCAGCAAATGTGAACAGATACCATAAAATGTAATGAATCATAAAGATGGCGGCAGCAACGACCAGGCAGCGTGAGTCTATCATAACCATGAAGGAGGAAGGGACCTTGATAATATATCCTGGATCTCGCAGGGAGCCGGTGGAGGGAGAATAACACTGGGATCATAACAATGATCTCCGCTCTATGATCTTTGCGGATCTCACAGGGAGCCAATGAAAGGAGTATAATACTGGGGTGAGATCTAGCTCTCTCCGCCTTTGGACATTCGCAAGACTCTGGCTGCAGTAAACAGGGGCTTTTTCCACTGAACGGAGCAAAGTTGTATTAAAGTTGTAAATAAAGGAAAGTCAATCAAAAAATAATAATAAAGACACACGGAACTACACAGGGTGGAATCTTGAGCAATACTCAGTGCTGGAAATACTCAGCGGGTCAGGCAGCATCTGTGGAGAGGAATGGGCAGACGCTGCTGTACGTCTTGGCCTTTCAGTGGTATTGGAGTAGTGCGGAAAAAGCCTGGCAAATGTTAAATGGAGAAACTAACTGCAGATGTTAGTTTATAGTGGTGGAGGTTTGTACATGGGGTTTTAGATGGGTGGGGTAAGTGACAGGCTTGAGGTGAAAACAGTGTTGGTTGGGATGAAATATACAAGAGTTGTGAAGGTTTAATGAAATAGAGGTAGAGAGCAAAGATCTATATGGATCTTTGGCCGAACTCAGCTGCTCAGGCCAATCGGGGAGGGAATGGACAGGTGGTGTTTTGGGTTGTGACCTTGGTCTGGATCCATATATCATGACACATTTGGTTGTGATTGAAAATGTAATATGGGCAAAATATGAAGCATATTCCCGTTTTATTTTTCAGTGGTGTGATCACTATTTTGAGTTCCAGTAATCTGGGAAGAGGGATGTGGCACAACTTGCACAGGTAGAAACCAAATTGTTGAAAATGGGGGGGGGTAAAAAATAATAAACAGATGCTAGAAATTTGAGATTTAAAACTGAATGCAGTAAAACTGAGCAGGTTGGGCAGCATCTGAGAAAATGAAAACAGTTATTGTTTTGGGTCTGAAACTTTTTGTCAGGCAATAGTGAATTACTTTCGTATTTGCAAAAAAATTGCTTCTTTGGTGCAGTTTTCCTCTTAGTGTTTGGATCCCAGGTTTGTTCATCATTTGTACTGATGCAGTCATGAGCAGATGTTGGAGCTCTTAGGAAAGTTTTTATATCTTATCAAAGTATCTGCGTGCAGTTGGATCTTCTGGGTACCCCAAGCATTTGCTGATCTTGTATTATGAATAAATACTGTTTTACTTTAGCTGTTTCAGGGATGTGGTTCACAGTAACAACATAGAAACGTAGAAAATAGGTGTAGGAGTAGGCCATTCGGCCCTTTGAGCCTGCACCGCCATTCAATATGATCATGGCTGATCATCCAACTCAGTATCCTGTACCTGCTTTCTCTCCATACCCCCTGATCCCTTTAGCCACAAGGGCCACATCTAACTCCCTCTTAAGTATAGCCAATGAACTGGCCTCAACTACCTTCTGTGGCAGAGAATTCCACAGATTCACAACAGTTAGGAATTGAGTAGTTTGTTGAGTTAGTATTTGGAAAGCATACATAATTGACCCGAAACATCACCCATTCCTTCTCTCCAGAGATACTGCCTGTCCCGCTGAGTTACTCCAGCTTTTTGTGTTCAAAATGGAAGTATTTGGTGATCGGTATTTCCATGATGAAAGGATTTAGTGAGGAATGGCACTGGGTTAGAAACATGGGAAGTAGAATTGGTAACGATGGAGGCAAGAAATAATAAAGCCAAAGTACTTATGGTAGCGTATGTGCTTTCAAAATATGGGAGCACAAGTGGACAGAGAATTAATACATTAGAAAATTGTGCAAATATTTTTATTAAGAGTTTAATATTTTGATTGGACAAATTAAATTATAATGATTTGGAAAATGTTCTGAATACTTTCATCAATCACTTTCTCGGGCTATTATGCCATAGAGTCAATAGGAAGTTGAAGAATATTGGACATGGTTATTATGTGGGTATAATAACAATGGCTAAAGTATGTGGAAATTATATGTTGAAAAATGTTTGTTGAGTTTTGAGTAGTCTTAACATTGAAACAATTATATTTCCCAAATCTATATTCAATTGAGAAATAAAGTACAGTGAGTAATGGGATCTGTCTATAAATAACTAAGAATTGAAGGGACGCATGTGAGTAATAGAGACTCGGAATTTTGCTTGTAGGAAGCCTGTTAAGTTGAAGTTTTTATGAATCAAGATGACCATGGAATTTAGAAGGAGATGATGAAAAAAAAACTGAGAGCAGCATGAAATATTAAAGGTTAAACACATCAACACCCATGTAAAGGGAGAACAAAGTGGAAGAAAATAAAAATGGCTAATGTGGTTGACCATTAAATATTTAGTTGATCTTCATGTACATTCAATTAATGTGCCAGAAACTGTGGAGGATCAAAGGTTTAATGTGTGAGAAGTTTTAATGATATAATAATACAAATAAAATATTGGAGAAATTAAGGATTGAGGGCCACTGTTCATTACTGCTAATGGCTTCTGTACCGGGATTTTTAAAAAGGTAGCTAGGGTATTCTGTATCCTTTATTCTAAGATTCCTACATTTTAAACCAAGCAAAGATATAGCCTGCTTCGATTTCCTATGTTCCTATGTCTTGATATTGTAGGTGTAGAATATTTTGAAGATTCACTTTCCTGTCTCCTCCATTTACTTGATAACTTGTTTAAGATTTAACAAAATGAAAATTAATCTTTAGTGTAAAGGTGTCAAATACATATATTTAAAAAAATCGATAGTAGTGGATGCGGAAGGCTCAATCACTTTAAGTTCTCGCATTCCAATGTCAGTACCCTCATGACCTCTAAATCGATGAGGCATAAGCCACTGAGATGCTGATGTAGTCTATAGTTTCTTATGTCTGTACCAACAGTCTCACATAGACTTGAATATTGAATATTAGTAACTTAATAACCTTGATGAGCCACCACTGGCTTTGATTGCTTGCTTTTTGACCTTAGCGAATATTTTTGACATTAAATTAACATGAGCCAAATTCTCCAAATTCAACCTGACTAATTCTTTGGTGGACTCATTTAAGTTATTTTAACTTTCCCAACAAATATTTCTCAACTGCAAACGTTGGTGAAAGTTCAATGTTTTTGAATTTACAGTAAGTCATGTATTTCTCTGGTAATCTGAAATTGAATTGACTTAATTAACTAAATTTGGTTTATTATCATTTTTTTTTATTTCTGCTTCAAATTGTAGGCTTAATGTTCCTAAATACAACACATGTCTTCTGAAAAAATAACTGTTACTGTTCGGCTGGTTCGTTCTTTCGAGCATCGCAATTTCAAACCAGTAGTCTACCATGATGTTAATGTTAATCAATCTGTCAAGGAATTCCTTTCCTTTCTCCAGAATGGTGAGTTAAGTGAATGATGTCCTGTGTTTTATTACCATTTTATTACTTTGGCACTGCTGGGTTAGATTTGCGATGCATGTGCATTCTACTATCAATGTGCATTCAAATACCTTTCTAAAGAAAGTTGTCTTGTATAAAGTCTCTGCTTATTCAATTGTATCTCTAGCCACAAAATAGTATAAGGGTAGCAATGTATAAGGTTTCACACAACAGCAGATGTTTACCACAGCTTTCAGGACTTTTACACACAAAATGAGTGACTGCAAATGTAATTAGTTTAGAGATGCAGTGCAGAAGTAGGCCCTTCGGCCCACCGAGTCCGCGCCGACCACCAATTCCCCACACACTAACACTATCCTACACACACCTACAAACCTGTACGTCTTTGTAATGTGGGAGGAAACCGGAGATCCCGGAGAAAACCAAGGCAGATCAGGGAGAGAACGTACAAACTCCGTACAGACAGCATCCTAAGTCAGGATCAAACCTGGGTCTCCGGCGCTATAAGGCAACAGCTCTATTGCTATGCCACTTTGCTGCCCTTCTGTCGTGCGCTCTGAAATCAGTAAGTATAGCGCACCTCAATGAGAGACCAGACTTTTATACAGTAGTCGAGGCTTGCCAGAACTTGGTATAGTTGGAACAAAGCAAATCCTCTTTAGTTGGAACAAAGCAAAGCACCTCTTTGCTCCTATACTCAACTCTTCTTGTTATGAAGGCCAACCTGGCATTAGCTTTCTTCACAGCATGCTCACTTTCAGTGACCGATGAACAAGGACACCCAGATCTCTTCCCCCTTTCCCAACTTAACATCATTCAGATAATAATCTGCCTTCCTGTTCTTGCCACCAAAGTGGATAACCTCACATTTATCCACATTAAACTGCATCTGCAATGCCTTTGCTCACTCACCCATCCTGTCCAAGTCCTGCCATTCTAATAGCATCCTCACAGTTCACACTGCCACCCAGCTTTGTGTCATCTGCAAATTTGCTAATGTTACTTTTAATCCCTTCACCTAAATCATTAATGTATATTGTAAATAGCTGCGGTCCCAGCACCGAGGCTTGCGGTACCCCACTAGTCACTGCCTGCCGTTCTGAAAAGGACCCGTTATTCCCTACTCTTTGTTTCCTGTCTGCCAACCAATTTTACTTCGGAATCACGTGAGTGACTACGTGAAGCCCCGCCAGGCGCATGCTCGGCATTATGTCGACGCATGTCGGTAGGAACGGGCTGCAGATCGCAACTACACCCGCGGTGAGTAACAGGCCGCAGGCAAGTGGTTTTAAAAAACTACTTCCTGGGTATTCAAGCTCCATGATGCTGGCTGGCTAGCTAGGAGGAGTTTGGGAAGAAATGGAGAGTAGTGGGGGAAAAAGTCGGCGCGGGTTAAGCGCGCGTCCCGGGTGGAAGCACGTCAACAGCGATCGGGACTGCAGATAAGTGCGGAGCCGGATCCGATACCGGTAGCCGTAGACCCACCCGTTAATCAGCCTTTAGCTGCTCCACTGCCGCAGGCCACTGAGGGCACTCCAGTGGGCAGGAAAAGTAAGAGGAAGTCTGTCAGGGCTGTTATATCAGACGAGTCTGATGAAGAAGATTCTCCTTCAGAAAGGCAAGCCATGTGCCTAAGGATGGAGAAAATGCTCCAAAACCTGATCAACCAATGGACCATAGACCCAGAATATTCCCAGTCAGCCCCTGAGTGTGTTCCATATCAGGAATATGGTGCCTATACAACATGGGAATGTGAACCTCCAGAGCCTTGTTTCGGTCTGGAGAAAGTCTTCTTTGGAATACTAGGGTGGCAGGAGACTGACCCTGACGGTAGTGTTTTTGGTCTTGAATACCCACCACAGCACAAGAGTAAACTCCAGGTGTACCTGATGTAGCACAATCCTTTGCTATACCAGAAGGGAGCGGTGAGGCCATGGAAGAAAATCTGTCGGCCAACATAAACTATTTGGTTTCTCACCAGCTTCAAGAGACTGTCATGGTTGAGACAGTACACCTTTATAAAACGCCTGTGAATTGTGCGTCACTCAGGGTGCCGACGGTGTATCAGGCAAATTGGACACCTATGAGTTCAACGATGCGAGGACAAGAAATACGTTTCCAGCGGGTCCTCAAGCTTATTGCGGCTGGCATCACTGCTTTTAGGAAGCAGGCAGAAGGGTGTGCAATGTCTAAACTACAAAAAGACATGTTGCCATTGTTTTGTAATTCTTATTTTGAGATCAATTGTATGAGGGAAATTGCCATTCGGCCCATACTGCACCCTAGATTTGCAGGTGTGTGCAAATCAAGTAGTGTTCAAGCTCCTGCTTATTTATTCGGAGAGAACCTGCCTAAGCAAAATTAAAGAAATTGATGAGGAGGCAAAGACTATCAGCCTCATGAAACCTTCATGTATGGCCAAAGAACTGGCTGGACGAGAAGGGGGTTTGATTCAGGAGCGGGAACAAGCAGAGGCAGAGGTATGGTGAGAAGGTATTATTACCCATCACAGCCCAATGTCCACCCATATGTTGGAAGGAGGAGACTGTTACGGTCATTTTCTGAGGTACAAAATCTTTATTCTATCACAGAGAAAACTTTTGGGTAACCTCCGGTTGGTGGTAGATTACAATTGTTTTATGATGAATGGTGCTGTATAACATCTGATCGGTTTATATTAGATACTGTGTCAGGTTCTATAATAGAATTTATGGAAGGAGTTGATCCACCTGGACAGAATAAACCTAATTGGGTTTTGGTGTTTTCTGCACCTGAAAAATCTCAGATAAAAGAAGTTTAAAAAAAAAAAAAATTATTTGAAAAAGGAGTAATTGAAAGTACGGGGAATCATCCGCAACAATTTGTGTCAAATATTTTCCCCAGGCCAAAGAAAGATGGGGGTTGTTGAGTCATTCTGGATCGCACAAAATTGAATTCATATGTCCAGTATAGACATTTCAAAATGGACGCATTCAACACTGCAAAGCAGTTGTTGTCCATGGGCTGTTACATGCCTACTATAGACTTAAAAGATGCCTATTATTCAGTGCCAATTCATCACCATTATTGCAGATACTTGAAGTTTAATTGGATGGGTCAGCTGTGGCAATATAAAGCATTACCTAATGGGTTAAGTTCAGCTCCCAGGCTGTTCACAAAATTATTGAAACCAGCACTTGCATTATTAAGGGCTCAAAATCACATTGTCATGGCTTATCTTGATGATATTTTAATTGTTAACGCCACTCAGGAATCAGCTGAAGGCTAGGGTTTCTGATTCATCCAACAAAATGAAAGCTACAGCCATCCCAAACAATTGATTATTTGGGGTTTGTCATTAATTCAGTTGCTATGTCAGTAACTTTACAACAGATAAAGTTGTGGGTATTACAAATGTGTGTAATTGCCTTGCTGACAAACCTTATCCCTCCATCCGAGAAGTAGTTATGGTTATTGGTAAGATAGTAGCAGCATTCCCTGCTGTTGAGTTTGGTCCTCTGCATTATCAAAATCTTCAAAGGGCAAGAGCAGAAGCACTAAAAGAACGTGCAGGTCATTTTGATAGGTCAATGCAGTTGCCAACGGAAGCTTTAGCTGAATTACAGTGGTGAATTGGGAATGTTGCACAAGCTGCTAAAAACATTTTTGTTCAGCGACCTTCAGTGGTATTGCAAGTGAGTGCTCTCGGAGGGGGGGGGGGGGGGGGGGGGGGGAGGCTATGGACAATGACACCAGCTGTGGTGGTAGATGGACTGTCCAAGAGGATTTAATTCTCCAAACATATTGTATCAATTATTTGGAGTTATTGGGGGCATTATTTGGATTGAAAGCTTATTGTTCTACAATGAAGGACTTGCATGTTCAATTACAAGTAGACAATACCACAGCTGTAGCATATATCAATCACATGGGTGGAGTAAGATCAGTATCATGTGATAATCTGGCCAACCTGATGTGGCATTGCCCAAGGTTCTTCTGTGTCTTCTGTTAAGATTGATGCACATATTGATCCAATTTATCTGCAATTTCTGTATTTCATGGTATTGCATACTTAACTCCTCCATTCTCCTTCTTTCCTTTTGCTGTTTCTTAGCTCCATCTAAACTGATGCTGCTCTTGATATTTTTTAAAGCTAAGATCCTTCCTTTCACATCCTTATCCTATTCTTTAGTTATCAGGATTGCCATGCCCTTTCCTACTTTATCTATCTTGTCTAACAGTCAAGTAGCCTGGAATTACCAATCTTGGTTGAATGCAACCTTGTTTCTGTAAAGGCTATTAGATAATATCAATTTACTTCCATTTGTCATTAATTCAACAATCTTAGGCGGTACACATTTGGATAAAGAGGCTTCAATTTTGCCTTTTGGTCACTTTTTCTAAATGCAATTGGAGGCACACCTTTGTGTTTATAAATTGGGTTCATATTATAAATCTGAGCCGTTATCTCTATTTTGGATTTCAGATCCATATATATATATATATGTGTGTGTATTTTTACAATACTGGAGAGAGATTTTGAGGAACAAGATTATTATTTAGTTTTTTGCACCAATACACTGTTCTTAACGAAAATCTACCCATCATGTGAAACCTTATAAATCTATATTACTTAAAGTCTGATCTTGACCACTTCCTGTTGTTCTGTATTTTGTTTTTAGAAAAAATGCTGCCACTTATGGCTGTGAATTTTGGCCATTTTACTCAGAGTCCCCCTCAGCTGCGCAGGACAAGAGGATTTTTCCCATCGATGAAAAATAAAAGAGTTATTAGTGTTTAGAAAATGTTGACATTCTCCCTCCTGAAGGTCATGCCCCTTCCGGAAGTGTTGAGTGCCTCAGTCAGTCTCTGCAAGATGGGGGAGCGAGAGGGTCACGTCTCTCAGTCTGAGCTGTGCATAACACTGAACACATGTCTACTAAACTATGAGTGATTTTACTGATCTGTCAGTACCCTTAATGTGGTTTGAAAATATAGTTTGGAAATGCTAAAGCTGTGTTGCCTTTGGTTTGGAAATGCTAAAGCTGTGTTAAAAACATAGAAAATAGGTGCAGGAGTAGGCCATTCGGCTCTTGGAGCCTGCACCACCATTCAATATAATAATGGCTGATCATCCAACTCAGTATCCTGTACCTGCCCTCTCTCCATACCCCCTGATCCCTTTAGCCACAAGGGCCACATCCAACTCCCTCTTAAATATAGCCAATGAAGTGGCCTCAACTACCTTCTGTGGCAGAGAATTCCAGAGACGCTCCACTCTCTGTGTGAAAAATGTTTTCCTCATCTCAGTCCTAAAGGAATCCCCCCCCCCCCCCTTATCCTTAGAGTGTGACCCCTTGTTCTGGTCCTCCCCAACATCGGGAACTATCTTTCTGCATCTAGCCTATCCAACCCCTTAAGAATTTTGTAAGTTTCTATAAGATCCCCCCCTCAGTCTTTTAAATTCCATAGAGTACAAACCAAGTCTATCCAGTCTTTCCTCATATGAAGGTCTAGACATCCCAGGAATCAGTCTGGTGAACCTTCTCTGTACCCCCTCTATGGCAAGAATGTCCCTTCTCAGATTTGGAGACCAAATCTGTACGCAATACTCCAGGTGTGGTCTCACCAAAACCCTGTACAACTGCAATAGAACCTCCCTGCTCCTATACTCAAATCCTTTCACTATGAATGCTAACATACCATTTGCTTTCTTCACTGCCTGCTGCACCTGCATGCCTACTTTCAATGATTGGTGTACCATGACACCGAGGTCTTGTTGCATCTCCCCTTTTCCTAATTTGCCACCATTAAGATAATAGTCTACCCTCCTGTTTTTGCCACAAAAGTGGATAACATCACATTTATCCACATTATACTGCATCTGCCATGTCTTTGCCCACTCACCCAGCCTATCCAAGTCACCTTGCAGCCTCCTAGCATCCTCCTTACACCTAACACTACCCCCCAGCTTAGTTTCATCCGCAAACTTGGAGATGTTGCATTCAATTCCCTTGTCCAAATCATTAATATATATTGTAAATAGCTGGGATCCCAGCACTGAGCCGTGCGGTACCCCACTAGTCACTGCCTGCCATTCTGAAAAGGACCCGTTTACTCCTACCCTTTGCTTCCTGTCTGCCAGCCAGCTCTCTATCCACATCAATACTGAACCCCCAATACCGTGTGCTTTAAGTTTGTATACTAATTTCTTATGTGGGACCTTGTCGAAAGCCTTCTGAAAGTCTAGATCTAACACATCCACTGGTTCTCCCTTATCAACTCTGCTAGTTACATCCTCGAAAAATTCTATAAGATTCGACAGACATGATTTATCTTTTGTAAATCCATGCTGACTTTGTCTAATGATTTCACCACTTTCCAAATATACTGCTATCCCATCTTTAATAACTTGCAGTTTCCCCACTACCGATGTTAGACTAACTGGTCTGTAATTCCCCGTTTTCTCTCTCCTTCCTTTTTTAAAAAGTGGGGTACATTAGCTACCCTCCAATCCTCAGGAACTACTCCAGAATCTAAGGAGTTTTGAAACATTATCACTAATGCATCCACTATTTCTGTGGCTACTTCCTTAAGCACTCTGGGATGCAGACTATCTGGCCCTGGGGATTTATCAGCCTTTAATCCATTCAATTTACCCAACACCACTTCTCGGCTAACCTGGATTTCACTCAGTTCCTCCACTTTATTTGACCGCTGGTCCCCTGCTATTTCCGGCAGATTATTTATGTCTTCCTTAGTGAAGACAGAACCAAAGTAGTTATTCAATTGGTCTGCCATGTCCTTGTTCCCCATGATCAATTCACCTGTTTCTGACTGCAAGGGACCTGCATTTGTTTTAACTAATCTCTTTCTCTTCACATATCTATAAAAAACTTTTGCTGTCAGTTTTTATGTTCTCTTCCAGTTTTCTTTCATAGTCTATTTTCCCTTTCCTAATTAAGCCCTTTGTCCTCCTCTGCTAAACTCTGAATTTCTCTCAGTCCTCTGGTAGGCTGCTTTTTCTGGCTATTTTGTATGCTTCATCTTTTGCTTTTATACAATCCCTGATTTCCCTTGTTATCCATGGATGCACTACCTGCCCTGATTTATTCTTTAGCCAAACTGGGGTGAACAATTGTTGTAGTTCATCCATGCAGTCTTTAAATACCTTCTATGCACATCCACTGTCAACCCTTTAAGAATCACTTGCCAGTCTATCTAGGCCAATTCACTTCTCATACCTTCAAAGTTACCTTTGTTTAAGTTCAGAACCCTTGTTTCTGACTTAATTATGTCACTCTCCATCCTAATGAACTCAACCATATTATGGTCACTCTTGCCCAAGGGGCCCCGCACAACAAGACTGCTAATTAACCCTTCCTCATTACTCAATACCCAGTCTAGAATAGCCTGCTCTCTCGTTGGTTCCTCTACATGTTGGTTTAGAAAACTATCCTGCACACATTCCAAGAAATCCTCTTCCTCAGCACCCCTGCCCATTTGATTCACCCAATCTATATGTAGATTGAAGTCGCCCATTATAACTGTTTTACCCTTGTTGCACGCATTTCTAATTTCCTGTTTGATGCCATCCCCAACTCCACTCTTGATGCCATTGGTTTGGAAATGCTAAAGCTGTGTTTCCTTTGGTTTGGAATTGCTAAAGCTGTGTTGCCTTTGGTTTGGAAATGCTAAAGCTTTGTTACCTTGCCTAATTAAAGTTGCCTTGCCTAATTAAAGTTGCCTTGCCTAATTAAAGTTGCCTTGCCTAATTAAAGTTGCCTTGCCTAATTAAAGTTGCCTTGCCTAATTAAAGTTGCCATGCCTTCTATATAATTAAAAGTCTAATCTTGACCTCTTCCTGTTTGCGCTTTATATTGATTTTAGAACAAATGCTACCACCTACGGCTGTGATTTTTGGCCATCTTACTCAGAGTCCCCCTCCGCTCATCTGGTGCCGAGGACCTTTCCCATCGATTAAAAATAAAAGAGTTAATAGTGTTTACGATTCTCTCTCCTGTCAATCACATGTTGAAGGCCACGCCCCTTCTGGTGGGAGGGGAGGGGCTATAAAACCCAGACGTGTGGGCATGGCTCAGTCTCTGCCAGTTGGAGGAGGGAGAGGTTACGACTCGCTGTCTTTAGTGGCCTTGCACCCTGCTTGAAATGGTATGAAACTGCAATGAAATCCATTTGGCCCATAATGCCCATACTAGCCCTCTGGAAACCAGTCCCCCCCCCCCTCCAAAACACCACACTGGCCACCTTAATCTAGTAACAGATATAAATTAGAGAACTTCAATACCGGAAGTCAAAAACTTTTTTAATGAGAGACAAATTTTCATTGTTTTACCACCAATTTGGACACCAAAAATGTGACATTCAAAACTCTGCCGCATTTTGTCATGAATATTTATTTCATAAATAAACTTCATATGGCCCCTCATACATGTACATTATGATATTGATCTAGGGAAATATCTTCATCAATATCAGAAGGAAAATACAGTAACATAAAGATAATACAGTAGAGTAAAGATCCCGTAACGGTCGTTGTGCTGGGTGTCCATTGTCACAACGACTGTTAACGGGGTCGGTACCTCCATAGGTCTTCTTCTTAGAAATATAGAAAATAGGTGCAGGAGGAGGCCATTCAGACCTTTGAGCCAGCACCGCCATTCATTGTGATCATGGCTGATCGTCCGCTATCAATAACCTTTCGGCTTGTTACAATAACAAACAATAACAAGTGAAATAACAATTTCGGCTTGTACTCGCTGGAATTTAGAAGATTGAGGGGGGATCTTATAGAAACTTACAAAATTCTTAAGGGGCTGGACAAGCTAGATGCTGGAAGATTGTTCCCAATGTTGGGGGAGTCCAGAACAAGGGGTCACAGTCTAAGGATAAGGGGGAATTCCTTTAGGACCGAGATGAGGAAAACATTCTTTACACAGAGATTGGTGAGTCTCTGGAATTCTCTGCCACAGGAGGTAGTTGAGGCCAGTTTATTGGCTATATTTAAGAGGGCGTTAGATGTGGCACTTGTGGCTAAAGGGATCAGGGGGTATGGAGAGAAGGCAGGTACGGGATACTGAGTTGGATGATCAGCCATGATCACATTGAATGGCGGTGCAGGCTTGAAGGGCCGAATGGCCTACTCCTGCACCTATTTTTCTATGTTTCTAACCTGTGCCTGCCTTCTCCCCATATCCCTTGACTCCACTAGCCTCTGGAGCTCTATCCAACTCTCTCTTAAATCCATCCAGTGATTTGGCCTCCACTGCCCTCTGTGGCAGGGAATTCCATAAATTCACAGCTCTCTGGGTAAAAAAAGTTTTTTCTTACCTCAGTCTTAAATGACCTCTCCTTTATTCTAAGTCTGTGGCCCCTGGTTCTGGACTCGCCCAACATTGGGAACATTTGTCCTGCATCTAGCTTGTCCAGTCCATTTATAATTTTATGTTTCTATAAGATCCCTCTCATCCTTCTAAACTCTAGTGAATACGACCCTAGTCTTTTCAATCTTTCATCATATGACAGTCCCCCCCCATCCCAGGGATCAATCTCGTGAACCTACTCTTCACTGCCTCAATCACAAGGATGTCCTTCCTCAAATTAGGAGACCAAAACTGTACACAATACTCCAGATGTGGTCTCAGCAGAGCCCTATACAACTGCAATGGCATCCTTCTTGCGTATGGCGTGCACAGCCTAAAGTTGTAAGACAACTTGTTCAGTTTGATCTTCTGTTTGTGCACACCAGGATGATTGCATTAGTTGAAACAGGGTGGACCACGTGAAGGTTGCAATCTCCCACCCCCCTCCGTAGGTTAAATCATGGAGGCTCCAAACCTCTAATGCTTTTCAAAAACCCAAGCAGGCGATTTTTGGGCGTTATTTATTTTTTCTTATTTTCCAAAACGCAACGACAGTTTCAGATATATTTTCTGATTTAAAAAAAATAATTAAAAAAAATTGGGGTATAAATTGGTCATCAAAACTAAGAAACTGAGCCAATCTTCAATTTGGCACCACATTGTCTCTTGTTTACCTATGTACGACCAAGTCACTAACTTCATTCCTTCGTGTCAACTTCGGGAAGCTCCGCAACGACCTTTACGGTGACATTTTACTTACTAAAAAATAGGCCCAAATCAAAAGTTCTGACGAATCATCGGCCATCAATAGCTCAAATCCATAAGGTAATGTACCGTTTAGATCACATTGGTGAAAATGTTTGGTTCTCGCTAATAATGTAATATTCGTTTTTTGGACACAAAACCTTTTGATGTCCACCGCAATGTACGTTAGTGTGTATGATGTGTATCACGCGTTGCGGTGTCCACTCAGATGGATGCAGTATTCTACTACATGATCAGGTGATTGAAGTGGAAATGGTGTGTGCAATTTTATTGTTTATGTGGTATATATTAACATAGACAGGAATAAGAAATACGTGCACTTACTGTGCCAACCAGGTCACTAGTGGACATCACGCGACAATCGTTAGACAAAATGTTTTTGTGTATTCTGATGCCATTTTTGGAAACTTGCCATCGATATGCTATCTTTTCTTATACATTTTGTTGATACTAAATACCCAATAAAGTGGTTGTCAACCTTTTTGAAGGAATTTGCAATTTAATCCCCTTTGTCACATTTCTATGTGCAGTATTGTAAAAAGATATATTTTATTGAATTTTCCCCTCGCTGATTCAAGCTTCATTATTAGGCCTTGCCTGAAGTGACGATTAGCTCTGAAAGGTTCCTTCAATACAATATTTGGGGCCCAAAGAGCCCTTCTTATCTGCAAAGTGCCTCTTTCAAGAGAGATTTGGCTCTTGGGCCTAAAGGAATCAAGGGATATGGGGAAAAAGAAGGAACGGGGTACTGATTTTAGATGATCAGCCATGATCAAATTGAATGGCGGTGCTGGCTCGAAGGGCCAAATGGCCAACTCCTGCACCTATTTTTCTATGTTTCCATGTTTTCGTCCCAACTCCACCAACACCATTTATAATAGAACATGGATCAGCACAGCAAAGCAACAGGTCCTTCGGCCCACCATACCTGTGCCGAACATGATGCCAAGACAAACTCTTATCTGCCTGCACATAATCCATATGCCTGTATATCCATGTGCTTATCCAAAAGTCTTGGTTAAACTATAATATATACTATGGTAAATGCCCTCACCACCATTCCTCGCTGTGTGTTCCAGGCACGGACCATCCTCTGTGTGTGGGGAAAAAAACTTGTCTCATACATCTCCTTTAAAGGTTGCCCCACTCACCTAAAACCTAATGCCCTCTAGCATTTGATATTTCCATCCTGATTACCTGTCCTTTCTATGACTGCTCTTTCTTCATTTGCTAAGTTTCTCAAAGTTAGAGTTGGATATTGTAATGGCCTTTAATTCATTGTAAATGGTGTGAAGGAAACAAATAATGAATTGTGAATTAAGTATTCATATATTAAATTAATGTTACAAATTTACATTATTTGGGATAGTTTGAAAGAATTAGATCATCCTTGGAAAATACAACTTTCCAAGGAAGTGAAATTGTTTATTACTTCATAATTGAATGTTTATTTATACTTGAATGACCAGACATTTTCTCTTGTTTCATAGAACTGTTAACTTCATAACCTTTTATCAATATTAATGCCACATCTCTTGATACGTTATTGCAAATGCTTTGTACTCAGTCCTGTCTTTTGTGTCAATTTTGCAGATTGCAACCAAAGATCATAGGCTCCGCTCTATAATCTTTGATTGCAACTATAGTACTTGCAAATAGCTTCTGAATTGCCCCGATTGCATACCTGAAACATTATCATTGTTTTTTATAGTCTGGATCAATGCATAAATGTTTGTTTTGCTTTCTGTAGATGTATCTTCAAAGCCTGGGCTTTCCCCACCATTTAGGAAGTACACATATGGTATGTTATTTTAACAGAAAGTTATGAATAGTTATTTTGGGAAGTTGCTGTTTATATTCATAAAGCAGAACAGTTGACCATAGTCTGTCTCATTTATATAATTCACTAAATAACTAAATGTTTTCAACATGGTTCACAGGAAATTAGAAATTATTTTTCATTCCTGGCAATGTGGCAATAATACTCACAACTTTTCTCTGGCTTAAAGCTACCAGTTCTTTTGTCATCCTGGCCATGAATGTTGTGTGTCATGGTGATAAACTCCCCTGTTGTTGCTCTTGATTGACAGCTGCATCTTCCCACACATTTGTTAATGAGGAACAGTGTGTACCATAGTGTCTGGCCTCCCCATCATTCTTATACAGCTGACAGTCTTCCCTCTGGTTGTAATTGCTGTCGCATATTTCCGCAATTAAATATTAGTAAGCTTGTTCAGCTTCAGTTTTTTTTTCTATTGTTTTTTCCTTTGAGCTTATATTTGAGTCCTAAGCGCTTTGGTTAAAGCAGGAATATAAACCTTTATGAAATATGAACTGTAGGTTCTGAGCTCTTGGGAGAGGTTGTGTAGGCTGGGGCTCTATTCCTTGGGGCGCAGAAAGGGTGATCTTAGCAGTGTATAAAATCCTGAGAGGAGTAGATCGGGTAGACGTACAGATTCTCTTGACCAGAGTTGGGGAACCAAGGACGTAGGTTTAAGATGACGGGGGGAAAAGATTTGATAGCAATCTGAGGGGTAACTTTTTTTACATAAAGGGTGGTGGATGTATGCAATGAGCTGCAAGAGGAGGTTGTTGAGGCAGGGAAAATCTCAATGTTAAAGAAATAATTCGACAGACACACTAGTTTAGCTGGGACATGTTGGCCGGTGTGGGATATGGGACCGAAGGGCCTGTTTCCATATTGTATGACTCTGAATGGTCCTAAACGGTCCTTTACAATATCTCAGTGGTATTTTTTGTAAATCTTGACAGCTAACATAAGAACATCATGTATGTTAACATACCTGTGTAGGAAGGAACTGCAGATGCTGGTGTAAACCAAAAATAAACACATACCAGATATGCTGCTGCAAGTAAGAATTCCATTGTTCCATTTTGGGACATATGACAATTAAACAATCTTAACTCTTGATATTTGGATGTTAATTTCATCGGTTTGAGAGCCCCTGCCTAGTTTCAGCTCGACACCTGAGGAGAAAACATAATTTGTGTGGCCAAAAAAAAAGAGTAGAACCCTAAGAATAATTCCAGATTGAAAAGTAGCAAAATAAAGAAATGCTTAAAAATGGTGAGAATATAGAAACGGACGTAAAGCCACAATTTTCTTTGTGAATTATGTAACTTTGATTATTTTTTAATTTACTTTAGATACATTAAAGATTATTCACCAAGCACACGGGGCAAAGGTAAGTATAAATATGAAATATTTTGGATCTTTTAAAAACTTTTTGCTATCTATGTTTAGTTTTTCCTTCAGTCAACGAATAATGTTGTAAGCTTATTCTTTTGCAGCATGTTGTTTTACTTTGCTACATTCCAATAAACAAGTTTAATTTAATTTATTTAAAAATGAAAAGTGCTGAAGGAACTAAGCAGATCAGGCAGCATCTATGAGGGGAGGGGTCGGACGGGACCCTTTAGTCTGGAATTTTAATTTTAGAACTAAATGATCTTGTCCACTTTTTACTTTTGCGAAGGTATAAAATTACACCTGTAAATAAAATGTTAATTAAATTGTTGATACAAATACTAATATTTGTGACTTTTGCATTTTTAAGTGTGTTGGTTTACATTTAGCAATAATGAAACAGTGCTTTGGGGCTAGTGGTTTTATACTTTGTTGGTATTTAATTTGCGTTCATGACTTCATAACACATTCCTTTTTGTTCTTTTATCCAAATTGTGGCTGCGCTTTCCACGTTTTCTTGCAGCTTTTCACTTATGGACACTTTGCATAAAAGAAACATTGAAGAAAGTGGTGCTGCTATTAATGAAAACCTCCGGTTAGATTCTGACAATCTATGTTCCTTTTTTGCTTCCATAAATTGAACACTAATGTTTTGAGTTATAAATGAGATCAATAAACCTTAAAATACACTTGCATTCTGGGGGGGAATACAAAACTTTGTATGGTTATTTTAAAACTGGCTCAGAATATTTCTCACCCAGTTTTATAAGTGGTAATTGTTTTCCTGAAATATGCTTTCAGCCCCTGTGTTGCAGACTATGAATTGAATGGCTCTACCTTGACACAAATTAAACCACAATGAGGTATTTTTTTTTTTTACAGACAAATGATCTTGTTGTAAGTTTGGATAATGATGACCAACTTATATTAAAGGAGACAAACACACTGAAAGGAGCAGGAGTGGGTAAGTGCTTGTAAATACCTGGCTTTATACTCAGATGGCTTGCAGCTTTTGGAAGGTGATGATTAGAGGTTAAGCTGCATTTATTAATAGGCGGTTGGTCATCTGTTCATCTCGTGGTTCAATTGATTAATGAAAATTAGATGCTAACTTGAGTTTCTCATTGTCATCACGGCTGTATGTTATTACTTAGTGCAACTCCATCTTGAAGGTAAAATATTAGTAGTGGTGGATAGATTTAAGTCTCACAATATAGTAAACCCTCTTTTAATGGACTTCTTTATAACGCTTCATATCGAATTAATCTTCCGACACCATTCTGGCTCGCTCCGCCTGCCAGACAATACCCCAGGCTCGCAGGGTGCAACAGTGAGCCCTTCTTCACCCACCACACAGTCCGGTTGACAGGGCTATTGTTGCGGCTCATGTGGTAGCACCTGGGGACAGCGCTTTCTTCAAGCCGCTGCCACCGACAGGATACGCTTAGTCACTGTGGAGCTACCTTCACTCCCACCATCTAAGGCATCTTTCTGTTGGCCATTGCTTTGTCGCTCTCTCCACCGCCACATCCTCCCATCGCCCTGTCCATTCGGCCTCCACACCTCACCGCTGCTGCCTCCACACCTTCACCACTGCCGCCTCCTTTTCCCCTGGAGTCACCAACTTAATCCACTTTGGAAGATGTTGGCAACTGTGAGGAGAAGGAGGCAGCGGAGGAATGGGCAAAGTAACAGGGGAGAGGGGAAGGAGCCCCATGGTGACCGAGCTTGACCTGCTGCTAGCGGTGGCCTGAAGAAAGCACATCCTGTCAAGCTATAACATGAACCACAGCAACAGCTGTGTCAAACCAGTTTAGAAGGGCTCGCTAGTGCAGACAAGTGGCATTGGCGCCTAGTATTAAAGTGAATCGATACAAAATGCTGGAGTAATGTGGCAGACTGAATCAGTCTGAAGAAGGATCCTGATGCCACCCTATGCATATTCTCCGGAGATGCTGCCTGACCCACTGTGGTACTCCAGAACTTTGTGGCTTTTTGTGTATTAACTATCATCTGCAGTTGTTTGTTTCAACAATATTTTCATTGATAATACCTTAAAATATGGCGGCCAAGTTGGGAAGTTATGTTACGGTTATACAAGACATGGGTGAGGCCGCATTTGGAATAGTTTGTTCAGTTTTCGTCACCCTGCTATAGGCAGGATGTCACTAGACTGGAAAGAGTACAGATTTACCATGGTGTTGACAGGACTCAAGAGCCTGATCTATGAAGGTTGGGCAGTCTAGGACTTTATTCTTTGTAGTGCAGGAGGCTGAAGGGTGATCTTGTAGAGGTGTTTTAAATCACGAGGGGAGTGGTTAGGGTGAAGGAAGTATTTTATCTATGGTAGGGAATTGAGAAACCAGAGGACATACTTTTAAGGTGAGAGATGAAAGACTTAATAGGAATCTGTGGCAGGATTTTCACTCAGGGTGGTGGGTATATGGAGATAGGTGAGGCAGGTATTATTAACAGTATTTGAAAGACATTTGGATAGGTACATGGACCAAATGGGAGTAGCTTGGATGGGGCATCTTGGTCAGCTTGGGTGAATTTTGCCGTAGGGCCCGTTTTCTTGCCATAAGTTTGAATCTTATGGTTTTATTTAATCAAAGTTTCAGATTTTTCAAATTCATGGTTGGTTGTTGTTGAATTTGAGTGGCTAATTATGCGGCTGTTCATGCTGTCTAAATATTGGTACATTGAAACAAATAAGCTACAATTCCTGTTTCATGTTTATACTAAGAATGAGTTGCAGCAATATTGTTTGTCAATGTTAGTATCAAAATTTACAGTTTGCACATTAATTGAATAACTTTGACAGTGACTGTAGTTATGAGCAAGTCAAAGCATCAAGCTTGCGATTAAGGAAAAATGAATACATTTGTTTTTTGTCCAGGGCATTTGGTCAGCAGTCTGAACTTGGCTGTCAATTGGTGAGTTAGTAAAATATCTTTGGAGTTATTGCCAATGAAAGATCAAGGTTCAGGTTTCAAACAAAAATGGAGTTGCCTGATCTCAACTGGGGCAGAGATTGATGTTTTGCAACCAGTCTAAAGATGCCTGCAAAGGATTGAGAGAAAAATATGCCATGATATACTATTGTTAGTCAGAAGCATACATTTCCAAATTCAAAATGACAATGACTTTTCAAACACTATATATTTATAGAAAGTAAATTCCCTCTGTAAAATTGCTCCTAGTGTGTAAGGAGTGGATGCAAAAGTGTTCACATAGTGGAAAAGTGATCAATGGTTCGCATGAACTTGGTGGGCGAAGGGCCTTTTTCCATGCTGTATCTCTAAAACTCTCAACTAAAAAAACTCTAATACAAGCAATTCACTACTCAATTAGATCATGGCTGATCTGGCTAAGAAGGAACTACAGATGCTGGAAAATCGATGGTAGACAAAAATGCTGGGGAAACTCAGCGGGTGAGGCAGCATCTATGGAGCAGAGGAAATGGACAAAGTTTCGAGTTCATGACTCCCATGGCTATCTGGACTACACTTCTTCCCACCCTGATTCCTGTAAGGACTCCAACACCTACTCCCAATTCCTCCGTCTATGCCGCATCTGCACCCAGGATGAGGTGTTCCACACCAGGGCATCGCAGATGTCCTCATTCTTCAGGGAACGGGGGTTTCCCACTTCTACTATAGATGAGGCTCTCACTAGGGTCTCTTCCATACCCCGTAACTCTGCTCTTACTCCCCATCCCCCCCATTTGTAACAAGGGCAGAGTTCCCCTTGTCCTCACCTTCCACCCCACCAGCCGTCACATACAACAAATAATCCTCCGACATTTTCGCCACCTGCAACGGGATCCCACGACCGGCATCCCACCACCGGCCACATATTCCCATCTCCTCCCTTGTCTGCTTTCTGCAGAGAGTGCTTCCTCTGTAACTCCCTGGTCAATTCGTCCCTTCCCACCCAAACCACCCCCTCTCCTGGCACTTGCAACTGCAGGAAATGCTACACTTGTCGCTTTACCTCCCCCCTTGACCTCATATTTCACTTGGGCAGTTTACACCCCAGGGGCATGAACATTGACTTCTCTAATTTCAGTTATTCCCTGCTTTCTCTTCCCCTTCTCAGCTCTCCCTCAGCCTACTGTCTGCGCCTCTTCCTTTCTTCTTCCTGCCCCCCACCCCCCACATCAGTCTGGAGAAGGTCTCGACCCGAAACATTGCCTCTTTGCTCCATGGATGCTGCCTCACCCGCTGAGTTTCTCCAGCATTTTGTCTACAATGGAAAGTACTATGTACCTTCATAGTATGGTACTGATCCATTTTTTCTTGTTTGTTTTGCAGCCCATGAAACTGAAATGGCTTACTTTAAAATGGAAGATTATGAAACATACAAAACGAACCCTGTAGTTATCTGGTGAGAATAGTAGAAATGTCAGTATTTTAAAATTTAATGTCCTCAAGTATCACATTCTGTGAAGTTTGAAATTTTGAGAACAGTGTGATAAAGCAGCTGATGCAAATAATGTTTTTTTGTCTTTCCTGTTTAGATTAATTGTAAAAACATACATTTTAATTTGGCTGTCTCATTTATGTCATATATTTTCACCAGTTTCAATGTACATTTCTGAAATTAGATATTTAGAAAGTTCTTCAACTGGTCATGTTTACAACCCAGTATTGAGAGCAACCAGGGACATTTCATACTTACTATTGGGAAATGTTTGAGTATAGAACTATATAGCAGGATCAAAGTAAAACATTGTCTATACATGAATAAAATTGTTAACATTCTTTCAAATTTAAAAAAAATGTGGTTTTATGAATTTTTATGAATAGTTGCTTCCTGAAGGAGACATTTATCACAAATAGAATCCGAGTTTCTATTCATACATTCGTCTAGTATGTCTGGAAACGTATATTGATAGTCTTGGATATATGATTTCAGATAGTCTCGTATTTGAAGGTATCGAAAGTATTGGCTACCTTTCAGATGATATTTCGACTGTAATTCTTGGAATGAGAGAAGAGTTCCCATGTCATAAAGATCTCCCAGTTTTTTAATTCCTAATCTTTCCCAATGTGTGAACGTTTTGTCTAAAATAGACGGCTTGAACGAAGGGTTGTTGGCAATTGGTGAGAGAAGAGATACAGTTCTCAGTTTAAGGGTTGACTTCACTTGTTTCCAGATTCGTAAGGTACTGTGGATAATCGGATTTTTCTCATATAGTGTTTTCTTCAAATTTATTGGAGAGAGAAGAATCGCGCCTATATTAAAAGGCGAACAATCCTCTCTCTCCATTATTATCCATTTTACCTGTTGGCATGAGTTGTCCATCCAATAGATTCCGTTTTTAATATTCGTTGCCCAGTAATGGTATAAAAAATTGGGGAGAGCCAATCCGCCAATTTCGTTGGGTTTACATAGATGTCATTTGTCCTTTGCCCTTTGTCTTTTTCAGTCCGGACTTAAATCCTAATCTGAAGTGTGCATGTTCTCCCTGTGAATGTGTGGGTTGTATCCATTGCTTTGGTTTCCTCCCACATCCCAAAGATATGTGGGATGGTAGGTTAATTGGCCATTGTAAATTACGCCTACTGTGCAGTTGAGTGTTAGAATGTGAGGCAAATTGATAAAAATTAGATTTGATTAGTATGATTTGTAAGACCCAGTGGGTAGAAGTGCGTGCTTCCTTGTTGTTTGACCGACTCCTCAAAATTTATGGTTGACGTTATCATTGTAGCCTATTGTTTGAATAACGACAATGATGAAAATTTTTACGAGGAATGAATGAAGTTATTCGATGAGCAAGTGAGAGGTGATGTTTTAATTTCTTGAGATAGAATACCAAATTACGAAAACATTTGAAATATTAAGCTTGAATTTATAACTGGTAATATCAAATTTACAGTATATCTTCTAGAACACAAGTTTAAAAAAAAACATGAATGCTCAGCAAATAAATCAAATGTTATTGAACATTGAGGTTTAGGTTTATTATTGTCATGGATACTGAGGTACAGTGAAAAGCTTTGATCTCAATACTATCCAATCAATCAGCTAATACTATACACAAATACAATAAAATCGTACTGTAGGTCGAGCAGAGCGAAAGATGGAGAGTGCAGAATATAGTTCTAAGTAATATTGTTTGAAATAGTTTATTTAACTAACTATTGCAACCCAAATTATAAAATTACAACATAAGACATTTAATAAAGTAGTCATTTTTCTTAAGGACAGTTTGATTTGACACAATTCTTTAAATAAGAACTTTTGAGATGAATTTTCATCTGGAACAACTCTGCTACAGTTAAGTGGTACAGGCTGAATTGCTGCCGCTTGTCATGACAAATATGAGAAATGACTAGAATTATGAAACTCTCTAATTTACAATTTCTCCATCAATAAGTAACAGAGAGGGGTGCAATTAACTAGTTATTTCTAGATTTACCATCACCCCTTTCTACCAACAATATTTAAGAAAAGTGGGAAAATGTACCTATCATTTAGGGACTGAGAGGTCAAAGAGTGATTATCAGTCAACATAGAAAGATGGTATGGTCTCATATTTAAGCAGAGTAATGTGATTATTAACTTCTAGGATTGTTGTCAAGAAAACTGAAGTTGTAATTTTTACTGAGGAGACAAAAATCAACATACAATATTGAATTATTTAATCCGTACCTAGTTTTTTCTAAGGACAATGTTGCCAAAAGGTTTATGTTGTAAGTCTGGATGTTTATCATTGAATTCAAGGTGAAATGTTTTTGAAACATACTCCAACTATTCACTGGCACATTTATTTGCAATCTAAGAATCAAATTGAGGCTAACTGGAACAGTACAGGACTTTTTGCTGTGCAGGAATAACATTTCATGTTAAGTAAATTATAAAAGTTCTAAACTCTCCATACTAAATAGTCTGTATCCAACACTTCTGACGTCTCAGTATAATTCTTGAATTAAAATGTACTCTATATTGCAAGTATGCCAGAAAGTTTAGATTGGATGGGCTGATTTAATTCCAGAAATTATGAGGAACATTAATAATTCAATGGAAACATTTGCCCATAAATATATACAAATATTCTTATTGTGTAACAGCCAATGTCAGATTATTTTGTGTTCCAGCCAGATCATAATAAATGGCTACATCAGTTAACTCTTGTCTATTGTCAATTACTGCCATTTCTTCTCAAGTCTGTTTAATGGAAACAGAATTGAGAGGAACAGTGTGCAAATGGGTGGGACGTGGAAAGTTTTTTTTAAAAATCTACTCGGAACACATCCTGAGCTCTGTGCAACTTTTCTAATTTTCAACGTTGTGAATTATTGCTGTCCAACCCAATAAACTGCTGCTCTTTCTGGGTAACCTGTCGCCTTAGTGGATCAAGGAGAAACTAATGTTTAACAGTGCAATTAAATGTCACATTTAAAATGTTCAATACAATTAACATAGTTCAAATACATTCAAATTGATGCACAAGGTTCCAGAATGATGCCACGTATTTTAAAATGCCATAATGAAACATTATTTTGCTAATAACTGCACAATTTTAGCATATTATTCAATATGTACAAACCATCTGCAAAAAGTAGTTCTATATATGTGGGAATAACTAATCTTGAGCAGCATCTCTGGCTCTACCAGACATATTTTAAAAAAAAACATATATGTGTATATGTACTTAGTTTATTTGGGGCAAGTTTCTCCTTATAAAATGACAGACTACATTGAAGATAGAAATCAAACCCTGCTGGTGCTCTCCACGCTGAAATGTGCAACAGAGCTTCCTTCACCAGGTTCATGGAACTTCACTTGGTGACCGGTTTCCCATCCTCGCCTGATGCGTTTCAGTTTGCGATTCACACAAGGAAGGAATAGGTACGCTTTGGCCGGAAGGACTATACACGGAACAATGAGAGTAATCGCGAACGTAGGTGGTAGGTAGAACTTGTATTGAGTAGAGTCAAAGGCTTTGCGCCATCCAAAAGTTAGAACATGCAGAGTGCTGACCACCAGAGCAGTGAATCCAAGTCTGGACTGAAAAAGACAAAGGGCAAAGGACAAAGGACATTTATTGTCACATACACATAAAATAAAACAATTTATAAACCTCATAGAATGCATAAGAATAATGTACAGCAGCTAGTGAGCTTTTACACAAAGAACTTTAAGAACCACCAGAAATGTAAAGTATGTGCACAATTTAGATAGTATATGCAGAAACTATTTTAGTATTTTACCATTGTAATTCACAAATTACAATTTACTTCTAGAATATCTTAATCGTAAGGATAAGGATTAACAAATTGATATGCAATAAGTTCCACATTTTGATTTGGTTTCTATCTTAACATTGATCAATGTAAAATGTGTATGTTCAATGATTCACGGTTCACAGAAAACCTGGAGAATTATGAAACAAATTGTTGATCTTCACCACTGTCTTTAAATTGCAGTTTATAAATATATTTTCACTCGTTTTGCCCAAAAGATACATTTTTAAAGTGTAGATAGACACAAAAACTAGAGTAACTCAGCGGCACAGGCAGTATCTCTAGAGAGAAGGAATGGGTGCCGTTTCGGGTCTTGACCCGGAACATCTCTCCAGAGATGCTGCCTGTCCCGCTGAGTAACTGCAGCTTTTTGTGTCTATCTTCAGCGTAAACCAGCATCTGCACTTCCTTCTTACACTATTTTAAAGTGTAGTTGTCTTATGACCATTCTCCTGATCTGCAGGTATTATGGACTTAACTATTGATTTCACAGATATTTCATCCTCTTGTGATCAGCTTTGTGTTGAACTCAACTCCATCAGCATTGGCAACTGGCTGCACTCATTGACAATTTGTCAACATTGTTCTCAGGATCAGCTGGTTAATGTCTTTGATATTTAAAGACCTTAGTGATGTGTCGGACTTGTCAATAAAATAAACCCTTTTGAACTCCACTCAAATCCGCATGCTTCAAAAGTGAAAAAATATTAAAACTAAATAATAGAGCAAGCTCTGCATGCTTTGCTCCTGGCAGCCAATGGAAATCTCAATTGAATGAAGGCTGCTATTGAGGCACACAGCAGGACTGTCAACCGGTGGGGAATTAATTGCACAACACTCTAAACGCTATAGGGAGTCCAGAAGTGCAGTACAGAGGCAGCCAGTAGCATAGGCAGGAGATCAGATGGTGTTGCAGATGCAAGCTCAAGTTCACACCAGTACTGGACCCCAAGGCTTTCATGGGGAAAGGTGGATATGTCCCAGCTTAATGTTAATGTTGGAACAGAAATCTATGCAATTATACCTCATAATCCACTTATTGAACTGCTAAAAACAACCTTAAAATATGCTGTTAATTAGAAAACAAAAAGCAAATATTGCTTTACAAATAATAAGTAACTAGCAGTAATCTAAAATCTTATTTTTTAACTACTATAATTATCAAATCTAGCATGTGGACATTGAAAAGACCTTGAGTTGTGTTTTGTCTCCAAAATCAAGTAATTCACTGCGAAAATCAAAAGGCTCACACAACTATCAAGGAAACTTTGTGACATGAATTTACTCCTTCCAATAGTTCTAGGGGATCCCTGACATCAAGCAACAAAATTAACATGAAATTGGCTGAGCAAACAGTCATATTGAAGCATTGTCGTCCATGAAATCAAGAAATGTATAGCAGAATTTTCAGAGATAGAGAAAAATAAACAAAGAAATATTACATTTCATAAATATTGGAACATACAGATAATTAATGTAGATTCCCAGAAGTTTGAAAATTTAAAAAATGCATTGAAATATTTATCTGAGGAAATTAAAATCCATTCAAAGTAGTGTTTATTTTAGGAAAAAAAACATGCTATATAAGTTATCTCAAGTTAAAAGCTCAATTAGAGTCATAGTGTCAATTCAATGACTTCGGCCCAACTCGCCCACACCGGCCAACAATGTCCCAGCTACACTAGTCCCACTTGCCTGCGCTTGGTCCATATCCCTCCAAACCTGTCCTATCCATATAACTATCTAACTGTTTCTTAAGTGATGGGATAGTCCCAGCCTCAACTACCTCCTCTGGCAGCTTGTTCCATACACTGACCACCCTTTGAGTGAAAAAGTTACCCCTCATATTCCTATTAAATCTTTTCCCCTTCACCTTGAACCTATCACCTCTGGTCCTCGATTCCCCTACTTTGGGCAAAAGACTCTGTGCATCTACCTGATCTATTCCTGTCATGATTTTGTATACCTCTATAAGATCTCCCCTCATCCTCCTGCACTCCATGGAATAGAGACCCAGCCTACTCAATCTCTCCTTGGGGCTCTTGGCAATATCCTCGTAAATCTTTTCTGTACCCTTTCAAGCTTGACAATATTCTTTCCTGTAACATGGTGCCCAGGACTGAACACAATATTCTAATTGCAGTCTCACCAACGTCTTATACAACTTAAACATGACCTTACAACTTCTATACTCAGTACTCTGACTGATGAAGGCCAAAGTACCAAAAGCCTTTTTGACCTGCGACCTATCTGTGACTTGACCTTCAAGGAACCATGCACCTGTACTCTTAGATCTCTCTGCTCGACAACAGTATCCAGAGGCCTACCATTTACTGTGTAGGTCCTGCCCTTGTTCGACGTCCCAAAATGCAACACCTCACACATCTCTGTATTAAATTCCATCAACCATTCCTCCACCCACCTAGCCAATAGATTCAGATCCGATCACAACCATCTTCACTATCTGTAAAATTCATGCTGCAAACTGTGGTGTAATTGTGGGAGGTATTTTTGCACTGTGTGGGGAATTGTGCTAGAGGAAGCATGGCAATCAGCATCCAGTGAGTTCGATGTCAGGCCGTCAAGATTTCTGAACCGTTGCTGAGTGGATTATTGGAATTTATTGTATTTCCTAAATGTTTGAAGATCTCATCAATTTACCAACTTTTAAAGACTGAATTAAATGATTCTGAGAAGCAACAGACTGTATGAAGATGCAAGAGTTCAACTGCAAGTTTGGAATTTCCACATTGAATTGTGCATGTGAGCAGTGAATTTAAATAAAGTACCAATGAGTGATAAGAGTTTCACTATTGCAAACACCATAAAATCTGGACCAAGGGGTTCCAAATGTAATTTAAAATGTCAACTGGAATGACAGTGCACAAAATACATCAATGGACTCAATGTTTTATATTTGAATTCATGTTCAAATTAGTTTAAAACATGATTGTTATGAGATGTATTTAAAGCTGACTGAACGAAAACCAACACGAGACTCATGAGACTGGTAAATTGTCAAAATCAGCTTTCAAATACCAGAACAACTTTCAACTCCAAGAAATAAATTACTGCCATTGCTTTTCTTAAGAAACAGCTGTACTAGTTCACTTTTTTATAACTCTAAATTTTACTTTGGAGTCACGTGAGTGACTTGCTACCGGCAAGCTGGGGGGGGGGGGGGGGGGGGGAGTGCGCTTCCCCACCAGCTCCTTCAAAAGACGGCTCCAGGTAAGTGGAAACTAACCTTGAGCTGGATCTTCTGTAAGTTTTGTCTTACAGAAGCGATGGAGGAGAAGAGGAAACTCTAAGAGCCGCGGGTCGCGGCAAACTTCCTCGGGGCTGACCGAAGGATTGGCAACACCTGTTAGACCGGGGAAGAAGGTGCGGAAGTCGGACCCTATGGAGTCGGTAGGGGCCGACTCGCCTCCGTTGTTATCTGGAGGAAAGTCCGCACGGGAGCAGGGGGAACGAGACCCTGACTTCGTTCCACCGTCGCCCAAAGTCAGAGCTGGTGGAAAAAAGACACAACGGGTGCCTCGCACGGCAAGTACCGTTTCTGTTTTACAGGTCTCTAGGGAGCAGACCCGAGGGAAAGCCTTGCAGAAATCAAGCCCTGCTGCTGCGGTGGGCATTGATATACCGCAGGGGAAATCTGCGAGGTTCCAGGCTGGTGACCGTACTGCTGGAGCAGCATACCCTGCAGGTGCAGGAGGTACCAGCACTGCACCGGAACAGGCTGCCGGAGCGCAGACCGGTGGCAGGAAAATACGGTTAGGCAATCCCGCTGCTGCGGGTAAAGCCAGCCAAGCGCCGTCACAGACCCCTGGGGATGAGGGTGACGGTGTGCCTGCACGGACCACGGAGCCGGTATTGGGGACCGGTTCCGACTCCTTTCCTCTGCCTGCTCATCAGGTAGAGAGGCCGCTAAGATCCGAGAGGCATCGGGCTAGCGGGTTGTCCGTGCAGAAGTCATTCAGCCCCGCAGGAGCGGGTGCTGACAAATACCTGTCAGCGCACCTCGTGCAGGTGCGACCAACTGGCAGAAGCCCCAGTGACTCAGCAGGGCCTGGGGAAGTCGACCTGTCGTCCGCGTGTAGCGGCGGCGGTCGCATGGCATGAATGGAGCAAATGGTGGAGGTGCTTTATCAGCGGGACCTGGAACGGCAAGAGCGAGAGTCCTTGCAGTCTGGGAGTAAGAGCAGGGTGCCTCTGTCGATCTCACCCTCGTCTATCGCCAGCAGGCGCAGTGAGCGGATGGGTGATTTCGAAGATACGGAGGTGGAAGACCAGCCCGCAGTTCCAGACGCTGAAGAAATGCTGGAGGCTGTTGCGAAGTTTGGGAAACCAACTAGCGTTGGAGAGCCACTACATCCCAAAATAGCGGCTACCATAAATTATTTAACATCTCACCAGCTCCAGGATAATGTTGTTGCCGAGACATTGGAGAAATACAAGGCCCCAGCAAATTGTGTGTCCCTCAATGTGCCAAAGGTCAACATGCCAATTATGGGGGAGCATAAATAGCTACACCAGGGCACAGGAGGGCAAGCTCCAGAAAATCCTCAAATTACTGTCATCGGGAATCATGGCATTTGCGAGGACATTGGATGGAGCAGATGTGTCGGAGGAACAGCAGGACGCATTAGCTCTCCTGTGCAACGCACAGTTTGAGATCAACTGTTTTAGAAAAAACTCCATTCGGCCCAACTTAAACCCAAAATTTGCTGGGTTGTGCCGCACCTCCACCGCACCACCAACAACACAGCTGTTTGGAGAGGACCTGTCTAAACAGGTAAGAGGATGAAGAGGCCAAAACGGTGGGGCTTATGAAGCCACCTATGACGAGTAGAAGTCTGCCGTATCGAAGGCAGCACCCTTAGCCTTCATCCAAACCCAGGTGGCAGTCGGACAGGAACCCAAGAACATATCCGACAAGAACCTACCAACCACCGACTCCCCAACAGCAGTACCAACATCAGCAACAACACCAACCACCCTATTAAGAAACTGGTCTCCCATGAAAGAGTTACCACTTAACAAGCTCACCCTCAAAGTGGTAATGTTGATGGCACTAACAACGGCTCAGCGGGTGCAGACCCTGCAGAAACTGCGACTTGACAAAATGGTCTCAACTCCGCAAACAGTAACCTTCATTGTCGAAGGGTTACTTAAGCAGCACAGGCCAGGTGCGCTAGGGCTGCAATTGGAATTCCGGGCGTATCCCACAGATGCCACCCTCTGCGTAGTCACCCATCTTCGCTACTATATCCAAAATACCAGTATCATTAGATGGAACAAGGGCTCTTTATCAGCCATAAGAAGCCTCATCACCGGGTGACTGGTTCAACATTCGCAAGGTGGCTCAGGGAAGTATTGGATGCAGCTGGGATAGATACTAATGTGTTTAAATCTCATTCTACCAGGGCTGCATCCACTTCAGCGGCGAGGGCCTTGGAGGTGCCGATGGATCATGTCCTCGATACCGTAGGATGGGCCAGTGAATCCACATTTCAAAGATTCTACAACAAACCGGTGGCCAAACCCGCGATGTTTGCGGAAGCTGTGCTGGGAGCTGCTCCATAAATTTGTTTATCCCCGAGTTAGGGGTCTTTTTATTTGTGTTTTTTAACATTCATTTATTTTTCAGCCTGTCCAGTCTGGAATGTATTAACAAACTTCCTCCATCAGAATTACGGCAGTGTGGCAGCATGGATGTGGTCCACGGCGCGTAATCACAGAGCTTTGAAATTTTCACGAAGTCACTCACGTGACTCCAAAGTAAAATAGTAAGATTAAACAAGAACTTACCAGTTTGAAGTTTGATCTTTATTTTATGAGGAGTTGCAATGAGGGATTTTGTGTCCTCCGCTCCCAACCCTCTATCATAAGTTCAACTGGTACAGTCAAGTTTTAATCTTACTATCTTCGTTTGTGATCTGTGATTCCATACCGCTGCTTTGAAGAATGCCGCGCATGCGTGTTGGCGGGGTCTTCACGAAATCCCTCATCGCAACTCCTCATAAAATAAAGATCAAACTTCAAACTGGTAAGTTCTTGTTTAATCTTACTATTATTATTTACATCTACAAAAGTACTCAAAGAGCCTCACCAGAAACAGTCAAGTATCACTGTCATAAGCTTACTGCCTCCAATTTACAAAAAAAGTAAAATTGCCTTACTTGAATGAAATTGAATTCCCTCCAGTTCAGAGAATTTGCCACTGAAGGCAACGATGTCACAGCGAGCAATGAAAGCATGCCGATAGCCAAAATTCCAAAGAAAAGGTAAATTTCCATCCTCCATACTTCTTCTTCTACCCAAATATTCTTCTTATCACCTCTACTCTGTGAAACCATGAGAAATTGCACCAGTTATAAACATAAATAACTATACACAAAGAATCACTATAAAAATAAATGTTGATCTTTAATGCAACTCTTAGTCATTCTTTTACTGCATTTTCAAACCGTGCCATAAGCTTTTTGAGTTTTTATGAAAAGTTCAGTATTAAAACCTCTCTACATTGTTGATAGATTTGATGAACGATTTTCAGCGTTAAAGTTATCATTTTCTGGTGTGTACCTAATTGTAATAAGCTGTGTGTGTGTTAGTTATACTATAAACACCTTATAAGTATCTCATTAAGTAATATTAAAATTCTGTTAGAGGCTTCAGTAAATCAACTGATTTAAAAAGTTAACATTCCTTTAAAGGATAAACTTTCAATTAGACCATTCGGCCTGTCGGGTCTGCTCTTCCATTCGATCAACCCTATCCTCCTGCAATCTGCCAATAGCTTTTGACGCGCTTACTACTCAAGAACCTATTGATTTTTCAAAATACTCAATGACTTCGCTTCCACAGCTGTCAGTGGCAATAAATTCCACTGGGTCACCAGCCGCTGACTAGAGAAATTCTTCCTCATCTCCATCCTCCTTTTATTCTGAGGCTGTGAGCTCTGGTCCTAGACACTGCCAAAATTATCCTCTCCACATCCACTATATCTAGGCCTTTCAATTGTCCTGCAAAATGAAAAACTTCTTTTTTGGGGCCACATTAGATATAAGCTATGACAGGATGAAATATTGATTTCAATCGAATCTCTTCATCAATATTATCGTTACACAACTTATTTGGCACTTTTAATAGCATTCAGATGGGTACTGTGCACTGTATTTTTGATGCCCGATTACTCAAACTGCAAAGCCCAGATAAGTGACAATGTTATATAAAATAGAAGTGATTCGGGACTAAAATCAAAACAACATCATCAGTATTTATTGTTTTATTGTAAGGATCTCAGAAAACGATATCATGCAAATTTCCTATATGAAACTCACAAATTAAATTATTACAAACCTGAATTTTAATTTGCAGAATTATTATACCATAATAAGTTTCAGAGTTCAAATTTTTGTTCCTTCCTATAATGCCAGTAATTTTTGAATTAAACGTATTTTTAAAAATATTTTATTTTAAGCTATAGGAAATGGTGACAGAGATAAAAATTTCAACCATGGTTCAAAAATAATATGTTGCATAAATAACAAAGGCTATCAGGATTTACAGGTTTGTTAGGATCTTCAGATTACTAGGTACTCTTTGGTAGATCAAGCTGATTAAAAATTCCTTACAATGCTATTTTCTTGTTAATCGTTGCTCTTCTAGGTCTTTGATTACCAGAATTTAGTTTCAAAACGCCTCGCATTCTAGTGCCAGTGTTTATAGCCATTTCTTTTTCAGATAAATGGCTGTTACTCATTTAATGTCTGATCCAGCTCGGGAAAGTTACAGAACAAATCGTCACTATATTAAATATTTTAATGTAAAGTTAATTAGAAAGGAAGGTTAATAATTTTTACTGATTGTACTCTGTACCTATTAATTTAGTTAGTTCATATTTTTTGATAATTTGAATTAATTTAAAGTGGTAATTTGCCATCTTAATGATATTGCTTAATTGAAATTTCCAGATAATTTGATAAATCAAAAAAAATCTCTCCATCCACTTACATCCCCACTCCAAGAGGAGATTTTACTTTTTGATTCTCTTAGAACACACCAAATTTACTTATAAGAACAGGATCTAGTTTGACACTTGTAAAATGGTCTAGAAGGTATTCTTCAATGAAACTTGCCACTTGGTGGTGTGCTAGCTGCATCATCTTTGAAATTAGTTATTAACAGGCCAGTTGCGTGATATTACATTTCTCTTACCAAAGCAGAAGCTGCATTCAGCAGCTGGTAACGGGCAGATCTACGCATAGGAAGGCACAGGCTGTAGACAGCATGTAAGGCAGCACAGAGAAAGCTCAACAGACCAAGTTGTTTCCTTTGTTGAAGCCACTGATCTAACCAGCATGGAAAACGCTTGTACTTTGTACCATTGCGCAGTTGAAAGAGTGCTGCAAGAACTCCTGGCAGGTAAACAAGGGATAGCATCACGAATGAAACACATGGTAGAGCGACATTGACGACATCAATTGGGATTTTATAAAACACATTCTGCCCTTTCATTACATATGGGTGAATAACCTTCCTAATAAAGCTGTACACATAGAAAAGTACAAATAAGACGACAGTCAGGACAATAGGCATTTTCCACGAAGGGAAGAGACGTAATGGGACGTTCTCAATTTCTTTTGCTGATGATAGTAAGCCCAAATCCAGAGGAATGAATCCCATATTTCGTGCTATTTCAACCACCATACATCTAGCTTCTTGGCTGTTACTACAGATCATCACCTGCAGGAGAAGAAGACATCCTTGTAAATCAAAAACATACAAAACAGTTTTCCAGAAAGTTTAAGGCTAAATAATTAACGTGAGGTTATTCTCACAGCCAAAAATATCTTTTGGCATAATTAGGATTTAATTTTGTTCACAGAAGTCTGTAGGAAATACGAAATTACACCACAAACAATTTTGTTTAGGGTCCAACAATGTACACTTTTGGGAATTCTGCATCACTTTACTCAAGAGTAAAACCATTGCTGATTTGGAATTGTCACAAATTATTTTCAGTACCAAGTTTCAATATAAATGTGTTCTCATTTAAATGTAAAAATGTAGATTTGTTCTGAGAAATGCTGAAGTCCTAATCATTCAACTGGCCTGATCAGACTCTTTAAAATTCACAATTTAACAATTATACATTTTTTTGGGTTGCCATACAGCCATACAGCCATACAAATAAAAACACAACACACAATAGAATTTAACATGAACATCCCCACACAGTGGAATCAACATTTCCCACTATGGAGGAAGGCAATAAAAGTTCAATCATCTGCCTCTATGTTTACCCGTAAATGCATAAATATTATAAACAGGATCTGGAAGTTTCAAGCGTCCAAGAGGTAATTTATACCCAAAGTCTTATAATGATTCATAAGATCATAAAGGATAGGAGCAGAATTAGGCCATTCAGCCCATCAAGTCTACCCCACCATTCAATCATGGCTGATCTATCTCCCCCCCCCCCCCCACCAACCCCATTCTCCAGCCTTCTCCCCCATAATCTCTGATACCTGTACTAATGGGTTTGTAGCCCTATGTCTATCATAAATCATGGTACATGAATAAAAGGAAATAATTACATTGCATCACTTTATTTACTGATACATACCTGCTTACTTCCATCTCTAGCACCTGACTGTAGAGCCCAGGCTGAGATGACATTAAAGCCTTTTACAACTGTAGATTCTGGGAACATTGAAGCAAGGCGTTCTGCATTTGATTCTTCACGCTCATTTACTTCAACATTGTTGCTGACATCCACCAGAATCTTTCCCATCAGTCCATCTCTAAGTTTGTTCAATGTACTGTAATGTTCATGGTGCATTGCTACAAAGATGATGTTTGCCCTATTAGTAGCTTCACGTTGACCGGTAACTTCAATTGCACTGGGAAACAAACTTTCATTGCATTTAGGATATCGACTTCCAACAATCACGTCATAACCAGAACATACTAGACGTGTTGCCAAGGAGCGAGCAAAATCTCCAGTCCCCAAAATACCCACTGTAATTTTCTGAAGGCTGTAATTATGAATTTCACACTCATCCCCCAAGAGTGGCTTTATCATTTCCTTTTTGGCCATTCTCTGCAGCAAGAAAAGAAAAGGCGAGATGTGATTTTCTGTGGATAATTTGCAATTGTAATATACAAACATGACGAGATGGAGGTGGGAAGTAGAGAATGTAAGTGTAGGAGCCATTCATATTTAGGCTAGTTATTGTATAAATACATATTACGTTATTTTGTCTAGATATTTCTAGCAGTATTAGTTTGAACACTTGGGGGCGGATATTTGATACAGATGGGCATGACATACATGATAGAGGGAGAGGGACTGACCAGATCACACACCAGCCATGGGATTTGGAGAGAAAACAGTTCTTACCAGATAGTAGGACTTCTTAAGGGAGAAGGGAGACTGCTTTAGATGTTTAAAGAAAGCACACATGAGTAGAGACTGAAAGAGTCGATTGACTTGTGATGTGTGCAAACAAGATCTTCCTGAAAAACTTCACACTGAACAGAAGAACACAGAGAAGAAGCCGGAGCATACAGAACAGAATGAGAAGCCAAATGTGAGAGATGCTGTTTCCTCATCTTAGATGTGTGCGCATATTGGTCCCCCCCCCCCATTGCCTGCTGACCAACGTCTCTCTCGTCTAATCGGCGCCCTCAATCATCAGTCCCACCCCCACTCTCGCAGAAAGCGGAGATTTCACTGAGTTTTAAAATCCAGATGACAAAAAATAGGGAGGTCGACCCCCACCTCTCCGCCCCTGTTCACGATGAATATACATCTTTCCTTACAAAAATAATTGATAATGGTTATGCTGAAATGATACCAATGGACCAGCTGAATAGAAGTGATGGAGAGCTCTGGTACATCCCACACCATGGGGTGTATCACTCAAGGAAAGGAACCTTAAGGGTGGTCTTTGACTGTGGGGCAGTCTTCAAAGGAACCTCACTTAATTGCCAACTGCTGCAGGTTCCAGACATACCACTCGGTGCTAAAGATTAATTGCCACCTATCGGGGGAGGGGGGGGGGGGCTATATTAGGGTATATAGGGCCACACAATCCTGCTTATAGCCAACAGCACTTCCAAGGAGTATCCAATGTATTGCGCTGGGATTTGTTATTCTGATCCAATGACACTCAAAGCAAGCATAGGATCAGAATCTAAACTCGTAACTATTTCTTAATTAAAAAATGTTTCTTATTGTAATTTTAACAATTTCAATCATTGATTTTAATGCCAGAATAGAAATTCATTTTTAAACTTTGTGCTAGATTGTTGAAATTTTATTTTATTTATGCATTCATTTGATTATTCTTAAAAATATCCATATAATTATTTAGTAAGAGACATTTGGCATGTTTGGAACCATATAAAAGTAGCCTTGAACATAAAATAAAATTACCCAAGTTCCACTGAAGACTTACTCAAAATATACCCAATTTATGGAATTGATATTCACTCCCAGTGTAAATGTTTTTGAAAGGTACTTTGAAGATTATTTCTGCAATAGCATTAAGCTGCGAACTGTGTGTTAAGCAAATCCTTGGCTTCAAAAGGCTACATTTACCTACAGCTACAAATATGAATTGTTAGTGTGCACCAGGCATTTCAGACAACAAATGTTTGAACCTCAGACTCGCGTCTGTATTGAAACGTGCACTCATTTGTTTTTTCAGTGTAAATACTCGGGATGCTTGGACAAGGACACTCAATTAAACAATACTGCAATAGGAGAGTCAACCCAAATAGCAACAGCTTATATTTTGCAACTGATCCATTATCTTCAACAAATATTCAACTATAAACCTCTGATTTGCGACTGTCAGTCTGTACTGGATCGCTGAAATGAATTGCTTCTACAATGCAAGACTGCATTTATTGCCCAGGCATTGAGACAACAGTGGGATTTCTGGCTAAATAGTTCAGTCCTGGTGACACCGGGGCTTCCACAATGTTATTAAATAGGAATTTCAGGATGATGAGACAGTACTGTTGCATAAAAAAGCTATTATTTCCAAGTTAACATGTTCTGCTATTTGGAGTGGGAATATGGAAGTGATGGTGGTTATGCAATATCATTGCTATGATTTTTATTGGGAGGTTAAAGAATAATGCAGAGGCGTAATGTACTCTTACAGAAACTTAAGTTGCTGCATTACAAATGTAGATAGTCAATACTGTGGTACAGTATTATGGCTACAATAATGGGATGTTGTCAAAGATTATTCAAGACAAAATCATGAGAGGAATATATCGGATAGACACACAGTGTCTCTTGGGTAGTCTGGAAGGTTAGACCAAGGTTAGCCAGACATTTTGATTTAAAATTGGCTTGGAGGAAGATGTAAACTTGTACCTGTGAAAGGTTGTTTTCTGATTGGAGGTTTGTGACTAATGGAGTTTCAAATGGTCCACTGCCATTTGTTACATACATTTATGATTTGGATGACGATGTTGTTAACACGTTTAATAAATTGCAGATGATACTAATATTGGTGTAGTGGACAGTGAGGAAGGATATCTACGTTTACAAGAGGATCTAGATTAGTTTGGAAGGTGGGCCAATGCTGGAAAATGGAATTTAACTCTAACAAGCGGAGGGTGTTGCATTTCGGTATGTCAAACCAGGGCAGTTCCTGCACAGTAAATGATAGTGCCCACGGGTGCTGTGGGATAGAGTGATGTGGGAGTACAAGTGCATGGTTTCCGAAAAGTGAGGAGTCAGGTGGACAATGTGGTGAAGGCGGCAATTGGTAGGCGTGGGTTTGTTGGGAGGGGTATTGATTACAAAGCTTGGTACACAGAGTACAGTGTACAGTTCTAGTTGCCCAACTGTAGGAAAGATATTAATTTGGAACGGGTGCAGAAGAGATTCACTAGGACATTACCTGGGCTTGCAGTCTTCAGTTATATGGAAAGGTTGGATACGGTGAGGGATGACCTTATTAAGGTGGTATTTGGTAGTATTGTTCAAATCTGTGCATCACTTTGTTCCTGGCTGGTAGAATGGAAATTGGTGACATTAGGTTTACTCTACTAGTCTGCGATGCCTACTTGACATATTCCTCTATATTGTCAAGTGGATCCTAATGCTATTATTGATTTGCCAGAGAAACAGCTAGTGATGAACAGTTTTAGAAGCATTATAACAAGCATACAGTAACCCCTGTTATATTACTGTTTCCAGTAAACTAACTGCTAAAGGCTATGTGAAGGCTATAATCATTTCTACTGATGGTGCCGGCATCTTGGAAGGAAGCTGAATGGAAACTCCAGTGGAAGAAACCTGTACGCACTTCAACTTAATTTCATGCACTCCATACACAAACAGCTGGTTAATCACGGGCTGCCTAAAGCAATGAGTTCAATATATTGTTTTTTTTCCAGTAAAAGTATCTTTTATTATCCAAGTTAGAGTTTAACTGGTGAAAATCGTGTAGGTTCTGCAGATTACAAACTTCATGTCCAGAAGTCATATGAGCAGCATTAGGCCATTTGGCGCATTGAGTCAACTAGTCACTCAATCATAGCTGATCTATCTTTTGCTCTTAACCACAATCTCCTGCCTTCTCCCTTTAGCAATTTACAATATATATTAATGATCTGGATGAGGGAATTGAATGCAACATCTCCAAGTTTGCGGATGGCATGAAGCTGGGGGGCAGTGTTAGCTGTGAGGAGGATGCTAGGAGGCTGCAAGGTGACTTGGATAGGTTGGGTGAGTGGGCAAATGCATGGCAGATGCAGTATAATGTGGATAAATGTGAGGTTATCCACTTTGGTGGCAAAAACGGGAGAGTAGACTATTATCTGAATGGTGGGCGATTAGGAAAAGGGGAGATGCAATGAGACCTAGGTGTCATGGTACACCAGTCATTGAAAGTAGGCATGCAGGTGCAGCAGGCTGTGAAGAAAGCAAATGGTATGTTAGCATTCATAACACAAGGATTTGAGTACAAGAGCAGGGAGGTTCTACTGCAGTTGTACTGGGTCTTGGTGAGGCCACACCTAGAGTATTGCGTACAGCTTTGGTCTCCTAATCTGAGGAAAGACATTCTTGCCATAGAGAGAATACAGAAAAGGTTCACCAGACTGATTCCTGGGATAGGACTTCCATATGAAGAAAGACTGGATAGACTTGGCTTGTACTCACTGGAATTTAGACGATTGAGGGGGGATCTTATAGAGACTTACAAAATTCTTAAGGGGTTGGACAGGCTAGATGCAGGAAGATTGTTCCCGATGTTGGGGAGATCCAGAACGAGGGGTCGCAATTTAAGGATAAGGGGGAAGTATTTTAGGACCGAGATGAGAAAATCATTTTTCACACAGAGAGTGGTGAATCTGTGGAATTCTCTGCCACAGAAAGTAGTTCAGGCCAATTCATTGGCTATATTTAAGAGGGAGTTAGATGTGGCCCTTGTGGCTAAAGGGATCAGGGGGTATGGAGAGAAGGCAGGTACAGGATACTGAGTTGGATGATCAGCCATGATCATATTGAATGGCGGTGCAGGCTCGAAGGGCCGAATGGCCTACTCCTGCACCTATTTTCTATGTTTCTCTTTCTATGTTTCTAGCCTTTGACACCCTTACTAATCAAGAACCTATCAATCTCCACTTTAAAAATACCCAAAGATGGCCTCCACAGCCATCTGTGGCAATGATTTGCACAGATTCCACCATCTTCTGGCCAAGGAAATTCCTCCTCATCTCCTTTCTAAAGGTACGTCCTTTGATTCCAAGGGAGCCCTCTGGTCTTAGACTCTCCCAATAGTGGAAGCATCATCATCATATCCACTTTATCCAGGCCTTTCATTATTCAACAGTTTCCGGTATAATTGTGAAATAGAAGCTAGCTAGCACCCATCTAAGTTATTAAACTATGAAAGATTACAAAAGATTACATTGAAAGAAACAATGAAAAATTGGACGGGGACATGTATTGGGCGTACCTAATGGATTTTTACACAAAGATAAAGGTTCATTTGACTTGTTATTATAAAGGAACAAAAATAAATATGATGGGGTGGAAAACTGGATAAGTAAGTATGCAGATGATACTAAGATAGGGGGTGCTGTGGATAATGAAGTAGATTTTCAAAGTCTACAGAGAGATTTGGGCCATTTGGAAGAGTGGGCTGAAAGATGGCAGGTGGAGTTTAATGCTGAGAAGTGTGAGGTGCTACATCTTGGCAGGACAAATCAAAATAGGACTACATGGTAAATGGTAGGGAATTGAGGAATGCTGTGGAACAGAGGGATCTAGGAATAACTGCATAGTTCCCTGAAGGTGGAATCGCATGTAGATAGGGTGGTAAAGAAAGCTTTTGGTGTGCTGGCCTTTATAAATCAGAGCATTGAATATAGGAGTAGGGAAGTCATGTTAAAATTGTACAAGGCATTGGTAAGACCAATTCTGGAGTATGGTGTACAATTTTGGTCGCCTAATTATAGGAAGGATGTCAACAAAATAGAGAGAGTACAGAGGAGATTTACTAGAATGTTGCCTGGGTTCCAGCAACTAAGTTACAGAGAAAGGTTGAACAAGTTAGGTCTTTATTCTTTGGAGCGCAGAAGGTTAACGGGGGACTTGATTGAGGTCTTTAAAATGATGAAAGGGATAGACAGAGTTGATGTGGATAAGCTTTTCCCATTGAGGGTAGGAAAGATTCAAACACGAGGGCATGACATGAGAATTAAGGGACAGAAGTTTAGGGGTAACATGAGGGGGAACTTCTTTACTCAGAGAGTGGTGGCTGTGTGGAATGATCTTCCTTCAGAAGTGGTGGAGGCAGGATCGATTTTAATATTTAAAAGTAGTGGATAGGTATATGGACGGGAAGGGAATGGAGGGGTATGGTCTGAGTGCAGGTAGATGGGACTAGGGGAAAATAAATGGTCGGCACGGACTGGAAGGGCCGAGAAGGCCTGTTTCCGTGCTGTAATTGTTATATGGTTATATGGTTAAATCTCAAAACAAAGAACCTTTATTTCCCTATGTCAAATATATCAAATAATATATTTCCACCCACTTCCTCCCAGCTGTGCTAGGGAGTCTGTTCCCCTCATGCAGTACACTCTGTGAAAGTCACGAAACAAGCATCTTCCACTTAGACTCTAGTATCTATTTCTTTAAGATTCATGTATAATATTAAGCAATCACAAACAGTACTTTAGAAAGTATTTTTATGTACCTCTGTAATCAAAATTGGACCTGTGGACGGATTCACCACCATTAATTAGGGCCTTTACACTGTCTCCTTTATATATAGCACAATCCGGTTACTTGTTGCCATTTCAGTACTTGATTTCATTCTGCGGTACATTCGCATTTCTCTCAATAGATCCCTCAGATGGGCAATCCCTTGTAGCCTCCAGTCACTTACATAGAGCACAAAACATACAGCATAGGAACAGACCTTTCGGCTCACAATGTTCGTGCCAAACATGTTGCCAAGTTAAATTACGATTGTCTGATCCATATCCCTCAATTTCCTGCATTTCCATGTGTCCATCAAAAAGCAAATGGTCCATCTAAAATGATCTTATTTAAAGACCATTTTTATCCACTTTGGTTTCACCATGTAGAAATTACAGCAGTGTTTATACATAGTCCTCCTATTTCAGGGCACCATAATGTTTGGGATACAGCAATAATCATGTTTAGTATTTTGTTGCATATCCTTTGCATGCAATGACTGCTTGAAGTCTGCGATTCATGGACATCACCAGTTGCTGGGTGTCTTCTCTGGTGATGCTTTGCCAGGCATGTATTGCATCCATCTTTAGCTTATGCTTGTTTTGGGGGCTCGTCCCCTTCAGTTTTCTCTTCAGCATATAAAAGGCATGCTCAATTGGGTTCAGATCGGGTGATTGACTTGGCCACTCAAGAATTGACCATTTTTTTGCTTTGAAAAACTCCTTTGTTGCTTTAGCAGTATGGTTTGGATCATTGTTCTGCTGTGGAATGAACGACCGCCCAATGAGTTTGAGGCATTTGTTTGAACTTGAGCAGATAGGATGTGTCTATGCACTTTGGAATTCATTATGCTACTACCATCAGCAGTTGTATCATCAATGAAGATAAGTGAGCCAGTACCTTCAGCAGCCATACATGCCCAGGCCATAACACCCCCACCACTGTGATTCACAGATGAGGTGGTATGCTTTGGATCTTGGGCAGTTATTGTGGTGTGGCAGCGCCTAACGATAGCGGCTCGACTGCAGTCTGTCTGTCTTTTTTAAATGTTTGTCTCGTTAAATGGACATTTTGATTCTAGTTTTAATTATTTTTTTAGCTGTATATGTGGGGGGTGGGGGGGAACTGTTTAATCTCTTCCCTATACGGTGGACCCGACTTTTTCCCGGTTGGGTCTCCGATGTCGTTGGGCCTAACATTGTGGAGCAGGCAGCGGACTTCGGCCGGAACCAACCTGAGGGCTCCCGTCACGGAGCCTGTGGACCTGCCATCGCGGAGCGGGAGGAGCTGTGATGGCGCGCAGCTGCGACCCGACTTCGGAGGTTCGGAGACTCCAGCTGCAGGCCCTGTGGACGGTAACATCGGTAGCTCGCAAGTCCACTTTTTGGAGCTCCCGCAACGGCAACTTGTCCCGCCGGAATCGCTGGGGTTAAATTACTTGGAGCGGGGGCTAACATTGCCCGGCGCAGCTTAACGGCCACGGGATTTACCATTGCCCCCGGGGGGCTTTAATATCGTGAGCACCTCGACATTGCAGTTGGACTGCTGGACCACAGGAGAAGAACAAAGGGAAGAGGCAAGACTTTTGCCTTCCATCACAGTGAGGTGTTGGAGATTCACTGTAATGGATGTTTGTGTAAATTGTGTTAAGTGTAGGTCTTGGGTTTTTTGTAATGTTAAGATTGTAGAAAGTGGAATTTCGTTCAAACCAAGCTGTTTGAATGACAATTAAAGGCATTCTATTCTATTCTATTCTATTCTAGTTCCTTCTCGCCTCCATACTTTGCTCTTGTCATCACTCTAATATAAGTTAATCTTCGTCTCATCTGTCCACAAGACTTTTTTCCAAAATTGTGATTGCTCTTTTAAGTACATCTTGGCAAACAGTAACTGGGCCATCCTATTTTTGTCGCTAACCAGTGGTTTGCATCTTGTAGTGTAGCCTCTGTATTTCTGTTCATGAAGTCTTCTGTGGACAGTGGTCATTGACAAATCCACACCTGACTCCTGAAGAGTGTTTCTGATCTGTCGGACAGATGTTTGGGGATTTTTATTTATTATAATGAGAATTCTGTCATCAGCTGTGGAGGTCTTCCTTGGCCTGCCAGTCACTTTGCGATTAGTAGGCTCACCAGTGCTCTTTTTCTTCTTAATGAAGTTGATTTTGGTAAGCCTAAGGTTTGGTTGATATCTCTAACAGTTTTATTCTTGTTTCTCAGTATCATAATGGCTTCTTTGACTTTCATTGGTACAACTTTGGTCCTCATGTATATAAACAGCAATAAACTTTTCCATATGTGATGGAATAACTGGAGGAAAGACTAGGTGCTGAGAGCTCTCTTATACCTGCATTAAGGATGCATTTAAACACACCTGAGAAAATTACAAATACATGTGAAGCCATGTGTCCCAAACATTATGGTGCCCTGAAATGGGGGGACAATGTATAAACACAGCTTTAATTTCCACATGGTGAAACCAAAATGTATACAAATACCCTTTAATAAAATCTGACAATGTGCACTTTAACCACATGTGATTTTTTTCTATTACAAATCTCAAATTGTGGGGGACAGAGGCAAATGAATAAATGATGGGTCTTTGTCCCAAACATTATGGAGGGCACTGTATCTGTGTCCACCACCACTGGCAGTGTAATCCAGGCACTTGCCACTCCGTATAAATACAAACTTGCCCCGTATGTCTCCTTTAAACATTGCCCCTCTTTGCTTAAAACCATGCCCTGTAGTCCTTGACATTTCTATCCTGAGAACAGTCTACCTTATCTATGCCTCTCACTTTTCCCCCCACTCTCCTTACTACTGTCTGCAGAAGGGTCCCATCCTGAAACATCACCTATCCATTTTTTCCAGAGATACTGCCTAACCTACTGAGTTACTGCAGCATTTTGTGTCTATGCCTCTCATAATTTACTCATATCAGGCCTCCACTCTAACGTTCCCGAAAAAACAATTCAATATTGTTCAATCCCTCCTTATATGCAATTCCTGACCTTTTCAATCTAATTAATTTATAGTTAATTTGATTTCATTTTCCCAGTTCGTTGTAGTTCAACATGTCTCTTCCCACCATCTGAACCTACCAAATACCTTTGCATTTGCTTTGCAAATTATACTTAACATCTTCCTTCTGGTGCAGTATTTTATTGAACATTTCAGGAAACCTTGAACTATGATCATAACCTGATGCTTTTCTTTCTCCAGAAGGAACTGACATTTTGTTACAAATACAGACTTACTCTGGTGCTAGACTTTAAAATAAAATTTATCGAAAGCAAATTTTTAAAAAGTTGCCATAAGTGGATTTGGCTCTCACGGGTTAAGAATCTGGAATCATAACCAACAGAATGCTTTAACCTAAATGTCATCTGTAAACCTAGACAATTATGTTTAGATATCTAACTCCAATTCACAAACACATCCCAGAACTACTACCATGTTCCTGCAATAGCTACTTTCTCCCTTCCTACTAATTTCTTGATTAGTACAGGTGTCAGAGGTAATGGGTAGAAGGCAGAAGAATGGGTTTAGGAGTTAGAGATAGATCAGCCATGGCTGAGTAGACTTGATGGGCTGAATAGCCTAATTCTATCCTATCACATAATATTTTGTCTGTCCTGTGCTTATAACATTCGTTCACTAGTAGCCAATTCTGTATTTCTTTTATTGGCTTAGGTTGTTTCCATGATTACCTAGCTGGGGAATCTTCCTCATAAATTTATACTGACCTTTCTCCAATACTTAAGTCGGCATTTCATTATCACAGTTTCATGATGCATTTTAACATTTTACCCACATTAAATGTTAGGCTTGTATGCTAGGAATTGTCTGGAGGATCGCCATGTCCCTGCTTCATTGTACCTATTTTCTAAACAGTGGAAAATATGAGGTTGGCAAAGATGTGGCTGCTTTTCACTTTATTTGTGTGTGGGACTGGTGCCTTGCACTGAAGTGCAACTGGCCACAACTAGGTCATTAGAAAACAAAGAACTGTATTGTATCACAATTTTTGGTCGGATGGCTAATGGAATTGGAAATCTTCAACAAATAGTCATAATAAATTGATTTTAATCTTCTATGGGTCCTTGAAAAAACTGAAAGCTATTTAACAGTTAGGTATACGCAGATTTCAACGGAACACATGCAAGCGTACAATAGACAAAGCAAAGCTCATACTTTGTGTGGAACATGTTCTCAGTCTATGAGATGCATTCTTTTGGTCTACAATATTTCCGGTCTGACAGAATGTGCAGAAAATTTCCCTTTTTAAAAAATAAGTAAAAGCACTTTTAAAGTGTATCCTGAAATGAAATATTTTGGTAAAAGAGAGAAAAAACATAATTTAATAATTAACCAATAATTCTCATCTGATGTCTGAAATTCAACATGAGACTTTGTTCGTGCAGTGTCGTATTTAGCAATTTCCACGCTAGCGTTCTGACCAGCTCAAAATACAGATTGTTAGATTCCTTACAGATCAATCCTTCATTTCATTATCAATTTTGCAGAACTGGAATTGAGAAATGAAATGAAAATTATGATGTCTCATGCAAAGTAGACTTTAACATAAGGTTTTAATATATGAATGGAAAAAAAGCGTTCCTTTCCCCACACAATACTTCTTTAACTGCTACCAGAGAGAGGCAAACCCATGTCATATGTTAGAAAAACTTCAATGCTACTTTATTGACATCTGTTTTATTCCAAGCAGCATATGTTTAGTTTTTGAAAACCATTACAAACTAATGCTTTGAATGAACTTGCAAAAGAAAATACTGAATGAGCAAAAACCAAATGGATTCCCTCCAGCAGAACAGCAGTTGACATCCCTACAAATCATAATTATGTATGTATCACATACAGAGCAAAATTATATTCTGGCATGGTTAGGACTGCTGTGTTTTTTTATAGTGACTTGGTTTGCGAGTGAGATACAAACATCTAATCAAGAATTCAATACTTGTTATTGCATGTCTGACCTTTAGGCCTTGGGATAAAATTGACAGTACCTACTTGTACCAAATGCGAGTATATATTACTGCAACTGGTTAAGAATTGTGGATTCACTTGGAGAATTTAGCACTGTCAAAGGATAGGTTTTGAAGTCTTTGGAAGTCAAATGGAAAAAAGTTGTCCAATTTTTACTTTGACTGTAAACTTTATTTATGACATTCATATAGTTTCAGAAGTTACCAAAGTTTTGTGGATGGTAGAAGAGATATGCTGGAGTCATTATGATGATTGTGGGAAAACTGCACACACAGAAAATTAGGGTTACTTGGTAGTGGCTCTTGGATTTTGGCGAGGCTAAATGCAGACGTTCCTGACTTGATGAATTAGCTTTGTAATACACTGGAAAAGCCCCATTATAGTTTTTAATTCTTTGTATTGTTTTACCAAAAGTAGAAAAAAAATTCAAAATGTAAGGTCATGTGATATTAGCAGTTGCACAGGCTATAATAGCGCCTTTGTGCGGTTAGCAGTTACATTGCATTCACCAAAGGTGTGCTCAGCAACAACTGATAACTCCTGATGTAAAGGTTGGTACAGTGGCACAGCTGGTAGAGCTACTGCCTCACAGCACTCGAGATCCAGTTCAATCCTGACCTTGGGTGCTCTCTTTGAGGAGTTTGCACATTCTCCCTGGGACAGTGTAAGTTTCCTCTTGGTACTCTGATTTCTTCCCACATCCCAATGAAGAGCGGGTTTGTACATTAATTGGCTATTGTAAATTGCCTCTTGTGTGTAGGAAGTGGCCACAAAATAGGATACTGTAGTCTAGTCATTGACAGTCAGTGTGGACTCGGTGGGCCAAAGGGCCTGTTTCCATACTGTACCTTTCAATCAATCAATCAAAACTGGAAAAAAAAAATCCAGTGATTTATGTGGCACAGATGTCACCTGTCCCTAAGGCTAATTTAATTCTAGCATTAGTTTTAGGGAAATCTGGTGATGAATTTGAGCAGGCTATATGTTATAGGAATTTGATATGTTATTTGAATTTCATATGTTATATGAATTTGAGCATGTTATATGTTATAGGCCTAGCAGCCAATTATATTGAAAAGTTGTCACAAATGAGCAAAACAGAAAGTAGCATGGAAGTTTTAGTAAGCTTTTTTTCCCACAATTTTATGGAACAAAAAATTAAAATAAATCAGAACATACACAATTATAATAGACACTAAATAATTAGTTTAAAAACTTTTGAATATCAACAGATTTATGGAAAATGGGGAAATTTGATATTCTAGTCATCAATTAGTATTATATGGCTCCCTAATGTAATATCACAATGTTGTGAACTAGGGTATAACTGGGGTATAATCCAACAAAAATCTGATAGCTTGCTTTTGAAAAACATAGGAGGACAGATCACCAAAGGCATGTTCAAGGAGAAGAATGGCTTGGATCTGTACCACCATTCAAGCCCCTTTCAGAAAATCCCAGACAATACCTAAAAGGGAAGGCAGCTGGTAGTTTAAAATCCAATCCAATCATTGTGTATCTGATGTTACTCCCTGCATATTGCTGTCATCTAACATTCATCTATTCAGTCTGGACAATCCTATAACCTTCCGACACTGAACAAATGACACCAAGTGGTGAGTTTTAGAGGTGAAGATGAGAGTATATTGTGCAGTATAGTGCAACATTAAAGTTTCAAGTTGCACTTAATTCACCAAAGGTCAACATCTGAGCATTAACATAAGAAGAATGTACAAAAGTGGAAATTTATGCTGACTTAAAATGATTTCCATCTGGGAGGACTTTCAACAGCTCACACTGTGAAGGAACAGACTATCAATGCCAGCAACATGTGGATTAACTACACACCAGCAAAACATAAATTGTCTTCAGTTTCATACAATAAAATGACTATTTCACCATTATTATTGGCTAAAATTTAGAACTAGCATATGGTATAAAGGAGCAATGTATTGTGCCCCAGTGACTAATAAAACGGAATAGGTTGCACTTAGGAAGTAATTAGTAATGCGGAAAACAAACTTTTGATGACTAAAGGCAAACGATTAGAGTAGTGTAAACACCTGCAGTGTGGAGGAGGTTTGAGGATCAAACACCTTTTCCTTGTGCTGAAATTATTACAATCTGTGGCCAGAGATTTCCTCAGATCTGCTCCTATTTGTCATAGGTCTAAGAGAATTTTAGATTGATCATGCAAAAAGAGCTTTCACTTTTCTTTATTTGAAAAGCAATGGTAGGAAAATGGGAATAAAGTTCCAGGAATATAGTGACCATTTACATTTTGGCAGGAAACTCTGATGTATGGTCCAAATTATAATTACATTTTCCAGCACTAATAGGTGTACTGGTCTGGCTTAGATGATTAGTAACATCTTTTGTGTGAAACTGAATATGGTTCGGTGCTGGAATTTGAGTTAAATGGCACAAAACTCTATCATTTATTATTGCAAAATAAAAGCGAATTGTCAACAATACAAATATACAACATATATACATCTGCGCAAATCCAAATGATCAGTAAATTAAACAATTCAGTAAAGAAAACATGGACAGAGCCCAGCAAAACTGTTTCTCTTCAAGAAAATGTTAGCGCTTCCACCACTGCCCCTTTGTGTGTCCATGTATTGTGAAGTTGAAATGACAGAACAATCTTTAACAGAATAATTAATCAATCTATATTCCATCAGAATACAAGATCGCGAATAAGAGAATTCAATCATCTTGACCACCTATAAACAAGTTTCCCAAAGTGATCAAAAGGACACAAATTGCTGGAATAACTCAACTGGTCAGGTTGCATTTGTGGAGAACGGAAATAGGTGACGTTCCAGGTTGGGAACCATTTTCAGCCTGATTGTAGGAAGAAGAAGAAATCTGAGAGAGGATCACACAGGGAGGCCTATGAGATCATAAAACTCCCAGAGGAGAACTTCAGAGTAAAGGGCCTGTCCCACCAGCATGCAACTCTATGCGATTAGCGCAACCTAACGTGGTCGCTTGAGCCGTCCGGCCAGTCCCACTTCGATCGCCGGAGCCGTGCGGAATTGTGCGGAGTTCGTCCCGACACCACGCGGGGCTCCGAAAAACCGACAATGTCCAAAAATTCCGCACGGCAACGGCTTGTCGGCTCGCAGTCGCCTCGACATTTACACACCGCCCGGACATCGTGCCTCCGTGAACCTATTTGTAAGTGCCTCCATGACCCTCTATGTGTGTGGCTCCGTGGCCCTGTATGTGTGTGTGTGCCTCGGTGCCCCTCTCTGTGTGCCCCTCTCTGTCCTGGCGAACTTACCTTGAACTTCGCTCCAAGTTCGCCTCACTTTGCGCCGCGTTGCGCCACTCAACCGACCTCTGCGCGGCCCCTGCTGCCGGTTTGGTTGCGCTTGCCGCATGCAGGCGCATGGTGTTGGGAATGGCCCTGTACAGGGGATCACCCGACCTCCGCGCGGCCCCCGCTGCCGGTTTGATCGCGTTCATCGCATAGAGTTGCATGCTGGTGGGACAGGCCCTTAAGTGTACGTCGAGATTTCACAGTGGAGCAGTCAAAATATATGCCTCAGCATCTGCAGTTCCTTGCTTCTACATTTTGACTGCTCCACTGCAAAATCTCCTCACCTACTTTGAAGAATTTCTCCTCTTCTCTCCGAGAAGAGTTCTATGAGAGCCTCTCTAGGCTCACAAAGGTGGGGAGTCTCATAACTCCCCCCCACCTTTGTGATTCTCTCCCAGCTTTCTCCACCCACCCCACCATCAGTGGGAAGAAGTCCCAACCGTCAGCTATCCTTATTCTGCAGAGATAATGCAGTTCTGCCTGACCCGCTGAGTTACTGCAGCACTACTTTGTGTCCCCAAGTGATCAGTTACTGTATATACACTGCAAACAATGTAACATCCAACAGAAAAAAAATGTGCCATTAACCAACCTGGACTAAGATCTAGTATTTCAGCAGCACCCACAAAAATATGTTTTTTAAATCTTTTGCTAATCATAGCAATGAGCCAAATAAATAATTTAAACCACTTCAAAGGAAAGCACAATATTTAAATCCTGAAAAGGACAGGTAAAGAATACGGCAGAAATATGTTTATTGTTCGAATCACCAGAGATTTCCTACAAAACCCAAAGTACAAGTTGTCCTGGATGAATAACTTGTTTGCCTATTTCACACTCCACATTGGTCAAGAAAACCATGACTCAGTTACAAGAAGCTCAAATCTTACATGTTTGTCCTTCATCCTTTCATGATTTGAGATAAAGTCAAGGGAAAAAAACATTTATAAAACAATTTTCACATTCTCAAGCTGTCCCAGCTTTCTTTCAGATAAAGAAGATAAACATTTTCACTTGGTGAGGTATAGGAAGTGAGAACCAATCGTTTCACAGCTAAACACAAGATAAAAAGATAAGATAATCTGTTTTAACAGTATGCATAAATGGATTAAAAATAGGGCGGAAGCAGTCCTCCTCTAAAAAGTAGTAACATTTGATCTCTCATATATATCCAAGGCCAGACAGAGCCTTGGATTAAGTTTTGTCCAAAAGTAGTGCACTGAAGAAACACAAATAACATGCTGGAGTCTCTGAGCCTTCCCATGAACCCATTCGCAGGGGTCAGCTGTGCCACAACTAAAACTAGTGTGCATAACCTTAAAAATTAAAGAGTCATAGAGCAAGGAACCAGAGCCTCGGGTTGACTGATTCTGCATAAACTATCAATCACACAAATCTATTTGAAACCCCTCTGCTAACTATTTTCCAATTGCAAAAAAAAAACAATTAAGTGGGTGGAAGGAACTCAAATAAAAGTACAAAACATTGTTACTGTTTTTAATGTTCACTAGACCAAGTGCAGACCCGTTAGGTCTGATCCCCCAACGTGCGGTTGGGGGGGGAGGGACGGGGCAGCATGTCCCTGAGGGTGGATGAGGGGGGTAGAGAGGGGTGGGGTAAGGGGGAGAGGAGAGGGGAAGGTGAGAGGAGAGGGGTTAGGGAGAAGAGGGGAGGAAAGGGAGGGGGAGGGGAGAGGAGAGGAGAGGGGGAGGAAGAGGTGTAGGGGAGAGGTGGAGAGAGAGTGGAGGGGGAGAGAGAGGAGGGAGAGAGAGAAAGGAGAGGGGGAGAGAGAGGGGTTGAGAGAGGAGGGGGAGAGAGAAAGGGGAGGGCGAGAGGTAGGGAGGGAGAGGAGCACAGTGGGGAGTGAGGGGGAGAGGGGTAGCGGGGAGTGGTGCAAGAGCGAGGGGAAGGGGGTGGGGGGGAGATGGGGGTGAATAGGGGTGGGGAGAGAGGGGGTGAGGAGAGGGAGATGGAGAGAGGGGAGAGGGAGCAGGATAGGGGGGGGTGAGCGGGTTCAGGGAGGGGGTGGAAGAGGGGGAGAGAGGGAGGAAGGGAAGGGAAGAGGGGTAGGGAGGGGTGGGGAGAGGGAGGGAAGAGTGTTGAGGGAGGGGGGAGTGGTGGGGAAGAGTGGGGGAAGGGGGGAGAGCGGAGAGATTGGAGAGGGAGGGAAGGGAGGAGGGGAGAGAGGTGTGGGGGAGGGAGGGGGAGAGGTGGGGGAGGGAGGGGGAGAGGTGGGGGATGGGGGAGAGAGAAGTGGAAGTGGGGAGGGAGGGTGAGAGGTGTAGGGGAGAGTGGCGGAAGTGGGAGAGAGAGGGGGAAGGGGGAGTGGTGGGAGAGAGGAGAAGGGGAAAGAGGTGGGGGAGATAGGGAGGGAAGGGAGAGAGAGGGTGGGGAGGGAGAGAGGTGGGGTGGGGAGGGGGAGGGGTAGGGGGAGTGTTGGAAGTTGGAAGTTGGAGAGAGGGAGGGGAGGGGGGTGGTGGAAGAGGGAGAGAGGGGTAGGGAAAAAGGGGTGCGGGGAGGGAGGAGGAAGGGAGGGGGAGGGAAGTGGAAGAGTGGGGGGAGGGAGTGGAGGGAAGGTGGTGGGAGGGAGTGGGGGAAGAGGGACAGGGGTAGAGAAGGGGAGAGAGGGAGGGGTGGGAGAAGGGGAGAGAGGGAGGAGAGGGAGGAGGAAGGGGAGAGAGGGGGAAGAGTGGCGAGAGGGGTAGGGGAGAGAGGGAAGAGTGGGGAGGGAGGGGGAGAGCAGAGAATAGGGTAAGAGTTGGGACGGAGAGGGAAGGGAGGGGGGAGAGAGAGGGGTGGGTGAGGGAGGGGGATGGGGGGAGAAGTGGAAGAGTGGGGAGGGAGGGGGAGAGGTGTAGGGGGAAGTGGGAGAGAGGGAGGGGTAGGGGAAAGGGATGGGGGGAGATAGGGAGGGAGGGGGAGGGAGAGAGGTGGGGAGGGACAGGGGTGTGGGAAGGAGGGAGAGATGTGGAAGAGTGGGGAGAGAGGGGTAGGGGGAGTGGTGGAAGTGGGAGGGGGAGGCGGTTAGATGGGAGTGTTGGAAGAGGGAGAGGGGTAGGGAATAAGGGGTGGGGGAGAGATGGAAGGGGTGGGGGAGAGGGATGGGGTGGGAGGAGGAGGCGGGGGAGAGGGAGAGTGGTGAGGAGAGAGAGAGGGAGAGGGGGAGAGAGGTGTGGGAGAGGGGAGGGGGAGACAGGTGTGGGAGAGGGAGGGGAGAGAGGTGTGGGAAAGAGGGGGGAGAGTGTGGAGGGAGGGGGACGAGTCTGGAGGGTGAAGGGGTGGGGGGAGAGAGGGAAGGGGGTGGGGGAGAGGGAAGGGGGGTGTGGGAGAGTGGAATGGGGTAGGGGAGGAAAGGGGTGAGGAGAGGGAGATGGAGAGGGGGAGGAGAGAGGGGTGGGGGAGGAGAGAGGGATGGGGAAGGGTGAGAGAGGTGTGGGGGAGATGGGAAGGGATGGGGAGGAGGGAGATGGGGTAGGGGAGGGAGGAGGAAGAGTGTGGAGGGAGGGGGAGAGGGGTGGGGGAGAGAGGGGAAAGGGGAGAGAGGGGAAAGAGTGGGGTGGTAGAGAGGGAGGGGGAGGGGTAGGGACAATCCATCTATTCCCCACTCCCTATCACCCCCAATCCTCTTTCTCTATTCCCACACACGTGATCAAGCGCTTCGACACAGGCTGCGGGGGGGGGGGGGGGGGGGGGCGGAAGGGGGCTGGGGCAAAGGCAGATGTAAATGAGGTCCGTTCCGATTGGACATCTGTGAGCATTGGGCATTGTGACATCACACGATGGAATGTTTACCAACATTCTGTGGGTGAGAGCACTTTGATTGTTTAAAGCTTTTGAAAAGTTTGGGGGGGGAAGGATTTTATTAAAAATTGTGTACGTAACAAAGTCTAAATGTAAAGAGGAGCGCCTTTGGTAATGTACAAGGGTAACGTCTGGCGAAATGGGAAAAAAACGGCGACGTCCGAGGGTCCGGTTTTGGCGGAGCAGGGAATCAAAGGGCGAAAACGTGGCAGGCGGACGGCTGTCGGCAGACCCACACAGAGTTTTAATATAATAGAGATAACCTCCGCATTATGATATATCAATTGAAGTACTATTTATTTAGTCTACTGTCTAATACAAATTGGTGCCCTAAATATCACAATAATTCATTTATTTAAAGTTATTTTCGTAGGATCATTTGCAGTTATTTTGTAACCACTAATTACTTAATCAAAATTGTATTCATAGAATTTGTTCCAAAGCTACAACAGCATCCAGCAGGTCATGCAAGAATATAACCAACAATAACTTTGCTCATTCTATTCCACTATCCTTAATCAAAAACAGTAATTCTTTGCACAGGGACATTTATCAGAATCCTTATATGATGAATACAAGCATACAAGCTGAAGATTTTGAGTAGTGCAATTGGTTTTGTTTCACATGCAACGGACAGACATTATTCCAGCCATCCAGGGTTACCCAATGCCCAACACTGCTCTTTTTGATTGAAAGATTAACCAAGCATATCTCTCTTCAAGAGCCTCTCCAGGCTGTGCATCAGACCACTCCCCCCACCCCCCTTTCCTCCACTCTCAACCCCTTTCCAAAGTATATATGTATTCTAGGAGGACATTTCCCAAGAGGAAAATGTTACAGAATTCAATTGTTCCTAAAAGTCTTTCAAGCAAAAGTGAAATAAAAGTCAATTATATTTAAAGCTACCTTTTAATTGGAAACAGCATATCTATTTGAAAGGTAATGCCAACCTTGTGCCAAGATCCCAGAAAATAAGTGAGAAAAAAAGTTTTGTTTTCTAGGCGAGATTTTCAACCATGACATAATTTGCCTGAACAGGATTTGCATAAACGATCCCATGATTGTATGACTTAGACAAAAACATGGGAGTTATCTCCAGCGGCATTATTGATCCCTCGATCTACGACATAACTAAAATTCATTATATGCAGTTTGAAGAGACATTTGCAAATTCCTACTTTATTATAGTGCCCATACATTAGCTTTATGGAGCTAATGCTGAATTATAACTGTGGAAGCTGTTGCACGAACAAAAAATGTTAAAATAATGTCTAACGTACCTTGTGTTTCCCCAACCACTTGTTATTGCTACTTCATCACTCATACATACCGGTACTCTCCATCATTGTGATGGAAAAATAAAGCAAGACTACAGTTGGGATTTCACCTCCGTCAATTCATATATCAGAGTGAAATCAAGTTACATTTCTTACCGGTACAGTCATATCGACAACGCACCTGAATTAATCTACTTATTAATCCACTGATTGTGTCAGCCACAAATTGTTAACTTGGAATTCTTTCATGCAATGCCTTCAAGGGAGTACAATCCACATCGAGGCTCCAGGAATTTAAGAGGGTTAATTTGTTTGACACAATTTCTCAGGGCAAATAGGATTAGGCGATAAATACTGCTAGGCAAGGATTCCCTAAATTCCAGGAACAAAAATGTTGTTTGTTCACCCCCTTTACAGTGAGCCAGATTTGGAATCACATGCTGCATGAACACAAACAGCAGGAAAATGTATTTGTGGCAATGGCATCTTGCATGATTTGCACATTTCTGCTGGCCCGAGAAACTAGAAAGTGTAGTAATTTAACAATGCATATGCTCAACCTTCTCATCATCGAAAGAGAGAGCACGGAGTTGTTCCTTCAGGATTTCAGGATAATGCAAAAGGTAACACTTTACATTTAAACCATTTATTTCTGAACATGTTCAACTAGAAATGATGCAACAGATGGTACTGTTACCTCACAACTCCAGAATAGGCCGTGGGCCGAACATCGAAAATGTGTTTAGAATTTAACTTTTGTGACCCATGTTTGGTATCTACTTGAAATTTGGCTCAGATTTTGATTAAAATATCATTAAGAAGGAATTCATAAAATGTCAGTGCAAAAAAAGTTGCACACTAATTAATTAACCTCATTAGAAAAAGTAACAGCGCCCTCTTGTGCTCAATAATAGGTAGCTGTATATTACTCTATGGGGAGCTGTGGTAGCGCCAAGACCCGAATGGGAACATTAAATATTAATATCCCAATTACACGGGACAGGTAACTCTTCACCGCAGGAATTTCAGTCTTTTAATCCGTGATCTACGGGGAGAGGATGCTGGTGATATGAGGTGACTTTTCGAACAAGTTCAGGAGGTGAAACTCAGACATGGAGGTGTACGGTGAGTGAGACTGCCGCAGAGGTCCTGGCTTACTCCGGCTCCTGAACCCGCCTTATGAATGGGTGAGGGCAGATGCTGTGCGTTCCCCAGTTTACTGGACTGCTAGTTACTTTCCTCTGGTGGACACACTTGCTGGAGTAATTCAGCGGGTCAATCAGAATCTCTGGAGAAAATGGATAGGCGACGTTTTGGGTCCAGACCCTTCTTCAGTTTGAGATTAAGGGGAGAGAAACTAAAGATATCTGTGTCTCTCAGTCTGAAAAGGGGACTCGGTCCCAAACGTCACCTATTCCTTTTCTCCAGAGATGCTGCCTGTCCCGCTGAGTTACTCCAGCATTGTGCATCTACCAAAGGAAAGTAACTTTGTTCTAGGTTCTTTGTACGAACCAGTGTCCAGGATCGCTGGACTTGATCTGAATGAGTAAGTACACTGTTCATTAAGTCTTAGCGGCCTCAATCACCGCCTGACCTCGGGCTGTCTCCCAACCCATCTGTACAGCGAGATCATTCCTCACTGCATTGCCAAGAACCTGTTGATTAAAACCGATCTAACCACCGCGTTCGCTGTAACTGAAATGAACAGGCGGACCTTTCTCATCCCTACAGGAATCGATGAGATGTGTTGTATTCCTCGCTCCCGGGTTTATATTAATTCAAACTTGGACACACTAAACAGCAAAAGTAGACTGTATATAATCACTAGAGCCAGGATTCTGCCATAAATGCCATGTGCCTTTTCATGCCTTTTTTGATGATTTCTCCAGGATAATGCCTTTTTCACGATCGAGTGCCTAAATCAGCCTTTTTTTGCCGTTTTGCTAAAAGGTTGTGCTATTTTCTCTAGATGTACCGTGATTACAATGACTTTTTCTATGTTAACACGTTAATATTAATGTTATTATTAACGTGTTAACATAATATAACTTGCAAGAAATCCTCCACTGCAGGGGTGAAACCGGGGGTGCCATTGTCGCTTGTGCCATTCATTCGTCTGTGCCGCTGCCCGCTGGTTCAGTTTTTCCAAAATCGATTTAAGAAAGAACTGCAGATCCTGGAAAAATCGAAGGTAGACAAAAAATGCTCGAGAAACTCAGCGGGTGAGGCAGCATGATGGAGAGAAGATATGGGCGACGTTTCGAGTTGAGACCTTTCATCAGACTGATGTTTGGGGGGGGTGGGAAAAAGAAAGGATGAGGCGGAGACAGTAGGACTAGAAGGAGAGCTGGGAAGGCAGAGGAGGGAGAAGACAAGGGCTATCTAAAATTAGAGAAGTCAATGTTGATACCGCTGGGGTGTAGACTACCCAAGCAAAATACACAAGCTTGTCTCCTCACTACATTTACTGCTGGCTCCAGTAGCAAATCTGAGTTTGAGTGATTTGTGCAAGGCATTCATTGATGCTGGAATTCCACTGTGAAAATTGGAAAACAAATCTCTCAGAGGTTTAGAGAAATATACAAAGGAACATACACCAAGCGAGTCATCATTATGGAAAAACTATGTTGACAGCAACTTCAACATGTTGAGCAGAAAATTAGAGATGCAACAAAATATGGATATCTATAGACGAGACAACCGATGCTGTGGGAAGATATGTTGCCAATGCGTTCATCGGTACACTGGAGGCAGGCGAATGTAGGTAAAGACATACAAGGAAAATGTGAGAGAGTGATTTTAGCCAACAAAGATCTTGAAGAAATACAAAACATAGCTAAAGTTCTCAAAGATAGTTGTAATGCACAAGATATTGACATGAATATCAAGTCTGTAGCTTGTTTCGGGTATGCACCAGTGACCTCAGCTGGGGTAGAAATAAATTTTTCACAACTGAAGCATATTCTGTCTGACAGGTGGCATCGTTTAACACCAGATAATTTGAAGAAAATGCTTGTAATTTTGTGCAACCAGGCAACTTTGGTCATTTTAATAACCATATTTCGGTGGTGGAAATATATGCAATTTTATGTTTTTTTTGTCTATTAATGCCTTTTTCATGCCTTTTTTGTAATTTTATTATTCCTTTATGCCTGCCTATTTCAGAATAATCATGTGAGGTTATTTGAATGCCTAAACATCCTGGCACTAATAATCACTTATTTTCCCAATCGTTTGGTTTAGATTTCATAGGTGGGTATGTCATGAATGGCTAGTTTACAAACAGAAACATTGCATTTTTATTTGTTTATATCAGTGCATGCGATGTACGAAAAAAAACACTACAATCTCACAATAATAATCATGTTTTGGACCGGTTTCCTTTTTGGAGAACATTGTTACTTTAGTACAGTTGGGTATTCAAATTATTCTTATCCAGAGTCTTCCTCAAAGTTGGACTCTTTCAAACATATGCATGCACAGTAACCTGCAGTTCTCTCTCTTGCAAAAACTCGATGACAACTTGCTGAAAGTTCACAGTAATCATCAATCATATTGTCATGGTTTATTATGGTGTAGAATAATCATGTGAGGTTATTTGTATTATTGTTTTGACAGTTAAAACCTCTTGCATTAACCTTCCTCTCCGCCAGTGTGCTCCCTGCCTAGCTAACCTGAAACAAAGCGCCTGATTGGTCAATTGGCATCCGACTCAATGTCAAACATGCATTGATTGGACAATTACTCCTCTAAAAATTTGAGGTTTTTTCCATATTTTAAAATTATGTGCAGATTTTTTTCTTGATGAGTTTCATATATGATTTCTATAATATTTTTACACAATATGTTATAAATACAGGTAGATATGGGATGTGGGCCACAAAATGAAACAAAAAAGCACCTCGGTTCATGGTGCAGCAGTTCAGGTTTCACACTAGTATGGAGTTTACATGTCTTCCCTCTAACTATGTAGGTTTTCTTTAGTTTGCTGCCACATCTCAAACACTTGCTGATTAGAAGATAGAACAGTACAGCAGAAGAACAGGCCCTTCGGATCACAATGTCTGTGCCAAACATAAAGCTAAAATCTTCTCTTATCTGCCTGCACATAACCCATATTTCTACATTCCCTGCATATCCCCATGTCTATCCAAAAGTTTCTTCAATGCCACTATTCAATACTTCCACCACCACCACCACTGCACGTTCCAGGCACTCACCATCCACTGTGTAAGAAACCTTGCCCATTACATCTTCTTTAAACTTTGTCCCCCTCACCATAAAGCTATGCTCTCTAGCATAGGGGAAAAGATAACCTATCTATGCCTCTCATAATTTTATATACTTCTATCGGGTCTCCCTGCAGCCTTCGGCGTTCCAGAGAAGACAATCTAAGTCTCTGCTTGGGTTACACAAAAAGCTGGAGAAACTCAGCGGGTGCAGCAGCATCTAAGGAGCGAAGGAGATAGGCGACGTTTCGGGTCGAGAACCTTCTTCAGACCGTTTCTCCTTCGCTCCTTAGATGCTGCTGCACCCGCTGAGTTTCTCCAGCTTTTTGTGTAACCCTCGATTCTCCAGCATCTGCAGTTCCTTCTTTAACACTAAGTCTCTGATTATTTTGAGATCTGTGGCCTCTTAGCTCTACAGTCATCAGACAAGATAAAATAGCCCTCCCTCTACCCTATCAAGCCATTGAAAACATTATCTGTTTAAAGGATGTCTCTTCCCATTCTGTCAAACTCTTAGAATACTAATTTAATTTATTTTTTTCATGACAGGCCTGCCAGCCCAATTATCAGTAATGATGTATCTTTGCTGCACTCCCTCTGCAGTGAGTATATTGCAAAATGCAATCTGCTGGAGCAAATGGCAGTTAACAGGGAGCAGTATCTGTGCAGGGAAATGGACAGTTGACATTTTAGATTGGAACCCATCATCTGGACTGAACAGTAAAGAAGGGATGTATAGGAAAGAACTTCAAATGCTGGTTTAAATCGAAGGTAGACACAAATTGCTGCAGTGGGACAGGCAGCATCTCTGGAGAGAAGGAATGGGTGACGTTTCGGGTCGAGATCTTTCTTCAGACTGATGTCAGGGGAGTGGGTGGTACAGATATAGAATGTACTCGGAGACAGTAAGACTGCTGGGAGAACTGGGAAGGGGAGGGGATGGAGAGAGAGGGAAAGCAAGAGCTACTTGAAGTTAAAGAAGTTAATGTACAAGGATATACAAGGATATCAAACCTTAACACCAGATTTATTGGAGGAAGGAATGAATAGAAAGGCAGAATCAAGCAATTTCATATCTTACATATAATATAATTTTAAATATAGAAACGCCAACGACAGAGACAATTAGAAGGGACTGGGAACAAGAGTTATTGATGAAAATTCATAACAATAGATGGGAAAAAAATCTATTATATGTAAATAAATAATAGATTTAATTAATGTAAGACATAACCTAATTCAATTTAAAATTTTACATAGATTATATTATTCTAAAACTAGACTGAATAAAATATTCCCAAATGTTTCCCCCATCTGTGACAAATGTCTTACTCAAAATGCCACTATAGCACATTCCTTTGTCTCGTGTATAAAACTGTATAAATTTTGGAATTAAATTTTTGGAATTTTTACATAACTATTTAACACAAAATTGAACCCCAATACAGAACTGATTATCTTCGGATCAATGGAAGAGGGAAGTAAACTAACTATATTCCAAGAAACTTTTCTTAATTATGGTCTAATAACAGCAAAAAAACATACTCAAATTTTGGAAAAACGCAACTACGCCAACATTCAAAATGTGGATTTCAAATATGTCTGAAACGCTTCATCTTGAAGAAATGAGATTTCTCCTAATAGGCAAAGTAGACCAATTCTCAAAGACTTGGTCTCCTTTTATCAACTTTTTGCAAGCATATGGTGCAACATAACATAACCTCAGAAATTAAATGGTTTAGAACTGGGTGACGGATGGGCAAATATACGAAATAGGTAGATCTCTCCTAATCTCTCTTTTCTTTACTTTCTCCTTCTATTTCAATCTTTTCAGCTTCTCTTATATGCCCTTTATTTCATTTGCTATCTGTTTCTACTCGCTTTTCTATCTATTCTGACACTCTTTATTTCTTTTTTCTTCCACTGTTCTTTTATTATTAAATCAAAAGTATTAAGTTGTACAAGAATGGAAATATATATGTATGTATTAGGTACTTATGTACAACACTATTGTACTTACTTCTAACAAAAATAAACAAAAATAAAAGTTAATGTTCATACCGCTGCGGCGTAAACTACCCAAGTGAAATACGAGGTGCTTTTCCTCCAAATTGTGCTGGGCCTTACTCTGACAATGGAGAAGGCCCAGGACAGAAAGGTCAGATTGAGAATGGGAGGGGGAGTTAAGGTGCTGGTCAGGTAGGTTTAAGCAGACTTAGTGGAGGTGTTCAGTGAAATGATCGCCGAGCCTGTGCTTGGTCTTGCCGATATACAGGAATTGACACCTGGAACAGCATATACAGTAGATGAGGTTGGAGGAGAAGCAAATTAACCTCTGCCTCACTTGAAAATACTGTAGGGGTCCTTGGATGGAGTTGAGGGGGGAGGTAAAGAAAGAAGAAGAGGGGTAAGCCACGGGCTAGCAAGTGATAGATAGATCTAGGTGAAGAGGAGTTCAATGGCAGAAAGGTCTACTGTCAATTTCTCTCCACAGATTATATTGACACACTGTTACTCCAACAGGACATCCTTCACTCCAGATTCCATGTACAGTCTCTTGAGGGTGTACATGGAATAACAAATATATTCTTTTTTTGAGGGCAAGGAAAACAAAATTGTCTACAATATTCAAGGTGTAGTTTCACCAAAACTATTTCTAATTATAGTATTATTCTAATTGTAATGTTACTTTTTCATTAATTTTCTCTTGTATAAACCAACATAACATTTGCCTTTCAACCCTACATGTTAACGTTGTGCAAGGCCATCTAGGTTCCTTTGAACACAAACATTTCTAAATTGCTCATCATTTGAAAAAGCACCTTCTATATTTTTCCCACCAGTGGATAACCTCATATTTTCCCACATTGTACACCTACCATTCTATTGCACAATCATTAGGATTGCCTAAATCCCTCAAGGTATTTTTGCATCTTAATTACCATTCATATCCCACGATTAATTTAATCTCATCAGTATACTTGGAAATATTGAAATATTACAATACTCACTGTGAAGATAGTGGTCAGTTTTCATTACAGTATATCTCATTCTATATCAAACATCCCAGAATTGAAAAAAATGGTTTTAAAGTATAGGGCAATGGTCTGGAAAGAAAAGGGAATATGGCATTGGATTCTCTCCCAAGAGGCAAGTTTCTTTCAATTCTGTTAAGCGAAGAATAAAAAGACACCACTAGCTTCATTAAATTCAATGTAATTTATTAAATCTATTCATGTTCTTTTTTTAATGCATATCATTTTACAATTATCTGTATGCCCTTCATCAGTGATAATTCTGCTCCTTGAACATGTTAGATATTCCCTGTCATCCATTTATTAACCTTTGCTATCTTGATCTAATTGCACCTATGTTTCCAAAACTAGGTAGTGTGAATTAAAAATAATGATTCCAAAAACACTGTAAATTTCTGCATTTTATTCTCTTTCCCACTTTAACCATTATCCTGATAATCGTCAAATATTAATTTGCATTCAGCTAATTATTGGTGTAAGACATTTAACCCAATTAATCAAACTCCTCTAAGATTTTGTAATACATAACCTTTCATATGAGACCTATTCCAGAGGCCAGGATACCTATGGACCATTTTTAATGAGTTGAAGAATATATGGACTGATCCCATGGATTTATAGTTCCCAACTTTCTCGGATGACTCAACCAGTCCCAAGTTCATTCTCAAGGCTGCCCTGCAATGAATACGACAAGAACTCCACAGCCATTCTCCATTGTATGTTGAAAATGCTGGGCTAAATGCATGAGGGGAATTTAGTTGCACATGTTCCAATAGCAAGTGGAACATTTTATTTATGAACCAGAAAATAGCTTTAAAAATTAAAAGCACATAGACCAGAGAGAAAGTGGTATTACAATGAAAAATTATATATCAAAAATGGGAAAATTGAAAATAAAATTACTTTAAATTTTATTTGCACCCCAACTACCACCCTACCAACACTGGAGAAAGAAGGAATTGCAGATACAAGTTAATACACAAAATGACACAAAGTGCTGGAGTGATTCAGCAGGTCAGGCAGCATCTCTGGAGAAAATATATAGGTGATGTTTTGGGTCATAGAATCATAGACATAGAAAATAGATGCAGAAGTAGGCCATATATCCACCACCTGTGCCGCACGATTGGCAGCCCCGCCAACAGTCTGTGTGTTTTTTCGTCTTTTTTTAATGTACACTGTGTGTTAAAAGTCTGCGTAAATGTTCGCTGGTTTGTTTTATGTGGGGGTCAGGGTCGGGGTCAGGGGAATCTTGTTCTTCTGTTTCTTACCTTGCCGGAGATGCGATTAATTTTCGGATTGCATCTCCGGACGATCTGCAGCCTACCATCGATGGAGCTGGAGGCCTCCTCGGACTGACTTTGGGTCTCACCGCGGGCTGTGGACTTACATCGGAGCCAATCCCTTGCCTGGGATCGCTCCAACCGCGGCCTGCGGACTTACCATCAAGAGCTCGCAGTCTCTGAAGAGGCTAGTCAGGAGCTTCAACGACGCAGAGGCTCGACCAGCCCTGACGCGGGGTCCGATCGTCCGGCGCGGAGGAGCTGACACCCCCCCCCCCGATGCAGGAGCTGATCGCCTCAATGCGGATGGCCCAAACGCCGCCGTCTACGGGAGTAAAGATCGTCCCTTCAAGGAAGACTCCAGGCCCCTGACAGCGAAAGAGCTAAGGGAAGAGGTTTGAACTTTTTTCCACCTTCCATCACAGTGAGGAATGCAGAGGAGGCACTGTGGTGGATGCTTGTGTTAAAATATATTCTGTGTGTTCCGTTGCTTTTTATTTGTATGACTGACTTAGCAAATTGAGTTCCTCGTGTGTTGCAAAACATTCTTGGCTAATAAAGTATTATTATGATTGTAATTGGGCCCTTCAAGCCAGCACCGCCATTCAGTATGATCATGGCTGATCATCAGTATCCCATTCCTGCTTTCTCCCCATATCCCTTGATTCCATTTGCCCAAAGAGCTATATCTAGCTCTCTCTTTAATACATCCAGTGAATTTGCCTCTCCAGAATTCCACTGCACGTGTGTTCTTTGCACTCAGCTTGTTATTCTGCTTCAGAAGCCTCAGTCCCCAGTTCCAATGAGTCTGATATTCCTCCCCTCCAACTATTGTAGGATGCACTCATGTCTTGCTGACATCCACCAAAAGATGAAAGAGTGCTGGTTTAGTTGTGATGCAAGTCTTCAAGAACTATTCCCTGAGGTTGTGAGAAAAAACTGCAACGAACTTGGGAAATTTGACATTTGAGTAGCTTCACATGAGGAAGCCATTCAGTGCTGGTTTGAAACTCCTACATAATAATGTTACTATTTTTGTTTTGGAGTTTTTTTAATAGTGTTGGAGATACTGCTAATAGTTGCTAATAACACCTTAACGCCAGGAAAGCAGCGCACCATAACACGTGACATTAGGTCACAAGGCAGATGTCAAAACAGTAACGGAGTAGGAAAGACATCATCAACGATTTAATTGGCATTCTTCCAAAGTGAGCTTTTGAAGCATGCCTCAAGACGATATTTAATTTGCCTCATTGCATGCAATAGGGGGGTTGCACGTAAGGTCATCAGGTCAAAGGGCGTGATGCACGGAGCAGCCCAATCCTTCAGGAGGACATGGCAGTCTCCGGCATACACTGTTAACACACGAAACGCGTACTTGTTAAAAACCACCAAAATGGTCAATTTTTACGCTATAAATAATTGTGGTGGGGTGACTGAGTGCTCTGAACCAAATGCTCTAGTATCTTTGCTCTGAACCCGAGCACCAAGGTGTAAGCGGCCGAAGGAGCGCATCCCTCGGGACAGCCCCCACTCTCCCCCAGTGGTCAGCGCTGTCCGGCCACGTCCGCCCTCCACATGTGGCCGCACTGTGGGTCGGCAGCACCCACACATGGGGCCGTGGCTCCGGGCAGCGGACACATGGGGACGAAAACTCGGTGAAGGGGTGCCAGTGGATGTAGTGTATCTAGACTTTCAGAAAGCTTTTGATGAGGTCCTGGAGACTGGTGACTAAAATGAGAGCACATGGTATTGGGGGTAGGGTGTTGACATGGATAGAAAATTGGTTGGCAGACAGGAAGCAAGAGTAAGAGTGAACGGGACCTTTTCAGAATAGCAGGCAGTGGCGAGTGGAGTGCCGCAAGGCTCGGTGTTGGGGCCGCAACTGTTTGCCATATATATTAATGATTTGGAAGAGGGAATTAGGTGCTACACTAGCAAGTTTGCGGATGACACAAAGCTGGGTGGCAGTGTGAACCATGAAGAGGATGTTAGGAGGTTGCAGGGTGACCTGGACAGGTTGAGTGAGTGGGCAGATGCAGTATAAAATAGATAAATTTAAGGTTATCCACTTTGGCGGCAAAAACAAGGGGGCAAATTATTATCTCAATGGGGTTAGGTTAGGTAAGGGGGAGGTGCAGCGTGACCTGGGTGTCCTTGTACACCAGTCACTGAAAGTTGGCGTGCAGGTACAGCAGGCAGAGAAGAAAGCTAATGGAATGTTGGCCTTCATAACAAGAGGATTTCAGTACAGGAGTAAAGAGGTTCTTCTGCAGTTGTATAGTGCTCTGGTGAGGCCACATGTGGAGTATTGTGTACAGTTTTGGTCTCCTAATCTGAGGAAGGACATCCTTGTGATTGAGGCAGTGCAGTGTAGGTTCACGAGATTGATCCCTGAGATGGCGGGACTGTCATATGAGGAAAAATTGAGAAGACTAGGCTTGTATTCACTGGAGTTTAGAAGGATGAGGGGATATCTTATAGAAACATATAAAATTATATAAGGACTGGACAAGTTAGATGCAGGAAAAAAATCCCCAATGTTGGGCGAGTCCAGAACCAGGGGCATCCCCTTAGAATAAAGGGGAAGCCATTTAAGACTGAGGTGAGAAAATCTTTTTCACGCAGAGAATTGTGAATTTGTGGAATTCCCTGCCACAGAGGGCAATGGAGGCCAAGTCACTGGATGGATTTAAGAGAGAGTTGGATAGAGCTCTAGGGGCTCGTGGAGTCAAGGGGTATGGGGAGAAGGCAGGCACGGGTTATTGATTGGGGACGATCTGCCATGATCACAATGAATGGCGGTGCTGGCTCGAAGGGCCGAATGACCTCCTCCTGCACCTATTTTCTATGTTTCCCGTCAGCTGTAGCAGAGTTGGGGAAAGTCTGGTCCCTCCGCCCACCCAGAGTCACTGACCGCGCTGCACCTGCAACCCGACAACGCTCTCAGCTCACCCACGACTGGCGTAATTCACATTAGAAAAGTGCTGAACAAAACTATTTTTGTCGCAGATTCTCTCCGATTTACTGGATTATTTATAGGTCCGTTTGAACAGAATGGTTGGAACAAACTTTCCCCCAAAATTCATTCTGTTCATGTCACAGAGAGCGCCTATTTTTGGGAATAGAAACTTTGCGTGTGTCTAACTTATGGAGTGAATCGTGCAGTTCTGCACGTCTTGGCATTCGCTTTTGTTTGAATTCGGGAAATGACATTGAATCAAGAACAGTGGCACTAAACAAAACTGTTTTTCTCCTATTTAACTCTCAGACTAGGGTAGGGGGACTGATACATAATGTAACTTTCAACTTAACTCGATGTGCTGCATTAAAGTCTGGCTCAGACCTAGCTGTTGGCTGATCTTTATTAAAATGCAAAGTCAGCAGTAATAAGAACGGACGGAAGGGTACAAGTACATTAGTACACGAGAAGCGCACACACTTCCTCAAAGTTAAGGTTTGCAGCGATACTGTGTTACACCACCAGCTCTTCCTCTGCAACATATTGCGACTGTTCTGACCCAGAAACCATGAGGAAACAAATCGGTTTAGAAACTCAACACAACTTACGGCAGCATTACAACGCTGCATGAACCAAAGTGTCATGAACACCAAAGATGATTAACACTGGGAAAAAAAATTCTGGCTTCACAGTACTTACACGTTGTTGCTGCGCTTCATACAAGTTGGAAGGACGTTCTGCCATGTGACCAACTGCAGTCAATCCTACACTGCCCCTCCTTCCACACTGAACACTGCGATTAGATGAACAAAAAGGCAGGCTAATCGGAAGGAACACACACATTTAGGAATATCAGAACCAGACACCCCGTGGCAGAGAAGGAATCTCTGGAAATATTCGTGCGGTTGAGATTATCACGGTCAAAGAATTTCGAGGTGATCTCGCTATACAACCCACCCAGTGCGTACTGCACAAACGGTTGAAAAGGCATTTATTTAGATACATAAATTATTAAAAGACGCCAGAGTATTATCTAAATGGCGTCGTTGGGAAAAGGGGAAGTACAACGGGATCTGGGGGTCCTTGTACATCAGTCTATGAAAGTAAGCATGCATGTACAGCAGGCAGTGAAGAAAACAAATGTCATGTTGGCCTTTATAACAAGAGGAATCGAATATAAGAGCAAATAGGTCCTGCAGTTGTATAAAGCCCTAGTGTGACCACACCTGTAGCATTGTGTGCAGTTTTGGTCCATTAATTTGAGGAAGGACATTCTTGCTATTGAGGGAGTGCAGCTAGGTTTACAGGGTTAATGCCCGGGATGGCAGGACTGTCATATGCTGAGAGAATGGAGCAGCTGAGCTGGTTATTTCGAGTTTAGAAGGATGAGAGGATATCTCATTGAAGCTAATAAGATTGTTAAGGGCTTGGACATGCTAGAGGCAGGAAACATGTTCCCGATGTTGGGGGAGTCCAGAACCAGGGGCCACAGTTTAAGAATAAGGAGTAAGCCATTTAGAACGGAGACGAGGAAACACTTTTTCTCACAGAGAGTTGTGAGTCTGTGGAATTCTCTGCCTCCGAGGGCGGTGGAGGCAGGTTCTCTGGATGCTTTCAAGACAGAGCTAGATAGGGCTCTTAAAAATAGCAGAGTCAGGGGATATGGGGAGAAGGCAGGAACGGGGTACTGATTGGGAATGATCAGCCACGATCACATTGAATGGTGGTGCTGGCTCGAAGGGCCAAATGGCCTACTCCTGCACCTATTGTCTATTGTCTATTGGCATTGCTTATTATTTGTATATTTTTGTTTTTTACAAATATTTTGTACTTTCCAAAACCATAGGGAAATATAAACAGCTTGAATTCATTTGGAACCTTTAACATAGAAAAGCATGGAGAAAAGGCGAATGAAGCGTTGAATGAAAAAAACTGCATCAATTCTTATTCATAGTTAACGTGTAAAAATATATTTAATTTGAGGAATGGGGGTACCGTGTGGTCATATTATAGGAAAATTAATGTATTCCAGACTGGAACACAACGATGATAGTTTCTGAGTCGAATTTCACTATTCTTCAAAATTCTTCAGCCTCATCTATGAATATGAATGAGCAATGAAATTCTAAATTCCAGAGAGACTCACATAAATGGTCAACTCCTCTGCAGTTCCTTCTTAAACATTAATACATAGTAATTCATAGTTTGAAAGCAGTTTTTTCTTGCCTAGAAGTATCAAAGCTGGAAAAAACTGAAGAAATGAAGGTCTCTTTGTACACAACTCCACTGCTTTCCAGCAATGTTTATGTATAGTCATCTTTGACCTGGGCATGCGCAGTCGGAATACTGAACTCGCTTATACAGAGAAGTGTGAAGTGTTCCATTTTGGGACGTCGAAAAAGGGCAGGACCTGTACAGTAAATGGTAGGCCTCTGGGTAGTGTTGTAGAGCAGAGGGATCTAGGAGTACAGTGCATTGTTCCTTGAAGGTCGAGTCACAGATAGGTCGTAGGTCAAAAAGGCTTTTGGCACTTTGAACTTCATCAGAGTATTGAGTATAGAAGTTGTGAGGTCATGTTGCAATTGTATAAGACGTTGGTGAGACCGCATATAGAATATTACGTTCAGTTCTGGGCACCATGTTATAGGAGAGATATTGTCAAGCTTGAAAGGGTTCAGAAAAGATTTACGAAGATATGCAGGAGGATGGGGGGGTGGGGGGGGGGGGTGGATCTTATAGAGGTTTACAAAATCATGAGAGGAATAGATCGGGTAGATGCACAGAGTAGGGGAATCGATGGCCAGAGGACATAGGTTCAAGGTGAAGGGGAAAAGATTTACTAGGAGTCAGAGGGGTAGCTTTTTCACACAAAGGGTAGTGGGTGTTTGGAACAAGCTGCCAGTGGAGGTAGTTGAGGCTGGGACTATCCCATCGTTTAAGAAACAGTTAGACAGGTATATGGATAGGACAGGTTTGGAGGGATATGGACCAAGTGCAGGCAAGTGCAGGCTAGTGTAGCTGGCATATCGTTGGCCGGTGTGGGCTAGGTTAGGCCGAAGGATCTGTTTCCACACTGTATGACTATGATTCTATCTCAATGTTGCAGGAACTTAATGATAGAGCCACAGCCCTCTGTGGGGAGACCACTATCTCTGTGTGATGCTATCAGTCAAACACTGCCAAACTGAGCCAGATCTGTTTATTCTCACATTTTTGCTTTCTGTCTGACAACTAATTATTTCTGTATCAGTGTATTATCCACAATTCGGTGCGTTCTAACCTTGTGAACTATCTTGTATTTAGAACTTTATTGAAAGCGTACTTGAAACTCAAGCCTGATACAAAAGCTACTTTCTATTAAGCGGCAGTGATCCCAGGCTTTAATATGAGGCCCAGCCAAATACAGTAAGTATCTCAAGGCACTGGAAAAAGATCTCTATTGTTACATCATCAAAATCATCGAAGTCCACAGAAGGACAAGTAAACCAATGTCCTTCAACAGTAGCGAGGCACCAGTTAATCCATTGGACAGCCACACACTTGGCATTTCCAAGACAAGAATGTAGACCAAGGGTTCCTAGCCTGGGGTAAACTTTGCCTACCCAAGGGATAGATATACAGCATGGAAACAGGCCCATCGGCCCACCAAGAGCGTGCTGACCAGCGATCCCTGCACACTAACACTTTCCTACACACACTAGGGACAATTTACATCTATACCAAGCCAATTAGCCTACAAACCTGTATGTCTTGGAGTGTGGAAAAAATCAGAGATAGATTCATAGAGTGATACAGTGTGGAAACAGGCCCTTCAGTCCAACTTGTCTGCACCTACCAACATGTCCCAGCTACACCAGTCCCACCAGCCTGCGTTTGGTCCATATCCCTCCAAACCTGTCCTATTCATGTATCTTTCTAACTGTTTCTTAAATATTGGGATCGTCCCAGCCCCAACTACCTCCTCTGGCAGCTTGTTCCATGCACTCACCAGCCTTTGTATGAACAAGTTACTCCTCAGATTCCTATTAAATCTTTTCCCCTTCACATTAAAGCTATGTCCTATGGTCCTCGATTCACCTACTCTTGGCAAGAGACTATGCATTTACTCTATCTATTCCTTTCATAATTTTATACACCTCTATAAGATCACTCATCATTCTCCTGTGCTCCAGGGAATAGAGTCCCAGCCTACACAATCTCCCCCTGTACCTCAGACCCTCTAGGCCTGGCAACATCTTCGTAAATCTTTTCTGAACCCTTTCAAGCTTGACAATATCTCTCCTATAACATGGTGCCCAGAACTGAAAACAATACTCTAAATGCAGCCTCACCGACGTCTTATACAACTGCAACATGACCTTCCAACTTCTATACCCCTGGAGTTGCTGAGAAAACTCACGCAGGTCATGGGGAGAATGTACAAACTCTGAACAGACAGCACCCGTAGTCAGGATCGAACCTGGGTCTCTATCGCTGTAAGGCAGCAACTCTATTGCTGCACCACCCTGTTGCCATATGTTCAAAGCTTCCTCGGAGAAATACATTATCCCTGTTGATACCTGGGAATGTCTAGGACATGTGCAATCAAAGTTGAGAAGGAGCATTTGATTGGTTGAGGACCTCAAGGCCCTGCATTAAGTGCACACCAATCATACTGTAGCCATGTTTCCTTAATGACACCACTATTTTCTATTCCCACCATTAATTCTCTACATTGTTGGGAAAGCTGTGCACATTTGGATATTGTACCTTCAATTTTGTCATTTTAACATTTTTCCTTCTTGGATTCCATTTCCTTTCCTTCTGCTGTTGATTTATGGCAGTTTTTCTGGTACCTACTTACTTTGTTTCCTCTTGAATTCCCCTTGCTCCCTGCCAAGCTAGTTTAAAACCATTTCCAACCACACTTGGAAATTCCCCAGCAAAGATATTGGTCCCAGTCCTGCTGAGGAACAAACAGCTCGATAATTGCAGGTCCCATTTGCCCCAGAAAATGTCCCACTGCCTCAGCAATCGAAAACCCTCTCTATTGCACCAGCCACACATTTTTGCTATTGTTAATTTGTGATACTGAGTGTAATCCTGAGATCACTGTCTTTAAGATCTTTCTTTTTCTCTTGGCCTATCATATTTAATCAGAGCTTTGCTCAAATCCATATTTCAAGACAGAATGAACTGTCTGATTTGCACAAATGTCTGCATCAAGAAGTTGCCTTCCTTGAAATGTCCTACTTTTGTGTTTTAGTCTCACTGCATGGCCCAAATGAGATAATGATATCCTTGTGCACCAACACTGATATTTTCTATTTTAATCCGAAGCTGCTTGCACTACATATTGTCCAAGATAGCAAAAGTACATGGGTTTATGTCAAACATCGTCCCTCAGTCAGCACCTCATCACAACTGGCTCTTGTATTATGAGATTGAAACAATGTCTCCAGTTGTGTGCTTCTATGTTAAGCTGCCTATCCCATCAGGTACCTTCTGCCAATCTGTGGAAGAGATTGTAATGTCCACATTGACTTCATTAGTTACCTCAGAACCTACAAAACCAGCGTGGAAATTGTTCTTGATTCTGAGGGAGAGCCTCAAGAAGGAGATTTGTTGTTACCAACTCTTCTTCAGATAAATAAGAAAACATCTCCTTCAGTCAGCACCTCAATAGATAATGTTGTTGAATGTCCTAACCTAGATAATATTTAATGCCGGTCGTTCTGCTTCATTTGGAAAAGCTTGAAGTGACACAAGAGACAGAGTGTTGTGGTGTAAAGGAGTTATTCGGGCTGGATGTCTGTGACCTGTGGAGTTTCACAGGGATCTGTGCTGGGGCCTATGTTTTTTTGTGATATATATAAAAGATGGATATAAATGCAGAAGTTGGTTAGTAATTTTGCAGATGACACCAAGATTGACAGAGTTGTAGACTGTGAAGTCTGCCAATGAAAATAACATGATATAGATCAGCTACAGAAATAGGTGGAGAAAAGGCAAATAGAGTTTAATCTGAGCAATTGTGAGGTATTGCACTTTGGAAGGTTGAATGTAGGGGGCAATTATGCAGCTAATGGCAAGACCCTGAACAACATTAATGTTCAGAGGGATCTTGGGGTCCAAGTCTAGTTCCCTGAAAATGTCAACTCAAGTCAATCGTGTGGTTAAGAAGACATATGATCTGCTTGCTTCAATGATCAGGCTATTGAGTATAAGAGTCAAGAAGCTATGATGCAGCTTTATAGTCCTTTGGTTAGGCTGCATTTGGAGTATTGCGTGCAGTTCTGGTCACCCCATTACTGAAGGATGTGGAGGCTTTGGAGTGTAATGAGGAGAGTCATACACAGGTCAGGTTACAACACATGTTTATTAAAGTCTACTCACAGCACACTTCTGCATAGTGTTACAGTAAGCTAGCAACTACTCAGACTAATTACTTAAGCAGACTTCTGATAATATAAACCGCACAATAGGCGGAGCTTCTACTAACAAGCACTACAATTGGTTAGTAAAAAGTAACCAATCTACATCTTTCCTTGTAGAAACAAAGTAAAGCATTGATACATGGTTGCTAAATAATACAGTAGCCGAAACGCTAATAACGCATATGGGGACGTATAGATGATTACACAAAATCTCCGCATCTAAGGGGTGGCCTACTGACCCGTCCGGCGCACGTGTGGTATAAATCCGCGTCTCCACCTTTCATCGGGGAAGTGACTGGGGAAGTGACTGGGGACGGCACTGAGACCCGCCAAGTGGAGGTGGTGAAGTAGGCAAGCAGGGCGCCTAACGCCATGGAGAGGCAACGATCCCAGTATAATGTTAATCTTGCCGATACCTTCTGTTGTAACAAGCCTTCGCAGCCTTCCCCTCCCTGGCAGCAACAAAGGTCTGCTGCTCGGTTCCCTAGCTGTAACAACTCATGCTCCAGGTTGGGAATCCTGGGCTGCTTATGGGAAAATTTGCCACTACTGTAAGAAATGTAACCACTTCGCAAAATGTTGCCGTTCTCGTGTGACTCTTTCCGTCCCAAGGACAAATGTGCACCTGTTAAAACAGGAACCTACTGATAACGAGTACCAAGAGCTGGACTCGCCATCCCCCACTCTCCTCTCTGAAAGCCAAGATAACAGTTCAGACATTCACTCCCTCTTCCCTTCCACTAACAAGCAACTTGACCCCGAAGTCACCTGATTGTTAATAACAAAACTGCGCTCGCTAAGATTGATACCGGAGCGAAATGCAATGTCATTTCCTTATCTGACTTTAAACAAATACGTAATGCTGAGCATGTTCAAAAAGCTATGGCCACGTTACGGGCCTATTGGGGCGAGGTTCTGTACCCACTTGGAGAAACTGAATTGAATTGCATCATAGACTCGCGGTCTCACACGCTAAAGGTTTTTATTGTCCGAGGATAATATACAACTCTGCTTGGTATCAATACATGCCACGATCTGGGCCTAGTCTACTTTGACCCTGCTGTCCATCAACTCTTTCTTACTGAGGGCCCCACTCAGCAGATACTCTCACCATATAAAGAACTGTTTGACGACGAGCTTGGAAAGCTGCCCCTCAATATCGCCATGGATCCCAAAATCACTCCTGTGGTCCGAGCCCTACACTATGTTCCGCATGTCATGCGTGACAGAGTACACGATGAGTTCCTGCGGATGGTCTCCCTGGGTGTCATAACTGCAGTTACTGACCCATCTGACTGGGTTTCCACCGTGATGGTAGCAATGAAAAGATACAAGGAAGAAATCCGAATCTGCATGAACCCCAGAGACCTAAACACAGCAATCAAACGCCCATGCTACCCGAGGCAAATGGTAGAGGAAGTTGCTCTTCAGATAGGCAACACATCTGTGTTCTCCGTTCTGAATGCCAAAAGCTCGTTTTGGCAGATCCCGCTTCTGACACCATGTAATGAGGATAGTCATGCAACAGGGTACAACACATGTTTATTAAAGTCTACTTAATGGTGGATGGTTGTTTGTCGGGTTGGAGGCAGGTGAATAGTGGGGTGCCTCAGAGATCTGTGTTGGGTCCTTTGTTGTTTGTCATGTACATCAAGGATCTGGATGAAGGGGTGGTAAATTGGATTAGTAAGTATGCAGATGATACCAAGATAGGGGATGTTGTGGATAATGAAGAGGATTTCCAAAGTCTACAGAGTGATTTAGGTCAGTTGGAAAAATGGGCTGAAAGATGGCAGATGGAGTTTAATGCTGATAAATGTGAGCTGCTACACCTGGGCAGGACAAATCAAAATAGGACGTACATGGTAAATGGTAGGGAATTGAAGAATACAGTTGAACAGAGGGACCTGGGAATAACTGTGCATAGTTCCTTGAAGGTGGAATCTCATATAGATAGGGTGGTAAAGAAAGCTTTTGGTATGCTAGCTTTTATAAATCAGAGCATTGAGTATAGAAGCTGGGATGTAATGTTAAAATTGTACAAGGCATTGGTGAGACCAAATCTGGAGTATGGTGTACAATTTTGGTCGCCCAATTATAGGAAGGATGTCAACAAAATAGAGAGGGTATAGAGGTGATTTACTAGAATGTTGCCTGGGTTTCAACAGCTAAGTTACAGAGATAGGTTGAATAAGTTAGGTCTTTATTCTCTGGAGCGCAGAAGGTTAAGGGGGGACTTGATAGAGGTCTTTAAAATGATGAGAGGGATAGACAGAGTTGATGTGGACAAGCTTTTCCCTTTGAGAATAGGGAAGATTCAAACAAGAGGACATGACTTTAGAATTAAGGGACAGAAGTTTAGGGGTAACATGAGGGGGAACTTCTTTACTCAGAGAGTGGTGGCGGTGTGGAATGAGCTTCCAGTGGAAGTGGTGGCGGCAGGTTTGTTGGTATCATTTAAAAATAAATTGGATAGGCATATGGATGAGAAGGGTATGGAGGGTTATGGTATGAGTGCAGGCCGGTGGGACTAAGGGAAAAAAGTTGTTTGGCACGGACTTGAAGGGCCGAGATGGCCTGTTTCCGTGCTGTAATTGTTATATGGTTATATGGTATACGTGTGATAAATATTAAAAGTGTCTCCTATTTCAAATTCCTTCTTGAAAGAATGGCTTAAAAGTTACATTTTGAAACTTCTTAATTCAATTGTAGCTGGGATATGTTAGCTGGTGTGGGCAGGTTAGAAACATAGAAACATAGAAAATAGGTGCAGGATTAGGCCATTCGGCCCATCAAGCCTGCACCGCCATTCAATATGATCATGGCTGATCATCCAACTCAGTATCCTGTACCTGCCTTCTCTCCATACCCCCTGATCCCATTAGACACAAGGGCCACATCTAACTCCCTCTTAAAGATAGCCAGCGAACTGGACTCAACTACCTTCTCTGGCAGAGAATTCCACAGATTCACCAGTCCCTGTGTGAAAAATGATTTTCTCATCTCGGTCAGAAAAGACTTCCCCCTTATCCTTAAACAGTGACCCCTTGTCCTGGACTTCCCCAACATCGGAAACAATCTTCCTGCATCTAGCCTGTTCAACCCCTTAAGAATTTTGTAAATCTCTATGAGATCCCCCCTCAATCTTCTAAATTCCAGCGAGTACAAGCCGAGTCTATCCAGGCTTTCTTCATATGGAAGTCCTGCCATCCCAAGAATCAGTCTGGTGAACCTTCTCTGTACTCCCTCTATGGCAAGAATGTCTTTCCTCAGATTTGGAGACCAAAACTGTACACAATACTCCAGGTGTGGCCTCACCAAGACCCTGTACATCTGCAGTAGAACCTCCCTGCTCTTGTGCTCAAATCCCTTTGCTATGAATGCCAACATACCATTCGCTTTCTTCACAGCCTGCTGCACCTGCATGCCTACTTTCAATGACTGGTGTACCATGACACCCAGGTCTCGTTGCATCTCCCCTTTTCCTAATCGGTCACCATTCAAATAATAGTCTACTTTCCTGTTTTTGCCACCAAAGTGGATAACCTCACATTTATCCACATTATACTGCATCTGCCATGCATTTGCCCACTCACCCAACCTATCCAAGTCACCTTGCAGCCTCCTAGCATCCTCCTCACAGCTAACACTGCCCCCCAGCTTCGTGTCATCCGCAAACTTCGAGATGTTGCATTTAATTCCCTCGTCCAAATCATTAATATATATTGTAAATAGCTGGAGTCCCAGCACTGAGCCTTGCGGCACCCCACTAGTCATTGCCTGCCATCCTGAAAAGGACCCGTTCACTCCTACTCTTTGCTTCCTGTCTGCCAGCCAGTTCTCTATCCACATCAATACTGAACCGCCATTACCGTGTGCTTTAAGTTTGTATACTAATCTCTTGTGTGGGACCTTGTCGAAAGCCTTCTGAAAGTCCAGATATAACATATCCACTGCTTTTCCCTTATCCATTCTACTAGTTACATCCTCAAAAAAATCAATAAGATTCATCAGACATGATTTACCTTTCGTAAATCCATGCTGACTTTGTCCAATGATTTCACTACTTTCCAATTGCGCTGCTATCCCATTTTCAATAACTGACTCTAGCAGTTTCCCCACTACCGATGTTAGACTAACTGGTCTGTAATTCCACGTTTTCTCTCTCCCTCCTTTTTTAAAAAGTGGGGTTACATTAGCTACCCTCCAATCCTCAGGAAGTACTCCAGAATCTAAAGAGTTTTGAAAAATTATCACTAAGGCATCCACTATTTCTGGGGCAACTTCCTTAAGTACCCTGGGATGCAGCCTATCTGGCCCTGGGGATTTATCGGCCTTTAATCCATTCAATTTACCTAACACCACTTTCCGGCTAACCTGGATTTCACTCAGTTCCTCCATCTCATTTGACCCGCGATCATTTGACCTGCTATTTCCGGCAAATTATCTATGTGTTCCTTAGTGAAGACAGAACCAAAGTAGTTATTCAATTGGTCTGCCATGTCCTTGTTCCCCATGATCAATTCACCAGTTTCTGACTGCAAGGGACCGACATTTAACTAACCTTTTTCTCTTCACATATCTATAAAAACTTTTGCAGTCAGTTTTTATGTTCCCTGCCAGTTTTTTGTCATAATCTATTTTCCCTTTCCTAATTAAGCCCTTTGTCCTCCTCTGCTGGACTCTGAATTTCTCCCAGTCCTCTGGTAGGCTGCTTTTTCTGGCTAATTTGTATGCTTCATCTTCTGTTTTGATACTATTCCTATATGTAGATTGAAGTCACCCATTATAACGGTTTTACCTTTGTTGCACGCATTTCTAATGTCCTGTTTGATGCCATCCCCAACTCCACTACTACTGTTAGGTGGCCTGTACCCAACACCCACTAGCGTTTTCTGCCCCTTAGTGTTTTGCAGCTCCACCCATATCGATTCCACATCCTCCAAGCTAATGTCCTTCCTTTCTATTGTGTTAATCTCCTCTCTAACCAGCAACGCTATCCCACCTCCTTTTCCTCTCTGTCTATCCCTCCTGAATATTGAATATCCCAGGATGTTCAGCTCCCAGCCTTGGTCACCCTGGAGCCATGTCTCCGTGATCCCAACTATATCATAATCATTAATAGCTATCTGCACATTCAACTCATCCACCTTATTACAAATGCTGCTCGCATTAAGACACAAAGCCTTCAGGCTTGTTTTTACAATGCTCTTGCCCCTTTTACAATTATGTTGAAAGATGACCCTTTTTGATTTTTGCCCTGGATTTGTCTGCCTGCCACTTTTCACCTTGCTACCTATTGCTTCTATCCTCATTTTACGCCCCTCTGTCTCTCTGCTCACACATTTAAGAAACCCACCACCTCTTATTCTCTGTTTATTATTTTGTTCTTTTTTCCCCCCTAGGTGTTGCATCTGACTGCTTCCCTTCTCTGCCTCCTGCCTCACACACGGTCTACTTGCTTTCTCTATTTCCCCAACCGATCTAGTTTAAAGTCTCCCCAGTAGCCTTTGCAAATCTCCCCGCCAGGATATTGGTTCCCTTCGGGTTCAAGTGCAACCCGTCCTTTTTGTACAGGTCACACCTTCCCAAAAGAGGTCCCAATGATCCAGAAACTTGAATCCCTGCCCTCTGCACCAATCCTTTAGCCACACATTTATCCTCCACCTCGCTCTATTCCTACTCTCACTGTCACGTGGCACAGGCAGTAATCCTGAGATTGTTACCTTTGCTGTTCTTCTCCTTAACTCTCCTCCTAACTCCCTAAATTCTCCTTACAGGGCCTCTTCTCCTTTTCTACCTACGTCATTGGTACCTATATGTACCACGACCTCTGGCTCCTCTCCCTCCCATTTCAGGATATCTTGGGGACGTTCTGTCACATCCCGGACCCTGGCACCAGGGAGGCAAACTACCATCCGGGTCTCCTGACTGCGTCCACAGAATCGCCGATCTGACCCCCTAACTATAGAGTCCCCTATTACTGCTGCCCTCCTCTTCTTTTCCTTACCGATCTGAGCAACAGGGCTGGTCTCTGTACCCGAGGCCCGGCCGCTTTTGCTACCCCCAGGTAGGCTGTCTCCCCCAACAGTACTCAAACAGGAGTAATTATTGCCAAGATGTACAGCCACAGGGGTACTCTCTAGTCCCTGCCTCTGCCCTTGCCTCTCCTAACCGTGACCCACGTGTCTGCCTCCTGTGGTTTTGGAGTGACTACCTGTAACTCCTCTCTATGACCTCCTCACTCTCCCTGACCAGACGGAGGCCATCGAGCTGCTGCTCCAGGTACCGAATACGGTCCCTTTGGAGCCCCATCTTGACGCACCAGTTGGGCCGGAGGGTCTGTTTCCACACTGTATGACTCAATTTTGGGGACAGGGTTTGGAATGTAAATCAATGTGACTGTATGGGCCTCATTAAGTACGTGGAATTATGTTGAGAACAATAGCAGAAATATTGCATCTGAGGCCTGGTTTAGATAGGTAATACTGCAATATTCTATATAAATAATTATATAGAAGAATGCTTTGAACTTCGAACTAGTTTGATTGAAATGGAGCTGATGGAAATGAATTAATTTGCTAGATTGCTGTTATAATCAATTGAACAAAGTAAAGTTGCATACATCCATATATTAGTTGAACTTGCTAGCTTTTAAAATCGGATCATACCTATTCTTTGAGAAAAACAACACCCTATTGGCTCAGAAAATATTCAAGATTTTGAACTGATCAAATATGAAATATAAGCTTTAAGCTTTACCTAATTAATAGGAACAAAACTAGGTAATTTGGGCCAGAGGTAGCCTAAAAATGCAATGATGACACTCCCAAAACCATCCCAATGTCCTTTGATTCTTTTAGTATTGATCTTTTTTGATCTCCTTTTTGAATTAAATCAACAAATGAACACGTGTAGCCTTCTTGAATTGATACATCCAAAGATCTCAATATTTTAAATGAGGAATTTTGGCAGACATCTTATCCTAAGATCAAGACTTCAGGTTCCACACTCTCCAGTCAGAGGACACACCTTCTAACACTATTAAATATTGCTATACATGTTTCAATGAGTTCTCCTCATTCTTCTAAACACTGGGGAATATTGGACTGTCCAACTCAATTTACACAATTTACTCAATTGCTCAATGTATTACAGTATGTCTAAGACAAAGAGTTTCTTCCTTGGCTAAGGACTTTAAAACCAAACATGTCACTCATGGGGTTCTGGTATTTTTTGTGCTATCAATAACCCTTTGTGAGAAAAACAAACACACTGCTCTTTAATAATAATTCTCAGTCTCCTATGGTTGGGATAAATGAGTAAAATCTGTTTCAGCGTAAGTTAAAGTGGACAACTTGTTCAAGCAAGTCTCAGGCCAGTGCTAGAAAATGAGTCTGGTAGGACCCATTTTATTTATTTGATTATCTAATTCTCTACTGGGCCTCTCGTACCCTGACTGCCCCATTTCCCTGAATCACGGAAGTGTCCCCACCAGCATCTTCTGGCACTCAACCATCATCCAAAATCCCACCACCCACCAAACCTTGCCTTCCGCTACCAATAATAACCCGTGAACCACCAATATTCCTGACCGAAAATGTCCCTGACTGTAGATCAGCATGAGTGATGAACACATCTCTGTTTACCAGCCCATAGCTTAATTGCCGAATGTAATTCCCCAACCTGACTATCTCCACCATCCAATTAATGACTTAATTCAATCGTGGAATTCACCTCTACCATCTTGTTGATGGTCTACAAGCCACCTCATGCCAATGCCAATCTCCAGTGAACCCAGTCGTGATAATTTAGGAATATAATCTCAAATACCATCAGCATGTCTCCTACCTGACAAGAGGTGCTAACGTTCTAGACCATCACTGTACCATTATATAGTATGCCCATTGCTCCATCCCTTACCCACATTTCAGTCAATCTGATAACTGAAGTGCTGCTCCTGCCGTCTTTCAGATAGAAATTGAAGCACACTACAACAATGGTTGGCGGTCAATTTCAGGACTGCCTTGAGTCAGTAGTTGGAACATGTTCAAGATCACTACATCTAGCCAGAATTAGTATGCTCAGTCATCACTGATTACATCACAATGTCATCATCTTCTTCATTGTATCCTACTTGTCATATCCTTGGCCTCTCAATCAAGCTGACTTATTCTTTGATCTTCTTTATGGCTTCTCCACAACTGAAATTATCTCTTGCGGTTACAGTTATATTGTAGCTGCTTTGAGGCTTATGCAGTGTGTGACTATTTGTTCAAGATGGTCTCATGATACTTCTTATTTTAATTGACAGATTAATATATTAAATTCACAGAAATGTTAACATGGAAATGAAGAAAAAATGTTTAAAATCCATAGGCTGATCTTTCAGCTGGAGGTTGTGATTCTGATGATCTTACCCAGGTTTCTCTGTGGAAGTCCAGAGCTGGGTAGAGCTTAAACCAACAACAGCATCTTCTGCTGCCTCATTTATACCATGGAATATCCATTCAACACTTTGGCCGACTCCTCGAGGAATCCAAATTTCCATGGAGTTCCCAATTTACAAGTTGATTAGTAGGTCCCTCAGCCTGCACCAGATTGTACCTGGTTGAAATTAAATGGGAAGAAACAGCTGCTGTGAGGATAATACGAAATATTTTTATTTGATTCAATACAACTAGTTTAGGGCGACATGGTAACACAGTGGTAGAGTTGCTCCCTACAGGGCCAGTGACCTGGTTTCGATCCTGACTGAGGGTGCCATCTGTACGGAGTTTGTAGGTTCTCCCTGTGACCTGCGTGGGTTTTCTCTGGTTTCCCCTCAAAGACGTACAGGTTTGTAGGTTAATTGGTTTGGTATAATTGTAAATTGTTCCTCGTGTGTATAGGATAGTGCTAGTGTGTGGGGATCATAGGTCGGCATGGATTTGGTAGGCCGAAAAGCCTGTTTGCATGCAGTATCTCTGAAACTAAAACTAAAAACTAAAAATGTGAGTATAATTACCGCTTAAAAATTATTTGTGCTTCTAATGCCATCTTTCTTAGACATAATTTTAATTTTTAATGGTATTTTAATTTAAACCTTTCAGTGATGGCTTTGACAATTTATAAGTCTGGGGTAGGTTGTCTAAAGCTTCAAAGCCTTTCTGTGAGGACAGTTAGGTCTTTGTGTTGGGAAAAGGAAAACTGTGTCCAGGATATTGAAGGAAGAAGCAATTGAAGGGTGAGAGGTATCGGGCAGTGGATGTTCTCCCTTATTTATCTCATTGCCACTTTTATGCTCACAGGGAAGTGTGTGCCTGTGTGCGTGCGTGCGTGTGTGTGATAACAGCAAAAACAGCAATGTCTCTGTTAACAGCAGGCCATTTACCACAAAAGATGTACTTCAAATAATAAATACACCCACTCAATTCCTGCTAGTATCCACATTCCTCTCTGTACTTCTTAAATGACAGTCACTGAAATCATGTTAGGAATGAACTTTTACTGTTGCTGCCTGACTTAAAATATGATTCTGGAATTAGATGAAGGCTTAGTTTATATTAATTCAATCATGCTGAGTGACTTTGAAGTCCTACTATTGTGGGGTTCCATTGTTTGTTTAACTGTTATGCTTTTTATTTTGGAGTTAATGTAGCTTATTCAACACAGGAAAAAGTGTGGGTGAGAGCTGATGAAGATGTTGCAAGCAGTTGAGTTTTCAATGAAAACCATTTCTGGTTTTCTGAGGTTGGGGATGAAGACCAGCCAGCAGGCACTGGAGCAATTGTGTTATTCAACACAGATGGGCTGAAGTAGAACAGAGCATTTAAAATCAGTGAATGAAAGGACAGAAGTTTTGTAAATTTACACATTACTGCAAAGGTCCACTGCTGCTGGTGTGTTATTTTACACTAATGTGTTAATATGTTAATGGAAGCCTTGACGTTAGCTGCTGAATTCAATATTGGGTGAATAAAAACAAACTGGTGGAGGAACTCAGCAGGTCAGCCCACATTTGTGGAGGGAAATTGACAGTCACTGTTTGGGTTAAGTCCCTTCATCTGGATTGACAGAGTAGCCAGTACATAGAGATGACGGGGAGGCGTGGGACAAGATCTGGCAAGTGATGTGGATCCAGCTGAGGAAAGGTTAATTGGCAGATAAGAGTTAGTGGAAGAGGAAAGGGTGGACATAACAGAGGCTGGGAAGGGATGTGGGGACAACAATAGGATGTAGACTGTAGAATCTAATACAAAAGGAAGAGCAGAGCCAAATAAGGGAGTGATGATGGGCCAATGGAGGGATGTGATAGCAGCTAGGGTGGGTGGAGGAGAGGAAACAAACTGAGTGATACGGAGCTATTGGGTTGGAAAGGACTTGTTTGAGAGGATCTAGGTAGATCAGAATGATAGTTAAATGGATTGTGCAGAAATTGGCTATCTGAAATTGTAAAATTAAATATTCATAACATTAGGTTGTAGGCTACTTATAAGATATGTTTCCTTTAGTTTGTGTTTGGCCACATCTTGGCAATGGAGGAGGCTTATAACAGACAATTTTACAAGAGGACTACTGTCATTCCAATGCCAAAGAAAAAAAAGGGAGCATGCCCTAATGACTACCATCCAGTGGTTCCAACATCCACCATCTTGAATCCCTACTGGATGCGTGTCATGGTGCATAGCTCACATTAAGAGACACACAGATAACCCTTTTTTTCCAGGGTTAAAATGTCCAAGACTAGAGTGCGTAGCTTTAAAGTGAGAGGGGAAACGTTTAAAGGAGATGTGCAGGGCAGGGGTGATGGCGGGGGCAGATGTGATAGTGGCGTTTAAGAGGTTTTCAGCACATGGATATCCATGGAATGGAGGTTTCTGGATCATGTATAGGCAAATAAGGTTAGTTTATCTTGGCATTATGTTCTGCACAGTTGATTGTGGGCCGAAGTGCCTGTTCCTGTTCTATACTTTTTCTCTATTCTATGTTCTTCTGAGTCAAAATAATCTCACCGCCAATTGGATAAATTTTGTGTTTGAGAGTTTCGGTGAGGGTTGCAGTTGTGGGCTCAATTAGCAGAAGAAACAATATTTACAGAAGGCAATTGTGTCACATTTCACTAAAGCATAAATCTCACTTGCATTAGAAAACATTTCTTACTCTTCTCGTCAACAAATGCAATCATTTATCTTCTTGGATGGATAAACAAATGTTAAATAAAATGCTCAATGATATACAGTACCATATTCAGACTTTAGACTTTAGAGATACAGCATGGAAACAAGCCCTTCGGCCCACCAAGTCTGTGCTCACCAGAGATCACACCGTATACTAGCATCATCCTTCACTGCAGGGATAGTTTCACAAATTAACAAAGCCAATAAAGGGCTTGCCCCACTTGCGTGTCCTTGGCACGCAAATTACACGACCTCGTGGTCACGTTGAGCCGCGATGGTCCCGCGAAGGTCGGGCTTGATTACAAGCATAGTTACACAAATTAACAAAGCCAATAAAGGGCTTGTTCCACTTGCGTGTCCTTGGCACGCAAATTACACGACCTCGTGGTCACGTTGAGCCGCAATGGTCCCGCGAAGGTCGGGCGTGATTACAAGCATACGCACAGCCACCTGGAACGTGTGACATCATTTGAAGATGCACACAATGCTGGAGTAACTCACCGGGTCCGGCAGCAACTCTGGAGAGAAGCAATGGGTGACGTTTCGTGTCGAGACTCTTCTTCAGTCTGAAAAGAAGGGCCTTGACCCGAAACGTCACCCATTGCTTCTCTACAGAGATGCTGCTAGTCCCACTGAGTTACTCCTGCATTTTGTGTCTTCAATTTTCATGGCCCCGCTCTGGAAGTAGAAGTGGGGGCGGATCCGGACCAAACTTCCATGAGCCCCAGGCCGAGTTCAGAGATCGTTTGCCTGCTTCTGCTGCTGTTGAAGGTGAGACGTTGTGTTGCGCCAGGTTCTTGGGCCTGTTCAACTTTGGCCGACATTTGTGCGACAGGCTGTCGTCACGCAAAGATTTTGTTCACTACAAAAATTTCGGAGCCCCGCGTGATGTCACGCACAACTACATACCCCTCCGCGCTTCTAAGTAGGACCGGCCCGCGCGGCCATACAATGCCCGTATGCCTCAATGTGACCAAAAGGTTGCGTAATTTGCGTGCCAAGGACACGTAAGTGGGACAGGCCCTCTAACTTCTAAACCTGTATGTCCTTGGAGTATGGGAGGAAACCAAAGCACCTGGAGAAAACCCATGCGATCACAGGGAGAAGGTACAAATTCTGTGCAGACAGCACCTGTAGTCATGATCAAACCCGAGTCTGGTGCTGTAAGGCAGCAACTCTACCACTGCACCACTGTGCTGCCCAAATTTAATGTGCATCTGATATCAGATTTCAAACAAATCTATCATGATTATAGTAATTAACTAATCTACTATCTTCTATCTATACATAACTAAAACTCTGATTTTGTGTTTTTTTCTATTTGCGCAAAAGCGGTGCATGATAGTGCTGCGGTTTTTCACCGCCTTACTCACAATTCTCCTGTGCTACAAGGGCAACAAGTTTTGTTCCGATCGTTGGTATTTTAAAAGTTATTAAGGTTTAAAAATCTTAAAAACCGCGCATGTGCAGATTGGTCTCCTCTCCTGTCAGTCGCCACCACGCAGATTGATCTCCTCTCCTGTCTGTCGCCGCCATGCAGATTGGTCTCCTCTCCTGTCAGTCACAGGGATGGCAACGCCACTTCCTGCACCATCGCCACACTGATTGGCCGGGTACACTGTCAGTCACGGGCGGCGCCCCTCGAGGAGAATATAAAGCTGAAGGAGCGAGTGAGCATCACTTATGCTCTACCGACTGGAGCTGCATCTGTGGGCACCTCCGTGGTGCTGAGCGGCCGAGCTTTTACCTGCGTGGCCCCGGCCGGGGTTCTATGCAGCAATCCAGGAGGCATTAAGACCATGGGGCCGCGGTGTCAGAGGGGCCTCGCGGTGATGGAGCCGCGGCAGCGGTGGAACCTCGCGGTGGAGGTGGGACCTCGTGGCGACAGTGGGTCCTCGCGACGATGGTGGGGCCTCGCGGCGGCGGTGGGGCCTCACCGAATTTCAAAAATCTGCGGAGAAATCTATCTCTTCCTCTTTTTTCAGTTTTTTCCTGTCTCATGTCTGGTGGGGGAGGAAGGGGAATTGAGGGAGAGGTTGGCAGGAGTGGGGGAGGTATGGAGTGGGAATAGAGGAAAAGGAGGGCAGTGGGGGAGGTGAGGAGGGATAGTCGGGAGGATAGGGGAGGTGAGGAGTGGGGGAATAGAGGGATAGGAGGGGGTGTAGGGAGGGGAGAGGAGTTATGGAGGGAGGGAGTGACTGAGGGAAGGGGTGAGGAGAGGGGGGAGAGTTGAGGGAGGGATTGGGGAGGGAAAAGAAGAGGAAGGGTGAAGAGGAGGGAGAGAGAGTGCTGGGGGATGAGGGGAAATGAGCTGCGTCTGCGCTGTTGGGGCTATGCGTGAGTGGTGGAATATTGCGTTGGGGGAATAGGTTGCGTTGGGAAATGGGCGAGTGGTCCAGTCTTAATTATTTCTATGTGCAAATAATGAAGTTCATAGATATTTCCCCTTCTTTTACAGATTCCATTTCTGGTGTTTTGTTTCAATGCCATGCCCATACTTTCTGTGATTATTAATAATTGAACTGAAGGCTACACAGCCTGTTGTTTTTGTTCTTCTACCAGTTGCTGCCTGGGAAACAAGGCTAGGTGGTTGGCAGCTGCATCTTTGGTTTATCTGGTCTGTTCATATTTTAAATGACAGACAAGACAAGGGAACAGGAATCTGCCTTGTATGAAATTGAACACGTCTACAAAGAGAATATCAGATGGACATGTCAGAAAGCCTATCAAGGATTTCAGGTGTTGTTCTGAATGATCATTTAAATTCTTGAACACAATTTTGTCTTGGAATCTCATCTACACATTTGTTATTGTTCATCTTTAGAGTCATTATTTGGAAAGTGACCTGAATTAGGTTTGTTGTACTCTGCTGCTGTGTCCTGTGAAAGCATGGTAGATGAAAAACTATCGCATGTATTAAACGATCAAAGGGCACACATTTATTTAACAGCTTTTATTTTGTCATTTGATTCACATCTCCTCTACATTTGCTGTTAATTTAACCTATTTTTTCTCTTTGATTTATTTATTTTTCCTGACATGATATCCCTCACTCTAATTTTGAATACGTCCATATTCGTTTAGGTTGTTACTTGCTTCTTTTAACTCTCACCATTTATTTGACCATTATTATACATTGTTTCTCTTTGGTGTAGGTACCACAGTGCAAGCTTGGAACAAGGTTGCTGCACCGTGTGTATCCACAGTAATAATGGATTTCCAATAAACTTTGTTCTTATTTTTTCCGTTGGAGCACTGTATCAATCAGGAAGGGAATTGAATATTTAGGTGATTTTAGATGGAGAAAATGTGATAAAATGTACTTAAGGTAGGTGTAATTCATCCTGTAGTTGAGTCAGTTTGAAACAGACAGGCTGTGACTCACACAGTCACAAAGCTATATGGCATGCTGACAAAGTTGTTTAAGGGTCTGTCCGAGGTAATTCAAGAGTTCTCCCGAGTTTCCCCTGATTCAAACTCGGAGAATTATGGTAATAGCCATTCGTAGGTACTCGGGGCTCTCGTGGACATATTTCACAGTGCTGAAAAAACGTCACAAATTACCATGTTTCCCGAGTATCTGCCGTTAGCATTACGAGCCACTATGTGACATCCACGACGTCCGACATAGCCACTACGTACATTCTACATACTTACCACGAGTTTGATTTTTTTTAAAACTCGGAAGAGCTCTTGAATTACCTCCTACAGTGGGACAGGCCCTTAAGTCCCATTTGCCTGTGCCTGGCCCATTTCCCTCCAAACCTTTCCTATCCATATACCTATCCATGCGTCTTTTATACATGATAATTGTACTTCCCTCTACCACTTCCTGTCACATCAATTTCATGTATGCACCACCCTTTCTGTGGAAAAGGTTGCCCCTCAGGCTAGGCTACTAAGTTGTCCATGTCAAGATGTCCCTGAAATTGTTTTCTTGGACTCCTATTGTCCCTTAACTGAAGGTTTGGATGGGGAGTTTCAGGATTAAAGACCCTGTAATCATATATTGCAAAAGTTTTCATACCCCTTGAACTTTTCCACATTTTGTCACGTTACAACCACAAACGTAAATGTATTTTATTGGGATTTTATGTGACAGACCAACACAAAGTTGTGAAGTGGAAGGAAAATGATACATGGTTTCCAAATGTTATTACAACTAAAAAACTGAAAAGTATGGCGTGCAAAAGTATTCAGCCGCCCTGAGTCAATACTTTGTAAAACCACCTTTCGCTGGAAGTCTTTTGGGGTATGTCTCTACCAGCTTTGCACATCTAGAGACTGAAAATTTTGCCCATTCTTCTTTGCAAAATAGCTCAAGCTCAGTCAGATTGGATGGAGAGTGTCGGTGAACAGCAATTTTCAAGTCTTGCCAGAGATTCTCAATTGGATTTAGGTCTGGACTTTGACTGGGCCATTCTAACACATGAATACGCTTTGATCTACATTCCATTGTAGCTCTGGCTGTATGCTTAGGGTCGTTGTCCTGCTGGAAGGTGAACCTCCGCCCCAGTCTCAAGTCTTTTGCAGACTCTAACAGGTTTTCTTCCAAGATTGCCCTGTATTTGGCTCCATCCATCTTCCCATCAACTCTGACCAGCTTCCCTGTCCCTGCTGAAGAAAAGCATCCCCACAGCATGATGCTGCCACCACCATGTTTCACAGTGGGGATGGTGTGGTCAGGGTGATGTGCAGTGTTAGTTTTCCACCACACATAGCGTTTTCCATTTTGGCCAAAAACTTTCATTTTGATCTCATCAGACCAGAGCACCTTCCTCCACATGTCCCCCACATGGCTTGTGGCAAACTGCAAACGGGACTTCTTATGGCTTTGTTTCAACAATGGCTTTCTTCTTGCCACTCTTCCATAAAGGCCCGATTTGTGGAGTGCACGACTAATAGTTGTCCTGTGGACAGATTCTCACACCTGAGCTGTGGATCTCTGCAGCTCCTCCAGAGTTACCATGGGCCTCTTGGCTGCTTCTCTGATCAATACTCTCCTTGCCCGGCCTGTCAGTTTAGGTGGACGGCCATGTCTTGGTAGGTTTGCAGTTGTGCCATACTCTTTACATTTTCGGATGATGGATTGAACAGTGCTCCGTGAGATGTTCAAAGCTTGGGATATGTTTTTATAACCTAACCCTGCTTTAAACTTCTCCACAACTTTATCCATGACCTGTCTGGTGTGTTCCTTGGGCGTCATGATGCTGTTTGTTCACTAATGTTCTCTAACAAACCTCTTAGTTCCGTCACAGAACAGCTGTATTTATACTGAGATTAGATTACACACAAGTGGACTCTATTTACTAATTAGGTGACTTCTGAAGGCAATTGGTTGCACTGGATTTTATTTAGGGGTATCTGAGTAAGGGGGGCTGAATACTTTTGCACGCCACACTTTTCAGTTTTTTATTTGAAAAAAAAAAAGAAAACCATGTATCCTTTTCCTTCCACTTCACAATTATGCGCCACTTTTGTTGTTCTATCACATAAAATCCCCATAAAATACATTTACATTTGTGGTTGTAACGTGACAGAATGTGGTATAGTTCAAGAGTTATGAAAACAGGCCTTTGGCTCACTGAGGTCACACCGACCAGCTATTATCCTGCAAAGTTACACTGTTCTACACACTCGGAACAATTTACAATTTCACCGAAGCCAATAAACCGTGTTGGAGGAAACCAGAGCCCCTAGAGAAAATCCACATGGTCACAGGGATAACGTACAAACTCCATACAGACTGTACCCATAGTCAGTATCGAACCTGGGTCTCTGTCGCTGTAAGACAACAACACTACTTGCTACACCACTGTGCTGCCCCCAATGGCTGCTGCAATTAGTTTCTAGTCATCAATAACCGTCAGGATATTAATGGTGAGGCACTCAGTGATGGTAATGCTATTGAATGTTAACCACTGCCACTTTCCTTCATGCAAGTTATTACTCTAGTTCTTTGAGTGTTTCTCCCTTGATGCCCATTGATTTCTGTTTTGCCAGGGCTGCTTGGTTCTATACTTGATCAAATGGTGCCTTGATGCCATGGGCAGCCACTCACACCTTACATCTGGAATTCATCTCTTTTGGACCAAGATAATGATGAGGTGTGTAGCCAAATGGTCCAGAACAAAAGTCAAAATGGGCATTGGTGAGAAGATTATTGGAAATTAAGTTCTTCCTCACACTGCTGTTGACACTCCCTCCCACCATAGGGCTATAGAATCATAGTTGTGCAGCATAGAATAGGTATGTTACAATACCTACCTTTAGCAGCGCTGCAGTTCTGCCGCTCCCCGTGTGCGCGACTTTGGCGTGTTTCAGAGGGGGGCGGGTTTAAAATGCTAATTTTTTCTAGGCAGTCCAAGTCGATCCATGTCGGGCGATTTCGTCGCTAAAGAGAAATCGCTCTGACATTTCATTCATAAAGGTATTTTTAAACTACGCTAGATTATTTATTAACTAGAATAATTTAAAAATCATCTTTAAAGCTCTGAACGGTGACAGCGGAACGGACCTAAGGTAGGCGATAAAAGAAGCTACACAGATTATTTTTAGATAAAAACTTGGTTTCTAGGAAGGCTTTAATCATATTTTCATGTTGCGAAAAGAGGACAAAAAAAAATGCATGAACCGGCTGTATTTTTCATACTGACTTCACCGCAAACCGCAACATTCCAATCCACCGCATTCCACTAAAACCCACTCGCTAGTTGATTTAAATGACCATTAATTTACAAGCATTAAACACTAAATTCCTTCCATTTGGCCCAGAAATTCATGAAAATGAGATTTAGAAATTATGTTATATTGTGGATTATTGTGTGAATGTTATTTGACACTTAGGCAATTTAAAAAAAAGTTTATCTTTTCTTAAGAAATGGATAGATGTTTAGATCTACTCAATGAATTTTGTAATTAACTACAATTAGATAACTAACTAATTATATGCTTTGAGTTCAGGTCATCCAAGTAAGATTGTTTCATATTTGTTTCAGAATGCTTCAATCTATAATAACTGAAAATTTCATTGAGTTCTCTTAATTTTTAAGAAAGTTAAGGGCTTTTGACTGTTCTAAATCACAGCTTTTGAGTTAATTTCCGAGTATGAAAATGGTCATAACTGTCTTAATACTGAAGATATGAAAGTGAATTAGGTGTCAAATTAAACTTCTTTTTATGCTTTATCTGATGGGATAAATTGCAGACTTGATTTTTAAATTTTTTGTAACATTGCTACATAGAAACAGGCCCTTTAGCCCAACTTGTTGACCAACATTTTGCTGATGTTTCAATGCAAACTGATTTGGCAGTAATTAGTCCTTTGGATTTTCCTGTTTCTTGTGAACAGAAAATACTTGTTCAATTTTCCACATTGTCCAGTGTATAATGCTGTTGTAACAGCTTGATTAAGGAAACAACTAACTCTGGAGAAGTGGTTTAGAGTTGGGATGTATTCTCATTGATAGTCTTTGTTGTGCCTGGGGCTGTCAGTTATTTTTTTGATATCAAATTGACTTCTTCTTCTTGCGTATGGCGTGCACAGCCTAAAGTTGGAGGATAACTTATTCTATTTGATCTTATTTTATTTTGCACGCCAGATTGATTCCAATCATCGAAACAGGGCGGACCACGTGAAGGTTGCAATCTCCCACCCCATCAAATTGACTAAAGTCTGGCTTTTGTGATGATTGCAAGTCAGGAGGGTTTTGCATTTCCTTGCACATTTATTTTAAACTTTGTCCCCATTGCTATCATCACAAGCCATATCAAAGTTATTTATGGCTTCTAGTATTTGTATTTTACATCCTGGGAGAATGGTTCTGTCTACCCTATTTATCAAGTCACATTTCAAGTCAAGTCACATTTATTTATATAGCACATTTAAAAAACAACTCTCATTGACCAAAGTGCTTTACATTTGTTATAAGAGTAGTATACACAAGCAGGCTACATACATATATACAAAATAGCCCTTGCTCAGAGGACGTCAGGAAAAGCTTGGGAGAACAGATAAGTTTTTAGACTAGACTTAAAGGAGTCGATGGAGGGGGCAGTTCTAATGGGGAGGGGGATGCTGTTCCACAGTCTAGGAGCTGCGACCGCAAAGGTGTGGTCGCCTCTGAGCTTATGCCTAGACTGCGGGACATTCAGCAATCCCAAGTCGGCCGATCTGAGCGACCTGGAGGTGGTGCAATGGGGGAGAAGACTTTTAATGTAGGTGGGTGCAAGCCCATTGAGGGCTTTGTAGACAAAGAGGAGGGTCTTGAATTTATGCCTCTCATAATTTTAAATACTTCTACCAGGTCACCTTGCAACCTCCTGTGATCCAGAGAAAACAATCTAAAAGTCCCACTGAACGAGTTTATTCTAGTGCTCTCCCGCGTTTAAAAAAAAATCAAACTCGTGGTAAGCACGTAGAATGAACGTAGTGGGTACGTCGGAGCTCGGGGACGTCTCTTAGTTGCTCGTAACGCTAACGGCAGGTACTCGGGAAACACGGTAAGCTCAGGAAGACTTGTGAAGATTTTTCAACATGTTGAAAAATGTCCACAAGAGCCCCGAGTACCCACGAACGGCCATTACTGTAAATCTCCGAGTTCGAATCTGGGCAAACTCGGGAGAACTCTTGAATGAACTCGTACAGTGGGACAGGGCTTTAAGTCTCTCCAAACTGTCCCTGTAGCTAATACCTCCTAATCCAGGCACCATTCTGGTAAACCTCCTATGCACCCTGTCCAAAGCCTACACATTCTTCCAGTAAAGGGGCAGCCAAAACTACATACAATACCCAAATGCAACCTATCCAAAATTCTATAAAGCTGCATCATGACATAATGACTCTTAAATTCATTGCTCCGTCCTATGAAAACAAGTATACCTTTGCCATCTTTATTACTTATCAATTTGTGTTGCCACTTTCAGTTAATTGAAATAAACTGAATTGAAAGAAATAGCATGAAAACAGATCCTTCAGCCCACTGAGTTCACACCGACCTGTTCATCCTCAACACGGATACACGCCCTTCTTTACTCCTTGTAAACCCGCAACTGCACAAATCTAATTCAATTTTCAAATTCGCAGACAACACCACCATTGTGTGCCGGATATCAAATAATGATGAGATGGAGTTCAGGAAGGAGATTGAGACCCTTGTGTCCTGGGGTCAGGCCAACAACCATTCTCTCAATGTAGGCAAGACAAAGGAGATAGTGATCGACATGAGGAAGCGAAGCGGTACACACACCCCAGTTTGCCAGTGCCAAAGTAGAGATAGTAAATTTCTAGGAGTCAATATCACAAACAACTTCTCCTGGACATCCCATATTGAAGCAACAACCAAGAAAGCACACCGATGCCTCTACTTCCTTAGAAGCCTTAGAAAGTATGGCATGTCCCCTACAACTCTCATCACCTTCTCCAGATGCACCATAGAATGCATTTTATCAGGATGCATCACAGCTTGGTTTGGGAACAGCTCCATTCAAGGTTGCAAAATATTGCAGCGAATTGACTAGTTGCATCATAGCCTGGTTCGGCAACTTGAACATCCAAGAGCGGAAAAGACTGCAAAAAGTTGTGACCACTGCCCAGTCCATCACCGGCTCTGACCTCCCCACCATCAAAGTGATTTATCGGAGTCGTTGACTCAAAAAGGCAACTAACATCATCAGAGACCTATACCATCCTGGCCACACACCCATTTCACCAATGCCATCGGGAAGAAGGTACAGGAGCCTGAAAACTGTAAAGTCCAGGTTCAGGAACAGCTTCTTCCCTTCAGCCATCAGGCTATTAAACACAACAACAAATAAGCTCTGAACAGCAACAGACTATTATTAGTATTGCAGTATGTGTTTGTTTTTTGAGTATGTGTGTATGTGTATATTTTGGCGAATCGAGACAGTGAGTGAATTGAATTGTTTTATTTTTGAACGTGAAAACAACTAATTTACTCGGATTGGTAAATCAGTCAAAAGCACGATGCTACTTCCACAAGTGTGCCGCTAGAATGCTACAACACTGTAAAAAGCCCGCAAATCTCACCCCCTGCGCCCACGTGATCCGTGCAGCCAATCCGAGGGTTTGACTAACCAGAGTCACCACCAGATGTCGCTACAATATATCAGTGACGTACGGTGAGGTCAATGGCTGGGGAGGCACTGGCTAGTGTCAGAGCCAGATTGACATACATATGAACCTGATAAAGGTAGCTTAAATTCACCATTCAATTGGCAGGTTGCACAATGAATTCACCATTCAATTGGCAGGTTGCGTCACCTCACAAGTCACCTCACTTTTAGCCACATAATGCAAAATTACGGAGACCTGGGTTTTGTTTGTGACATCCGTTGTCTCATCTACTTCGACTGCAACAAATGGGGCTGCATTAATCTCCTCTTTGATATAATTTCTAATTACATCACCGACTGCTTTGATTAAATTGTTCTGTATTCTGATAAGCCAGAAAACACTGTGGATGTCTCCAAATGTCTAGCTAACTTTTCATCTTTCTCAGCAAAAGCATATAATAGCTCCACATAGTTGCCACGATTAGACGGGCTTGCACTCTCATCGCGCCCACAAAATGCCAATTCCTGAAGCAGGTCGCATTAATAAAGTCTTTTAAAATCTCACAGTTTTCCTTTACCTTAGCATTGTGGATGCTGATATTTAATCTCCGTTGTTCATTGAAAGCCAGATCTATCCTTGAAGTTCCAAAAGTTTTTAAAGCAATTTGGCTTTGAATGTGAGTTATCGCTTTTTCATGTTTGTTGAGGCTCCTTGGTAGATTTTTTCAAGTCATAAAATCCCGCGTTAGTCCAAATGTTGTCGGTAGTGGAGAACAGAAGACAGGGAAAGCAGTAAAGGCGATTCTTCGTAGCACAGCCACACAGCCAGTCTTTTCGTTGGTACAACACCTTTTGAAATGACCGTGTTTTTTTCTGTCCCTTCGTTTGAAGTAGGTCAAACGAAGGGGCAGAAAAGGGACAGACATTGGTCTTCCAGTGTATATCACTCCCTGTTTTGATTGAAAGTCAAATTTTGAGTAATTTTTAAGGTTAGATATAACGTTTTACATTTTTGCAGCCGCTGGAATTGTTTTACTATAGCTAGATAACGTGGAGGGAGAGCGAGCGTCAATTACGTGGGCTGAGCCTACGTAATTGACGCTCACTCTCCCTGCACTGGGCTCAAGACACGTCCCCCTCAGTGAGGCAGATGTGATAGCTGCCTCCCCTGGTGCTTTTTCATTGCAGTTTTATGACGAGACCAGCGAGCCTAAAATCTTTATACGTGAAATAGGTTACCTGGACTACGGAAGGCGTGGACACGTAGTGAAGGGGTCTACAAACATGACATTGGTGACATACAGAGAGATAGTAACAGGTACACGCTTATTGCCCGCGCATTTTCCAGTTTCTGAGGGGTTGCACAATCAGAGGGGAGGCACAGCTCGTCGCTGCCTCACCTCTCATCTCTCCCTGTATTTGCAGTGTAGCTCTGCAAATTTGACAATTTTGACTATAAAAAATGATTGGAATCATACAGAAAGGACATTTATAACACAGATCAGTGGAAAAATCTTTATATTTATATTATTTTACTATTATTTTCCTTTACTTTTCATAACAGCTATTTTCATTGGAGTATGACAGGGAGGCTCTGCCTCTCCTGCCTTCCCTGACTCCCCTGCCTCCCCTTTCCGCATGGCCCTGGTATATATATGCACTGAACTTTTTTTCTCTTGTTTATTTACTATGTTTACATATTCTGTTGTGCTGCAGCAATTAAGAACTTCATTGTTCTATCTGGGACATATGACAATAAAACACTGTTGACTCTTGACACAACCTAGACCATCACACAAACCAATCTCCCTTCTATTGACTCCTTTTTTGTACCTCACAGTGCCTCAGCAAGGCCAGCAGCATAATCAAGGACGAGTCGCAACTTGGCACTCCCGCTTCTCCCCTCTCCCATCAGACAAAAGGTACAGAAGTGTGAAAATGCACACCACCAGATTCAGGAACAGTTTTTTCCCAGCTGTTATCAGGCAACTGAATCATCCCACCACAACCAGAGAACAGTACTGAACTATCATCTTTGGTGACCCTTCGACTATCCTTAATCAGACTGCTGGCTTTGCCATGAACTAAACTTTATTCCCTTATCATGTATCTATACAATGTAAATGGATTAATTGTAATCATGTATTGTCTTTTTGCTGACTGGTTTGCATGCAACAAAAGCTTTTCACTGTACCTGACACGTACACTGTACACGTGACACTAAACTAAACTGACTACTTAGAATCATAGAGTCATTGTTTTATATTACTCCACTTTCTCATCCACACCTTACACACCTGGGGCAATTTACAGAGGCCGATTAATCTACAAACCTGCATGTCTTTGGTCGTGGGAGGAAACTGGAGCACCCGCAGGATGCCATACCACAGGATAGTAGAAACTGCAGATGCTGGTTTACACAAAAGGACACAAAGTGCTGTAATTTTATGACAGTTCCTAAATAGGCTTTGTACTGAACCCCCTTTAATTGACGCTGTTGTTTCTGTTAGACTGGCCCCAAAACAGTAATGTCAGCAGAGATAGTGAAGCAAGAAAAACCATGCAGAAGATCTCATGGATCCAACAACAATTGCTCTCCTCAGTTAGCACCTCACAGACAAACTGAGAATTGCTAACTGAGAATTGAGAACCATTCATCGGGAGCACAGGAGAGCTCGGCAAAAATGGCTTCAGGTGAGCTCCATGTCACAGACTGCCCAGCTGCTACCCCTTCAAGCATATCCAGCCCCAGTTGTGGCTGAGTTAGCAGACCCCACAAATAGGCTCCTCAGCAACATCAGAACTCATAGAAGCAGAGTGAAGCAAATCATCTAGTCCCCAAGCTAACACAAACTTAATTAACATTTTCATTAACAGCCTAATTTACTTTGCAGGCTGAATAACATATTAATGCATAATAATGTTAAACTGGTAATCAAATTTGTGGTTTTAAAGTTTAAAAGTATATTAAATGATACAAACTTTGCCAGTTGGCCTCTGTTGTAATGATTTCATATGAATATGCTTATTAAACTACTTTTTTAGAATTAGCTTATACATCTCATGTGACATTATTAGATGCACCCATCAATCAAATTGGGAAGACGTGATGAGATAAAAATGGATTAAAAAACATTTTTTTGCACTGAATTCTGATCTGTGACAATATTAAAAATGAAAAAGATGATAATTTAAAAACATTTCTACTTCAGATGGTTCCTTCTCCTGTCACATTTTAATCTGAACATACTATTAGAAAAACATTTTACAAATGATTTACAAATTATTGATTTTCACCAGGTTATGCTGATGTACATTTGATTATGGGAAAATTAGATTGTAAATAAGATTGTAAATAAGCATGTATTTCTGCAAAGTTTATGCTTATGCATATTTTGGTGGTTGTGTAGGCAGGTGGAAAAAGTTCCCTCCTATAATTGGCATGAGCATCAAACACCCGTTCTTGGTATCGCTGGAAATGTGTACAGGGTGTAAAAAGGTTGAAGATTTATTAAACTATTCAAGTAAATGGCCCATTATTCCTGCATAGCATTGAATCCCATTATCCCCATTTATAATGGATACCAATGGGAATGAGCTGTCAGCAAAATGTCATTTACTGGAAACAATAGGAAGAGTAATTGAAGAGATTAAAGCTAGATCAGTAATTTTTTTAATTTTTCCTTTTATTTTTTGTATGTAGGAAGGAAACATTTCAGAAATTATTTTCTGATGTTTTTTTCACGTAGAGGGTGGCAAACATCTGGAACGATATGCCAGGGGAGGTGGAAGAGATAGGTACAATTATAAAGGCATTTTATAATTTAGAAGGCATTTGGACCAGCACTTGGATAGTAAATACATAGAATGATACAGGCCTAATGTAGGCAAATAGGATTAGTGTAGATAGGCATCACAGTTCACAATGTCTGTGCTGTACGATGCTATGATCCTACGATTTTTAAATAACAATCTCTTTATCATTAGCTGTGAGTTTCACAATTGAATACCTTATCCTGAACTGAACTGGGGAAAGATGAAGAGGATGACAACATGATGCTTGTTAAGTAAAGTCACAAAACAAGTTCTTGACTCCATTTACAAAAGCAGGGATATATACTTTCACAATCACAATCACGATAATACTTTATTATCCAAGGATGTTTTGCAACATACGAGGAATATCATTTGCCAAGTCAGTCACACAAATAAAAACACACAAAACACATTTTAATATAACCATCCATCACAGTGACTCCTCCACATTCCTCACTGTGATGGAAGGCGAAAGAAAACGTTCAAACTCTTCCCTTGTTTGCTCTCCCTTGAGCCCTCCGTTGACGGGACGATCTTGACTCCCATAGCCGGCAGCAGACCCTCCGCGTCGGGGCGATCAGCTCCTGCATCGGGGGGATGTCAGCTCCCCCGCGCCGGTAATCGAACCCCATGTCGGGGCTGGTCAAGCCTCTGCGTTTGTTGGTGCTCCTGACTAGCCTCTCCCGAGACTGCGAGCTCATTGGTAAAGTCCGCAGGCCAGGGTTTGAGCAATCCCAGGCAAAGGATTGACTCCGATGTTGTCCACCCCCATGGGGGCACTCAAGGTCAGACCGAGGAGGCCTCCAGTTCCATCGATGGTAGGCCGCAGAGCGACCAGAGACTGGATCCGGAAAGTAATCGCATCTCTGGTAAGGTAAGAAACTGAAACAAAGCCTCCCCCGACCCCCTCTGCCTCCCCCCACATAAAACAAACCAGAGAACATAAACACAAACATTTAAAACGCACTAAAATTTTTTTAAAAAGACGAAAAAACAGACAGACTGTTGGCTGGGCTGACAATCATTCGGCGCCCCTGGTGGTTAATTGCTACCTGCCATAGGGTTAGTGCAGCTGAGGCCTTTAGAGCTTCAAGAACATTGAGATGTCTGAGATAACAACTGAAGAAATGTACATGGATAATTGAAAGACCTTATGGATATGTTCCTCAGCAGGTTGATTGCACATTACTAATGCTCTAATAGAACTACTGATGAAATTACAGGGATATTCTATTACAGATTTTCCAGGTATAGTCTGAAAAAGGATCCTGACCCTCGCCTATACATGTTGTCCAGAGTTGCTGCCTGATCCACTATGTTAGCCCAGCACTTTGTGTCTTTTTTTGTAAATTAACATCTGTAGTTCCTTGTGTATTCCACATGTGTCATTGTCCACTCATGCCATCTATGAATGGTGAGTGCTGAGGAATGAGGGAAAAGCAAATGTCCATTATTTAGGTGATTTTTCGGTATTATTCTGATGCTTCAATAAATATTTGGATTATCAGTAGTCTGAATGGTCATGACAAGAAAGCAGGCATCAAATTAAATATTCACTTACATCCAATTGACATTGGTAGTGGGAAGTAAAAACTGAAAATGATGGGTTACTCAGCAGGTTAGGCATCATCAGTGGAAGGAGCCACCGATTCACCATTTCATGTCAATGACTCTTCATCAGAACTGAAATGTTAATTCTGTTCCTCTTTTGCAGATGCTCCTTGACCTGATGAGTATCCCTATCATTTTTCATTTTTTAATTTGTTTTCCAGCAAATGTCATTTTTTGCTACTCGTTGTAAGGGGAAACAGTCCTTATAACTGAGTCCTTCAGAGACCTATATCCAGAGCTGCAGATCATGTTGCTTTGATACCTACTGGCATCAGGCGTTACAAGCTAGATGCAGGAAAAATGTTCCCAATGTTGGGTGAGTCCAGAACCAGGAGCCGCAGTCTTAGAATAAAGGGGAGGTCATTTAAGACTGAGGTGAGAAAAAACTGTTTTACCCAGAGAGTTGTGAATTTATGGAATTTCCTGCCACAGTGGGCAGTGGAGGCCAAATCACTGGATGGATTTAAGAGAGAGTTGGATAGCGCTCTAGGGGCTAGTGGAGTCAAGGGATATGGGGAGAAGGCAGGCACGGGTTATTGATAGCGGACAATCAGCCATGATCACAATGAATGGCGGTGCTGGCTCGAAGGGCCGAATGGCCTCTTCCTGCACCCATTTTCTATGTTTCTATGTTTCTATGTTACAGGTTTAAATGGACACACCCATTAATAGTGCACACCATGCTGCAATTATAATTATGGAAACGGGGGCAGAATATGATTCAAAGTTACTCCTTTGGTAAGTATTTCTGCAGCAAAACATCCATCGCAGCAGAGATTAAACAAAATAAGTTAGATGCTACTGTAGTTTCATTTTTACTTATAGTAGTAGTCTAGTAGGCCCCTCTCAGTCATAACTGACCATGGGTGATGCATCCTGGTCAGATGCAAGCCTGGGCGATGTCATATGGAGGACAGGCTGTTGCCCTTGCAGCACATCCACGTCGCTGATCAATCCAAAGGAACAGCAGTTGGCAATTACAGTTTGGCAACAGCGCCGTTGCAGGAGAAGCCAGAATGACGTAGACAACGACAAACTGCCTTACGGGCTCCGACTCCGTATTTTCTTGAGGTTTACTCCTGGAGCCTTTTCCATGACCACAAGGCAGTGTAGGTTTTAAATCAGAGTTTTCCCTCTCCTAGATGGACTGCCTTCCCAGGCTGACGAACCCCATCTGCCCGAGACTTGTGGGGGCAGGAGCGTCTACCTTCCCGAGCAGGTCAATAGCACCTGCCCACTGCCCAGCTCACTTATAACATAATAGAATATAACAGGTTAGTAAATACTTCAAAAAACAGTATTTGGGTAAGTAATCTCCACTAGATTCAATAATAGCTTCCTGCCCTCTGCAATCAGACTCCTGAATGGACCTCTCATAAACTAAGGATGTATTCCCAATCTCCCAATCTACCTAGTTGAGGCCCTTTGTACTTAAAAAAATCTGTACTTTCTCTGTCGCTGCAACACTACATATTTTGCAATTTGTTTCCTTTCTCTTTTTGAACTTTCTGTCGTTCTCATGTTTGCTTTGATGGGAAACATTCACTATGGTGGGGGGTGGATGGTGCAGATGGAGACCAAACCAGAGAGTTCAGAAGGGAATGGACACTGAGGGGAAGATGTGTCTCGTGATGGAATCTTGGTGGAACTGGTGGGAATTGCAAAGGATAATCTGTTGAATGTGAGGGCTAGTGAGTGAAGACAAGGAGGATACCTTTGCATCCTGAGGTTGAGGGGGTTTGAGCAGAGATGTGGGAAAAAGATCAGCTGGCTTGCTTCAAATGTTACACAATTAAACCTTTACAAAAGCCATTGTGACTTCCAAACTCAACCATCTTAACTTCCCTCCTTGCACCCTTTGTTCCTCCTCTCATGATCTCCAACATGCCCACTGGTATCAAGTGTTGTAGCACACTGTTCTTAATAGTTGAGTTCCCTTTATAAACTGGTCCATATCTCCCAAACTATATTCTGCACTCTGTTATTTTTTTTGCTCGACCTATTGTACTTGAGTTTGACTTGATTATATTTACATATAGTATTATCTGATTTGATTAGATAACATGCAAGGCAAAGCTTGTCACTGTTTCGGTATATGTGACAATAAACCTAACCCTAAATCTCAATTTTGAATTTCACCTCTTCCATCAAAGTTGCAGGCAGACAGTTTATCATTTCCAGGCATTACATTCATTTTTGAAAACCTTCCTGAGGAACTGTTTGATATCAATAAATCTGCATAAAGGTAATTATACCCCCCGTTTGCTGTGAACTATAAATGTTCTATATTTTTTCCAAAGTTAACATTTTATTCACTTTTTTTCATCTGACGCAAATGGTGTTATGACTATGAATTAACCTTGGATATTTCAGTTATTAAATTCAACACAGACCATTTATTCACAGACATATAAAGACATGAGGCACTGAAATATAACAAAAACAATTCCACTGCAGCAGAATCCAGTTCTATGAAGAGATGCATTTGTTCTTCTTGCTGCACAGATCAGTGAATATACGAACCAAGGCTGCAGCACATGTGACATTTCTAACATACAGATCGTCGCTACAGGAGCTGAACCATTGAAATATAAGAACATTAAGCACAGTAGACTTACACGATTATCTTAATAGAAGATGGAACCAACCAAAATGAAAACCCACTTAATATTTTGCAATAAATATGATTGCTTTCATTTAAAATGAAACATGATTATTATGGAGCAGATGAACACAGTTATTTTCATGGCTTTATTTCAATAGTTATATCAAAGAGATATGGCTAAATTTGAGGGAGAAATTGAGTGAATAGAATTATCAGTGAAACAATCCATTGAGACGGTAGGCTAGTCTGATATCATTACCTTCAGCTGTTTTTCCATTTGTACACTAGAGGTCACTTATGAGACGTATCTCAATACTATTAACAAAGAAGAGCAACTGACTTGTTTAAAATTATATCTTTCAGGTGTGAACATATTAGGACACAACTGTCAGACGCTGTGACATTAGAGGATTACACTTGGCTTCTCTTTATTTGCATTGATGGAATATATATAGCACTTTCCCCCTGAAGATTGAAGGCATGCAAAAATGTGTAACTGAACTTTGTCAAGTCTAACTGTAGCCTGAGGGTATCATAAAAAATAATGGAAATACATGAATAAATGTAATAATGCTAGAACTATTTGCCAAAAGACACTAACGAACAGACCATGACAAGGTCAGTGTGTTCTAACATTTCAAATTAAGTAGGTTCAAGACATTTTTACCTGTATGATTATAAAGGGGTATATATAGATAGATATACATATGTCATATGCATTGACAAACAAAGGAACAATGAAATTCTTACTTGCAGCAGCACAACTGAATATATATCCAATACATTTTCCTGCATCTAGCCTGTCCAGTCCCTTAAGAATTTTATGTTTCTATAAGATCCCCACTCATTCTTCTAAATTCCAGTGAATATAAGCCCAGTTGATGCATTATTTCATCATATGTCAGCCCCGCCATCCCAGGGATTAATCTGGTGAACCTACCCTGCACTCCCTCAATAGCACAAATGTCCTTCCTTAAATTAGGAGACAAAACTGTACACAATACTCCAGGTGTGGTCTCACCAGGGCCCTGTAAAACTGCAGTAGGACCTCCTTGCACCCATACTCCAATCCTCCCGCTATGAAGGCCAACACGCCATTTGCTTTCTTTTGCTGTACAACTGCCTGTCGTACCTGCGTGCTTACTTTCATATTATGGAGGAAAATATTTTTTACCATCTGCCTAACGATGCCTCCCATGATTTTGTATGTCTCTGTCAGCTCTCCCCTCATCCTCATCTGCTCTCAGGAAAACAAACCCAGCCTAATCAATCTCAATATTTCAAACCAGGCAGCTTCCTGGTAAATCTCCACTGCACCCTCCCCAATGTAATTGCATCATTCCTTTTATGTGGCAACCAGAACTGCCACATTTATCCAATTATAACAATAAGATGCTATAACCAAGATTTTATAAAGCCATGAAAGATATACTTTAAAGTCAGAGAACAAGGTCAAAAAAGGACTGTTATGTGGTTACATATGAAAATTTAGATGTTTCTTTCAGAAAAACACCAATCTGACATTCCCATCCCTGAAAATGACATCTCATTGCCTGATTTCTCATGCAGATGCATTGAAAGGCATGAATTTTCTAGGTTCAAGTTAAACTCACCTCATTGTTAGAGCTTGTCCATTTGAGGCAACGTAGTTGATTTTGATTGTAAGATAAAACTTAAATATCACCAAACAGACTCTTTGGTGCAGAAGGTTAACATGGAACCTAATTCTCCTGATTTTCAATTGGAGTCGTTTGGAAAAGGTGCATTTCTGATAATCTTTCTTTTCCATCCATGTTCCACAATCCATAGGTTAATTTAATCTTCCTGTCACATTTCTGGTGTTCTTCTTAAAGTATGCTTGAATCTGATTACTTGAGGAGATGCACCAGTGCTTGCCCTACTAAATGCCCTAGATGACCTGTAGAGAAGACAGCAATGTTTGTATATCACACTTAGAGCAGTTTTCCATCCAAATAGTTATGCAAATGCAATTGGTAAAGAGTAAGTCATATGTACTGCAAATGTAGCAACGAGGAATTGCAGATGCTAATTTACACAAAATGACACAGTGCTGGAGTAACTCAGCAGGTAAACAACATCTCTGGAAGGCATACCTTGAGGAGATTTTGCAGTGGAGCAGTCAAAATGTAGATTCTGCTTGACACAAAATGCTGGAATCACTGCAAATATTGTTTAGTCACTGGGTTCATGAAATTCTGGTATATGGTTATATGTATAAAAACTGGTTTGTTTAATATCATTAGGATCTGAATAAATCGATGCATTTAGCCAATGTATCTCAGAAGAGCTGACAATAGACCAACATCCACCCACCATGCATCTCTTAAAAATTAATTAATGAACAGCGAACGGTACACAGCCGTGTAATTCATTTGTAGTCAACAAAATAGTCTGCAAAAACTTAGAAATGAATTTATAAACTGTTTACTTTTATAAATATTTATATGAAAATATTACAATTTTGCCAATCTTTTCTAATTTAAAATTACAGCTTTAATTAGTTTTTTGCCACACTTGCTGATGTTGATTAACCCAAGGGTTTATATTTTAATGTACACCAAAATTAATGAAGAGTAATGGAAAGATAGGTGTCAAGTCAGATATGGACTTTTCCTTTTGCAGGGGCTCTAACACGAAATCAGCTAGCAATGGAAAAATCATGACAGAATCAGTTCATTATTTCTCTTGAAGCCATACCCGGAGTAATCAAGAGAAGCAAGTTCTTGTAGCTATAAATCCATCACTCTATAAAAAATAACAGGCCTTGGCAGCCATAGGCAAGCATTTTCAGGGAAATCTTGACAAAGTTAGACAACATAAGAAATGAATTACTAAAAATTGCTGGAGAACATTCAGCAAACTGAAATATTAATTTACAGCCGCGCTGATATAAAATGATCTTGCCAATCTATATCAACAAAATTGTCATCTGTATCAACGATTTGGATGAGAGTGAACAAGGCATCAGGTTTCAGATAATACTAAAATATGTGGTATCATAGTCAGTGAAGGTGGTTATCAAGAATTACAGCATAATCTTATTCAGCTGGGTAAGTGCGTGAGGAATGGCTAATGGAGGTTATTTCTGAAGTATGTGTGAAGTATGGCATTTTAGGAAGTCAAAACGGGGCAGGACCTTCACAGCGGGACACAAAGGGACCTTGAGAATGTTGAAGAGCAGAGAAATCTAGGAGCACAAGTTTAGTTTACAGATACAGCGCGGAAACAGGCCCTTCGGCCCGCCGAGTGCACGCCGACCAGTGATCCCCGCATACTATCCTGCACACACTAGGGACAATTTACATTTACACTAAGCCAATTAACCTACAAACCTGTACATCTTTTTTGGAGTGTGGGAGGAAACCGAAGAATGGGGTGAACGGACAAACTCCGTGCAGACACCACCCGTAGTCAGGATCGAACCCGGGTCTCCTGTGCTGCAAGTGCTGTAAGGCAGCAACTCTACCGCTGCACCACTGTGCCGTCCAAGTACATATAGTTCCCTGAACATGGCGTCACAGATAGACTGGTGAAGAATGGCTTTTGGCACGTTAGTCTTCATCAGTCAAAGAATTAAGGGTCATTATGTTACAATTGTACACTATGTTGGCGAGGATGCATTTGGAGAATTATGTTCAGTTTTTTGTCACAGTTTTATGTCATTAAGCTGGAAAGAATACAGGGAAGATTTACGAGGATGTTGGCAGAACTCGAGGCCCTGAGCTATAGGGAGAAATAGAACAGGCTAGGACTTTGTACATTGCTATACAAGAGGGTAAGGGCTGAGTTGAAAAATGCCATTAGTATCTAGTTAAAATGTACATAAATGACATTCTGCTTCCATCATTGCCCACAGGCACAACTGCTGCCAGTAGTCAAGTACATCTATACAGATATATTTCATCATTGACAACTCATTGAGTGAAGCCAGAAGCTATTTTTATATGATTTTCCTGAGCTTGTGCAGATTTCAATAATATAAAGTTTAAATTGTCATAAATGCTACTGTAATAGCATATTCGTCATTGGGTGGTGCCGAGATGGCAGCTTCGCCAGCAGCCTGTGTGTTCTTTTGACTTTTTCCATCCCCTCCCCATGACCTAACAACTGGATTGGTGCGGCATTTCCTGGAGACCGGCTTGGAGCTTCAAGCCGCAAGCACAGCGCGGGCTTACCATCACGGAGCTGGCTACCCTTAGCCGAGGATCACTGTGGAGGTGCTCCGACCACGGGGCTTGTGGACTTTAACACCCTGAAGCCGCGGTCTCCGGTAAGAAAAGGCCGACTCAGGAGCTCCAGGCCACGGAGAGTTTCCGTTCTGTCCCAACGAGGAGTTTCCATCATCCTGACGAGAGTGGTTGAACAGCGGACCGTCGGCAGAGGCAGTGCTAAGGGTTCAAGGCCCCAACCCCCAGGGGTGAACAAAGGAGGAAGATGATTGAACTTTATTGCCTTCCATCACAGTGAGGAATGTTGATTCAACTGTGGTGGATGTTTATGTTAAAATTATTGTGTATTGCGTTCTTTTTTTACTTGTATAGCTGTATGGTAACTCAAATATCACTGTACCTTAATTGGTGCATGTGACAATAAATGTGAACGTAAACTTGGATTTAATAGAATTACTTCTGTAGAATAAATTGTGTAACCATTCAAGAGCCAAGAGTGTTTTATTGTCATATTTCCACATAGAACAAAGAAATTCTTACTTGCTGCAGCACAACAGAATATGTAATCATAATAAATAATATAACAAAAACTCAGAAAAAAAAGAACAAATAATAACAGTGCAATAATTATAGTAATAATAATAATAGTCTATTGTAGTTCATAACTTATGAGGCTGTAGAGTTTAATAGCCTGATGGCTGTAGGGAAGAAGCTGGTCCTGAATCTGGATGTTACAGCTCTCAGGCTCCTGTACCTTCTTCCTGATGGCAATGGTAAGATGCGTGTGTGGCCAGGATGGTGTGGGTCTTTGATGATTTTGGCTGGCTTTTTGAGGCAGCGACTACGATAGATCCCTTTGATGGTGGGGAGGTCTGAGCCGGTGATGGCCTGGGCAGTGTTTACAATTTTTTGCAGTCTTTTCCACCTCTGGACATTCATGTTGCCGAACCAGACCACGACGCAACCAGTCAGTATGCTTTCTACTGTGCACCTGTAGAAGTTCAAGAGAATCCTCTTTGTCATACCAAATCTCCGTAATCTTCTCAGGAAGTATAGGGGCTGATGTGCTTTCTTTATGATTGCATCAATGTGCTGGGTCCAGGAAGGATCATCGGAAATATGCATAACCAGGAATTTGATGTTTTTGACTCTCTCCACTATCGTCCCACAGGAGCCGTTGGAAGAGAAGGAGGGGGAGGAGCGACACCCGACCGGTAAGGATAAAAATCCAGCGCGGGGCTTGTTTTTTCAGAGGCCCACAGGAGCCGTTGGCAGAGAAGGAGGTGGAGGAGCGACACCTGACCGGTAAGAATAAAAATCCAGCGCGGGGCTTGTTTACCAAAATCCATAACGCTCCATTCGGAGAAGTGGATTTTTTGGGGGGTTTTTTGAGGAAGCCGCTGATTGGTGTGCAGGGGACTAGGGTAAGCAGCTGATTGCCCGTCAGATTCCAGCTGTTTATAGTGTATTTTGTGTTGAGATTGTATCCTGTGTAAGGGGCGAGTATGAAGGCCAGGGCAGTGTACTGTTGCGAATGTCAGATGTGGGAGGTCAGGGAAGCTGATAGCCCACCAGACGTCCACATCTGCGCCAGGTGTGTCGAGATGGGGCTCCTAAAGGACAGTGTTAGGAACCTGGAGCAATAGCTTGAGGACCTCTGTCTGGTCAGGGAGAGTGAGGCAGTCATAGACAGGAGTTACAGGGAGGTGGTCACTCCCGGACCACGGGAGGCAGACAAGAGGGTCACTGTTAGGAAGGGCAAGGGGCAGAGGCAGGGACTGGCGAGTACCCCGGTGGCTGTATACCTGGAAAATAGGTACTCATGTTTGAGTTCGATTGGAGCGGACAGCCTTCCTGGGAGCAGCAACAGCGGCCGGACCTCTGGCACAGAGATTGGCCCTGATGCTCAGAAGGGTAGCAAAAAGAGGAGGGCAATTGTAATAGGGGACTCCATAGTTAGGGGGTCAGATTGGCGATTCTGTGGACGCAGTCGGGAGACCCGGATGGTAGTTTGCCTCCCTGGTGCTAGGGTCTCGGATGTGTCGGAACGTGTCGAAAAGATTCTGAAAAGGGAGGAAGAGGAGCCTGATGTTGTGGTACACATAAGTACCAATGACATAGACAGAAAAAGAGAAGAGGTCCTGAAAGGAGAATTTAGGGAGTTGGGGGAAATTTAAGGAGAATGACCAAAAGAGTAACAATTTCACGATTACTGCCTGTGCCACGTGACAGTGAGAGTAAAAATGGAATGAGGTGGAGGATAAATGCGTGGCTGAGGGACTGGTGCAGTGGGCAGGGATTCCAGTTTCTTGATCACTGGGACCTCTTTTGGGGAAGGCATGATCTGTATAAAAAGGACAGGTTGCACTTGAACTCGAGGGGAACCAATATCCTGGCGGGGAGATTTGCAAAGGAGACTTTAAACTAGAAAGGCTGGGGGGAGGGACTCGGGTAGAGGGGACTAGGGGACGGGGTGAGGGGCAAGAGGCAGAGATGGGAAGCACTCAGACCCAAAATGTAGGCGAGAAAGAGGAAAAATAAACAGAGAATAAGGGATGGTGGGTTTCTAAAATGTGTATATTTTAATGCAAGGAACATTGTAAGAAAGGTGGATGAACTTAGAGCCTGGATTGACACCTGGAAATATGATGTTGTGGCAATCAGTGAAACATGGTTGCGGGAGGGTTGTGATTGGAAACTAAATATTCCAGGATTTTGTTGCTTCAGGTGTGATAGAATTGGAGGGACCAGAGGTGGAGGGGTTGCATTGCTTGTCAGAGAAGAAATTACAGCAGTGCTTTGGCAGGACAAATTAGAGGGCTCATCTCGGGAGGCTACTTGGGTGGAACTGAGAAGTGGGAACGGTGTAGCAACACTTTTAGGGGTGTATTATAGACCGCCAAATGGGGAGCGAGAACTGGAAGTGCTAATATGTAAGGAGATAGCAGATATTAGTAGTAAGCACAAGGTAGTGATTGTGGGAGATTTCAATTTTCCAAAAATAGACTGGGAAACATATTCTGTAAATGGGCTGGATGGTTTGGAGTTTGTTAAATGTATACAGGATATTTTTTGCAGCAATACATAGAGATATCGACCAGAGAAGTGGCAGTGCTGGACCTCCTGTTAGGAAATGAGGCAGGTCAGGTGATGGACCTTCGGGTGAGCACTTCGGGACCACATTATTCGTGATCATAATACCATTAGTTTCAATATAATTATGGAGAGACTCAGAACTGGACCTAGGGTTGAGATTTTTGATTGGAGAAAGGCTAACTTTGAGGGAATGCGTAATGATTTAAAAGGAGTGAATTGGGACATTTTGTTTGATGGGAAGGATGTAGAAGAGAAATGGAGGACATTTAAAGGGGAAATTGTAGGAGTACAGAATCTTTATGTTCCTGTTCGGTTGAAAGGAAATAGTAAAAATTGGAAAAAGCCATGGTTTTCAAGGGAAATTGGACACTTGGTTCGAAAAAAGAGAGATATCTACAATAATTATAGGAGGCATGGAGTAAATGAGGTGCTAGATGAGTATAAAGAATGTAAAAAGAATCTTAAGAAAGAAATAAGAAAAGCTAAAAGAAGATATGAGGTTGCTTTGGCAAGAAAGGTCTGAACGAAATTTCATTCCTGGCAGTCATACATTTAATAAATCAGCAAAACACAATAAACACAAATTAACATCCACCACAGTGAGTTCACCAAGCACCTCCCCACTGTGGTGGAAGGCAAAAGTCTTAAGTCTTTGTGGCTTTCCTACTTGCTCTCCCTCTGCGCTGAGGCGATCCAGGCCTCCGATGTTTTGACCCCACAGGTGATGGTAAGTAAGTCAGTCCCGCGGCTGAATCCGAGCTCCGCGAACGGGCCCGTTTAAACTCCGCGGCCCGGGGTGGTTGAAGCTGCCGAAGCTACCGCCCTCCAGTCCAGCGGGTGAAGCTGTTGCCGCGGGAGCCCCAGAAAAACAGAACACCAACCTGTGACCTGCGAGCTCCCAACGATGGTGTCTGCTGGCCCCACAGCCGAGCCGCCGAGGTCGCTGCTGCCGCCGGGACACCTCCTCAGTCCCGAGTCAGGCCATCACCACCGCCGGAGCCTCCCACAACCCCGAGTCAGACCGTCACCGCCGCCGGAACCCACCACAGCCCTGAAGTCGGCCAGCCTCGTGCTGGCTGGCTCTGCCTCCGGAGTCTCGGGTCAGTCGCAGTTGGAGGCCGCCAGCTCCGCCATTAGGCCTCAGCACAGACGGAGATGGGGGATACGACAAAAAAAAAGTTGCATCCCTCTGAAGGAACAGACTAAAAACAAGTTTCTCCCCCCCCCCCCCCCCCCCCACACACACACACACACACACACACACAAACTAACAACTCAAATTAACTGGCTAAAACAGGACAGGGACAACAAAAAAAAGAAAAAAAAAAGAAAAAACAGATGGACTGCAGGCAAGCCGCAGCTGCTAGCGCCACCACTTCCGGAATCAGGTGTAGCAAGGTCATGATGGTGAGTGCTGGTATACCCGAGGAAGAGCCAGTAAGGGTACAGTACATGTTAGTTTAAAATACCCAGAGCTTCTTACCAGGTCTGCTGTCATATAAAGTAAAACCAGGTAAATGAGGTGCTTTTAGTTAATTCCAAAGCGAACTGCTCATATATTGTGAAGGCTGATTCAACATGTTATCATCTTTGAGCCCGCAGTGAAGTTCATGGATACCATATCCAGATACCTTGCATGTGCTGGATTCTATTGTGCATCTCCAGACATCTTGTTGTGTTGATATATCAGCTGTATAGATGTCCCAAAAAGGGTAATGGTGCACTATATTATGGTCCACTAAATCCAGTTTTCATGCAGAGTGTACAAACATTGGATTCATTGATAGAAGAGAAGATTTACGAGGATGCTGTCAGGACTCGGGGGCCTGAGCACAAGGGATATGTTGAGCAGGCTAGGACTTTATTCCTTGGAGTGCAGAAGGATAAGGGGTGATATTATAGTGAAAAAGATCACAAGAGATATAAATAGGGTAAATACATAGAGCCGTTTACCCAGAATAGGGGAGTCAAGAACCAGCGGACATAGATGTAAGGTGAGTGGGGGAAAATATTTAATAGGTACCTAAGGGCAAGCTTTTTACACAAGGGTGGTAAGAATATGACACAAGCTGCAGAGGATGTAGTTGAGGCTGGTATTATCACACGTTTAAGAAACAGTACATGGATAAGATTGGTTTGGCGGGATATGGGTCAAACGCAGGCAGGGACTAGTGTAGATAAGTCATGTTGGGCTTCATTGTGGAATTCTCTGCCACAGAGGGCAATGGAGGCCAATTCACTGGATGTTTTCAAGAGAGAGTTAGATATTGCACTTAGGGCTAATGGAATGAAGGATATGGAGAGAAAGCAGGAAGGGGGTACTGATTTTGGACAATCGGCCATGATCATATTGAATGGCTGTGCTGGCTCGAAGGAACGAACGGCCTACTCCTGCACCTTCTTTCTATGTTTCAATGTTTCTATGGTCGGCATGGGCAAGTTGGGCTGAAGTGCCTGTTTCCATGCTATATGACACATATCTCTAGTTTCTCTAGTCTCTAGTCTCTACTCATTGCTTCTAAGCAATCTCATATCTGGAACCTCATGCATTTTCCCCATCTAATTTTCCCAGAGACATAGTTCTATATAGAAATAAATATATTAAACATCTACAGCCTCTTGTAATGATTGGTTATTTATTAATCATTCTCTTTGTAACTATCTTAAACTATTTTATACTTTTTGATTCAGGAACTAAGGGCTAAGAGCTTACCAAACCTAAATTAGGTTGATCACAAATGTACCTCTGTGTTCGATCCTTTAATTGAATGATTGTGAAGTGCAAAACGCTATCTTTAGACTTCAGACTTTGGAGATACAGTGTGGAAACAGGCCCGGCAGCACATTGAGCCCACGCCGAGCAGCAATCACCCCGTACACTAGCACTATCTTACACACCAAGGACAATTCACAATTTTTTACCAAAGCCAATTAACCTACAAACCTGTACGTCTTTGGAGTGTGGCAGAAAACCAGAGCACACAAAGGAAAACCACACCATCACAGGAAGAACGTACAAACTCTGTACAGACAGCAGCTGTAGTCAGGATTGAACCAGGGTCTCCGGCTCTGTAAGGCAGCAACTCTACCACTGCGTCACTGTGCACTCTTAGAAGAATTGTAGGTGCCTGGCACATTTTTGACCTATCTAATCTATGCCAGTGAAAAATAGACAATTATTAGTAATCCCACCTCCCAGGACTTAGTTCAAGGCCCAATAGCTCATGCCTGTTCCAGTGTTCATCCAGATTCACTTCTAAATATATTGAAGCAGAATAATACCAGAGGATTGACCCTAGTCATGGTCATGACCTCGGGAAATCCTGGCCACGGACCACGGGGAACCCGCTGCTGAGACCCCGGAAGTGCGGGTAGCGGGCGGCGGTCGACTTTGCTTTCGAGTCGCTGGTGGTGGAGCCAGCGGCTTCCGACTGGTGCTGGTAGCACCTAGGCAACCCTGTTTGGAGGGTTAGCCACAAAATTATATATCTCTCTCTGCGGAGGGGAGCATAGGGAAGAGGCCCGTTTATTCCAACAGTCGGGCCAGGAGCACCTAGGCAACCCTGCTTGGCGGGTTAGCCACAAAATTATATATCCCTCTCTGAGGAGGGGAGCGTTGGAAAGAGGCCCTTTAACTTAAATGAGTCGGGCCAGAAGATGGAGCACCTGATGGAGAGGTGCTCCACAATGATATACTCCAAAGGAGGGAGTTATCAGCATGGGCCTCATCGGGAGTCCGTGGCAGTGGCACCTTTTTTATGGTTGCACAATGTCTCCCTCTCTGAGGAGGGGAGCATTCAGGGTCAGTTCAGTCTGACGCAGAGCAATAATCCTGAGATAGGTCCGTAGGAGGGGCCATGTCAGCGCAGGTATTTTCAGGGACCTGCGGCAGCACCTGTTCTGAGGGCTGCCTACGAATCTCCCTTTCTGTGGAGGGGAGTGCGAGTGGTCAGTGTGTAACTGACTTCAATTTTGATATATGTCCATGGAACATACTGGAGCACATGTATATGGCTTTAAGGAAATAATCGCAAATGAAAGGGTTACTGCCATGGGCAGGAAATCCAGAAGGGGCCAGACTTCCCCTCACGGCCGGCAATGAACAGCGCTATCAGGGGTGCCATTGGAGAAAGGAAACCAGCCGCCAAAGCTTCTCTTCAGGTAGGGCTTATTCCAATAGGTATACCTGGATGAGGAATCAAAAGCTGTCAGACCAATCAACGTACCAACAACGAACAAAGCTTCATCATTTCGGCAACGACACATCCTACGCCTCATTGGCAGTAAGCAGTTCACTGAAGCTGATGGCAGCTTGAAAGCTGGGCAGAGGTCTTTCAGGCCAAGGTCCAAGCCGGTCTCAGGAAATATGGAATGTACACACCCTACCAGTCCTACTCTTCAATCAAGGACCAGAATAGAACCCACATCAGGGGCTCTTGGGCTTGCCATAAGACCACCACTAGCCATAAAGGTAGGTGGGTCTGGTTCTTCCGAAACATGGGGTATGTGGACCGCTTAGAGTGGTAATATTTACGCTTGTTTTTTGTACAAATGACAATGATAACATGAGATTCAGATTCATTGATAACATGTGATTGGTTTATTTTTGCACTGTATACAAGCGTTCAAAGCATGGCAAGAGTTGTCTTTTAAGGGAGGCTCAGTATCATGGCCAGAATTACCTTCCGAGACAGGCTCGGAAATTTGGTCAAAGTTGTCGTTCAAGGTAGGCACAGAATTATAGCAGGTGTGGCCTGTTCATCTTTGATTTAACTCGTATGTGCACCAGAGACTTTTCAGAATGTGGAATCTTGTTCCTGTTAAACAACTGATTTCCATTCTCAGGGATCGTTGGAGACATTTGAATGGGACAACGATAACAATTAAAGCGTTGCAAAATGGGCTGCTTCAGCTCCTAGGTTATTTACCAAATGATTAAACCAGTGCTTGGACTGCCAAAAGCTCAAAAACACTTGTTCAGGCTTATCTGGATGGTATTCTAAACACTGTTTCAGCTGCAAATAATAATTAAGAAATTGAGGCTCCTCATCCATCCAGTTAAATTGTTAGTCAAAACCAACTACCATTATTGATTATTGGGGTTTACCTTTAATTATAAATTTGTCTGTGACTCCGCCCTGGAGCAAGAGATTGGAAACAATTGAAGTCTGTAACAACCTTGTTGTTATAAAGCAGCCAACTATTCAATAAGTGTAATTGGCAATTAGCAGCTGGGTTTCAGCAGTGCAAATTGGACCTTTGCATTATCAGAACTTACAACATGCAAAGTAGCAACTTCTCAGATACCATGTAGGTCATTGTTAACAGATCTATGCAATCATCAGCTGATGCCACCAAAGTTACAATGGTGGACAGACAGTATTCGCATTGCTCCAGTACGTTTGGTCATTTAACTTTCAGTTATCTTACAAACTGATGATATAACCATATAACATATAACCATATAACAATTACGGCACGGAAACAGGCCATCTCGGCCCTTCAATTCCGTGCCGAACACCTTTTTTCCCTTAGTCCCACCTGCCTGCACTCATACCATAACCCTCCATACCCTTCTCATCCATACGCCTATCCAATTTATTTTTAAATGATACCAACGAACCTGCTGCCACCACTTCCAGTGGAAGCTCATTCCACACCGCTACCACTCTCTGAGTAAAGAAGTTCCCCCTCATGTTACCCCTAAACTTCTGTCCCTTAATTCTAAAGTCATATCCTCTTGTTTGAATCTTCCCTATTCTCAAAGGGAAAAGCTTGTCCACATTAACTCTGTCTATCCCTCTCATCATTTTAAAGACCTCTATCAAGTCCCCCCTTAACCTTCTGCGCTCCAGAGAATAAAGACCTAACTTATTCAACCTATCTCTGTAACTTAGCTGTTGAAACCCAGGCAACATTCTAGTAAATCTCCTCTGTACCCTCTCTATTTTGTTGACATCCTTCGTATAATTGGGCGACCAAAATTGTACACCATACTCCAGATTTGGTCTCACCAATGCCTTGTACAATTCTAACATTACATCCCAGACTTCTATACTCAATGCTCTGATTTATAAAGGCTAGCATACCAAAAGCTTTCTTTACAACCCTATCTATATGAGATGCCACCTTCAAGGAACTATGCACGGTTATTCCCAGATCCCTCTGTTCAACTGTATTCTTCAACTCCCTACCATTCATCATGTACGTCCTATTTTGATTTGTCCTGCCAAGGTGTAGCACCTCACATTTATCAGCATTAAACTCCATCTGCCATCTTTCAGCCCATTTTTCCAACTGGCCTAAATCACTCTGTAGACTTTGGAAATCCTCTTCATTATCCACAGCACCCCATATCTTGGTATCATCTGGATACTTACTAATCCAATTTACCACCCCTTCATCCAGATCATTTATGTACATGACAAACAACAAAGGACCCAACACAGATCCCTGAGGCACTCCACTAGTCACCTGCCTCCAACTCGACAAGCAGCCATCCACCATTACCCTCTGGCTTCTCCCATTCAGCCACTGTTGAATCCATCTTGCTATTCCTGCATTTATACCCAACAGTTGAACCTTCTTAACCAACCTTCCATGAGGAACCTTGTCAAAGGCCTTACTAAAGTCCATATAGACAACATCCACTGCTTTATCCTCGTCAATTTCCCTAGTAACCGCTTCAAAAAATTCAAGAAGATTAGTCAAACATGACCTTCCAGGCATAAATCCATGTTGACTGTTCCTAATTAGACCCTGTTTATCCAGATGCTTATATATATTATCTCTAAGTATCTTTTCCATTCATTTGCCCACCACTGAGGTCAAACTAACAGGTCTATAATTGCTAGGTTTACTCTTAGAACCCTTTTTAAACAATGGAACAACATGAGCAGTACGCCAATCCTCGGGGACTATTCCCGTTTCTAATGACATTTGAAATATTTCTGTTATAGCCCCGGCTATTTCTACACTAACTTCCCTCAATGTCCTAGGGAATATCCTGTCAGGACCTGGAGACTTATCCACTTTTATATTTTTCAAAAGTGCCAGTACTTCTTTTACTTTGAAACTCATAGTATCCATAGCTACTCTACTAGTTTCCCTTACCTCACATAATTCAATATCCTTCTCCTTGGTGAATACTGAAGAAAATAAATTGTTCAATATCTCCCCCATCTCTTTTGGCTCTACAGATAGCTGTCCACTCGGTCTCTCCAATGGACCAATTTTATCCCTTGTTATCCTTTTGCTATTAATATAGCTGTAGAAACCCTTTGGATTTACTGTCACCTTACTTGCCAAAGCAACCTCATATCTTCTTTTAGCTTTTCTAATTTCTTTCTTAAGATTCATTTTACATTCCTTATACTCCTCAAGCACCTCATTTACTTCATGCTGCCTATAATTATTGTAGATCTCCCTCTTTTTCCGAACAAGGAAAATTTCCCTTGAAAACCAGGGCTCTTTCCAATTTTTACTGGTTCCTTTCAACCGAACAGGAACATAGTAGGCACCTCTATGTATTGCTGCAAAAAACTATCCTGCACACCTTTTACAAACTCCAAACCATCCAGCCCATTTACAGAATGTGTTTCCCAGTCTATATGTGGAAAGTTGAAATCTCCCACAATCACTACCTTGTGCTTACTACTAATATCTGCTATCTCTTTACATATTTGCTCTTCCAATTCTCGTTCCCCATTTGGCGGTCTATAATACACCCCCATAAGTGTTGCTACACCTTTCCCACTTCTCAGTTCCACCCAAATAGCCTCCCTAGATGAGCCCTCCAATCTATCCTGCCAAAGCACTGCTGTAATATCTTCCCTGACTAGCAATGCAACACCTCCACCTCTTGCCCCTCCAATTCTATCACACCTGAAGCAACGAAATCCTGGAATATTTAGTTTCCAATCACAGCCCTCCTGCAACCATGTTTCACTGATCACCACAACATCATACTTCCAGGTGTCTATCCAGATTCTAAGCTCATCCACCTTTCTTACAATGCTCCTAGCATTAAAATATGCACATTTAAGAAACCCCCCATCTCATATTCTCTGTTTATTTCCTTTTTTTTCTTTCTCCTCTTGTGTCCGAGTGCTTCCCTTTTCTGCTTCCTGCCTCCCATTCTGTCTACTAGCTTTTGCTATTTGCATCCCTCGCCCCAACCATTCTAGTTTAAAGTCCCCCAGTGGCCTTTGCAAATTTCCCCACCAGGATATTGGTCCCCCTTGGGTTCAAGTGCAACCCATCCTTTCTGTACAGGTCCCATCTACCCCAAAAGAAGTTCCAATGATCCAGAAACTTGAATCCCTGCCCTCTGCACCAGTCTTTCAGCCAAGCATTTATCCTCCACCTTGCTCCATTTCTACCCTCACTGTCGCGTGGCACGGGCAGTAATCCTGAGATTGTTACCTTTTTGGTCCTTTTCCTCAACTCTCCTCCCAAGTCCTTAAATCCTCCCTTCAGGACCTCTTCCCTTTTTTTTGCCCATGTCATTGGTACCTATATGTACCACGACCTCAGGCTCCTCTCCCTCAGTTTTGAGGATATCTTGGACACGTTGAGACACGTCCGAGACCTTGGCACCAGGGAGGCAGACCACCATCCCGGTCTCCCGACTGCGTCCACAGAATCGCCTATCCGACCCCCTAACAATAGAGTCCCCAATTACTATTGCCCTCCTCTTTTTTCCCTACCTTTCGGAGCAACAGGGCCGGTCTCTGTGCTGAAGGCCCGTCCGCTGTCGCTACCCCCGGGTAGGCTGTCACCCCCATCCGTACTCAAACAGGAGTACTTATTTGCCAGGTGTACTGACGTTAGAGTACTCACTCGTTCATGCCTCTGCCCCTTGCCCTTCCTTAGCGTGACCCACATGTCTCTCTCCTGTGGTTTTGGAGTGACCACCTCCCTATAACTCTCCTCTATCACCTCTTCACTCTCCCTGAACAGGCAGAGGTCATCGAGCTGCTGCTCCAGGATCCTAATACGGTACCTGGTGCAGATGTGGATGTCAAGAGGGCCATCCGACACCATGACCTCCCACATCTGACATGCAGTACAGTACACTGCTCTGGCTGACATTCTCTCGCCTTACCCTGGATCCGATACCAGTATAATATAATAGATACTGCTGTGAGAAATCAGCAGGTATCTGACTCAAACAGCTGCTCCCTCTTGACCTTAAACCTACACCTTTATCATACAAACCAAAAGCACTGTACCTTTACTAAAACACTGTACCTTTACTAAAACACTGTATCTTTACTAAAGCACTGTACCTTTACTAACCCACTGTACCTTTAACCAGAAAGCAGAAATACTAACCCGAGGTTCCACCCAATCAGCTGCTTCCTCTAGTCTGCTTCCACAAATCAGCGGCTTCCACCAGAAACCTCCCTATTCAGTATGGAAACTCCCCCTCAGCGCAGGTAACTCCACCCTCTCTCTCCAACGCCTCCCCGGGCCTCTGTGAAAAGCAAGCCCCGCGCTAGATTTATACTCACAGTGCAGGTAACTCCACCCTCTCTCTCCAACAGCTCCCCGGGCCTCTCAATAGTGCTCAAATGATAGTGCTCAAAGATGGGAAATTACTATCCCATCTCTAGTCACAGAGGCGGATGGGATGTGCATGAGTTACCAATCCCTCAGTTATGTGGTATAAACTACCTAAAATCACTAGGTGCATTCTATGGGTTAAAGGCTTATTGTGCGAATATGCATATCTGCATGCTCACCAACAAGTTGACACACTATGGTGGTGGCATATATTAATCACATGAGCTCAATCAAGCTAATATCCTGTGATAGTTTACCTAACCTAATTTGGCGCTGGTGTATCATCACGTAAACCAATGACGACACAGAATGGATGTTGGATCACTAAGTATTTAATGACATTGTGGATTGATGGAACACCAAATATCGATTTGTTTGCATCTAGTCTCAATCACCAGTTGCAAAATATCTGGCATGGTGGCCATTCTCAGGGGCAGTGGCGATGGATGCATTCTCGCTACACTGGGAAGGAATGTGCGTTATGTCTGTCCTCAATTTTGCCTCATCAGTCGGTGCTTGCTTAAAAACCAGCAAGACTCCGCCTCAGGCTTGATAGTCCCTGACTGGCCTACACAGCCATGGATCCACTCATACTGCAAATGATAACAGAACCTTTTATGGCTCTTCCCAAATGCAGAAATCTGCTGGTTTACCCAGTGACTGGGTAGAACCATCCTCTGCATGAGCAACTAAAATTGTTGGGTGCAGACTACGAGAAGACCTTTCCTGGGGTACGGACTGTCAGGTTGTACGGTGGATGTAATCACTGCGGCCTGAAGAGATAATACCAAGAAACAGTACATCTCCTATATCAAGGAATGTAAGTTTCCTGTTTACAGTCCAATATATTGTATGACACGGTACGTATTCCTCTTGGTATTCCTCTCAAAGCTATATTTCACGAGAGATGGAGTTATCGTGCTATAAATTGTGCTAGAAGTGCCTTGTCGTCATACTTCCTGCTGGGGTCGGGACACCATGCTGTCGCGTCTCGACCTCTGATATCCAGATTTATGAAGGGTATCTTCAACTCAAATTCCCCCAGGCCCAGGTACTCGGAGATATGGGATGTTATGTCCTGCTGCCGCTGCGTCGCCGGTGGGCTCCAGCTACATTCCTGTCACCTGTCTAAATCACCTACAAAGTGGTATCTCTAATGGCGCTGGGTTCAGCGTAACGGGTCCAGTCGTTGCATAACAAAATTTTGGGCAACAAAAGCTGGTTCTGCTGGTCACATCTACATCTTGAAAATTAAAAAAATACTTGACTAAGAGGGATGCATTGGGTCCCTGTCACACAGGAAGCCTGGTCCCCCAATGCAACCCGTTCCCCAATGCAAAATTCCACCACTCACCTGTTTCCCCAATGTAACCCATTCCCCCAACGCAATATTCCACCACTCAACCATAGCCCCCAACTGTGCAGGAGTGGCTTATTTCCCCTCATTCCCCCGCACTCCCTTCCCCACCTCTTAATCCTCCCTCTTCTTTCCCGTCTCCTCCTCTCAGTTATTAATTACAAAGTAGGTTTTTAAAAATTTAAATATCCATAACTTGTGAAATATAACATCAAATCTGAAGTAAACTTGACAAGACCGACGATGGGAAAAGCTGAGTAAGGTTCTCCAAAAATTTCAGCATTACCATTGGGTCCCAGTCACATGGGAGGCCTGGTCCCCCAACGCACCCCATTCCCCAACACAATTCCACCATTCACCCATAGCCCCTAACTGCTAAGGCGTGGCTCATTTCCCCATTTCCCCAAGCAATCTCTCCCCCTCCTCTTCATGTGTGGGAGGAGAGGGGGGGAGGGAAGTTGGGTGTGTGGCAAGGGGGTGTGGGGTGGGAGGAGAGGAACTGTGTGTGTGGACGGGGAGGGGTAGAAGGGGGGAGAAGGTGGTGTGAGGGGAGGTGGGGTGTGTTGTGGATGGGCTGTGAGGTGGAAGGGGAGGAGGGTGTGTGTGGATGGGGAGTTGTAGGAGTTGGGAGGGTGGTATGGGGGTTGTGAGGAGGAGGGGGTTGTGGGGGAGGGGTGGTTGTGGGGGAGGGGGGTTTGTGTGGGGAGCGGGGGTTTGTGGGGTCGGCAGGGTGTGGGGGGGTTACGGGCGGTGGGGTGTGTGGGCAGCGGGGTGTGTGTGGGGTGTGTGTGGGGCGGGTGTGTGGGGGCCAGTGGTCTGGGCGGTGGGTGTGCTTGGGGAGGGGGTGGCTGTGTGTGGGGGGAGGTGTGGGGGTGGGGGTGGGGGTGTGGGGGTGTGGGCAGGGGTGTACGTAGGTGGCAGTGTGTTTGCGAGGGTGTGTGGGTGTGTGCGTGTGGGGTGAGTGTGTGTATGTGGGGGTGTGTATGTGGGGGGCTGGGTGTGTGGGGCTGGGTGTATGTGGGGGGGGCTAGGTGTATGTGGGGGGGCTGGGTGTGTGTGGGCAGGGTTGTTTGTGTGTGGGCAGGTGGGCTTGTGGGGGGAGAGAGGGGTGTTTGAGTGGGGGGAGTTGTGGGGGTAGAGTGGTGTGTGCATGGGGGGGTTTGAGCTCGAAGGAAACATGGGGAAATGCCATGGGGAGAGGGGTGGCATCACTGGGGAGGGGGGAGGAGTCAGCGAGGGGGACCAGAGGGGTAGTGGTTGGAATTGGCAGTACAATGGGGACTCACTGCAGGTGCTGGTCGCAGGTTGCAGGTCATTCTCCTCTGCCGGGATCAGAGTTTGCGCTTTCTGCTTGGCAACATCGGCGACAACCCCAACTGCGGGCTGGGCTGGGTCTCCGACTCTGGGGTGGGCTGGGCTGGGTCTCCTATGCTGCGCAGGGCTGGGTCGTGTCTCCGACGCTGGGCTGCTGCTTGGGGCTGGGCTGCTGCTTGGGGCTGGGCTGCTGATTGGGGCGGGGCTGCTGCTTGGGGCGGGGTGGGGCAGCGCTGGGCTGGGTTGCTTGTGGCTGGGCTGGGCTGCTTCGGGTCCCTCCAAAAGTCCGATTGAAATCTCCGTCGGCCATCTTCAGCACCAGTAAAGAAAGACGCGATTGCGCAGGAAATGGCGGACCGTCCTGGAGAGTGACAGGGGAAGGGACTAATTCATGCTGCGCTGACTGGTAGGTGAAGAGATGGCTCTGTGCATGCCTGGTTTTTAAGATTTAAAAACCTCTCTAACTTTTATGACATTCAACCAATCGGAACGAAAGTTGGCGCATTCGCAGCACAGGAGAACAGTGAGTGAACTGGCGAAAGATCGTGAACTTTTTTTGCGCAAATAGAAAGACCGCCAAATCAGAAGATAACAAGATCGGAGTTTTAGTTATGTATTAGACTAAGTGGGACCCGTTGGCTCCCAGCTTTATACGGGAAGGCTGGTCTCCCAATGCAATATTCCAATATTCCACTCTGCACCAATTCCAATATTGGTGGCCAGTGGGAAGGGGGGGGGGGCAGAGGGGCTTTCTGGAGTGCTAGTATGCATGTTGTGGGCTTAAGGAACTGGTTTCCAGAGGGCTAGTATGGACATTGTGGGTCAAATGGATTATTGGGCAGGCGGCTGGCCTGTTGTGCTGGCAGTTCACTCACTCAAGGCTGGTGGGCTGGCAGTTGACTCACGGCTATTCCTTGAAATTCCATTTCAAGCAGGGTGCAAGATCACCAAATTCAAGTGCAGTTTCATACCATTTCAAGCAGGGTGCAAGGCCACTAAAGACAGCGAGTCGTGATCTCTCCCTCCTCCATCTTGCAGAGACTGAGCCATGCCCACACTTCTGGGTTTATAATTCCTCCCCCCTCCCACCAGCAGGGGCGTGACTTTCATGGTATGATTGGCAGGAGAGAGAATCTCAAAAAAATTTAAACACTAATAACTCTTTTATTTTTCATCATGGGAAAAATCCTCGGCACCTGATGAGCGGAGGGGGACTGAGTAAGATGGCCAAAAATCACAGCCGTATGTGGTAGTATTCTTTCTAAAATCAAAGGACAAAAGACAAAGGAATAAAGGACATTTATTATCACATACACCAATTGGTGTAGTGAAATTTGACTTGCCAATGCAGTACATGAATAAAGATAATACACAACACTAGAGTATTTAACAAAAAACATAAAAACATCCCCCCACAATGGTCCCCCAACTCAACCCATTAGCGAGCATAAGGTTCCAGCACTCCCCTGCCGCCCCCAGCACTAGCTTTTAAATAAAATCCAATTGCACTTCCCCTGCATGCCAATTGCAATAACAATTCACCCTCCCCCCTCCTGTTGAAGCACCTGCTGCCAGGAGCTGGAGCAAATGTTGTATGATGGCAATGTTGTTGCATATTCGGGTGAGGACCATGATATCCCATTCAGGTGAAAACTTGGTAGAAGCATACAGTGTTCCCGTATTGCAACTTTTTATCGAAATCTGTTGGAAGCTGGTGCAGCAAGGATTTTAACAGTAAAAATCTTGTTAAAGTTGGCTTTTCTAAACCTTGAAATATCAATAACGTGAAATATAACATCAAATCTGAAGGAAAATATTAGACTGACGACGGGCAAAAGCTGAGTAAGATTCTGCCAAAATGTTTGTGCTATTGTGTATCGTTTTGGCATAGCTCCTTGAGATCACAGACAGACAGACAAACAAGTCAAGACTTTAGTAGTATATAGATATACATAGTATAGATGATTTATAGATATTTACAAAATGCAATTTCCTTTTGAATTAATAAGTTATCTGCAAATAATTGTTTTTGGAAAAATGCGTCCAATATAGCCAAGGCACCTGTGTCTTATAGGAGTACAAAGGCATGGATCTTATAAACAATTCATGGCCGTACTGATGGATAAGACATGGTGGATGTTCCCAATCAGTAAATTTTCTTGGAGAGCAATTCATTTGTCCCAGTATGCAGAGCCATTATTGACCTGTAAGCCTATAGACATATGGACTCATACCTCTGTTAAAGTTCAATTTGCTTCATACAGATAACAACACAAACGTTAGTAATACAGCAACGTCTTTATTTCGCCAGGTAGGTCTGGGAGGACAGCTCTCACAGTATGTAAACAAAGACTACAGTCCCTCTTTCTCCACACACAGAGGGAATGTTCAATCAGATATATTTACACACTAATAATCAACAATTCAGCAATTATTTATCTTACAGATCATTGTACACCCTCTTGCCTTGTCCATATATGGTTAAAATTAGAGGATTGACAGGTTCTTCTGATAGAGGAAAGGTTAGCCCATATATGGTTATGCTGAAGGAGCTTTTTTTGCATATTCAACCATTCGTTTTTGACCTTGTTGATTAATTGTTTGTACATTACAATCTGTAGAGCAGAGGGTATGAACCGAGTTGGCTGAACATCTTTCTGATTGTTCATTAGAGCAAACATATCGAGTGTTATTGCGCTGAAGTCCCGCTGTGTAAGAGAAGAAAGGCAAAACATTTATGTTATTGTGCTGTAATCTCACTAGTGTTTATATTATAGAAACACTAGCGAGACACCTGATGTTTTTGCAGAACTCTCGCTAGTGTAGCAGGAGAAAGGTTAGGCATAACCTAAATTTATAGCAGAATCCATTTTGTAACTTCTAAATCTTTAAACTCTTTCACTATGCTTTTTGACAGCAAATATTCTGTCCCATTGATATGCAACTGCTCTGTAATCATGTGTGCAAATCTGTGAATGTGCTATCAAACCACTGTTGCTGATGTTGTGATACATTCTTTTTTTTTCTATCATAATCTGATACATCAGAATGATTGCACAGATAGCTTTTCAGAGGCATAAGCGAGTTTGGTATTCTGTAAAATGCAAGGAATCATGGAATGTGGCAAAGGTCATTTATGATTTTATAACCATATAAGCATATAACAATTACAGCACGGAAACAGGCCTTCTCGGCCCCTCCAGTCCGTACTGTCCATTTATTTTCCCTAGTCCCATCTACCTGCACTCAGACCATACCCCTCCATTCCCTTCTTGTCCATATACCTATCCACTTTACTTTTAAATGTTAAAATCGATCCTGCCTCCACCACTTCTGCAGGAAGATCATTCCACACAGTCACCACTCTCTGAGTAAAGAAGTTCCCCCTCATGTTACCCCTAAACTTCTGTCCGTTAATTCTCATGCATTGCCCTCTTGTTTGAATCTTTCCTACCCTCAATGGGAAAAGCTTATCCACGTCAACTCTGTCTATCCCTTTCTTCATTTTAAAGACCTCAATCAAGTCCCCCCTTAACCTTCGGCGCTCGAGAGAATAAAGACCTAACTTGTTTTTTTTTGTTAATATTTTTTATTAGAAGTTAATGCATATTGATACATATTAAGACAATTTAAAATGTAAGAAATAAAAGAGAAACAAAGGAATTTACTATTCATCACATACATTCTTAATATTTATAAAATTTACAGTCATTCTTGTTTATACTTCTACATATTTTTAAAATTATTTTTAATAAAGAAGGAAATTAATAGAAAGAAATAATAAAAGAAATTAAAATAATAATAAAAATAGAAAATCAATAATATGAGTGGAGTTTTAAACATTCTATTCTACATTGGAGATATATCAGTGATCTATTATATATAATTCTTCATCCATTCCCCATCCAGGTTTCAGTCAGGCCCTCGAACCGAGCCCATTTGTCCCTTTAGATAATCAATAAATGGAGACCATGTTCCTCTAAACTGATCTAGCCTGTCCGAGAGGACAAGTCTTAATCTTTCCAAATGAAGTGTCTCCGACATTTCTGTAATCCACATTTTAATAGTGGGGTTGGTAGGACCTTTCCAAAATTTTAGTATTAATTTTTTACCAATTATTAAACTATAATCGATAAAAATTTGTTGTTTTGTTGTTAGTGATTGATCAGTTTCTAATATACCTAAAATAATTAATTTAGAATCTGGATATAGATTTGTATTAACTACCTTCGAAATTATCTTAAAAATTTCTGACCAAAAATTAGTAATTTTAATACATTTGGTAAATGAATGCGTTAAGTTGGCTTCTAGGTGTTGACATTTGTCACATATAGAAGAAACATTTGGAAAAATTCTATTTAGTTTGGACTTTGAGAGATGTAATCTATGTAAATTTTTAAATTGTATCAGAGAGTGTCTGGCATTTAATGAGCAGTAGTGTATATGTTGTAAACATTCCTCCCATACTTCTAAACTAATTGATTGTCCTAATTCACTTTCCCATGCTTGCCTATATATTTCTGACAGTGGTACATCATTTTCCAATAAAATATAAATATATAATCTGAAATTCTAAGATATTCAAAAAGTTAAAGAATTTATTTTAATTTAATATTTAATGTGTTGCTACTGGAATAAGAAAATATGACTTTTGTTAGAAACATTTTCTCATCTTTATTCATAATATATGTGTAAAAATATATTTAATCTGAGGAATGGGGGTGCCAGGTAGCGGGAGAGTGGAGTATAACAGCGAGAGAGAGGTGGCCTAAGCACGTGGTAGACAGGGGAAGAGACTGGACTGGCGGAGAGACAGTCTCGGCAGCTGAGCTGCTGCGTGTGTACAGATCTGCGTTTCATCCGTAGTCAGGATCGAACCCGGGTCTCCAGTGTTGCAAGTGCTGTTGAATTGTTACTGGCCCGTCCCCGTCTCCATCCCTGTCCGGGGGCTGCCGGAGATGTTCTGGGTGACCCTGGACTGGCAGGACACTGGCCAGGAACAGTGGCGGCCCCAGATTTACAGCCAGTGTGGCAAAGAATGCTAACTCCAGCTCAACTCTGCTCCACTCCCGAGGAACCCATTCCCCGATGGGCAAGGGACCATCAGCTGCACCTCTTGCCTTAACCAGAGGCTGTCCGTTAACCCCCTCAGTACCGGCGAACGCCGAGCACCAGTCAGCACCGGGGATACACACAAAATGCTGGAGTAACTCAGCGGAACAGGCAGCATCTTTAGAGAAATGGAATAGGTGACGTTTCGGGTCGAGACCCTTCTCCAGACATGTTGCCACTACTCCGGGCCGGTGTCCCGTCAGTCCAGAATCACCCCGGACATCTCCGGATGCCCGCGGATAGGGATGGGACACTCAGGAGGGGACGGGGATGGTAGTGAGACTCCGTTCACAAATCTGACTCCTGGGGTTATATAGAAGAGGGGTGCCTGGTTCGCCCCTGTATAACAACCCTGTATATGACCTATGACCTTTGCATGTTCAGTCGGAATACAAAAATCGCCTATCCCTTTCACTTCTGGGTCAACACTGCTTTGAATCAAATTTGAACAATAAAATCATCAGTGATTATAAGGATTACAGTGGGTGATTACAGTGAAGGCAGCAGAAGGAGTGTGGTAGCTTGTTTATGGTCCCGCATAAGAGATTAGCATACAAACTTAAAGCACACGGTATTGGGGGTTCAGTATTGATGTGGATAGAGAACTGGCTAGCAGACAGGAGGCAAAGGGTAGGAGTAAACGGGTCCTTTTCAGAATGGCAGGCAGTGACTAGTGGGGTGCCGCAAGGCTCAGTGCTGGGACCCCAGCTATTTACAATATATATTAATGATTTGGACGAGGGAATTCAATGCAACATCTCCAAATTTGCAGATGATACCAAGCTGGGGGGTATAGTTAGGTGTGAGGAGGATGCTTGGAGGCTGCAGGGTGATTTGGATAGGCTGAGTGAATGGGCAGATGCATGGCAGATGCAGTATAATGTGGATAAATGTGAGGTTATCCACTTTGGTGGCAAAAACATGAGGGTAGACTATTATCTGAATGGTGGCAGATTAGGAAAGGGGGAGATGCAACGAGACCTGGGTGTCATGGTACACCAGTCATTGAAAGTAGGCATGCAGGTGCAGCAGGCAGTGAAGAAAGCAAATGGTATGTTAGCATTCATAGCGAAAGGATTTGAGTATAGGAGCAGGGAGGTTCTACTGCAGTTGTACAGGGTTTTGGTGAGGCCACACCTGGAGTATTGCGTACAGTTTTGGTCTCCAAATCTGAGGAAAGACATCCTTGCCATAGAGGGGGTACAGAGAAGATTCACCAGACTGATTCCTGGGATGTCAGGACTTTCATATGAGGAAAGATTGGATAGACTCGGCTTGTACTCGCTGGAATTTAGAAGATTGAGGGGGGATCTTATAGAAACTTACAAAATTCTTAAGGGGTTGGACAAGCTAGATGCTGGAAGATTGTTCCCGATGTTGGGGGAGTCCAGAACAAGGGGTCACAGTCTAAGGATAAGGGGGAATTCCTTTAGGACCGAAATGAGGAAAACATTCTTTACACAAAGAGTCGTGAGTCTCTGGAATTCTCTGCCACAGAAGGTAGTTGAGGCCAGTTCATTGGCTATATTTAAGAGGGCGTTAGATGTGGAACTTGTGGCTAAAGGGATCAGGGGGTATGGAGAGAAGGCAGGTACGGGATACTGAGTTGGATGATCAGCCATGATCACATTGAATGGCGGTGCAGGCTCGAAGGGCCGAATGGCCTACTCCTGCACCTATTTTCTATGTTTCTATGTCTATGTTTCTATGTTATCAAATCAATGTTGAAAAAAAATCTTTGCGAAGGGCTGGATGTGAACAAAAAAAAATGAAGTCCATAAGGTGCACCACCACTGTTACATTGACCCTATCAATTTCTTCTCTCTTCTTGCACACATCACCTTCCTTGGAGGTATTTAACAATGTTTTGTAAGGTGTGTCTCTTCATCCCTGTGTGCCCAAAGCTTGATAAAGCTTCTTCAGCATGTCTGGGTGCCTGGGTGTCATGCACATTGTAATTCATTTTTCTAGGGCTTCATTGATTAGGTTCCTCATGAATGTAATCGGGAAAATAATGTTGGTTTTAAGCAGGTATTTAATGACTGCTGTAAGATGCAAAGGGATCGGGAGGATGGACTGCTGCAAAGCAAAAGTGTCCTGGGAGCTTCCTGGGTGTACTTTACACACGAACATAAATACCATTTTGTGGTTGGATTACCAGTTGAACATTAATAGTGTGGATGCCCTTTCATTGAAAAACCCTTTGGGTGATCTGAAGCAGCTTTAATTGCAACATGTATCCATTACATTACTTCCTCTACTTGTGAAAGAGATACTGATAGCTGCAAATCTGAGTGTTTTCTCATTATGTTGGTGTAAGGGTGTCAGGGGTAATGGGGAGAAGGCAGGAGATCAGCCATGATTGTATGGCGGAGTAGACTTGATGTGCTGAATGACTGACTTCTGCTCCTAGAACATATGAACATATGAACTACATTTTCACACAAGAAACTTAGGAAACAACTGGGAAAACCTGTTGGCTAATTTCACCTTTGTATTTTTGTATTGAGTTCACTGGGGAAAATCAGGAAACCCATTCAGGAAACCCAAATATTGTGTAAAAGGTGTGGTGTAATTTCCCAAGGAAATATATACTTGTGACCAAGGGAATGCTGCGAAGATTTTCCTGTTTAATTCCTAGGATGGTGGGTTTCACTTTTGAGGAGTGATCACTTTTGAGGTTCTTCCACGCTGTACTATTCGATGATTAATCAGTCTGGGCAAAGAGTCTCTTGCAGAAAATAGAAAACAGAACAGTGCAGCATAGGAAAAGAGCCTCCAGCCCGCATGTCTGTGCCAAACATGATGCCATGATAAACTCTCATCTGCCTGCATATAATAGTGAGATTAAACGAGAACTTACCTGTTCGAAGTTTGATCTTTATTTTATGAGGAGTTACGATGAGGGATTACGTGAAGAAGCCCCGCCTGGCGCTGGATCGGCATACTTCAAAGCAGCGGCATGAAAAACACAGAACCAATAGCCGAAGTAAAATAGTAAAGCTCAAAATAGACTAGAACTACCAGATGATCATTTACATTATGAGGGTTGGGAGTGGAGGGCACGTAATCCCTCATCGTAATCCCTCATTGGGTGAATCAAATTGGCAGGGGTGCTGAGGAAGAGGATTTCCTGGAATGTATGCGGGATAGTTTTCTCAACCAACATGTGGAGGAACCAACGAGAGAGCAGGCTATTCTAGACTGGGTATTGAGTAATGAGGAAGGGTTAGTGAGCAGTCTTGTTGTGCGTGGCCCCTTGGGCAAGAGTGACCATAATATGGTTGAGTTCTTCATTAGGATGGAGAGTGACAAAATTAAGTCAGAAACAAAGGTTCTGAACTTGAACAAAGGTAACTTTGAAGGTATGAGATGTGAATTGGCCAAGATAGACTGGCAGGTGATTCTTAAAGGGTTGACAGTGGATGTGCAATGGAAGGTATTTAAAGACTGCATGGATGAAGTACAAAAGTTGTTCATACCAGTTTGGCAAAAGAATAAATCGGGGAAGGTGGTGCATCCATGGATAACAAGGGAAATCAGGGATAGTATAAAAACAAAAGATGAGGCATACAAATTTGCCAGAAAAAGCAGCCTACCGGAGGACTGGGAGAAATTCAGAATCCAGCAGAGGAGGACAAAGGGCTTAATTAGGAAAGGGAAAATAGATTATGAAAGGAAACTGGCAGGGAACATAAAAACTGACTGCAAAAGTTTTTATAGATATGTAAAGAGAAAGAGACTAGTTAAAACAAATGTTGGTCCCTTGCAGTCAGAAACAGGTGAATTGATCATGGGGAACAAGGACATGGCAGACCAATTGAATAACTACTTTGGTTCTGTCTTCACTAAGGAAGACATAAATAATCTGCCGGAAATAGCAGTGGAACGGGGGTCAAATAAGATGGAGGAACTGAGTGAAATCCAGGTTAGCCGGGAGGTGGTGTTGGGTAAATTGAACGGATTGAAGGCCGATAAATCCCCAGGGCCAGATAGTCTGCATCCCAGAGTACTCAAGGAGGTAGCCACAGAAATAGTGGATGCATTAGTGATAATTTTTCAAAATTCCTTAGATTCTGGAGTAGTTCCTGAGGATTGGAGGGTAGCTAATGTAACCCCACTTTTTAAAAAAGGAGGGAGAGAGAAAGCGGGGAATTACAGACCAGTTAGTCTAACATCGGTAGTGGGGAAACTGCTAGAGTCAGTTATTAAAGATGGGATAGCAGCGCATTTGGAAAGTGGTGAAATCATTGGACAAAGTCAGCATGGATTTACGAAAGGTAAATCATGTCTGACAAATCTGATAGAATTTTTCGAGGATGTAACTAGTAGAGTGGATAAGGGAGAACCATGGATGTGTTATATCTAGACTTTCAGAAGGCTTTCGACAAGGTCCCGCATAAGAGATTAGCATACAAACTTAAAGCACACGGTATTGGGGGTTCAGTATTGATGTGGATAGAGAACTGGCTAGCAGACAGGAGGCAAAGGGTAGGAGTAAACGGGTCCTTTTCAGAATGGCAGGCAGTGACTAGTGGGGTGCCGCAAGGCTCAGTGCTGGGACCCCAGCTATTTACAATATATATTAATGATTTGGACGAGGGAATTCAATGCAACATCTCCAAATTTGCAGATGATACCAAGCTGGGGGGTATAGTTAGGTGTGAGGAGGATGCTTGGAGGCTGCAGGGTGATTTGGATAGGCTGAGTGAATGGGCAGATGCATGGCAGATGCAGTACAATGTGGATAAATGTGACGTTATCCACTTTGGTGGCAAAAACATGAGGGTAGACTATTATCTGAATGGTGGCAGATTAGGTAAGGGGGAGATGCAACGAGACCTGGGTGTCATGGTACACCAGTCATTGAAAGTAGGCATGCAGGTGCAGCAGGCAGTGAAGAAAGCAAATGGTATGTTAGCATTCATAGCGAAAGGATTTGAGTATAGGAGCAGGGAGGTTCTACTGCAGTTGTACAGGGTTTTGGTGAGGCCACACCTGGAGTACTGCGTACAGTTTTGGTCTCCAAATCTGAGGAAAGACATCCTTGCCATAGAGGGGGTACAGAGAAGATTCACCAGACTGATTCCTGGGATGTCAGGACTTTCATATGAGGAAAGATTGGATAGACTCGGTTTGTACTCGATGGAATTTAGAAGATTGAGGGGGGATCTTATAGAAACCTACAAAATTCTTAAGGGGTTGGACAAGCTAGATGCTGGAAGATTGTTCCCGATGTTGGGGGAGTCCAGAACAAGGGGTCACAGTCTAAGGATAAGGGGGAATTCCTTTAGGACCGAAATGAGGAAAACATTCTTTACACAGAGAGTGGTGAGTCTCTGGAATTCTCTGCCACAGAAGGTAGTTGAGGCCAGTTCATTGGCTATATTTAAGAGGGCGTTAGATGTGGCACTTGTGGCTAAAGGGATCAGGGGGTATGGAGAGAAGGCAGGTACGGGATACTGAGTTGGATGATCAGCCATGATCACATTGAATGGCGGTGCAGGCTCGAAGGGCCGAATGGCCTACTCCTGCACCTATTTTCTATGTTTCTATGTTTCTATCGTAACTCCTCATAAAATAAAGATCAAACTTCGAACAGGTAAGTTCTCGTTTAATCTCACTATTTTACTTCGGAGTCACGTGAGTGACTACATGAAGATTTTAAAGCTCTGTGTTTTTTATGTCGTAAATTCATTTCATACGACTCTCTGTTTAGTCAAAACAGTAGTGAGTAAATAGTATTTTAACACATTGTTACAATTTATGTAATAAGTCCTTTAATCATAAAAAGAACAACTTTTTTAATAATAACCCCTCTATCGCAGGGGAAAATTACAAAATAAATTGATAAATGATGTCAATGGTAACATAAATCGATAATATAAATCGATAATATAAAACAAAGCAATCATTTAAAGAGAACCCAGTACTGCGTGTCCAAATCCTAGCACCGTGACAACAGGCTTATTGTAGAACTTTGAAAAAGTTTCTTCTCTAGACCACCCTGCGGCCTCTAAAATTTGATCGAATGGTACGTCCTGTACCTTCGCCGCGGACGTAGCTGCCGCCCTAGTGGAGTGAAATTTAAACACATCAGTGTCTATTCCTGCTAGACCCAAAACCTGTTTTAACCATCTAGAAATGGTTTGAACTGAAACCTTTGTATGTGGCTTTTTGTGTGTTATCAATAACGCTTTCTCAGAACCTCTGAGATTTTTGGTTACCTCAATGTATTGAGTTAAATGCTTAACTACACACAATGTTTCATCAACAGGATATGCTTTAAACATTACCTTCATTCCAGTTCTTCCTGGTCTGCTTTGTTTGATCAAGTCATAAACATAAAACACAATGTTATCTGTAGTCACATGCATGCAATCCAACCATAACAATTGCAAAGTTTGTACTCTTTGAGCTGATACCAATGCCATTAACATAACCACCTTGAATGTTAATTTCTGCAAAGACATTGACTTAATTGGAGTCCATTGTTTAAGCAAAGTGATAACAATGCTAACATCCCAAATTTCTGTATATCTGGGCTTGGGAGGATTTTTATTGAAAATACCTTTCATGAATCGGGATACTAATGGGTGAGACCCAACTGAATCCCGATCCGAATTTTGTCCTAAATAGGATGACAATGCACTATGAGCACAATTAATGCCACTATAACTCAAATGCTCATCAAAGTGTAACCCAGCAAGGAACTCCAATACATTTGAAATGTTTGCAGTATGATAAGATATATTTGACTGTGTACAAAAAGCTTCCCATTTCCTTATATGCGACATATATATTTTTTTAGTGCTAGTCCTCGAAGCTGCATCTATAACATCCATGGTCCTGTCCGACAGTTCAAACTCTTGCAATGGTCTGGTCAGAACCTGCAGATTAACAAATTCATATGATCATGCAATGGATGAATTTCTTTTGTTACTGGTTGTGTCAACAGATTGTCGCAACTGGGAATTGTCATACATGGTTCAATAATCATTTTTAGCATCAATGGGAACCATGACTGCGTGGGCCAATTTGGCACCACCAAAATGCCTTTGGCAGCGTCTTGCGCTATTTTCTTGAGACATTGCCCAATGAGACAGAATGGGGGAAAAGCATAAAAGAACGCATTCCCCCAGTGTAGCGAGAAAGCATCGACCGCTACTGCCCCTGGATCGTGTTCCCAAGACACGTATTTCGGCAATTGGTGATTCAATCTAGATGCAAACAGATCAATGTCCGGTACTCCATACCGACTGACAATATTTTTGAAAATTTGTGGATTTAACATCCATTCTGTATTGTCTTTAAATATTCGTGATCTTTTGTCTGCCACAACATTGTCTCTCCCCAGGAGATAAATAGCTGAAAGCCAAATATTTTTTGCCATACACCATTGCCACATCTGGTTTACCAAATGATCACATGATATTGATCTGACACCACCCATGTGATTGATATATGCCACAGCTGTGGTATTATCTATTTGTACTTGGACATGCAAATCTTTTAATGAAGAGCAATAAGCTTTTAATCCATAAAATGCTCCCAGTAGCTCCAAATAATTAATAGCATATGTTTGGAGCAACAAATCCTCTTGGACAGCCCATCTGCCTCCACAGCTGGTCTCATTATCCGTAGCCCCCCATCCGAGAGAACTTGCATCAGTTTGCAAAAACACTACTGGCTGATGAACTAAAATGTTCTTAGCAGATTGTGGAACATTCTCAATCCACCAATGTAATTCTGATAAAGCTTCCTTAGGCAATTGCATTGGCCTATCAAAATGGCCTGCTCGCTGAATAAGCACTTTAGTTTTTGCCCTTTGAAGATTTTGGTAATGTAGACGACCAAACTCTACTGCTGGAAATGCTGCTACCAATTTACCAATAACCGTGGCAACCTCTCGGATGGAGGGATAAGGTTTGTTAATCAGGTTCTGACACACATTTGTCAAATCTAACACCTTATCCATTGGTAAAGTTACCAACATGGTAACTGAGTTTATCACAAACCCCAGATATTCAATGGTTTGGGTTGGCTGTAACTTAGATTTTGTTGGATGGATCAGGATACCGAACTTCTCAAACAAGCTTGTAGTTGCTGAGACTGATTTTTCAGCTGATTCCTAATTAGCATTGACAATTAAAATGTCATCTAGATAAGCCATAACGATGTGTTTTTTGTGCCCTTAGCAGTGCAAGTTCTGGCTTCAACAATTTAGTGAACAATCTAGGCGCTGACCTTAATCCATTAGGCAAAGCTTTGTATTGCCACAGCTGTCCCATCCATTTAAACTTTAAATACCTGTGAAAACTATGATGAATTGGGACCGAATAATATGCATCCTTCAAATCTATTGTAGCCATATAACAGCCTGTCGATACCAACTGCATTGCAGTGTAGAATGTGTCCATTTTAAAATGTTTATACTGGACAAATGTATTCAAAAGTGTGAGATCTAAAATGATTCTACAACCCCCATATTTCTTTGGTCTGGGGAAAATATTTGATACAAATTGTTGTGGATCCTCTCCTGTTTTCTCAATAACTCCTTTTTTACTCAAATTCTTAACCTCTTTGTCAATTTGAATTTTCTCAAGATCTGAGAACATCAAAGAATGACTAGGCTCATTCTGTCCCAATGGATCCATTGGGACAAAACCTTCTACAAAATCAATGGTAGACCCTAGCACAGTATCTAATACAACACGATCAGCTGTTATATTGTCCCATTCCTTATAAAACATTTGGAGTCTACCACCAATCTGTGGCTCATCCCAACATTCTTCTTTAATAGGATAATGTTTATGTACCTCTCCAACTGGACGAAATGATCTCCTTTTCCCAATGAATGGGCGTACATTCGGCTGTGTTGGCTGGAAGTTTTTCCTTATCATACTCCTGCCTCGGCTTGTACCAGCTCCAAAATCAAATCCCCTTTTCATATAGCCAGTCCATCTCTGGCCAAAGCTGAAGGGTTTCATACGACCAAAAGTCTTTGCCTCTTCATCCATTTCTTTAATTTTCTTAGACAAATCCTCTCCGAACAAATAACCAGGAGTTTGAAAATTGCTTGATTTACACAACCCTGCAAATCTTGGATGTAACAGAGGCCGAATGGCAATCTTCCTCATGCAATTTATCTCAAAAAATGAGTTGCAAAATAAAGCCAACATATGTTTCTGCACTTTGGTCATTCCACAACCGTCCACTTGTCTACCAAATGCAGTAATGCCAGCTGAAATCAGCTTGAGGACTCTTTGAAATCGAATCTCCTGCGCCCGCATTATCGATGACATTGGCGCCCAAACAGCCGGATTCACCGTAGGTACCTTCAATGAGGCACAATTGATAGGTGTTTTATACATTTCTGCTGTCTCAACCATAACAGCTTCTTGAAGCGGGTGAGAGACCATATAATTAATATTGGCCGCCAGGTTTTCTTCCATGGCCTCACCGCCTCCTCCAGGTATAGCAAAACTTTGTGCCACATCAGGCACACCTGGATCCATATAATTGTATTGTGGTGTGTACTCCGGACCGCAATCACCATTTTCAGGGTCTGTCTCATACAGCCCTGGTACTCCTGAAACTTGTTCAAAGGAGACTTCCTCCAGTCCAATCCCAGGCACTGGAGTTTCAAATTCCCAATTCAAACTGGCACCATATTCATGATATGGAACCCCCTCAGGGGCTGCCTGGGAATATTCTGGGTACTTAGACCCTTGGTTGATTAAAGTTTGGAGCATTTCTCCATTTGGTCCATTCTGAGCCATAAGGCTTTTCTATCTGGACCTTCTGAATCAGATTCATCAGAACCCACAGGCCTTTCAGATTTTCTTTTACATTTTTTAGGCACTGGGTTTTCCTCCAAAGTTTCTGTTTGTGGAGCAATCAAAGCCTCACTAACGGGTATTTCAATGGCCACCGGTATCGGAACCGGCTCCGCAATAAACTCTTGTCCCGACTCATCACCCCGGGAAGCACGTTTTACCCGCTGTTTTTTGGCTTTCTCCATTTTGGTTTTTTGCTAACTCCTCCTGGTTTACCCACCAGGCACGGAGTTCTGGAACCCGCCCTAAAATTCCGAAAACTGTATTACCTGCGGGCCGGTTCCTTACCGCTGTGTGGAGCTGCGCTCTGCAGCTCTTTCTCTGCCGATAGCGTCGACATAATGCCGATCCAGCGCCAGGCGGGGCTTCTTCACGTAGTCATTCACGTGACTCCGAAGTAAAATCCATATTCCCTGCATATCTATGTGCTTTTCTAAAATCCTCTGAAATGTTACTCTCATTTCTGTTTCTGAGTCTGGTGGTAGGTACTTATAAGCTTCTATATATTCTGCCAGACAGTAGCATGGAAAAGAAGGAATGACTGGATGGGAAAGGTCCTTGATTATGTTGGCTGCTTTCCCGAGGCAGTGCTGTGTAAATAGAGTCTAGGTCGGGAGTCTGGTCTGTGTGATGCACTGGGCCACATTGTTGTGGTCTTTAGGTAATCTGATTAGTAGGTTTGCAGTTGATATGGAAATTTATCAATTAGTAGATAGGAGGGAAAGTTTTCAAATGATACAATGGATATAGATCAATTGGAAATGATAGATGGATAATCTGAACATGTGGGAGGTCAATTGCAAGAGGAAAGTTTATAATATGGCTGGACTCTTCAGAGAATTATGTACAGAGCTATTTTAGGATACAAATCCATGGCTCCCTGAAAGTGGCAACATTTGTGGAAATGGTGGTAAAGAAGGGACATGACATACTTTATCAGTCACAGCGTTGAATATAAAAGTCAGGAAGTCAGGCTTCAGCTGAGTAAAACTTTAGTTAGGCCGCATTTGGACTATTGTATGTGTACTGCAGGTCACCGCACTACATGAAAGATGTTGAGGCTTTGGGGAGGGTCAGCTGTAAGAGGTTAACAGACAAACTTGCTTTGTTTCTTCTAGAGCATTGGAGGCTCAGGGGAGATCTTAAGGGCCTGTCACACTAGCGCGCGATTAGACGCGACAAGCGCGACCTACCGTGGTCGCTTTAGTCGTCCGGCCTCGCGTGACCCTGTCCCACTGCGATCGCCGGAGTCTCATGGAGTTGCGCGGACTCGTATGGAGCTGGTGTCGACATCGCGCGTAGTGTCCAAAAACCGACACTGCTTAAAAATTACGCGCGGCAAAATCCTGTCGCGCAGAACGTGATGACGTTTTGACGTTGTGCGTCTTCAGCGTGGCGTTGCGTGATGACGTCACTGCCCGACGTCGTGCAACGCGCATGCTCATGCGCATCGTCACGTGATGAAAAATAACGTCCTTCCTTCGGACGTCGCGCGTGTAATCGCGCGCTAGTGGGACAGGCCCTTCACTCGCACCGGGATCGCCTGACCCCCACGCGACCCCCGCGTCCGAATTTGTCGCGCTTGTCGCGTCTAATCGCGCGCTAGTGTGACAGGCCCTTTATAGAACTACATAAAATTATGAGAGGGTAGAAGTTAAGGGATTTTTTCCCAAGATTGAAATGTCAAGTACTAAACATACAGTAGGTTTAACATAAGAGGGAGAAAGTTTGAAGGAGATTTGCAAGGTGAGTATTTTACACTGTAAGTAGTTGGTGCTTGGAAAACATTGCTAAACGAGGAGGTAGAACAAGCTACAATTACAATGTTTGAGATGCCATTAGACAATCAGGAATGGAGAGATGCTGACCATGTGCAAGCAGAAGGGATTAGTTAGATTAATATCATGGTTACTGCCGACATTCTAGGCAGAAGGACCGGCTCTTGTGCAGTATTGATCTATGTTCCATGTTTATGATCTATTATCTTTAATGATTTAAAGATCATCTGTAATTTTTCCTTGAAAAAGTGATCTGAAAAAGCAAAAAGAATCAGTGTGAACATGGTAACAGGACTCGGCCCATCCTGAATGTCATATATCCATACCTTGAAAACAGGACCTATGGCCCACCAAGATCACACTGACCATCACGCAGCCATTTATACTAATCCATTTTATTCTACCCCAATCCCTCAACTATCTCCAGATCCCACCACACACCAACACGTTAGGGGCAATTTACAGTGACTAAATAAACTATCAACTGTTTTTTTTCGATAAGATGAAACAGAACTCCTGAATGAAACCCATGCAGTCAGAGGCAAACATGTAAACTCCACATTGACCGCACTAGAGGTCAGGATTGAATGCATGTCTCTGAAGCTGTGAGTAAACATCTCTCCTAGCTGTGCCACTTTGCTGCAAATCACCAGAGACTATCCAGAGTCCTTGAATGAAACCTTTAGAACATCTCAGGTCTGTCACCAGGTAATGGATGGGTTCTGTTTTTATAGGTGTCAACGAGTCGATTTTGTCCATAAATACACAAATCAAAATCACTTGATATGGTGACCATACCTCCACAGTATTTTAATGAATGATCTCAAAATTTTACAATATTGATAAGAAAAAACAATTACTAAATGTGGAGAGGAAAAAAAAAGAACCCTGCTATTCATAGGAACAAATACACTATGTCAGACTTTTTAATTAAATAATAATATGGGAGCTGATTCGTATGTAGGGGTGTCCATAAATTGGGTATTTGTGACCCAGGAATGGTCTGTATGCCAAAGCATTCAGTTACAGCTGCAGTTTAATGCATGTCATTCTGAAGAATAGGTATTGATGAAAAGCAATGACAGAACTGCAAATGTGTTTACAGGCATGGCATTGGCAAGTGGCTTGCATTCGATTATTAGTCATGTTCCAATGCTAGAATGTCTTTGCATATTGTGAATTATTTGAATGGACCATGCTCTTGAGGTTCATTTCTCCTCATCCACCAGCACTCCCTCCCCCCTCTTCATGCGTGGGAGGGGAGGGAAGGGGGGCATGGGGTGGGAGGGGAGGAGGGGAGGAGGGGAGTGGGGGTGTGTGTGGGAAGGGGGGTGTAGGACAGGGGAAGAGAGTGGTGTGGGGGGAGGGGGGCTTGTGGGGAGGGGATGTGTATGGGGGAGGGAGGATTTGGGAGGGGGAGGGAGCTGTGTGTGGGAGGGGTGTGTGTGGGCAGGGTTGTGGAGGCAAGAGGAGGAGGGAGAGAGGGGGGCAGTGAGCTTTGTGGGGGGGGGTGTGTGGGAGAGGGGGGCGGGGTGTGGGCTGGGGGGAGGGGTGTGTGGGTGCGGGGGGTGGTTGTGGGAGGAAGGGGGTATGTGGCAGGGGTTGTGGGGGGGAGGGGTGTGTGGGCGGGGGAGGGGTGAATGGGTGGGGGGGTTGTGGGGGCAGGGGTGTTATGGGGGGAGGTGTTGAGGGTGGGGGTGTGGGGGCGAGGGGTTGTGGGGCAGGGGTGTAGGGAATTTATGGAGGGAGGGGGGAGTTGTGGGGATGGGGAGGGGGTGTGTGGGTGGGGGGGAGGTGTGGGGGGAGAGAGCTCGCAGAAAAGATGGGGGTAGTGGGGAGAGAGGGGTATCACGGGGGAGGTGGGCAGGAGCCAGCGAGGGGGACCAGAGGGGAAGGGGCTGGAGCTGGCGGTGTGATGGAGACTCACAGCAGACAATGGACACTGGATGTTCTCCTCCACCAGGATCAGATTTTCCGTTTTCCGTTTGGTGCCATCTCCAGTGCCGTGCCGTGCCTGGGCTGGGCTGCTTCCGATCCCTCCGAAATTTGTGTCCGGTTGGAAACCTCCGCTGGCCACCCTCAGCTCCAGTAAAGACGCGATGGCGCAGGAAGGGGCGGGCCATCCCGTGGATTGACAGGAGAAAAGACCAATCCACGTGGCACTGCCTGGCAGGAGAGGAGATCGATCTGTGCAAGCACGGTTTTTAAGATTTTTAAACCTCGCTAACTTTTACAATAGACCACCGATCATAATACAACTTGGTGCACTCACAGCACAGGAGAATGGTGAGTGAACTGGAGATTTTTTTTGCGAAAATAGAACGACCGCGCATACCGAGGGAGGGAGGATAGATAGATAGATAGATAGATAGATAGATAGATAGATAGATAGATAGATAGATAGATAGATAGATAGATAGATAGATAGATAGATAGATAGATAGATAATCTTCAGGCATTTACATTTTATTCAAGTTAATAAATGGCCACAGAGGAATATAATGTGTAGCCTTCCACCTTCAAATCCAAATGAAGAGAATGGATATATGTTTGATGACTGATTACCTCAGAAGATGAATATGCATGTGAACGATTATATCGCATGTTAGCTCATTTATTAAAAACGTGATTTATATCAGTGAAATAAGATTGACAAGAGCCTGCTTCATTATATTGTGAGTTTTATATGCTTGTGTTGGGTTAAAGAAGGATGCTTTTATGGTTAGTCTTGAAATCAAATCAAATCAAATCAAATACGTTTATTTGTCATTGCACATCAACAGTACAACAAAATTTCATGTGCATCCCCTTCAATGGTAAACAATAAAAGACACAGGATAAAAAGGATTGAAAAAGAACAAAACACAATAACACAAACAACCATTTACTCTCACATTTACATTTACTACAAGATCAATGCATAAAATAAGTAATAGATAATAAAAAAAAATTAAAGAATGTTATCCAGCACATCCATCCACACATATGGTGCCCAACATTGCTCACAATACTCCAGGCACGGCCTTACCAGCACCTTGTGGAGCCTCTGCATTACATCCCTCATTGTGAATTCTAGCCCTCTTGAAATAAATACGAGCATTGCACTTGCCTTCTTTCCTACCGATTTGACTTGGAGATTCACTTTTTGGGAATCCTGCACTTTTTGGGAATCCAAAGTCCGTTTACACCTCCGATTTCTGGATTCTCTCCCCATTTAGAAAATAAGTCTACGCGCTTTTCCTGCTACCGATTGTGCAGATGGTGGAAAAGAAGGAGAGTTCTTTTATTTCCACAGAGAGACCAGAAAGCTCTTCATATACACACACACATGGCAGGCAGTGTTGGTCAGTTGCATGTGTTATGACCCCAGGATCTGGACGCAAGGAGTTCAATAGATATAAATACTTGGACATAGTCAGTATCACCTTCCACCAATTCTCAAATATAGTTCACCACCTACCTCCCTATGAATTCTCTCTGTTCAGATACTGTACCTAAATGCATAAGCTTCACCTTAGCCTCATGCACTTAGAGCCCTCACCCACACCTCAAATTGCACTTGCTGACAAATCAGTTGGGACATGCAGAACATTCAAATACATGAATAATACTCACTAAATCTTTTCCTGTTCTCTCGCTGAAGAAAATGATGTTACTGGAGGACAGACAGTGGTCTTCATACTGGAAAGTGCTAAATTAGAATGTGACCAGTAGCAGGTTTCCTAATATGGAAGGTGATTGTATTTCATATCTAATGCTCCTCATGTCCAAATTGCCTCATCCTACAATCTCCTCTAATTTACAAGATTCAGATGGTGTATGCAGGCACCTGTGGCTTTCTCTTCCTCCATTCAACCCAACCCTACATCTCTCTATTCACATGGTCAAAAACATGTAATGTGGTCAGATGGTGGTAAAAGAATTAGAAGATGTAACAAGGGATCTTGAGGTCCAAGTCATTAGCTCTCTTAAATTGGCAACACAAGTCGATAAAGTGCTAAAGGAAGTATGTGGTATGGTTGTTTTCATAGGTTGGGGAATTAGGATGTCATGATTCAGACATTGGATAAGTCACATTTGGAATATTGCGTGCAGCTCTGGTCGTCCAAATACAGCTAGAATATGGAGGCTTTAGAAAAGATACAAAAAAGGTTCACCAATGTTGCCTGGATTAGCGGGTATTAGGTACAGGGAGAGATTAGACAGACTTGGATTGTTTTCTCTGGAACGCCAGAGGCTGTGGGGAGACATGAGAGCAGCATATACAATTGTGAGAGGTTCGAATGGAGAGGGGTACATTGGACATGAGGAATCTTTTATCCCAGGATGGAAAATCTAAATATTAGAGGGCTTAGCTTTAATGTAAGAGGGGCAAAGTTTAAAGGCAACATGCAACTTTTTTTACACAGAGGGCGGTGAGTGTCTGGAATGAGCCGCCAAGGTTGATGGATGAGGCAGATATAATAATGGCCTTTAAAAGGCTCTTGGATAGGCATTTGAATATGCTGGGAATGGAGGGATACGAGTTATGCGCAAGTAGATAAGAGATAGCCTTGGTACCATGTTTGGCATAGATATTGTGTGACAAAGGACTGGTTCTCGTACTGTACTGTTCTATGTTTTATGTAAGATGAAGAGGCGACATCACTTGATTTCTCATTTGTGGATTTGGATAACATATGTTCCTTAATCATCAATTCAGGGCAGGTGTCTCGATTTGGGGAGTCGCAGAGTAAGTGTGGCCTGCACCTACAGTAATGGAAAAGGAGCAACAGAGGTTAGGTGATGCACAGATCCTGCTGCAGAGGACTTAAGGAAGGGGAAGAAACGAGCATCTGCAGTTCCTTGTTTCTACTCAAGGAAAGGATTTCAGGAGGACAGTATGCAGAAGGTTGGTATCCATGAACACAAGAAAAGGACTGATTCATTGGCAGGTCTCCCAAATGTTTTTGATGTCAAGGAGCATGGAGGAAACCAGCAGCAAATCTAAGAGGACTTTGTGCAGTGTTTGGAACCCAACTTTCTCAGAAATGCTTTGCGAATGTCAAACATTATAAAAAGAATGCAAGGAATAGAATCATGAACACAAGAAAGGACGTGGAGACTTTGTAGAGGAAGCAGAGAGTTATCAGAATGCTGCCTTTTATAAATACTCTATAATATCAGCTATAAGAAGACAAAAAAAAGACACAAAGTACTGGAGTAACTCATTAGGTCAGGCAGCATCTCTGGAGAACATGGACAGCTGATGTTTTAGGTTAGGATCCTTCTTGTAGTAGGGGTCAGAACGTTGAGTGGGGATGGGGCAGGTTGATTGGCAAATGGTTATACAAAGACCATAGACGAATAGACACAAAGTGTGAGGTAAGAAGAAAATAAGAGGTATAAAATGTGAAATCAGAGGAAGGAATAAGTAGAGAAGCTATAAGAAAAAGTTGAAGAAACTTGGATTGTTTTCACTGGGGTGTCAGCTGAGCAGCGAACCAATAGAAGTATATAAAATGATAAGATAAGATAATTAGTCAGTCTTTTTCCCACAATGGAAATGTTAAAGGCTAGAGGCCATAGCTTAAGGGCCTGTCTCACTTACGTGTTCTTGGCACGCAAGTTACGCGATCTCATGGTCGCGTTGAGCCGCGAACCGTCCCGCGAAGGTCGTGTGCGACTTCATTCGACCGCACAGCAGTCTGGAGCGTGTGACATCATTTGAAGATGGACGCAAAATGCTGGAGTAACTCAGCGGGACCGGCAGCATCTTTGGAGAGAAGGAATGGGTGATGTTTTGGGTCGAGACCCTCCTTCAGTGTGAAAGAAGGGTCTTGACCCGAAACATCACCCATTCCTTCTCTCCAGAGATGCTGCTGGTCCTGCTGAGTTACTCCAGAATTTTGTGTCTATCTTCAATTTTCTTGGCCCCGCTCTGGGAGTAGAAGTGGCGGCGGATCCGGACCGCAACGGCCATGAGCTTCAGGCCGAGCTCGGCGATCGTTTGCCTGCTTCTGCTGCTGTTAGAGGTGAGACGTTGCATCGCGCCACGGACTTGGGCCTGTCCCACTTTGGCCGTCAGTTCCGCGACAGGCTGTTGGCGCGCGAAGATTTAGTTCGCTATAAAAATTTTGGAGCCCCGTGCGATGTTGCGCACAACTACATACCCCTCCGCATTTCTCAGTGGGAACGGCCCCATGCGGCCATACGATGCCCGTGCGCCTCAATGCGACCACGAGGTTGCGTAATTTGCGTGCCAAGGACACGGAAGTGGGACAGGCCCTTTAAAGATCAGATGGGGAAAGTTTAAAGGAGACGTGTGGGTGAATGTTTTTAATACAGAGAGCAATGATGCTTGGAATGCCCTGCCAAGGGATGAGAGTGGCATTTATGAGACTTTCTGATGGGCAGATGGAAATGCAGGGAATGGAAAGATATGGATCACATGCAAGCAGCGGAGATTAATTGGTTCTGTGAACTGTGTTCTATAAATAGGTCATGCAACCACTTGTTTCTGCATTGCCATTCAAGAAAAAGGCTCTTGACCCGAAACGTCATCCATTCCTTCTCTCCAGAGATGCTGCCTGTCCCGCTTACTCCAGCTTTTTGTGACTATCTTCGGTTTAAACCAGCATCTGCAGTTCCTTCCTACACAGTTAATCTTTCTCAGCTAACTTTCCTGTACTAATCCCATATCCCTTAGTCATCATAAGAATCAAACATTTATATCTGCCATAAAGATACTCAATCATTGGATCTTCACAGACATCTTCAGTAGAGAATTTCAAAGTTCACTACCACCTGGGTAAAGATATTTCTTCTCATCTTAGTGGTGAATGGCCAATCCCTTATTCTAAAACGACCCAATGTAAAAACATTTGTTGCAGAGATTTCATGCCCAACTAGCATAACAATACTGATTCACAAATGAATATCATTTATAATATTTATTCTAAATAATGTATCGACATGCAACCTCTGTTGGCAAGTGTTACTTTTAATAAATTCATGTCTGACTTAAAAGAGGAAGGATGACAAGAGCATAATGCAATGAGCAAAAAATAAATGGAATTTTTATTTACATTATGTCTGCCATTGTCAAAAGATTGCCCAAAATGCATCACAGAACTGAGTACTGTAAATCACTGTCATACCACTGAAGGACCACATTAGGAAAAGCATAACAAAGAGGAAGTTGTGAAGAAATTCCACAATGCACTCCCAATTTAATTACTTAATATGACACAGAAGGAGACCATTTAGCCTATTATATCCACACAGTCTCCCAATAAAGCAATCCTGTAGATGGTTTTGATATGCAACCAATAACATAGTTACCTCAGTACCATTAACCCCGCCTAGTTAACATCAATCATAACGCCTTCCCCTTCCTGGGTACAGTTCAGTAGAAGAATGTAGCCAGTGCTTGAGGATGTATGTAATACCCTGTGCTATCATTAAAAGATGTTGCACGCTTTAAGAGTTTGTGAATTGCTTATTTACAAGAAAGATTACTACAAGAAAGGCACCGAGATGCACATTGCGGACACCCTATCGCGCGCCCCGCGGACCTCCTGTGCTCGCCACCCCTACGAAACAGAGGACTTGCTCGTACTGGGCGCCAATGTTATTCCCACCAAGCAGCTGCAGCTTTTGGCCGAGCACATCGCTGCCGATCCAGTTTTGCAGCGGTTTGCCTCTGTGATTAAATCAGGGTGGCCAACAAAGCGCTCTGCTGCGCCGTCTGAAACACAGCCTTTCTTCCTGGTCCATGACGAACTGGTGCTCCAGAATGGCGTTATCGTTAAGGACATAAAGTGGTAGTCCCGTCCTCCCTGTTCGATTCTTACGATTGCACAGCCCATAGTGAGCACCCTGGGGTCGAAGCAACACTCGCCCATGCTCAGTGCCAATTCTACTGGCCTGGAATGGCCAAATATATCCGAGACCGAGTTTCTGCCTGCTCCACATGCAACAGTCTTGATCCACACCAGCAGCGACAGCCCCTGCTGCAACAGCCCACCCCTGCCTTGGCCTGGTCCTCGTTGGCTACCGACATCTTCGAGTGGCGTGGTAACCACTACCTTGTCCTGGTCGACTCGTACTCAAACTGGTTTGAAGTGGATTTACTGACATCCCTCACGTCGGAGATGGTGATCCGGCAGCTGCGGAAACACTTCTCCACTTTTGGGTCCCCTGTCAGGCTGCAGACTTTACCAGCCGAGAGTTCAAGAGTTTTACAGACAAGTGGAATTTTGTGCATTTCACCAGCATCCCGGGGTACCCACAGAGCAATGGCCTTGCTGAATGGGCCATCCGCAGCGCCAAGCTTCTGATGGAACAGGCGAGACTGTCCAACTCTGATTTGTATTTGGATCTCCTGAACCTCAGGAATGTTTCCAGAGATCCGGCCATGGGATCCCCTGCTCAGCGTCTGATGTCCAGAACAACCAGACCTACCATCCCGATTGCCCAGCGCCAGCTGCAACCTCGGGTGCTGGAGCCCGCCTCCATGCAGAGGCGCATTCAAGAGAAACATGACATCCAGCGGCGTTCCCACGATCGGTCGTGCAGATCACTCGATCCTCTGTTGCCTGGACAGGATGTTCGGTTGCAGACCGCCGGTGGTCACTCCCATCTGGTTGGGGTGGCCGACTCACCTCGTTCGTATCTGGTCGACTATGAGTGAACCATCTACCGTAGAAGCCGACAACACCTGCTTGCGGTTAATGAGCCGAAGCCGCAGCCCCCGGGACCCTATGCCCCGCCACTCTTGTACCAGCCAGCTGCTGTCCCAGCCAGTGTTCCCTGCATGCCTCGATCCCCATATCGAGCGCCCAGTTCCCCTCTGCGCGGGTCACCTGTTGCCGGTCGCGGTTCTCACTCTTCTGTTTCTCCAACCCCACCACCCTTCCCTGGTTCCCTAGCTGCCTTGTGTCCTCCTGTTTTTTTTGCTCCTCCGGGGGAAGGGGGAGACATCCGTACGCGCTCGGGCCGGATTAGTAAGCCACCTGTTCGTTATGGCGATTTTGTTTAATTCTGCTGTTTAATTCTGTTGTTGTGACAACAGTCTGTTTAGATTTTCTAAGGGGAAGGATGTAGATGGTTTTTATATGCAACCAATAACATAGTTACCTCAGTACCATTAACCCCGCCTAGTTAACATCAATCGCAACGCCTTCCCCTTCCTGGGTGCAGTTCAGTAGAAGAATGTAGCCAGTGCTTGAGGATGTATGTAATACCCTGTGCTATCATTAAAAGATGTTGCACGCTTTAAGTTTGTGAATTGCTTATTTACAAATCCTATTCCCCTTCCCTCCCTCTAACTCAACAAATTATTTTCTTTCTCATGCCAATTAACTTCATATTGATTCTTTTGACACTTAGCTACACCGACCTGAGAGGTAATTTACTGTCGTCAAATTAACATACAAGCACAACTTTGAGATTTGGGAGGAAGCTGGAGCACCCAGCGGAAGCATGGTCATTCATGAAATATGCAAACTGCCCACAGACAGCACACAGTCTGAAGGAGTGAGGTGGGATGGGGAATAGTAGTTAGTGGTAATTTTACTTCGGAGTCACGTGATGGCACTGCACCGGAACAGGCTGCCGGAGCGCAGACCGGTGGCAGGAAAATACGGTTAGGCAATCCCGCTGCTGCGGGTAAAGCCAGCTAAGCGCCATCACAGACCCCTGGGGGTGAGGGTGACGGTGTGCCTGCATGGGCCACGGTGTTGGAGACCGGTTCCGACTCATTTCCTCTGCCTGCTCATCAGGTAGGGAGGCCGCTAAGGTCCGAGAGGCATCGGGCTAGCGGGTTGTCCGTGCAGAAGTCATTCAGCCCTGCAGGAGCGGATGCTGACGAATACCTGTCAGCGCACCTCGCGCAGGTGCAACCAACTGGCAGAAGCCCCAGCGACTCAGCAGGGCCTGGGGAAGGCGACCTGTCATCCGCGTGTAGCGGCGGCGGTCGCATGGCACGAATGGAGCGAATGGTGGAGGAGCTTTATCAGCGGGACCTAGAACGGCAAGAGCGGGAGTCCTTGCGGTCTTGGAGTAAGAGCAGGGTGCCTCTGTCGATCTCACCCTCGTCTATTGCCAGCAGGCATAGTGAGCGGATGGGGGATTCCGAAGATACGGAGGTGGAAGACCAGCCCGCAGTTCCGGAGGCTGAAGAAATGCTGGAGGCCGTTGCGAAGTTTGGGAAACCAACTAGCGTTGGAGAGCCACTACATCCCAAAATAGCGGCTACCATAAATTATTTAACATCTCACCAGATCCAGGATAATGTTGTTGCCGAAACATTGAAGAAATACAAGGCCCCAGCAAATTGTGTGTCCCTCAATGTGCCAAAGGTCAACATGCCAAGTTGGGGGAACATAAATAGCAACACCAGGGCACAGGAGGGCAAGCTCCAGAAAATCCTCAATTTACTGACCTCGTGATTCACGGCGTTTGCGAGGACATTGGATGGAGCAGATGTGTCGGAGGAACAGCAGGACGCATTAGCTCTCCTGTGCAACACACAGTTTGAGATCAACTGTTTTAGAAAAAGCTCCATTCGGCCCAACTTAAACCCAAAATTTGCTGGGTTGTGCCGCACCTCCACCGCACCACCAACAACACAGCTGTTTGGGGAGGACCTGTCTAAACAGGTAAAAGACTTGGATGAAGAGGTCAAAATGGTGGGGCTTATGAAGCCACCTATGACGGGTAGAAGCCTGCCCTATCGAAGGCAGCACCCTTATCCTTCATCCAGACCCAGGTGGCAGTCGGACAGGAATCCAAGAACATATCCGACAAAAACCTACCAACCACCGGCTTCCCAACAACAGTACCAACATCAGCAACAACAACAACCGTCTTTTTTAGGGCAGGGTCCTCTGAAGCGCGCGTGGAAAATGTGGCAACAACTACCATCAACCCAAAGGCCGCAAAAGCTCCCATTCTCCAGACCCCGGCAGTAACCATGGAGGTAAGGGGGTTTGATTCTCGCCAAAAAGTAGCAGAGGTACCCTCACAGGTTGGCGGACGGTTCCGGTACTTTGCGGGTGCTTGGGGGAAAGTCACTGCAGACGTATTTATTCTACAAAGTATTCAGGGTTATGTGATAGAGTTTATTAACGACAAACTTCCCCTTACGCAGCATGTGCCTCATCGCAAGTTTGCGCTTTCTCAAAAAGAGATGGAGGTAGGACATGCAGAAATTTTACGATTAGAAACAAAAGGGATAGAAAGAACGACATATGAGCCAGTTGAGTTTGTAGGCAACATCTTTACAAGACCTAAAAAAGATGGTGGTTGTCGTATTATCATTGACCTAACCCAGTTGAATACTTTTGTACAATACACCCATTTTAAAATGGAGATGTTTGAAACAGCTAAACAGTTAGTTAGCAGAGGGTGCTTTATGGCCTGCATTGATTTGAAAGATGCATACTATACAGTTCCTATCGCAACGTATCACAGGAAGTTTTTGAAATTTGTTTGGAAGGATCAGTTATGCCAATATAAAGCGTTACCCAATGGGATTACGACAGCACCTCGGCTGTTTACAAAAATTGTTAAACCTATTTTGGCATACCTCAGGAGACAAAATCATATCGTCATGGCGTATCTGGACCATATATTGATCATAGGAGAAAAGTTAGAATTGGTGCAGCTGGCAGTTGCAGCTACTATATCTATATTTGAAGAGTTGTGATTTGTCATCCATCCAGACAAATCAAAGTTTAATCCCTCACAGATTATGAATTATTTGGGATTCACTATTAACACGAATCAGATGATTGTCACTGTCCCAGCTGGGAAAGGTGCTGATATTCAAGAAACTTGTAACAACTTTGCTTGCGCTGCGGTACTCACTATTCGACAAGCTGCTAAGGTAATTGGGAAGATTGTAGCTGCATTTCCTGCTACACAGTTTGGGCCACTACATTATCATAATTTGCAAAGGGCAAAAATTTCAGCGTTAAAATCAAATGCTGGACATTTTGACAGACCCATGCAGCTGCCGATAAAGGCAAAAATTGAGTTACAATGGTGGACCAACAATATTAATGACTGTTATAAACCCATCATTGTCTCAAACCCATCAGTTGTGGTACAAACAGATGCAAGTGCCCAAGGATGGGGAGTGACTGATACTGTGTCCAATTGTGGGGGCAGATGGGATGCTCATGAATTCATGCTTTTACAGTCACAAGGGATAAACTATTTGGAGATGCTAGGTGTGTTCCATGGGCTACGGCCATATTGCACAAATTTAAGTCATGTTCATGTCCATCTTCAAATAGATAATACCACAGTGATAGCGTACATAAATCATATGGGTAGTATCAGGTCAATATCTTGTGATGAATTAGTCAACACAATTTGGCACTGGTGTATTGAAAGAAATATTTGGATATCAGCAACCTATATTCCAGGGAAGCTCAATACAGTGGCGGACACCAGGTCACGAGTATTTAATGATAACATCGAGTGGATGTTGAATCCGAAAATATTTGCTGAAATAACAGCTAAATTTGGTACACCAGATATTGGCCTTTTTGTGTCTAGGTTGAACCATCCGATACCAACATGTGTGTCTTGGGAACCAGACCCTGGGGCAGTAGCAATGGATGCATTTTCTCTCCATTGGGGGAAATGGTTCTGCTGCGCATTTCCCCCATTCTGCCTCATCAGCCGGGTATTGCAGAAAATCAAATTAGATTCTGCTTCAGGTATACTGATTATACCTGACTGGCCTGCGCAACCCTGGTACCCGGTGGTCCTCCAGATGGTCAAAAGCCCATGGGTGCAAATTGCTAAACGCACAAATTTGGTTATGAACCCCATTACCGGGGAAATTCACCCGTGCCATCGCCACTTAAACCTGTTGGCTTGCAGGTTCTAAGAAGACCGCTTCTGGAGGCTGGGATCTCCTCTAGGGCCATGGACCTCATCGTTGCATCATGCAGAGTTTCAACGAGAAGACAGTATCTCACACAAATCAGGAAATGGGAGGCATACTGCGCAAGAACTTCTACAACATATAACTCTGCTACAATCCCTGATGTTCTGGAATTCCTGGCGAGCCTTCATTACGATGAGGGTCTCAGCTACAGTGCCATCAATAGCGCCAGGAGTGCGCTGTCCTCATACCTATTAAACTTGAGAATTAAATTTTGAAAATGTCAATATTAGGTGATAAGGAGCCAGTGCAGAAAGAACACAAATAATGAATGACTGAGATATGTGCAGGAGAATAGGGTGGACAGCAAGCTTTGAAGAAGACAGCACACAGTCTGAAGAATGGTCTCGATCTGAACGTCGTCCATTCCTTCTCTCCAGAGATGCTGCCTGGCCCGCTGAGTTACTCCAGCGTTTTGTGTCTATCTTCGGTTTAAACCAGCACCTGCAGTTCCTCCCTACACAGCTAGGTTTAAATTGTTCATTGAGGGTGGAGGTTTGCTCTGTAAGTGTTGGAACAATATCGAGAATAATTATTTTCAGATTACACCATGAATTAATTTTAAATTATTACTGAAAATTTAATCAACATGACAAGGATTTACAATAAATTAGAGGACATCTTTGTACGATTTATGATATACTACACCAAGGGGGACCTGTTGGGTCCCGTCCCCTCAGCGCATGGTTACGGTGGAAGGGCCCTCTCTCCCCCCCCACTCCCCACCCCCCCTTCTCCTCCCCCCTCTCCATCCCCCCTTCACTCCACCCTCCCCCTCCCCCCTCCCCCTCCCCCCTCCCTCCACCCTCCCTCCACCCTCCCTCTAACCCCCCTCCACCCTCCCTCTTCCCCCCCCTCTCACCCCTCCATTCCCCCCCTCTCTCTCTCTTTCTATGCCTCGGCGAGGAGGTAGAGAGGGAGGGTGAGTGAGTAGAGGCAGCACCTACCAAAGTCAGAGAGCACAAACCTCCCCTACCTTAGGACACTGTATAACATCTAAGATCAGCTTGGATGGTATATTTGAGTTATCTCAAAGACTTTCTTCTGCACACCTGAAAAGCCATGGCTCCATCCACCTAGAGTTTTAATTCAGCTGCTGCCTCATCATGGGCCTTTGTTACTACTGGACACAATTTAACACACATTTCCCTGGCTGTCCTTTTTAAACAATCATATCCAAAGTCTAATGCCTGTATCCAATCTGTATGCCTGTATCAACCCTGAACACCCAAAAAGTGCTAATACACATTGTCCCAATGTTTAGTTTAGCTTAGTTTAGTTTACAGCGTGGAACCAGGCCCTTTGGCCCACTGAGTCTGGGCTGACCAGCAATCCCCGCACATTAACACTATCTCACACAGACTAGGGACAATTTACACTTATACCAAGCCAATTAACCTGCAAGCCTTTACATCTTTGGAGTGTGAGAGAAAACCAAAGATCTCGGAGAAAACCCACATGGTCACGGGGAGAACATACAAACTCCGTACAGACAGCACCCATAATCAGGATCGAACCTTGGTCTCTGGTGCTGTAAGAGCTGTAAGCCAGCAACTCTACCGCTGCACCACCAATGCATCAATTCTTAACCCAATTTTCAAATCCATCAATTACCTTGCCCTTGTGACCATCTATTTTAATGACCTAACCTTGGACATTTTTTTACACAGTCTCTAAAATGAACATAATTCAACTCACTTTTGCTCATCTGTCATCTTATCTCCGTACATGATTCTTATCACATTTTATTTCCTACCAAACTGCCTTGGGGGCATTTTGCTTTATCACATAAATTCAAGCTCTTGTTTGTGCTCATATTCCTGCAAATAGGTCACCCCGGGTTCATGTTGAAAAAACGTTTTTTCAAAGAAGGCCACAATTATATGCTTAGAAATTCCAAAATTGTCACTGAGCTTGAAAACCAGCAGTTTCACAATGAAAACTGTGCTCTACTTACATAGCTTGGCAAAATTGGGGCCAGGAGTATAATGAACACTGATAGAATTGTGATCTTATGCAACTTCTATGCCCAGTAGTAATGTTTCATTCACATTCAGAATGATTATGCGCTTTTCTCATGACAGAAGGCTCTTCCATCTACATTGATTTCCTCCATTTTGACAGCCATAAGACATGCTATCCTTAATACATAGTAATTGTGCTGTGCAAAATATTGATCTGACTTCTGTTTACATTAGGATTGCTCCTGGAACCTGAGAAGCCATGCTTTTTATATACTTATTTTGCATGTTTTTAATATATAATTATTAGTTTAAATTAGATTATAAAGAGTCCATATTGAGGAATGGGCAGATGATGGCAGGCAAGCTGTTTGATTTGTCACTTAGTCTTCGTTTTGATTAAATCTGACGAACTGACTCAAGAGACTGTTCTGTCTATACAGGTGTCAATGAGTGTTAATTACTGACTTATATAAAGTAATTTTACACTTGCAATGACAATATTTATTGGTTTCCCATTTTTGCATTGTTCATTATTGCACTCGATGGCTTACCTTGATGTCATGAAATATCATCAGTGTCTTCTGTGTGTGTGGTGTTGGAGGCCTCACTGGTCTTATCTGTTGCACAGGTGGTGATCTGGATAACTATTATTTTATTGAAACTCACTGATCTACATCAGTTGTGCAAGTCGGCTGAGGAAAGGCTAATGGAGTTTAATGTAGATATGTGTGAAGTATTGCATTTTGAGAAGTCAAATTGGGCAGGACCACAGTGAATGGTAGGACTCTGGGAGGTGTTGTGGAAGAGAGGGATCTCGATGTACAGGTAAATAACTCCATGAAAGGGTCGTCACTGGTAGATAGGATGGTCATGAAGACTTTTGTTACCTTGCCCTTCATCAGTAAAGGTATTTAAGTTGGGATAGACCCAAAATGCTAGAGTAACTCAGCGGGTCAGGTAGTATCTATGGAGAAAAGGAATAGGTGATGTTAAACGTTGAAACCGGCCCCAGAGCAGAAGCGTTCACGTCGCGGGACTGGAAACTAGAAGTATCCCGAGTTAAATCTGCTACCACCATCATCTATTGCGACAAGTAATGGCTCCCACTGATTGTCGCCGGAAGCTTGCGTCCTTTTCAGAACGGACGATGCCAACGAGGTCAACATTTGTAACAAGATGGACATGAAAAGAAGAAGACATTGGAACCCCTTTTCAGACTGAAAGATAGAGGTGGATGGGGGAGGGGGGGAGGGGGGGGAGGGGGGCAGGGAAACTGGAGGTGAGAAAATGCAGAACAAAATGAAGTTGGGATGTTACATTACTATTCTACAACAGTGAGGCTGGGTTGGGAGTATTATGTTCAGAGAGGGGCAGGCAGTGTAGAGGAAGCAGGTACTTTGCAGAAGGACTTGGATTGGATAGGATGGGAGAGTCGCAAAACAATTGGCAGATGGAATACAGCGTAGCAAAGTGTGATCATGCACTTTGGTAGTAGGAATAAAGGTGTAGACTATTTTTTAAACGGGGAGAGGATTCAGAAATTGGAGCTGCAAAGGGACTTGGGAATGCTGGTGCAGGATTCCCAAAAGGTTGAATCGGTAGTAAGGAAGGCAAATGCAATGTTAGCATTTATTTTGAGTGGACTAGAATATAAAAGCAAGAATGTAATGCTGAGGTGCTGGTCAGACCACATTTGAGTATTGTGTGCAGCTTTGGGCCCCATATCTAAGGAAGGATATGCTGGCATTGGAGAGGGTCCAGAGGAGGTTTATGAGAATGGGGATGATTGGATTAACATATGATGAATGTTTGACAGCACTTTTGACAACCTGGAGTTTAGAAGAATGAGGGGGGACCTCATTCAAACTTACCAAAAAGTGAAACACCTGGAAAGACTGGATGTGTAGAGGACGTTTCCACTAGTGGGAGAGTCTATGACCAGGTAGGAAAGCCTCAGAATAAAAGGATGTCCCACCCAAACCACTCCCTCCCTTGGTACTTTCCCTCGCAACCACAGCAAATGCTACACTTGTCACTACCTCCCCCCTCGACTCCATCCAAGGACCCAAGTAGTCTTTCCAGGTGAGCAGAGGTTCACCTGCACCTCCTCCAACCTCATCTATTGCATCCACTGTTCCAGGTGTCAACTGCTCTACATCGGTGCGACCAAGCGCAGGCTTGGCGATCGCTTTGCCCAACATCTCCACTCAGTTCGCTTTAACCAACCTGATCTCCCGGTGGCTCAGAACTCCAACTTCCCCTCCGAATCTGACCTTTCTGTCCTGGGCCTCCTCCATGGCCAGAGTGAGGCCCACCACAAATTGGAGGAGCTGCACCTCCTATTTCGCTTGGGTAGCTTACACCCCAGTGGCATGAACATTGACTTCTCCAATTTCATGTGGTCTTTGCTTTCTCCCTCCTTCCACTCCCCTTCCCAGCTCTCCCACAACCTACTGTCTCCGCTCTTCCTTTCTTCTTCCACCCCCCCCACCACCCCACCCCCACATCAGTCTGAATAAGGGTCTCGACCTGAAACGTCACCCATATCTTCGCTCCATAGATGCTGCCTCACCCGCTGAGTTTCTCCAGCTTTTTGCCTACCTCAGAATAAAAGGATGTTCCTTTAGATAGCAATGTTACAAAATTTTGAGATTTTAAAAATCAAGTCTGCAATTTATCCCATCTGATAAAGCATAAAAAGAAGTTTAATTTGATACCTAGTTCACTTTCATATCTTCTGTATAAAAAAAGTTATGGCCATTTTCATACTGGGAAATTAGCATCTTGTCCCCCATTGCCTTTGCATTGACTTCACTCAAAAGCTGTGATCGAGGACAGTTAAAAGCCCATAACTTTCTTAAAAATTAACAAAACTCAATGAAATTTTCAGTTATTACAGATTGAAGCATTCTGAAACAAATATAAAACATCTTACTTGGATAACTTGAAATTAAAGCATATAATTAGTTAGTTACCTAATTGTAGCTAATTACAAAATAGACCATTGCGTCGGAAATAGCAATAAACACCCAGACTGCCTTGAAAATTCAAAAATGTGATCTTCTAAAGATCAGAGCTTTAATATTATTGTATTATATGCTGTAAGTCCGTAACAGATAGGTAAATAAATTACAATTTCTAGCAAAAGACAAAGTCTTTATAGAGAAGATCAGTTGCTAGCTGGTACATCGGTATATCAAAATCAGTGCCATCATCATACTCCTCAGATTGCAACCAATAAGCGACTCTGTACATGTTGTTTTTCCTCAACTTTTCAATTTTGGCATTGTAAACTACCAGTTTTTGCTCTTCAAACCACGCATGACATGCCTTTCTGCCCACTACTTTGCCATTAAGAATGTCCTGTAGATCATCACATTTGGAGTAGTCCAAATCCGGATAATCTCTGCGAATGCTGTTTAAATCAGCCTCTTTCAATTTTTTCCCTAGCTTTTTCCTCTCTTTCGTGTCCCGAGCATGCTCCTTGCCTTTCTGTCGCTTGATGATTTCTGCTCTCAATTCCTTCTGTTTTCTCTTCCGTCTGTTCCTCTGCACTCTCCCCCATGTCACTGCCTTGCAGAGCACCTCCTCCCTATGATGCTCCTCGAGATTATCAAGGTAATTGACTGTTCTATTCTTGCAAGCCCGCATCCTACATGACAAATAACACATGGTGGCATTGGGAGATTTCTGTTTCGATGAGCTAAACATCCCCATTATCTCCTCAGCATCAATGTTGTGTGATCTTGCTGATGCAGTCTCCTCCTTCAGTTTCTCTGTTACATCAAGTTCAAAGTATTTACTATACTGCCTCTCCAACACAGTGATGACAGCTTGAAGACAGCTCCTCATCTTTGATCTGAACTGTGGATGTACTGGTAGCTCGCGAAGTTTTGTCAATGTGGCGTCAAGATGTACCTCCTCACCGAAGAAATCTTCCCTTGCCAATATCAAGTTGTCTGGGTTTTCTGTGGCTTCCTTTAGAGCAGCAATCACCCCTTTAACCACTTTAATGCCATCAACATGGTTGATCTGATTCTGGCTTGAAGTGTAGAAGCACTTCATCCAAGGCCCAGTCAGATATTTGCCAAGTAAGCCTAATATCTGAAGTTCTACTTTTGCTTCAGCCTGGGTGAAGTCATGGAGGATGGCGCTTTTCAACCCCCCACAGGATGTTCCGCTATTCAGCAGGGCAACAAAGTCGTCATAATGTTCTATGAGCTTCCCACCAATGTGAAACAATATGTGCAATCTGTTGCCACGGTACCGTGGGAGGACACCTCGGGGGATGTTCCTGTCATCTAAAAACGCAACAAATCCTTTTGGGTCCCCTTTTCCGTTTTTGTACCTAAGCTTGCTCATCTGCAGAATGGCATTTACTGCTAGACAGTCTTTCCCAAACAAGAATTGTCCTCCGGATTGTTTCTGCATTTTTAGGGCTGAGCGGACTGATGTAGCAATGGTGTCAAGTGGACGCAAGTGGCAGTAGAGCTCGTTTAAATATTTACCCCACTCACTACTCACTATCCGAATAGCAGCATGATTAGCTGCACACCTGTCACTAATTGTGTTCGAAATGTTATCTATTATTTGTTGTCTGGTATCTTGAAAATTTGTTTGTTCGTTGAAGTAAGTGTATGTTTTACACAAATTGTCAATTGTTTCACAAATATGTTGTGCATAGTCCTCAGCAGTGCCACCAGCCAATTCGTCCACTGCTGCAGAGAGACATTTGTTTGTGGTTGTGAAATGAACACTGTTGACGTGGGTCTCTTCCTGAGTGGTTGCATCAAATCCCACTGTCAAACCCTTTGTTGCCAGGAGCATCTCCGCTGTTTGCAACTCAGAAATAGCTCCCAATTCTCGGGCCATAACTTCAACTGCACTGCGTCGAGGAACATAATCCAGATGAAGTCCACTCCGCTTGTAGAACTGGCTTATCAGGATTGGAATGTTTGCTGTGGGAGTTTTGTTTACGATACAGTCAAACACATGCATCCTTGTTGTTGAGGAGTAAGTTTTCTGGCCCACCTTTGCCTTGACAATACTGGCAGCCTGCAGAGTTTCGATTGTTTCTTTGAGGACAAGATTGTCAAATTCGAGGCGTCTCACATCCTCTTCCCTGTCCTTTAAATTTTCATGAACTTTTCTGTACAGGTGAATTGAAACAGTTTTCCTCTTTTTCGTACTGCCGCGAAACATCAGCAATTGTCTGTGTGCTTTTTTAAGTCTCAAAAGCTCTGCCTTGGTTTCAGCCAGCTCTCGTGCCACAGTATTCCCACGTAATTTGGTTTTGAGTTCCTGAATCTTTCTGTCCTTTAAATCTATTTGGTTTTGCTTTCTTTTTAAGGCTTGGTTAATTACACGTTTGGGAGTTTTCAACCGTGCCCTAAGTTCACTGATCTTTGTGTGATACTTTGTTGAAAGAGCAGCCCTGGATTCGGACAGAAACTTTAGTCTTTTATTCAATTTCTGTTTCCCTGGTGAAAGACTTAGAAATGCTCTGCTACGTCTTGTTGAAACACTAGATGTCGATGGCATTGGTTCAGGTGAGGCAGCAGCTTTTGTTGGCATTGCTAGATTCAGTGGAGGATGCAGACTATGACTGTCATCGCCCATGTCCTCAGTGTCTTGAAATATGGGCACTTGGCTTTCAGCTGATGTCAAGGATTCAGGATCTTGAGCACCAAGCAGTGGAATGTTATCTAAAGAAAGGTGTTGACTGCCTTCTGAAAGTTTAAAAGTTTCATCACAGATTTTCATAAATGTTCCAAGTTCCTTGGGATTGGTGAGTTTTTTAAACTTAAGCAAAGTCTGGGAAACAAGAGCCTTCACTCTTAACTTAACAGCACCAAATGAATAGCCTTCTGCTTCCGACAAAGAGAAATGTGAACTCAGCGATTTCTCTGTTTCAGACAGACTTTTTCCAAACGAGGTATACAAGTACAAGATGTGTCCATTTTTAAGATCCCTCTGAGACTCTGGCATGACAGAGAACTTCACTTCAAGTTGAACTTTAGCTATGCCTGTCTGTGCTTTTGGATTGACAATTTTACATTTCTTCTTTGGAGACATCTGTTTACAATGTAAATTAAAAAAAAACACTGAATAGCATTAACAGAAACAAGTTATTATTTATAGTTTTAGCAAAAAAGGTAGAAATGATAAAGTTAAATGCTAAAACAAAGAGTAAATACTCAACACAAAAAAATCAGTTTAATCTAAATTTAATTACTAGATCTAAACATCTATCAATTTCTTAAAAAATGATAAACATTTTTAAATTGCCTAAGTGTCCAAATAACATTCACACAATAATCCACAATATAACATCATTTTTAAATCTCATTTTCATGAATTTCTGGGCCAAATGGAAGGAATTTAGTGTTTTATGCCTGTAAATTAATGGCCATTTAAATCAACTAGCGAGTGGGTTTTACTGGAATGCGGTGGATTGGAACGTTGCGGTTAGCGGTGAAGTCGGGGGGAAAATACTGGGGGTTCATACATTTTTTGGGGACCCCATTTCGCAACATAAAAATATTATTAATGCCTCCCGAAAAACCAAATTTTAATATAAAAATAAAGTATTTACCTTTTTTTCTCCCCTACGCAAAATGCTTCCGGTTGTCTGCGGTCACGGCTTTTGAAGGTAGTTTTTAAATTACTCTAGTTAATAAATAATGTAGAGTAATTTAAAAATACCACCATTCATGAAATTTCGGAGCGATTTTTCTTCAGCAACCAAATCGCCCGACATTCATCGATTTGTCCTGCCTGTTGAAAAACGGCACCTTAAGCCCGCCCCCCTCTGCAAGGCGCGAAAGTCGCGCACACGGGGAGCGGCAGAAGTGCAGCGCCGCTAATGGTAAGTTTTGTAACATACCTACTTTAGAAAGAAGATGAAAAGGCATTTCCAAAGTCAGAGGGTGGTGAATCTGTGGAATTCTGTGAAGGCCAACTCATTGGTAATTTTAAAGCAGAGATCGATAGATTCTTGATTACTAAAGGCCTCAAAGGTTATGGGGAGAACAGGAGAATGTGTTTGAGAGATTTAGATTAGCAATGATTCATTAGCAATGAACCATTTTAACCCCCCCTCCCATTCCCATATTGAACTTACTGTCCTGGTCCTCCTGCATTGCCAGAGTGAGGCCACACATAAACTGGAGGATCAGCACCTCAAGTTATGCTTTTCCCCTCCGCCACCCCTCTTTTTCTCCAACTCTTTCCTATGCTCCACCTGGTCGCATACCCATTTCTACCTTTTCACTTCCCCCGTCTCCTTTTACCTTCCCCCGTCTCCTTCCACTTTTTAAGAAAGGCGAGAGAGAGAAAACAGGTCATTTTAGACCAGTTAGCCTGACATCGGTGGTGGGGAAGATGCTGGTGTCAATTTCAAATTATGAAATAGCGGCACATTTGGATAGCAGTAGCAGGATCGGTCCGAGTTATCATGGATATACGAAGGGGAAATCATGCTTGACTAATCTTCTGGAATTTTTTGAGGATGTAACTGGGAAAATGGACAAGCGGGAGCCAGTGGATGTCGTGTACCTGGACTTTCAGAAAGCATTTGATGAGGTCCCACATAGGAGATTTGTGGGCAAAATTAGAGCACATGGTATTGGGGGTAGGGTGCTGACATGGATAGAAAATTAGTTGGCAGATAGGAAACAAAGAGTAGGGATTAACGGGCCCCTTTCAGAATGTCAGGCAGTGACTAGTGGGGTACCGCAAGGCTCGGTGCTGGGACCGCAGCTATTTACAATATATATTAATGATTTAGATGAAGGAATTACAAGTAACATTAGCAAATTTGCAGATGACACAAAGCTGGGTGGCAGTGTGAACTGTGAGGAGGATGCTACGAGGAAGCAGGGTGACTTGGACAGGGGAGAATGGGCAGATGCATGGCAGATGCAGTTTAACGTAGATAATTGTAAGGTTATCCACTTTGGTGGCAAAAACAGGAATGCAGATTATTATCAAAATGGTGTCGTTGGGAAAAGGGTCAGACTTCCGGTGGCGCTATGCAGGGCTAGAGATCAGCGCCAGCTAGCTCCATGAAAAAATCACTAAAATCATGGAGAAAAACGGACCTACCTGCCAGGGACACATGACAATAAACTCTTTTGACTTTAACTGCACTGGCTGCCTGCAACTCGTGATTGACAAAATCAGGCGTGCGACTCCGGAATGTCTATGTAGCATACCCCCCCCCCCCCCCCCCCAAGCAACCGAAACGGATTGCCAGGACAAAACCGGCACCGGAAGAAGTAGGCCCGACTGAAGCCTCGGGCTCAGGTACAACGTCGTCCCAGGAAGATATCTCAAAGAAACGAAAGCCTAAAAAATCTGAGATAGAAGATCTTCAGATTTTTCTAACTCAGGAAATTAAAAATATAAAGGAAGAACTAAAGTTTAAAGAAGAACTTCAAATTTTCAAGGAAGAGTTTAAGGAGTTTAAGGAGGAAATGAAAGAAGAAATCAACTCCACCGTCCTTGAATTATCGGAAAAATGGAAGAAAGCAACAGAAGCAAAGATGGAACAGCGAATTACGGAGATGGATGCGGAGATGGATGTTAAAATCAACTCGGTGGAGTCCAGCTTTAATAAGCTTGAGCCTTTCGAGAAAGTACTGAATCAATGATTCAGTTATTGCATTAACCAATCTAGAGGAGATTGCTTCAACAAGTGCTGAAACAACAAAACAGCTTATCAGAGAAAACCAATGCTTATCAGAACTACTGAGCAAAATAACTGAAAAATGCACTGAACTGGAAGGACGTCAGAGGCGTCAGAACTTAAGAATCGTCGGCATTCAAGAAGGGAGAGAGGGGAAATGAGACCCCCGCGAATTCGCTGCAGACTTATTGCAAAAAGTCTTAAACCTGGATCAAAAGCCTCTGCTAGCTCGAGCACACAGAGTGATGAGACGTCACCCACGGGCGGATGCTCCACCAAGACAAATGTTAGTAAAGGTGCAATATGACCATGTACTGGAGGTGATGATGAAAAAAATTGTTCGTACTAGGAATCCCATATACGATGGAGATAAGATCAGTATCTACCGAGATTATCCTGTGGAGGTCTCCAGGAAGAGAATGCTGTTTAAAGAGACAAAAAGAATACTTAAGGATGTGAAAGATCTGAGGTATGGTTTGATGTACTCGGCTACATTAAGAATTACCTACAATAAGAATAAACATATCTTTACCAATCCTACGGATGCATTGGAGTTTGCCCAGAAGATCAAGAACCTGCCTGATGACTGAATATTATCTACAAAATACCAGACGTCAACGAACAATGTAACTTTGTAAGATCGATTGGAATTTAAGCTGTTATACCTAAGGACAATCGAAATTGGATAAGGATAAGGATGCCTTTCCCATGGACATGTTACACTCATAGTTACTATTAATTTAAATAACTGACAAATACTAATTAAAACTGCGTGGTACTGTAAATAATTATTACTAATGGTTACTAATTACTTATAATTGAATTACTTAGAATTAGCTAAATGGTAATTATGAGTATGGTTGGATTTAAAGTTTGATTTCACTTTTCTTTCCTTTTTTATATTTTTTATTTCTTATATATATATTTTACTAATGGAAGTTGAATACTTTGGAACCTAAAATGTTTCCCACCCCCCCAGTAAAATATCGCTATGGAAATATCAACTTAAATAGAGCATGGAGCTAGTTAAGTTTTTTGTACATCGGCTACGGAAGTCGGTAGATGGCTAGCCATGTTAGTATGGCTATCACTAACTACACTACTTATTGATGTAGTTTTTTCCCCTCTTTTTTCACTTTACTAACCACTTAATCTAACACTTTTTTAATATAATACTTTATTATAATTTTAAGTTTGAATGCAGTTATAAGTTTTATCAAAGGAGATATATAAGTGGGAAAGATCAATGAGACTTAAAATTAATCTATCTGATGTTTGGGTGTAATGTCGGGCTTGTTGAGCTGAACCATTCTTGCTCCTTTATAGACCTCCCTAAACAAGAGATGCAAGATTCAAATATGAAGATTGGGGGTGAAGGAATAACATTTTGTAGTTGGAACGTTAAGGGTATTAACGAACCAAGAGAAGTAAAGTATTAGCACATTTAAAAGCACTTAAGATAGATGTAATATTCCTCCAAGAAACTAACCTAAAAAAGGATGCAGAACATAGATTGAAAGCTAAATGGATTGATAAAGCATATCATTCCTCATTCACACATAAATCCAGAGTTGTTGCAATACTAATTCGTAAAGGGATACCTTTTAAACATATATCAACTATAACGAACAGTGATGGTAGATATATTGTATTAATAGGTGAATTATATGCACAAAAATTGACTCATTAATGTTTATGGACCAAATTTTAATAGTCCCTTGTTTTTTAAGAAAATATTTAATACGATTCCGGAATGAACACAACACAATTTAATAATCGGAGGAGACTTCAATTGTACATTAGATCCCTATTTGGATAGATCATCAAGACAGCGGAAAACAAAATCGCAGTCCAGTGACTTATTAAATGCATATATAGATACTAGTAATATTAAGGATGTTTGGAGAATAGAAAATCCAACTGGACGAGAATATTCATTTTATTCACTGGTACATAAAACATATTCAAGAATACATTATTTTTTGGTGGACTCTAAGCTTATTCCATTTACTTATAATTCAAAATATCACAATATTATAATCTTGGACCATGCCCCCTTAACATTTATGATTAAATTAAATGGAAGGACGGAGAAACAGTTACAATGGAGACTCAACCCACAAATTTCCCAAAAAGCATCTCAGGAATATCTTACTAAACAGATTAATATGTTCTTTGAAATCAATGATAACCCTGAAATGTCTGCCTCCCAACTATGGGAAACATTTAAAGCATTTACTCGAGGAGTGATGATCTCCTCCCAAGCATTCCATAATAAAAAGAATCGTGTGAAACAACAGGCATTAGAAAGGGAAATAAAACAATTAGACATAGAGAATGCGGCTACACCAACCATGATAAAACACAATAAAATTACAGCATTGAAATATAAATTAAATAAAATATATACAGACCAAGTTGTAAAATGTTACCAATATACTAAACAATTACATTTTGAGTTTGGAGATAAACCTCAAAAATTATTGGCTCGTTAATTACGGAAACTGGACAGGGAAAAAACAATTCATAAGATTAAATCAGAAACAGGAGAACCACTAGTACAACCTAAGGATATTAATGAGAGATTTCTGCAATATTATCAAAATCTTTACTCTGCTAAAACGATAGATCACTGGACAGGAATAGAAGCATTCCTACAAAAATGCAATCTTAAAGGGTTAGATTTGAAAGATAGAGAATTATTAGACGCTGAAATAACAGTAAAAGAAATTGAAGAGTCCATCAGATCTCTAAAAAACAGTAAATCCCCGGGACCAGATGGCATTGGCTCGGAATTCTATAAAACATTCTATGACCTGATCCGTGTTTAAAGACACTGTACGAATATACCTATACCCAACAGAAATTACCAGAAACGCTAAATGAATCTATTATAACACTTATATCAAAAATAGATAAGGATCTGGATGATCCAGGGTCATATAGAGCTATAGCTCTTCTAAATACTGATCAAAAAATATTAACTAAAATCCTAGCACAAAGATTAAGCTCAGTGATTAATAAATTAATAAACCCGGATCAAACAGGATTTATACCAAAACGGTATTCTTCATATAACTTGAGACGATTATTCAATATTATATACTCAAAAAGTACTAACAAAGATCTAGCAATTATTTCGTTAGATGCTGAGAAAGCTTTCGACCAGGTGGAATGGCCCTATTTATTTTCGGTTGTAAAATTTTGCCCAACAGCTAGAATATCAACAAATCAAATGTTATCAGCTAAATTTAACTTATCTAGAGGCTGTAGACAAGGATGTCCATTATCCCCGCTATTATTTGCACTCGTAATAGAATCATTAGCAGAAAGCGTGAGGTCCCATCCTGAAATATATGGGTATAATACCAAAGATACTGAGAATAAGATTTCCTTATATGCAGACGATGTATTAATTTACATAACAAAACCTGGTTAGTATCCCAAACATTAAATTTAATAACTCAATATGGCTTGTTTTCAGGATATAGAATTAACTGGAATAAAAGTGAAATCATGCCAATAATGGAAAGTAACCCACATATATTACAACAATTTCCTTTTAAAATAGTAAAGGAAAAACTCAAATACCTTGGAATTTATGTAACAAAGAGATATACTTCTTTATTTATATTTAATTTTCCGCCTTTATTGAACACATTACATAAGAATATTTTATATTGGAAAACATTACCTATTTCAATGTTGGGTAGAATTAACGTGATAAAAATGATTTTTCTCCCGCAATTATTGTACCTCTTTCAATTAATCCCGATGTATCTCCCAAAAACGTTTTTTAAAAAGTTTGACTCTTTAGTCACCAATTTTATCTGGGATTATAAGAACCACAGAATAAATAAAAAACACTTATGTAAATCAAAAATAAATGGAAGTTTAGTACTATCGAATTTTAAACCACTACATTTAAACCCTCAATGATGGATAAGGGTTTTTTACAATGGAAAAATCACGGAATTACAAAGATGGGTGATCTCTATAGGAAAAGTTCATTCCTCTCATTTCAGGAACTACAAAAAATGTATGGGCTTCACTCAAAAGACTACTTTAGATATCTATAAATTAGAGACTATGCTAAATCAAATACACAGGACTATAGAAATAGAAAGACAGAAATTTTTGATGAATGTTTGAATAAACCCCCCAACACAGAAAAATTGATATCTTATATTTATAATATTCTATTAGATAATAATGCACCCATGACGGAAATATATAGGCAATCATGGGAAAATGAACTAGGCCAAACAATAAGGCCAGAAATATGGGCCGAAAGCTTACAACATATACATCACTGTTCGTTAAATGCTAGACACTCTTTAATACAATTTATAGTATTACATAGATTGCACTATTCCAAAACCAAATTAAATAGAATTTTCCCATGCATATCTCCTATTTATGAAAAATGTCAACACTTAGAGGCTAATTTAACGCACACATTTGTAAGTTGTAGAAAAATTAATAATTTTTGGATGGAAATTTTTAAGGTAATTTTGGAAGTTGTCAATACCCAATTGGACCCTGATTCAAAATTAATAATACTAGAACAAAATCAATTATTTACAACAAACCAAAGAACCTTTATCGATTATAGTTTAATAATTGGGAAAAAATTAATATTAAAAATTTGGAAAGGCCCTATAACCCCCACAATTAAAATGTGGACTATGGAAATGTCGGAGACCTTACACTTGGAAAGATTAAGATTTGTCTTAATGGACAAACAAGAACTATTTACTAGAATATGGTCCCCATTCATTGAATATTTGAAGGGGCAAACTGGTTCGGCAAGAGAACCTGACTGAAACCTGAATCAAGGAATAGATGACGAATTACATTTTATAACCCATGGACATATCTCCAATGATGCATAATTAGCTGATTACTCCATTCTCCTTTAACTTTTTTGGTTTCTTTTCTTTCTCTCTCTATTATTTTCTATCTATATAAAATTTTAAAAAAATATATAGAAGTACAACTATTATACAATTGTTAATACGAACAATATTATTAATGTATGACAACAAAATGCTTTTTATTATGTATTTACTTCTAATTAAAAAAAAATTAAAAAAAAAAAGAAAAAAGTTGGGAAAAGGGGAAGTACAATGGCATCTGGGGGTCCTTGTTCATCAGTCACTGAAAGTAACCATGCAGGTACAGCAGGCGGTGAAGAAAGCAAATGGCATGTTGGCCTTCATAACAAGAGGAGTTGAGTATAGGAGCAAAGAGGTCCTTCTGCAGTTGTACAGGGCCCTAGTGAGACCACACCTGGAGTATTGTGTGCAGTTTTGGTCTCCAAATTTGGGGAAGGACATTCCTGCTATTGAGGGAGTGCAGCGTAGGTTCACAAGGTTAATTCCTGGGATGGCGGGACTGTCATATGTTGAGAGAATGGAGTGGCTTGGCTTGTATACTCTGGATTTAAAAGGATGAGAGGGGATCTTATTGAAATATATGATTATTAAGGGTTTCTACATGCTAGAGCCAGGAAACATGTTCCTCGATGTTGGGGGAGTCCAGAACCAGTGGCCACAGTTTAGGAATAATTGGTAAGCCATTTAGAACGGAGATGAGGAAATACTTTTTCTCACAGAAAGTTGTGAGTCTGTGAAATTCTCTGCCTCAGAGGGCTGTGGAGGCCGGTTCTCTGGATGCTTTTAAGAGAGCGTTAGATGGAACTCTTAAAGAGAGCGGAGTCAATGGATATGGGGAGAAGGCTGCAATGGGGTACTGATTGTGGATGATCAGCCATGATCACATTGAATGGCGGTGCTGGCTCGAAGGGCCGCATGGCCTTCTCTTGCACCTATTGTCTATTGTCTATATTCCTTAATCTGGCTTCAGATTTCACACAAATTCATCATTATCTCCTTATCTTACACTTTTGTCTTTTTAACTCAGGCCAATCAACCACAACCCCTCTCCCCACCACTCCCCCCCCCCCCCCCCCCCACCCACCTATATCTACCTGTCACTTGCCAGGCTTTATCCTGGTCTCACCTCTCTTCCAGCTTTCTCTCACCTACTTCAATCAGTCTGAAGGGTCCCAGCCCAAAACATCACCTATCCAGGTTCTCTGGAGGTGCTAGCATTGAGTTACTACAATACTTTGTGTCTTTTTTGGTAAACCAGCATCTGCAATTCCTTGTGTCTAAATAATCATCCAATTCCTGACTGCTTTCCCCACAGCAGAAAACATCACTCCATGTGCAGCCAATACACTATAATAAACTGCAAGAATTACACGTAAATTGCTGCATCACATAGCACAGTAGTTGGAACCTTGGTTAGTGGAAGAAACGGAACAATCATGTTTGAAAGCTGTGTCAGTCATCGGGTCAGGCAGTATCTCTGGAGAACATGGATAGGTTTCATGTTCCTATGGTTACAGAGTTATGTTAAATGACATGTTAAAAGCACAGGTGCACAAGCTGAATTCATCAGGACAGGTGATGAGGGTGAGATTGTGAAATAGAGGCCTTATAGTGGTAGCTGTAAGGTTTAAGTGTAATATAATAGCAGGCAAGTTTTGGTTCATTATAAAACCTGGCTTATGCATTGCTAATATGAGAATTGAGTGTGATTTGTTTATATCACGCAAAATCAAACAAATGGAAGTACCAGTCAGACTGCAGATCATGCTTTCCAATGTTATAATTTAGACTTTCTGAATGCATTAACTAAATAAAACCTGCATAAATAAATACATAAATATACTTTGAACAATCAAGTACAGTAGGATAAAAAATAGAGATGTGAGAATTCATAAACACAACTTTATTTCCATTGGGAAATTACAAGCCATAATCATAATTTGGTGTCATCTAAACACAAATTATTATAGTTAAATAGGGAGAACCTGTGTTAATTTGGAATGGATAGGTCATGATTGACAAACTTGATTGAATTCTTTGAAATTGTGAGCTAAGTAGAGGACAGGAGAAGATGCATTGTCCAATTTATATGGATGATTATTCATTTAGGCTAAAGTTGAAGGTCGTAGAACTGAAGACAAATTATTGAGTTAACTTGCAAATTAGTTGAGCTGTAAAAGGCAGAACATAGGGGTAACTGTGAAACTGTGGTTTGGTGCCTTATAAGAGTCTTATTTATTCATTGTATTTATTTAATGCTTAGGAAACGGGTTAGAAATTTATTTATCCGAGTTGACTGATGATATAAAGATGGGCAACATTGCAAACAATGCAGATGGATGCATTGTTACATTACATTACATTACATTGTTAACATTAATAGATGATGTAAATTATTAAAACTCTTGCAATGGGATTTTGGTGTTGGTGATTATGAACTGATTGACTTTGGATCGATTAGAGTACTTTCTACAGACCTATTGTGTTACTGCAATTAAGTATTTCATTGTTCCGTTGTCGGTAAATAGGACAATGAAACACTTTTGATCTTGATTCTCCTGACTCTTAAGATTAGAATTCTGAAGCATTTGTTGATATTTTACAATTTATGAAGAATGGATAGACTTTGGCGGGAATGGAGCATTACTTTACCAGAAAGTGACATGGGCTCCGAGTTAAATTGTGAGGAAAGATTACAAAAACGAATATTGCTTTCCTTGGAAGTTTGAATATTAGAGGGTGATTTGATCAGGATATTAAAGGAAATTAATAGAGAAGATAGGGGGAAATTACCTGCATTGGTATGGTTATCATCACAGGACAATGTCCAATCGTTAGACCCAGGCATCTAAAAAATGTTAGGAAATGCTTCCACTAATTAAACTTGTAGGAAATGTGGAACATTTTTCTGTAACTTATTTTGATAACGATTAATTTTAACTTTGAACCAAGACTGACTGTTTTTTATCCAAATATAGTAAGCATGATTGGAAAATTGAAATATATAGTTAGATAACAGATCAATCAACAATTTCAGTTATTTGACAGAAAAGGTTTTAAGGTTAAATAGCCTATCCTGCTCCTTTGTTCCTAATTCAAGTTTCCAACATCTGCAGTATTTTGCTGCTGTAAACAATGGTGGGAAATGGGAAAAGGACAAGGGAGTAATACTGATTGGATAGATTCTCAAACTGTGTACAAATGGGATTACTTTCATGGACACCATTATAGATAGAGTCATAGTCATACATACAGTGTAGAAACATGCCCTTCAGCCCAAGTTGCCCACATCGGCCAACAAGTCCAAGCTACACTAGTCCGACCTGGCTGCGTTTGTCCCAAACCTGCCCTATCCGTGTGTCTGTCTAACTGTTGCTTAAATGTTGGGATAATCCCTGCCTCAACTATGTCCTCTGGCAGCTTGTTCCATACACCCATCACCCTTTGTGTGGAAATGTTACCCCTCAGATTCCTATTAAATTTTTTTCCCTTCATCTTAAACCTGTGTCCTCAGGTCCTCGATTCCCCTACTATGGGAAAGAGACTCTGTGCACCTACCCGATCTATTCCTCTCATGATTTTATACACCTCTATAAGATCGCCCCTCATCCTCCTGCGTGCCAATGAATAGAATTCCAGCCTACTCAACCTTTCCCTACAGCTCAGACACTCGAGTCCTGGCAACATCCTTGTAAATCTTCTCTGCACTCTTTCCAGCTTGACAACATCTCTCCTATAACACTGTGACCAGAATTGAACACAATACTCTAAATGCGGCCTCACCAACATCTTATATAACTGCAACATGACTTCCCAACTTCCATACTCATTACTCTGACTGATGAAGGGCAATGTGCCAAAAGCCTTTTTGACCTCCCTATCTACATGCAAATCCAACTTCAAGAAACCATGTGCCTGTACTCGTAGATCCCTCTGTTCTTCAGCTGCCCCCAGAGCCCTACTATTCACTGTGTAGAATACTGCCCATGTTAGACTTCACAAAATGCAACACCTCTCATTTATCTGTATTAAATTCCACCAACCATTCATCAGCCCACCTGGCCAACCAATGAAAACCTTAGTGGAATTTTTCACAACCATCCTCACTATCAGCAATACCATCCACTTTTGTATCATCAGCAAGGTTCGCATTTATTGTTCATCCATAATCACCCTGAGGAAGGTACTTGTGAGTTGTCATCTTGAACCTCTGCATTTCTGTTGGTGAAGATGCTCACACATAATGTAATTGGACGGGAATTTCCAGGATTTAGACCCAGTATTGACAAACGTATAGAGTCATACAACATGGACAGGACGATGTGCAACTTGGAGGGGAACCTGCAGGCGCTCACATTGCCATACTCCCACTGCCCTTGCCCTTCCTGATATCGGTGGTCGCAGGTGTGGGTGGGACTGTCGGAGTAGTCTGGGTGCGTAAATGTAGTCTATTCAAGTTTCATTGTTTGATGAGGTTCCAATCAAGCATGCTGCAGTTTTTGATGGTGTTGATCTTCTCGGAACAGCATGTGGAAGCCTCCCATCACGTTCCTGATGTGTGCCTTGTAGATGGCGGAAAGGTTTTTGATGTTGGGAAATGAGTTACCCATCACAGCATAACCATCCTCTACCTGTTCTTGTAACCAGAGCATTTATGTGATTGGTCCTGTTGATATTGCACAGGGACAATTGGTGACAACTCAAAATTAAAAAAACAGTTAGAATTGAATGGCATTAGACTAATGGTTCGCAGAGACTTGTGGAAATGTAATTCATTTTGGCAGAAAATAAATAATGAAATGGAAGTGTGAACATATTCGAAAATACTGATGGTTGTCGCAAACATTCTTTTTGGCACATTCCACAGTTATAATTCCTCAGCATGAATATAAAGTGAGGTGAGCCTGAACAATTAAAGAGTTGTTTGAATTTTATAATTACCGCCTATTGATTAGACTGCGGGAAAGTAAAGGCACTTTGAAGTTCTAGATGTCTATAACGGATCAATATCAAATAGTTTTTGACCACAACTATTTAGTTTCGAAAGGAGAGACCACACAGACAGATCACTCAATCAGTGTAAGTTTTATTACAGTTAACAACGCTTGGTGGATCCTTTCTCGAGGAGGCAGCTTCATTCGCCATTTGGCTTGCAGTTTTCGCTAGCACCAGTCACAAGCCCCGTGGGAGGGTGAGGTCTTCAACTGCAGAAAGTCCCCCAGGCTACTATACACCCCTCGAATACATGCAAGTCAGCACAGCACATTCACCAATCTCCCCTATTTGTTTCCTGGCTGGCTGAATCTTCATGGTAAGCTCCTTATCGAATTTGACTATCGGGCTACCTGCTCCCTCTGAACAAAAGCACAACCTGGGCAGCTCAGTGGCAGAGTTGCTACTTTATAGTGTCAGAGACCCATTTTTGATTCTGATTACGGGTGTTGCCTGTATGGTGTTTGCATGTTCTCCCTGTGACTACGTGGGGTTTTTCCGGGTGTTCCGGATTCCTCCCACATTCCAAAGATGTGCAGGTATGTAGGTTGATTGGCTTCTGTAAATTGTCCATCAGATGTAGGATGGAACTAGTGTATGTGTAATCACTGGCCAGCATGGATTCAGTGGGCTGAAAGACCTGTTTTCACCCCATCTCTCTAAAACCAAAAGCTAAAAAATGACCGCTTCATTCATGTCACCCAACACCACCATCCTCCAACTAAAATAACAAAGCAATCATGTCACGGTGGTCCAAATAATCACATCTCAAGGTCTGACTTTTTCCTAAGTGTCTTATTTTAAATAAGAATACTGTGTGTATTGTGAAGATTAAATATGTTGGGATTAGGGGGTATTAGCTACAAGGACAGATTTGGACAGACTTGGATTGCATTTTTCTGGAGTGCTCGAGGTTGAACTTGACAAGCTGATCATCCTCGAAATTCATGTCCATGGATGCCAGCTCTGGATGAATGTCACACAATATGATGTCTGAATACTATTGCAGAGATTAGAATAATAGCAATTTAAGTTGAAAATGTCAAAATAAATATGTAATAATAGTTGAGATATTGTCATTTAAATCCCATCCTGTGACTATGGTTACACAGTCAAACTCCAAAGTGGTTGAGGCTTATAGTCCTTATTAGTCAAAAGGGCCTGTCCAACTGACTCGACTTTTCAGCGACTGTCTTCGACCTTCACGCTCAAGGGCACTCACCTGAAAAACCGCGAGCTGGTAAAAGACAGCTGGCACAGTTATGGTAAGTCCTTTAAAGATCGCGGAGGGGAGGGGAGGGGAGAAGCGGAGAGAGGGGGAGAGAGGGGAGGAGAGGGGAGAGATGGAGAGCAAAGGGGGGGGGGGGGGGGAGAAGGAGTGGAGGGCATTTAACATTACCGGTTGGTTTACTTACATTTTTTTCTCAACGAGCTTTACCTTCGACTGCCTTTGATTACCTTTGATTGATTTTGATTACCTACAATAGCATTACGACCCACTATGACCTACCCCGAATAAACCTACGAGTAAAAAAAATATCAATTTTTTCCATGGCGACCTTTTTTTACTTGTGGGCATTTTTCAGCATGTTGAACAAAATGATGCGACCTAGCTGAGGCCTCGAGTACACGGGGACTACTCTTGAGCATGAAGGAGAGTTACAAAGACCTCCTTGGACCTCGTGTCGACCCTGCTGCGAGTATGAGTCGAGGGCAAACTCTTCTAAACTCGGTAATTAGGTCCACACAAACTCAGTGGGACATGCCCTTTAGGTTGTTGGACTACTATGTAAATATAAATTATTGTTTTTCCAGCACAAATGTACTGATATGGTTAATATGAAGGCAACATTTTGTGGATACTGGATATCTGAAAAAAAGAGAATACTGGAGTATTGAAAAGGTCAGGTAGCACCCGTGAAGAGAGATGCAACATGTCAGGTCACAAGCAACAAAGGTCACTTGCAGCATTATTGGTTTGTTAGATGCAAGTGTAGTTAACTGCTTCTATACAGCTTGCTTTCAGATTTTCCTTTAATTTACCAGATATAATTGTCAGTTAGCTTTGTAGCAAATTAATAATGACTACTCCAAATAAATACATTGTAATAGAATTCCCGAGATGGACCAAATTCGGTCGCTCAAATGGAAACATTGCTGAATTGCGCTGTATGAATATAGATTTGGTGTTGACTATCCTTCTAATTCCTAATTTATATCCTGGGTTTAAAATATTGTTGGCATGGTTAATCAAAAGCATTATCCAGTACTCCAACGTGACCAATTATAATAAGAGCATTGACTTAAACTCACAAAGTTGTTGATTTTTTTTTAACCGATACTTTAAATGTCCTCCTCCGCTATTTCCGAGTACTGCTCCTTGTCTGTTAGTCATTTAACGTTATCTGATTACGATGTTTATTGAATTGGCAATACCTTAAAAAAACTGCAGAATATTAATGTGATCCTAGTTCATAGCTTTGTTTTGATTGAGCACACAACACCACTGTCAACCAGGAAAACAAATGCCGTGCGTTTTGAAAACATCCTTCAGTCAATTGATTGAAAGCGCCGGTCCTCGTATTCCTCAAGAATCGCAAATATATATATATATCAGTTATTTCACAGGCTGTCCGCAAACTTCCAAAGGACACATGTGTTTGTGAAACTTTCTGCAGCACAAAATATCCTCAGGCTGGGGCGGTTGGGCTATTAAAATAAAACATGATGTGAATATTGATCCGTGATTAATCCACATTGCATTTGGCATTGCCCGAGACCCATTACGTCAGTGGTTTTGTTGCAGTCCACGGGCTGTGTGCTGCTGTTGTCTGTTGAATGCGTTTGCTTCTGCCAAGCCATGCCACGATGAATTGAACTCGCTGAAGCTAACTGAGACTGGCAGGACTGTCATCGCCCAGGGAGCTTCGAGTTTTTAGTTAGGGAAAGTCGCTTTCCTTCCTCATATATACCGAAGCACAGCGAAGACTGCTTCCCTCTGTTATCCTGCTGGAAATACATCTGCTTAAGCTACCATCATTACTTCTAAAAGTAAAGAATTGCTGGATTTGACTTCTCGGGTCTTCCGAAGGAAGCGCCTGGTCGCGGCACTGCTGAGCGTGATCATGGTGCTGTTCCTCCTTGTTGCTATCCCACTCGTGGTCCACGGTACGAAAGCCGCCGCCCACTACGAGATGCTGGGAACTTGCAGGATGATCTGCGATCCTTACAGCCCCCAACACGGGAACACGGCCGTGGAGGCCATGCAGGATTTTAGTGCCATCCCTCCACCTCCCTTCATCCAAGGGCCAAAGGGAGAACCCGGACGGACGGGGAAACCCGGGCCAAGAGGTCCTCCAGGTGAGGCCGGTCTGCCGGGTCCAAGGGGACCGCCGGGAGAGAAGGGTGATCTGGTCAAGTCTGGCTTTCCGGCGCTGACTGCTTCAGGGGGGCAGGTAACTGGAGCGCTGAGTGCCACCGCTCTCACTAGTCCCAAGATCGCATTTTATGTCGGCTTGAAAAGTCCGCACGAAGGCTACGAAGTCCTTAAGTTTGACGACGTGGTCACAAATTTGGGAAACTACTACGATTCGACCACTGGAAAGTTTACGTGTGCGGTGCCCGGGATATACTTCTTCACGTACCACGTCCTGATGAGAGGAGGTGACGGGACAAGCATGTGGGCAGACCTCTGCAAAAACGGCCAGGTGAGCAAGGGTTGTCCTTTTGCAGCGGCAGGAGAAGTTTTTAACTGTACCACGCATGCCGGCTGTTTGCCTGTGGTTTCACGGTCACAACTACAAAGGTACCACCCGCAGAGGAAGTAAAAGTCATATTTTACCCAGTCCAATTCAATTCAGAGGTCACGGAAATTGCCTAGGTATTTTACTATGTCGGAAGGAACTGCAGATGCTAGTTTACACCGAAGATAGACAAAAGATGCTGGAGTATCTCAGTGGGCCAGGGAGCATCTCTGGAGAAAAGGAATAGGTCACGTTTCGGTCGACCACTCTTCAGACCCGCTGAGTTACTTCAGCGTTTTGTATCATCTTAGGTATTTCACCATATCTGCTTAGGAACTATCGGAGTAAATAGTAAACTCTAAATGTTCCTTTTATGTTACTTTAAAGAAGACAATAGTTACATTTTATAAGGTACTATTATTTTATAAGTTAATTCTTCTGCTTATTTTTTAATCAACGGGAAGGTCACTCGACGTTAGCGACATGTATAACGACATTACTTCAGCATGAAACTAGGAGCAGTGAGGTCCACCTACAATATCGTTAAAGGTGGAGGGAGCAATCTGATAAATCAGTGGCGCGAAGACTACTCGATGCCATCAATTGCCTCTTTGATTTGTCTTTTGTTTAGGTCCGTGCCAGTGCGATTGCCCAAGACGCAGACCAGAACTATGATTACGCCAGTAACAGTGTGGTTCTTCACCTGGACTCTGGAGATGAGATCTATATCAAATTGGACGGCGGGAAAGCACACGGCGGCAATAATAACAAATACAGCACTTTCTCGGGATTCATTTTATATCCAGATTAAGTAATATAGTCGAGGCATTCCGAAATCTAAATTAGATGTTAGTTAAAGACGCTTACATGTCAATGCTCGTGGTCAATGGTTGCTTAATTTTCGTTTCAGACTTTTTGTACCGAATGCGTGCGTGTGGATGTTTGAACTATGAGTATTCGTAAATGAAGTTTACTTGGCACATGCGCTCTGGTTTCCACCAATGCTTAAAATCAGGCACGTATCAACAGTTCTTGGGAAGACGGAGCATAAAACAAAATTGGACTGTTTCCATCCCGGGTACTGAATAATGTGAAATAATATATAACATGTATAAGCCTTTGTACATTCAATACCTTTTTGATCGTAACATCTCAAGTCTTTGATGTATTGTACCATCATTAAATGCCATCTCCAACAGAATTTTGCTCTGGTCATTTGCATGCAATAAAAGTCGTGATCAATGATGGGCAAGTTGGAATGGCTTGATGGCCTATCCATGCTCCGAATTCTCACGTTCTTATAATACTGTCACACGTTCTGCAATTTAGCTTTCACTATTTATCCACGCGTTTTCTGTCATTTATAGAAGTATGGAACTTAAATATTTGTATCTCTCCTGTTTCAAGGGCTGCCAAAACATTTCTACACAGATATTAATCACACATTTCAACATTGCCTTTCCTTTCTGTGTCATTTGAAAATATCTTCTAAGTGACCTGACTAAGTATTTCATCAATCAAACTGGATTTCACCCAATTACCAAATAGTGACTAATGCGATGATGTCAAGGATGATTAGAAGTCATGACCATATTGATGTTTCTGGATGTTTTAAACAACTGTCCTTATTCATTGAACTTTGTGTTAACTCATAACAGGTTATTTACATAAATTTAATATTGCTTGTGTTACATGAAAAGCAGTAACGTTTTTTCTTGCATTCCCTTTACATTTGTTTTTACATAAAGAAACATAAAGAAAGCTAATGCATGCAACAAATAATACTATTGGGTTGTGATCATTTGTTTGATGCAGGTACAAACATGAAGGCAACTTTGGCCATGTTAGAATTCGTATGCACCGTCCCGATGATAATTGATCTTAAAGTTGGCATTTATTTTGCATAAAATATAGTAAAGTTGTACACATTTTATGTAGTGATCAAATCTTCTGAGATATCTGTCTTAAATTAGTAATTAGGGATTTTATTTTAAGATGTTAGCTGAACTGCGTTGCAAATGTGTCACTTTTATTGAGTTTTCAAATCTTGCTTTAAAAATGTCACTTGGCTAGAGAAAAAGTGAAGTCACGAGTGTTGCAAGTTTCAAGAATAAATATTAGAATGCAAGGCATTTTATTCTGGGGAAGGTACAGAAATTCAAAGTGAAATCATTGTACTTTATTCTGTGTCAAGGAGATTTGTTTGTACTTTTAACAAAGGCCTGAGTGTTCCCTGTGGTGAAAGGGCAATGAAGATTCATTTCAAGGGAATAGGCAGATGTTAAAAATACAAATTTCATCCTGAGATTCTCAAATCTGTATTCCCAACTCTTGGCAGTTTCCTCTAATTTTCATTCACCGTTGTATATGTGTCTGTTGCGATGTCAAGTGCTAAATGATGATGGATTGATGAGGCTTGTGCAAGAGGAGAGTTATGTGACAGTTCACCCTGACAGTGATGTATGTATCCTCACATTATCAATGTCATGCCGGGGATTTAGGAAAGCTTGCCGAGCAACCCACTTTCTACTTGCTGTCATGTTGCTAATTATCACGTCGGATAACATTCACAAAGACATATTGCTGGTGACAATGACAGCAGACAAAATCGATAAAAAGATGAATCAATTTAAAACATAGTTCAGGTGCTTTTTTACATTTTCCTTCATAGTTGCTGCATTAAAACATTAAATGGCAGTATCTGCACCATTAATTATATATAAAATGCATTTGAGGAGCTGTCAGGCTTTTCCAATCAATACACCAAATTGATTGATTACAATCTTCTGAGACTTTTCAGGCTTTCGAGAAGAATGGCCTAAGGCATTAATGCTAAGCCTGAAAAATTAATTAAATAAACTTTAAGAAATAACTAAATTTATTTTATTATATTTTATGGAGCATCTACACTGATGAATAAGTAATTATTGGCATTGATTTATGATTAATAGACCTGGTGAACATGACTTCAGATCCATATATCATATTTTTAAGTCTAATTTTTTTAGGCCTAATATTAGGCAGTGAAGAAAGCGAATGGCATGTTGGCCTTCATAACGAGAGGAGTTGAGTATAGGAGCAAAGAGGTCCTTCATCAGTTGTACAAGGCCCTAGTGAGACCACACCTGGAGTATTGTGCACAGCTTTGGTCTCCACATTTGAGGAAGGACATGCTTGCTATTGAGGGAGTGCAGCGTAGGTTCACAAGGTTAATTCCTGGGATGGTGGGCCTGTCATATGCTGAGAGAATGGAGCGGCTGGGCTTGTACCATCTGGAATTTAGAAGGATGAGAGGGAATCATTATTGAAACATATACATTTATTAAGGGTTTAGACACGCTGGAGGCACAAAACATGTTCCCGGTGTTGGGGGAGTCCAGGGGCCACAGTTTAAGAATATGGGGTAAACCATTTAGAACAGAGATGAGGAAACACTTTTTCACACAGAGAGTTGTGATTCTGTGGAATTCTTTGCCTCAGAGGGCTGTGGAGGCCAGTTCTCTGGATACTTTCAAGAGAGAGTGAGATAGGGCTCTTAAAGATAGCAGTCAGGGGATATGGGGAGAAGGCAGGAATGGGGCACTGGATTGAATGGCGGTGCTGGATTGAAGGGTCGAATGGCCTACTTCTGCACCTATTGTCTATTGTCTAATTATTAGAGGGATGAAATTGTTAAGGTGATTGTTTCGTTAAATTTTCTTTGTGCAGTTTATTTGACTTTACAAAAAGGTGCAGAAGTACTTTTATGACCTCTTTTCCTAGGATGACAGCCCAGCATGAATGCTTTAATCACACTGTGTCGACTTCGATGAATGGGCCACATCAAACACACATTTGTCACCAGGGTGGACTGAGCTCCAACAAGGCAAGCTCTTATCAGGTGGTCAGAAGAGTTTCAATGACATTGTCCAAAATAAGGAACTTTCCCACCAACCATGGGTCTGAAGAAGATTTCGGACCCAAAATGTTGCCTATCCATTCTTCCTAACCTGCAAAGTTACTCCAGCAATTTTCTGATTTGCTCTTGATCCTTGCATCTGCAATTCCTTGTATCTCGAAACCCACATGAATCCTGGCCCATAATGATTCAAGACAGAGAAGGAATATTTAGGGATGACATTGAGAACTTCATGACTCTTCATTAGGAACAAGGGAAGGCTTCTAAAAATAGCAGAAGGAGAGTGCTGCTTTCTGTCCTACACACCCATTAGCACCCCCAACCCACCCCATAGCAGAGTCTGAGGATCTCAAACTGGTCTCATCAACCTTGTCGGAACCCACAGAATTTGAGTAGAAGCACATCATCTTTGAACCAGAAGACTATCTAAAATGAGATGATGAGACTTATCAACAGAATTGGAGGAATGCAGAGTCTGAATACGCAATGTTTCTAGAAGGTAAATCCATTGGTAATGATGGAAAGAATAAAAGTCTCACGGCATTTTTAACAATGAAACAATTTTTAACAATCCACCATACTCTCAGTGAGTAATATTTCGCAAGTAACTGTTTGATAGAAAATCTTAACATCAACTATCCAAAGGTATTCTGGATCATATCAAATGAAATAAAAGGGGCAAGGTGGAAATGGGACAATTGCACAATTTTAACTACCACAAATGTTTTCCATTTTTACTTTTATGTTTGGCTAGCAGCTGGAGGTGACAAATCTAGATTTTGGATAAGGCACTCTAACATATATCTTCTGTGATGTAAAGCATATCGAAACATTAGAAGCTGTGTGTTATTTAGATAATGGAAAAAAAATTAACTGCAAATAAGGAGACGTTCTGACTTATTTAGGGGAGAGTTTTTGGAAAGAATCCCAGATCATCACAAGTTGAAGTTAAGTGTAGATTATGACATATACTGTACATTCCAAATATTGAGTGATGTATTTGATGACATATATGATAACCTAACATATCCATTTTGATTGATAAAATACATCTCTTGATGATCCTGAACTTATTATCAGTGATGTAGCCTGGGGTAATTGAGTGTATCAGGACTTTCAAATATTTGTGCTAATGCAAAATAATTTGTTTATTTCTCAGACAATGTAACTGGTTCTGACTATTTTAGGGGCACTTCCTATTCCAAAGGAAGATAACCAAGGAAATGTATATCGTAAAAATTGGGAAGAAAGTTTTCTTTGATCCAGAAATGGATCAAAAACCTTTCATCTTTGGCATACGATGCAAAAGCAGATTATTTTGTTGCTGTTAATGTCTACTTCATTTTCAAAAATGAAGTTGAGGAAAATGTAGCACACACGCCAATTGTTCTTTTATTAGCACTGACATTTATAATGTAATTAGTTTAAAGCCAGTTAAATAATATTTGCATTAATAATTCCTTTGTTGTGAAAGTGGACCAGATAATTTTCCATATTAGAGACATGAAAGGCTGCAGATCTTGAAATATGGCGCAATAACTAAATTGCTGTAGCTGGTGGGGCAGTGGTAGAGTTGCTTCCTCACAGCGCCGGAGACCCGGGTTCGATCTGACTATGGGTGGTGTCTGTACGGAGTTTGTACATTCTCCCTATGACAGTGTGGGTTTTTTCCATGTGTCCCAGCTTCCTCCAGCATCCCAAAGGCACATCCTAATTGGCTTCTGTAACTTTTCCTTCATATGTCGGATAGAACTAGTGTATGGGTGATCACTGGTCAGTGTGGACTAGGTGGGGCTGCATCTCTAAAATTAAAACTAAAATTTAATGAAAACTCAACAGTTCAGGAGAGCTCAGTAAAATGAAAAGAATAATTAAAAAGGGGTGGCACAGTGGTGTAGCGGTAGAGTTGCTGCCCAGAGACCCGGGTTCAAACCTGACTACAGGTTCTGCCTGTAAGGATTTTGCATATTCTTTCTCTGATTGAATGTGTTTTCTTCAGGTGCTCCAGTTGCCTCTCATGTTCCAAAGACATATAACCATATAACCATATAACAATTACAGCACGGAAACAGGCCTTCTCGGCCCTTCCAGTCCGTGCCGACCATTCATTTCCCCCTAGTCCCATCTACCTGCACTCAGACCATACCCCTCCATTCCCTTCCCGTCCATATACCTATCCACTTTACTTTTAAATGTTAAAATGAATCCTGCCTCCACCACTTCTGCAGGAAGATCATTCCACACAGCCACCACTCTCTGAGTAAAGAAGTTCCCCCTCATGTTACCCCTAAACTTCTGTCTCTTGCAGGGTTGTAGGCTTCTGTAAATTGTCTGTTACTTTATTACTAAATTATAAATTACTAGTGTGTAAGATATAACTAAAGTATAGGTCAGTATGGACTCGTTGGGCCGAAGGGCCTGTTTCCATGCCGTATGGAGCACCAAGGCAAATTCCTTGTATGTGTACATGCTTGGCCAATAAACTTATTCATTCATTCATTCATCTCTAAACTAAATTAAAGGTCAAGCTGTATCTGTGGAGACAAAGATATTGTTGATGCTTTGAGTGAAGATCTGCATTGAGTACTGTTGCAGGTTCTGGACCTGAAACGTTGACCTGCATGACACCTGAGTTCTTTTGGTTCCAGCAGTTTATATTTTCTTCCCTACTTCAATATTAAACTGTTAACGCAGGTTTCAACAGTTTTAACAACAATGATGTGACAATGATCTTACAAAAAGTTTACAGTAGATCATGGGATGATGAAATTAAAGCGTATACCTTGATTGCTTTTCAACAGCCCTTACTACGCCAATGGCTTTAAGCTTATCTCTGTTAGTGCTGCACTGGTGTGATTAAACCCCCTATGTTTAAGCTCCTGCTCCGGTGTCAAACTGAGGGAAAAGTGCTGGCAAGTACTCTTTTTAGGAAATCTATTGATATCTTGGTCAATATCCTTCCTTTAATGAAAGCTAACATCAGGGTGAACAAATTGTCTTGCAGCACTGAGGAAGAACCACAGAAGGTGATTAGAAATTGGACTACAGTGCCCAAAAGGGTGATGAGGCAGAGACTCTCACACATTTAATAAGTATTTACATAAGCATTTAATTTGCCAAGTCATAGAAGGCTATGGAGCAAATTTTAACAAATAGGTATTTGATATCTGCCATGGATGACAAAGCTTTTTTCTCTACGATAAAGGTACACAAAAAAACTAAACCAAAGTCCTAATTATCTCAAACATTTCCGAGTAATAAAATAAAATTACTTACATTTAAACATTATTTGCTGAGAACGTCCAATGTTACATTTTGCAAACATTGATTTTTTATGTTGCTAAGTGTCCAATGCATCTTCTGGAAGAGTGAAGATACATTGCCTTGAGTGTATATATTGTTAAATTGAAAAGGAATGTACATGCATTGAAAATGTCATTTTAATCAACATCTTGGATTCAAGACAGCTAAACTGTGCTTATTGACCTGGATGTTAGATTATTTGTTATTTCTGAGAATGTCAAACCTTCAAATTACAGATGAAAAGAAATGAACATGACTAGCTGAAATGTTACGACTGTCAAAATTGCGTGTGAGCTTCAGGTATCTGCCATCACAGCTTAAACAGATCTGATTTATATACGCTTATACAAAGATCAAAAACCCTTGACGATAACCCTCTGGCCAAGATGCTTTTTACAAAATGTGGCATTTACCTGGCTGATAATTCGCAGTAAAGACTTCTAGTCCTCTTCAATACTCTGACAACGCCTGGATAATACCTGTAATTTGTAGCAACTGGTCAAACCTATGATAATTCCCATTGAGAAAGACAAGGGCAGCAGCCAAAATCAAATGCTACCACTTGTAAGTTCTATCCCAAATCCCACAGTATCCTGACTTGTAGCAAAAATGCTTTTCATTCATAATGGGGATAAATCTTGGAACTCCAAAATGATCAGGATTAAGATAATATCTTCACCTGAAAGATCATTGTGTTTCAAGAAAGTGGCTCACCCTTATCTTCTCAAGGACAATTAGACATGGACAATAAATGTCAGTTTTGCCCACTGCTGAAAACAGGTGAAGAATGATCCCAGGAATGAGTGGGTTAACATATGATGAATGTTTGATGGCACTGGGCCTGTACTCGCTGGAGTTTAGAAGAATGAGGAAGGACCTCATTGAAATGTACTGAATAGTGAAAAGCTTGGATAGAGTGGATGTGTAGAGGGTTTTTCCCCTAGTGGGAGTGTCTAGGACTAGAGGTCATAGCCTCAGAATTAAAGGATGTTCCTTTAGGAAGGAGATGAGAAGGAATTTCTTTAGTCAGAGGGTGGTGAATTCTTTACTACAGATGTCAATGAACATTCTTAAAGCAGAGATAGATAACTTTTTGATTAGTACGGGTGTCAGGGGTTATGGGGAGAAGGCAGGGTAATGGGGTTAGGAGAGATAGATCAGCCATGATTAAATTGCTTGATGGGCCGAATAACATAATTCTTCTCCTATAACTTATGACCTTATGGCATGACCTTATGATGTCCCATAATTTAAAAAAAGCATGGCAATCCTAAATCAAAAATAATAACACCAAAAATATAACACTGATATTAATGTCGTAATATAATAATAGCTTAAATTTGAAAAGCACATTTGTTATAAAAAAATCCATTGGACATTCACAAGGATGAAATCAGATTTAAATTAAAGAGGCATAATAAAGAAGTTCGTAGATGATTATAAAAAAAAAGGCTGTTGATGGTGGTGGACAATTGTCAAAGGTCTGCAGGATGTACTGATACTCTCTGATCTGTTGGGCAAGATAGTGAACAATAGAATTTAAAACAGTGATGTGTGAGGGAATACATCTAGGGAGTAACCATAAGGCAATGGGTAGCACGATCAATGGGAGTATTGAGTTGCTTCAGTTTCAGTTTAGTTTGTCACGTGTACTGAGGTACAGTGAAAAGCTATTGTGTGTTAACCATTCAACAGAAAGCCAATACATGATTACAAACAGGTAAAGCCAGCATATCCGATCAAGGATAGTCTGAGAATCATCAAAGAGGTAGATAGTAGTTCAACAATGCTCTCTGCTTGTGGTAGGATGATTCAGTTGCCTAATAACGCTGGGAAGAAACTGTCCCTGAATCTGGTGGTGCATGTTTTCACACTTCTATACCTTTTGCCTGATGGGTGTGGGGAGAAGAAAAGGTGGCCATGGCGTGACCCGTCCTTGATTATGCTGCCGGCCTTGCCGAGGCAGCATGAGGTAGAAATTGAGTCAATAGAAGGGGGGTTGTTTTATGTGATAGTCTGGGCTGCATCCACAATTCACTGCAGTTTCTTGTGGTCTTGGATGGAGCTGTTCCCAAACCAAGCTGTGATGAATCCTGATACAATATTTTCTATCATGGATGGTGGGGGGGAGGGGAACCTTGACATTTTTGTCCACAGATCCTTAGAAGTACCAACACAGATCAATGAATGTGGGAATAACACAAGGGTTCTTTCCTATGTACGTCAAGGCAGAGGATGTAAGTTTTGGGAGGTTGGGCAGGGAGGGATCCCAGTATTTGATCTTTTAGTTGTTCTCACTCCACTCCTGCACTTCGGTAGATTTTTAGGTTCTGAGGTGGATGGTGTGGCCTTTGTATGACCTGCAGAATCAACCACAGATACTTCAGTGGAGTGTCGCAAGGCTCGGTGTTGGGGCCGCAATTATTTGACATATATATTAATGATTTGGAAGAGGGAATTAGGAGCAACACTAGCAAGTTTGCGGATGACACAAACCTGGGTGGCAGTGTGAACTGTGAAGAGGATGTTAGGAAGTTGCAGGGTGACCTGGACAGGTTGAGTGAGTGGGCAGATGCATGGCAGATGCAGTATAATATAGATAAATAAGAGGTTATTCACTTTGGCAACAAAAACAAGGGGGCAGATTATTATCTCAATGGGGTTAGGTTAGGTAACGGGGAAGTGCAGCGAGACCTGGGTGTCCTTGTACACCAGTTACTGAAAGTTGGCGTGCAGGTACAGCAGGCAGTGAAGAAAGCTAATGGAATGTTGGCCTTCATAACAAGAGGATTTCAGTATTGGAGTAAAGAGGTTCTTCTGCAGTTGTATAGGTAAGACCACATGTGGAGTATTGTGTACAGTTTTGGCCTCCTAATTTGAGGAAGGGCATCCTTGAAATTGAGGCAGCACAGTGTAGGTTCACGAGATTGAGACCTGGGATGGCGGGACTGTCATATGAGGAAAGATTGAAAAGACTAGGTTTGATCTCACTGGAGTTTAGAAGGATGAGGGGATATCTTATAGAAACATAAAATTATAAAAGGACTGGACAAGCTAGATGCAGGAAAAATGTTCCCAGTGTTGGACGAGTCCAGAACCAGGGGCCACAGTCTTAGTATAAAGGGGAGGCCATTTAAGACTGAGGTGAGAAAAAAACTTTTTCACCCAGAGAGTTGTGAATTTGTGGAATTCCCTGCCACAGAGGGCAGTGGATGCCAAATCACTGGATGGATTTAAGAGAAAGTTAGATAGAACTCTAGGGGGCTAGTGGAATCAAGGGGGGAAGGCAGGCATGGGTTATTGACTGGAGATGATTAGCTATGATCACAATGAATGGCGGTGCTGGCTCGAAGGGCCAAATGGCCTCCTCCTGCATCTATTTTCTATGTTTCTATGTTTCTATGAGATAGTTGAATGGTTCGGTCAGAATTGAGAATTCCATTGGCCACTTCCACAGGTTCCAGGTGAACATAGAGGCAGATGACTGGACTTTTATTGCCTTCCCCCACAGTGGGAAACATTGATTCCGCTGTGTGGGGCTGTTCATGTTAAATTCTATCGTGTGTTGTGTTATTTTTATTTGTATGGCTGTATAGCAACCCAAATCTTGCTGTACCAATTGGTACAGTGACAATAAATGTAAACTTGAACTTGAACTTGAGGTATGTGCATTTAACAATGTGTTGGTTCCCCACTAAAGTGAATGGGATGATTAGGAGACATTCACTTATTCTACAAGGGAAGTTGCTTATGTCAAACTTCCCATTCCTGACAGCAAACATCACCCCATGGATACACTGTTCCTCTTCCGATTTGTTCTTCTTAAACTAAGCATCTCTTACCCATGGCTCTTCACTTTGGTAAGGTTCAATGTCAAAGTATTCGAATTGCCTGCTCTGATAATAGTGAAATATCTTCAGGTTTGTCACTGTCAGGGATGTCCATGATGGTCTGAACTTCCTAGATTTCAAACCTTAATTTTAGAAATGTTAGTTCCCTGTGCCTGAATTACCTTACCATAAGGAAGCCATTTCACAACTGTTACTGCAGAAACTTGACAGAGCAAAGCCCTGATATGGTGGGACAGCACGGGATCAATGACGTTGGGGTCAGCCTGTCCTTACGCGATACTAATGATGCTGCTGACTCATTCCACTGCCATTCTTTGCAGCTGCCGGAGGCTGCACTTCATTCACTCACTCACCAAGCAGCTGTAGAACCTCCCATGGCAGACTCTGCCAATGTCATTGTCCATCTGTAGGCATTCTGGTGGTTTCGGGAAGAGTTACCTTTACCACTCCCTCCTCCCTGCTCTCCCCTATCCTCTTCATCCTCTGTGTCCCTGAAACTCTTCAATGTGCCCATCCTCTTTGCCTACGCTGTCTCCAACTTTTACATTCTCTTTTATTCTCTTACCTGTGTTTGACTCTCTTTCCAACACCGGACATCATTCTCATCTCTTTCTTCATTTTCCCTGATCCCCACCCTCCTCATTGCTCTCTGCAAGTCACTGCACCCTCCTTCTTGGCTCAATTGGCATGTGCTAGACTACAGCTTGAGTACTATGTACCATTCTGGTCACCATATTACCTAGGAAAGGAAGTTTATCAAGATATTTCCAGAACTGGGTAATTGTGACCAAGGAGAAGGATCAGAGGGAAAGAACATTTTCATCCTGAAGCTAGTGTGATCAAGAATTCAATGTAGTGAAGCAGAAATCTTCATTACATTTAGAAATGAATAGGATGAGTCCATGAAGACGTATGACCCACAGGCATGCAGAACTAGTGCCTTAAATATAGGATTAGGCATGGTGGCTTTTCCATGATTGGTCTTCTTCATATCGAGTCCACATGCAAGATTGGAAGTTGTCCAGCCAGAGCTGGACACACTTCACGACATCTGCACAATGGTGCCTGTCTTGTGCTTCTTGTGCTTCTTGTGCATAGTGGTGGAAAGATTGGTGGAAACAGGGCCGCGAAGTGAACGCTCTTTCCTTGAGCCCACCATGATTGGTATAAACACATAAATGAATGGCCTCATCCTGTGGCATAACATTTCTATGACTTCTGAATCAGACAAGGAAAGGCACCATGCAAAACAGTTATTGGAAGTTCAAGGATGTTGATGATGGGGCAACAAAGTGTGATTGAAATTCTTAGGTGAGTTTTCCTAATAACATTTAAAATAGTAGTTCGGCTCAATAGTAGATCATTCGGCTCCTGGACTCCTCTCTGACATTGATCAAGATCATAGCTGACCTTTTACAACAACACCATTCTCTCAATTTCTCTAAAGTTCATAAATCTATTGATCTAAGCTTTAAAGTCAATCAGTAACTGAGTGTCCACAGTCCTCTGGGGTAGAAAATTCCAAACTCACAACCCTTTCAATTATTCTCCTACATGCAGTGCTAAATGGCCTCTCCCACATTTTGGGACTATCATCCCGAGTTCCAGACTCCTCCATCAGCAGAAACATCTTCTTCACATCTAATCTGTCAAGCCCTCTAAGAAAATGTGTGTGGTCCAATGTGGCCACCTTTCATCCTTCTAAACTCGAGAGGAAAGAGGCTTGGCCTATTCAATCAGTCCTACATTATTGAACAAATGCCTACAGTGGCCCAATGAATCCACTGATTTCCTAACCAGATTGATAAGTACAATGAACATTGTGTTTCTATATAAGAAGACGTGACACTATTCAATTTAGGCAGTTAATTTGAGATATTAGGGTGTGTATGGGGGTGGGAGAAATGTGTCTCTTCCTTCGGGGGGGATGCAACTTTTTTTTTGTCATATCCCCCGTCTCCATCTGCGCTGAGGCCTAATGGCGGAGCTGGTGGCCTCCAACTGCGGCCGACCCAAGGCTCCGGAGGCAGAGCCAGCCAGGACTTACCAGCGCGAGGCTGGCCGACTTCGGGGCTGTGGTGGGCTCTGGCGGTGGTGACGGCCTGACTCTGGGCTGAGGAGGTGTGCCGGCGGTGACGGCGGCCCGACCTCGGAGGTTCGGCTGCGGGCCCAGCAGACGACATCGTCGGGAGCTCGCAGGTCACAGGTTTGTGACCTGTTTTTCCGGAGCTCCCGTGGCAACAGCTTCGTCCGCTGGACTGGAGGGCGGCAGCTTCGGCAGCTTCAATCACCCCAGGCCGCGGAGTTTGAACCGGCTCGTTCGCGGAGCTCTGATTCAGCCGCGTGACTGAGTTACCAACACCTGGCGGGGTCATAACATCGAAGGCCTGGATCGCCTCAGCGCAGAGGGAGAGCAAGGAGGGAAGAGCCAAAGACTTAAGACTTTTGCCTTCCATCACAGTGAGGAGGTGCTTGGTGAACTCACTGTGGTGGATGTTAATTTGTGTTTATTGTGTGTTTTGTTATTTTATTAAATGTATGACTGCAAGGAACAAAATTTCGTTCAGACCGAAAGGTCCGATTGACAATAAAGGATACTTTACTTTACTTTACTTATGATGATATTCATGATGTTTGATGTGAAACATTTTATGAAACCATAGAATTGTTTTGGCATTGATGGAAGCCATTTGATCCTTGAATCTACGCCAATTTCACCAAACTTCAATCCTTCCCCAGAGTTTATTCTCTTTCAAATGCCCATCCAAATCCCTTTTGAAAGCCTGGTGTGATTCTATTCCCACTACCCTTGAAAGCAGTGTGCTCCAGACCATAAGTATTTCCTGAGTGGACCAGCAGATCTCAGGTGGTCAACTAACATGCACTCCCTGGTAAAGAAGGCACAACAACGGCTTTGCTTCCTAAGATCACTCAGGAAAGTCAACTTCCACAACAGCTGCTAGTGTAATTCTACCGTTGCACCATAGAGATTGAGCTGACACATGGCATCCTGGTATGGTATGGCAACAGTTCGGCAGCTGACAAGAAGGCTCTGCAGAGAGTCATCAATACAGCCCAGAAGATCACCACCACACACCTGCCTGCCCTGGAAGAGATCTATAGCTCTCGTTGCCTGTGGAAGGCATCACACATACTAAAAGACTCATCTCATCCCGCACATCACTCATTTGCCCTCCTGCCCTCAGGAAAGCATTACAGGATCATCAAATCACACACCACAAGATTAACAAACAGTTTCTACCCCAAGGCCATCACCACTCTGAACTCTGCACTGAACACAAGGCCCCCAGAGCCAATATTTTGTACTGCCACAACACTGTACTGTGAAATATTGCACATTGCACAATATGACTTGACTTGCCGTTTTCTTGACGTTTTTGTTATTCATTATTTTTTGTTCGTTATTCGTTATTATTTAACTGATATGTTGGAGCTCCGCTTGGGCAGTGTGCCTGAAAATTTGTAGTATGTATTTACAATGACAATAAAGTGTGTTATTATATTATTATTATTATTATCCTTAAATTCCCTGTGTACTTTTTACCCCAAGTTGTGAAATTGTGTTTGTGGACTTTCAACCATCTGCTAGGGGAATAGCTATCGTCAATCTACAATAAGCTAAATGGAAAATAAATAGGAATTTATTAAATGCATTTGAGTTTTGACTAAGTTAATTGTAATCTCTGAGCATTTAGGGGTTGGGTTGTGTGAGAGTTATATGGCTGGTATCATGGATCGATTATCAAAATCTACTTTCTGCAGAACTAATGAAGAATAAGTAGACTTGACAGTATAATTGGAAAATGGTGGGGCAGATTGAAAGTTAGGTTAGAAAGGGGAAACAGGATTATAATGAATTATATATTTTTTCTGATTGGAAGGAACCAAATAGTGATACAAATTAAATAAATGGTCTTTGGTATACAGAATATAATCATCAATACCTTCTTGAATTTTTTGAAGATGTTACTAGGGAAATTGATGAGGGTAAAGCAGTGGATGTTGTCTATATGGATTTCAGTAAGGCCTTTGACAAGGTTCCCCATGGAAGGTTGGTTAAGAAGGTTCAATCTTTGGGTGTTAATGGCAGAGTAGCAAGATGGATTCAACAGTGGCTGAATGGGAGATGCCAGAGAGTAATGGGGGATGGATGTTTGTCAGGGTGGAAGCCGGTAACCAGTGGGGTGCCTCAGGGATCTGTGTTGGGTCCACTGTTGTTTGTCATGTACATCAATGATCTAGATGATGGGGTGGAAAATTGGATAAGTAAGTATGCAGATGATACTAAGATAGGGGGCACTGTGGATAATGAAGTAGATTTTCAAAGTCGACAGAGAGATTTGGGACACTTGGAAGAGTGGGCTGAAAGATTGCAGATGGAGTTTAATGCTGATAAGTGTGAGGTGCTACATCTTGGCAGGACAAATCAAAATAGGACGTACATGGTAAATGGTAGGGAATTGAGGAATGCTGTGGAACAGAGGTATCTAGGAATAACTTTGCATAGTTCCCTGAAGGTGGAATTGCATGTAGATAGGGTGGTAAAGATCGCTTTTGGTGTGCTGGCCTTTATAAATCAGAGCATTGAATATAGGAGTAGGGAGGTAATGTTAAAATTGTACAAGGCATTGGTAAAACCAATTCTGGAGTATGGTGTACAATTTTGGTCGCCTAATTATAGGAAGGATGTCAACAAAATAGAGAGAGTACAGAGGAGATTTACTAGAATGTTGCCTGGGTTCCAGCAACTAAGTTACAGAGAAAGGTTGAACAAGTTAGGTCTTTATTCTTTGGAGCGCAGAAGGTTAAGGGGGCACTTGATTGAGGTCTTTAAAATGATGAAAGGGATAGACAGAGTTTACATGGATAAGCTTTTCCCATTGAGGGTAGGAAAGATTCAAACAAGAGGGCATGACATGAGAATTAAGGGACAGAAGTTTAGGGGTAACATGAGGGGGAACTTCTTTACTCAGAGAGTGGTGGCTGTGTGGAATGATCTTCCTGCAGAAGTGGTGGAGGCAGGATCGATTTTAACATTTAAAAGTAAAGTGGATAGGTATATGGACGGGAAGGGAATGGAGGGGTATGGTCTGAGTGCAGGTAGATAGGACTAGAGGAAAATAAATGGTCGGCACGGACTGGAAGGGCCGAGAAGGCCTGTTTCCGTGCTGTAATTGTTATATGGTTATATGGTTGTATGGTTATCAAATTTTTAAATCTTGCAAGACTCACAAGTGTAGAAAACACCAAAGAGAAGATGAAATTATTTGAAAGTATCGACAGAATGTTCCGAAATATGATTGGAGGCACTTTGGAAAGAAAAACTCAGATATGCGATATAAAGGAGTTGCAGGACCAGATTTGGAAGTTACAAAGAAATCTTTGAATGTGACCTGACACATGTGTGACTCTGGACCTCTGATGTGGTTGACCCAGCAAGCTATTCAATTCAATGGAAATTGAGGATAGATAATAAATATTGGTCCAGCTAATGACATCCAGATCCTGATAAACTAAATAAAAAATATTCATTCTTTCTAAAGCAGCGGATTGCTTCACATTTCGCTCCTTTTTAATCAATGTACCAACTTTTTGCCAATCACTGAATCACTTAATTTTCCTTTTACCAAATTTTAATCTCTTTACCATATCACTGGGGTTATGGGAGCTCAAAAAGGCACATTGATGTTTTCCCTTTTGAAATGAGTGCAGAAAGCATTGCATTTGTCCAGCAGTGATGCCTCACTGTCACTTTAGCTACTACTTTATTTTACCTTGTAAGGAGTGATGGTGTGCAGGCCCTGCCACAGCTGCCAAATATCAATCTCATCCTCCTGTTTAGGCCAAAAGTGTCTCTCTACATTTCTGATGGTGTTGTCGAGATTGTACCTGGATTTCCTACATAACCCTGCTAATGTCTGAGACTATATATCTGAGATCTGATCCTCAGTAGATTACGGCCCTCCAGGTTCATCAACACTTCTGGTTAGTGACCGCTCTGGTTTTGGGGTAAACACAACTCCTGTACGCATTTCCTTATGACATGGCATAATTGCTCAGGTATGTTGCCAGGTCCTTGAACATCACCCAGTCTATCAATGGCAAGCAGTTGCAGAGTCTTTCGTCTGCCTCCTCGGACCAGCTCTATGCAATGCTCACCGCTGGAGCTGAACTCTTCGGTCACTGCCTATGCGCACGAAGAAGGAGCAGAGTCAGGTGGTCTGATTTTCCAAAGGGTGAGGGGTGGAGCGGTAGGCATCTTTGTTGGTGAAGCAGCAATGGTCAATAGGATTTAATCTTCTGGTTCTGTGGGTCGCGTTATGGTAGTGGTTAGGAAGTGATCTCTTGAAACTTGCCTTGACGAAGTCCTTGACTATGATGGGCAATGTGTTGGCTTATGCTGTCTAGTGTTCATTAACAATGGCATGCAGCTTAACCAGTGCTAGCCAAATGTCTGCGAGACCACAGTCACGATGACCGCAGCTCATTTCATCTCCTGTTTCTAATATTTGTATGGTCATACATGCATTGTGGTTAATTAGATCAGAAAGCAATAGTCACCGGAGTGTGAATTTTGGAACTGTAGATAGAAATAGTACAGAATCAGCCCATTTCATACTATTAAAATCATATAACATATAACCATATAACAATTACAGCACGGAAACAGGATGACGTGTTCCACACCAGGTCATCGCAAATGTCCTCGTTCTTCAGAGAACGGGGTTTCCCCTCCCCCACTATAGATGAGGCTCGCACCAGGGTCTCCTCCATACCCCGCAACACTGCCCTCTCTCCCCATTCCCCCACTCACAACAAGGGCCGAGTCCCCCTGGTCCTCACCTTTCACCCCACCAGCCAGCGCATACAACAGATAGTCCTCCGCCAGTTTCGTCACCTCCAACGTGACCCCTCCACTCGCCACATCTTCCCATCTCCCCCCCTGTCTGCCTTCCGCAAAGACCGCTCCCTCCGCAACTCCCTCGTCAATTCTTCCCTTCCCTCCCGCTCCACTCCTTCCCCGGGCACTTTCCCTTGCAACCGCAAGAGATGCTACACTTGTCCCTTCACCTCCCCCATCCACTCCTTTCAGGGATCCAAGCAGTCATTCCAAGTCCGACAGAGGTTCACCTGCACCTCCTCCAACCTCATCTACTGCATCCGTTGCTCCAGATGCCAGCTGATCTACATCGGTGAGACCAAGCGGAGGCTGGACGATCGTTTCGCCGAACACCTCCGCTCGGTCCGCAATAACCAACCCGACCTCCCGGTGGCTCAGCACTTCAACTCCCCCTCCCACTGCGTATCCGACCTCTCGGTCCTGGGCCTCCTCCACGGCCAGAGTGATCAACACCGCAAGTTGGAGGAACAGCACCTCATATTCCGCTTGGGGAGTCTGCATCCTCTGGGCTTAAACATTGAATTTTCTCAATTCTGTTAACCCAGACTGCCTCCCCCCCACCTCTCCCTCAGCCCTCTGGCCCTGACATTCCTTCTCCATCTTCCCCCCCCCCCCCCCCCCCCCAGTCGCACTAGCTTCTCATTTTCACACCACAAACAGCTTACAATGGCCTGCTTCCTTTATCACCAATACTTTTTTGCATATCTTTCACTCATTGTTCCTTATCTCTCCACATCACTGTTTATATCTCTCGTTTCCCTGATCCCTGACCAGTCTGAAGAAGGGTCTCGACCCAAAACGTCGCCTATCTCCTTCGCTCCTTAGATGCTGCTGCACCCGCTGAGTTTCTCCAGCTTTTTGTGTAACCCACAGCACGGAAACAGGCCATCTCGGCCCTTCAAGTCCATGCCGAACAACTTTTTTTCCCTTAGTCCCACCTGCCTGCACTCATACCATAACCCTCCATACCCTTCTCATCCCCATATGCCTATCAATAGACCTTATACAACACCTGTTTGTTTTATTATCTGAAAATGTTAAGGGGGTTATTTAGTCACCCACTGACACTCAAAACCCTCAAGAAACTATGCCAATGTGAGTTTGTAAATGAGAAACTAGAACATAGCGTGTTGTTTTCAGAAGGCCATTTAAATATGGAAATCATGGTGCCTGCTACAATTTCCAGGGACAAATTCCGTCAGTGAATGAATACTGTAGGCCTAAGATTGCATCAAACATATCCAATCAGCTGTTATTTTTGGGGTATTGTGTGTGACTTTGTGCACTTTGTTTGCCATCTCCAGCCCAGGTGCAACATTTACTGTAAGTGAAGGTAAAGTTCGATGATAATTTAGGATTCTTGATTTGCAGATTTTGGTGAGTTAAACTTCTTAGCCCTTCCACATCCATTCCCAGTCTTTCCCAGTTCCCACTCTATTTGAGTAAGTTTCAGGCATCACTGATTAGCAGTATTATTTAAAGTGTTAAAATATCTTTGACTGCCAATGAACTACCAAAGCCATTTGGGGTATTTTGAAGGCAGATCCTTAGGATGCACTGCCTCGGTCCTTTGCACCACTTCATTTCTGCTCTCTCTTGGTAGACAGAGTGTATTGGTGTTTAAAATCATGAGTGGAAGAGATAGAGTGAATACACAAAGTCTTTACCCAAGGAAGGGGAATCAAGACCACATAGCCCAGTTAGCCTAACATCAGTGGCGGAAAAGAAGATGCTGGAGGCAATCATAAAAGATGAAATAGCGGCACATTTGGATAGGAGTAACAGGACTGATCCGAGTCAGCATGGATTTACAAAGGGGAAATCATGCTTGACTAATCTTCTGGAATTTTTTGAGGATGTAACTAGGAAAATGGACAAGGGAGAGCCAGTGGATGTAGTGTACCTGGACTTTCAGAAAGCATTTGATAAAGTCCCACATAGGAGATTAGTGGGCAAAATTAGGGCACATGGTATTGGAGGAAGAATGGATAGAAAATCCATGCTAACATGGATAGAAAATTGGTTGGCAGACAGGAAATAAAGAGTAGGGATTAACGGGTCTCTTTCAGAATGGCAGGCAGTGACTAGAAGGGTACCGCAAGGCTCGATGCTGGGACCGCAGTTATTTACAGTATATATTAAGACAATAGACAATAGACAATAGGTGCAGGAGTATGCCATTCAGCCCTTCGAGCCAGCACCGCCATTCATGGCTGATCATCGCCAATCGGTACCCCGTTCCTGACTTCTCCCCATATCCCCTGACTCCGATATTTTCAAGAGCCCTATCTAGCTTTCTCTTGAAAGCATCCAGAGGAACTGCCTCCAACCCTGTGAGGCAGAGTATTCCGCAGACTCACCACTCTCTGTGAGAAAAAGGTGTTTCCTCGTCTCCGTTCTATAACTGTATTCTTAAACTGTGGCACCTGGTTCTGGACTCCCCCAACATCGGGAACATGTTTCCTGCCTCTAGCGTGTCCAAACCCTTAACAATCTTATATGTTTTAATGAGATTCCCTCTCATCCTTCTAAACTGCAGAGTGTACAAGCCCAGCTGCTCCATTCTCTCAGCATATGGCAGTCCCGTTATCCCGGGAATTAACCTTGTAAACCTACGCTGCACTCCCTCAATAGCAAGAATGTCCTTCCTCAAATTAGGGGACCAAAACTGCACACAATACTCCAGGTGTGGTCTCACTAGGGCTCTGTACAACTGCAGAAGGACCTCTTTGCACCTATATTCGATTCATCTTGTTATAAAGGCCAACATGGCATTCGCTTTCTTCACTGCCTGCTGTACCGCAGCGGCAACTTCTTCCGCTGGAATCGCACGGTTTAAAGGACACGGAGCCAGGCCTAACATTGCCCGGCATGGCTTAAACGGCCACAGGACTTATCATCGCCCGCCGGGGGCATTAACATCGGGAGCCCCAGTTTGCCTCGACGCTGCAGTTGGACTGCTGGACCGTGGGAGAAGAACAAAGGGAAGAGATAAGACTTTGACTTCCATCACATTGAGGAGGTGTTGGAGATCCACTATGATGGATGTTTATGTAAACTGTATTAAGTGTGGGTCTTGAGTTTTTTTATAATGTAAGACTGTAGAAAATGCAATTTTGTTCAAACCAAGCTGTTTGAATGACAATAAAAGGCATTCTATTCTATTCTACCTGCATGCTTACTTTCATAGACTGATGAACAAGGACCCCCAGATCCCGTTGCACTTCCCCTTTTCCCAACTTGACGCCATTTAGATAGTAATCTGCCTTCCTGTTTTGGCTACCAAAGTGGATAACCTCACATTTATCTGCATTAAAATTCATGTGCCATGCATCTGCCCACTCCCCCAACCTGTCCAAGTCACCCTGCATTCTCATAGCATCCTCCTCACGGTTCACACTGCCACCCAGCTTTGTGTCATCTGCAAATGTGCTGATGTTACTTTGAATCCCTTCATCCAAATCATTGATGTATATTGTAAATAGCTGCGGTCCCAGCACCGAGCCTTGCGGTACCCCACTAGTCACTGTCTGCCATTCTGAAAGGGACCCGTTAATCCCTACTCTTTGTTTCCTGTCTGCCAACCACTTCTCTATCTATGTCAGCACTCTACCCCCAATACCCCCAATACCAGGTGCCCTAATTTTGCCCACTAATCTCCTATGTGGGACCTTATCAAATGCTCTCTGAAGGTCTCGGTACACTACATCTACTGGCTCTCCCTTGTCCATTTTCCTAGTTACATCTTCAAAAAATTCCAGAAGATTAGTCAAGCATGATTTCCCCTTCATAAGTCCATGCTGACTCAGACCGATCCTGTTACTTCTATCCAAATGTTCGGCCATCTCATCTTTTATAATAGACTCCAGCATCTTCCCCACCACCGATGTCAGGCTAACTGGTCTATAATTCCCTGTTTTCTCTCTCCTGACTTTCTTAAAAAGTGGGATAACATTAGCTATCCTCCAATCCACAGGAACTGATCCTGAGTCTATAGAACATTGGAAAATTATCACCAATGCATCCACGATTTCTAGAGCCACTTCCTTAAGTACCCTGGGATGCAGACCATCAGGCCCCAGGAATTTATCGGCCTTCAGTCCCATTAGCCAATCCAACACCATTTCCTGCCTAATGTGGATTTCCTTCAGTTCCTCCATCACCCCAGATCCTCTGGCCACTACTATATCAGAAAGATTGTTTGTGTCCTCCTTAGTGAAGACAGATCCAAAGTACCTGTAATGGTATTAATGATTTAGATGAAGGGATTACAAGTAACTTTAACAAATTTCCAGATGACACAAAGCTGGGTGACAGTGTGAACTGTGAGGAGGATGCTATGAGGATGCAGGGTGACTTAGACAGGTTTGGTGAGTGGGCAGATGCATGGCAGATGCAGTTTAATGTTGATAAATGTGAGGTTCTCCACTTTGGTGGCAAAAACAGGAAGAAGATTATTATCTAAATGACGTCAAGTTGGTGAAAAGGGGAAGTACAACAGGATTTGGGGGTCCTTGTTCATCAGACAATTAAAGTAAGCATTTAGATACAGCAGGCAGTTAAGAAAGCAAATGGCACATTGGCCTTCATAACACGAGGAGTTGAGTATAGGAGTTGAGTATTGGGGCCCCTAACAACTTCTTCAGTTGTTAGGGGCCCCAATGAGACCACACCTGAAGTATTGTGTGCAGTTTTGGTCCCCTAATTTGAGGAAGGCCATTTTTGTTATTGAGGGAGTGTAGCGTACGTTTACAAGGTTAAATCCCAGGATGCCGGGACTGTCATATGCTGAGAGAATGGAGTGGCTGGGCTTGTATACTCTGGAATTTAGAAAGATGAGAGGGGATCTTATTGATACACATAATATTATTAAGGGTTTGGACACGCTCGAGGCAGGAAACATGTTCCTGATGTTGGGAGAGTCCAGAACAAGGGCCACAGTTTAAGAATAAGGGGTAAGCCATTTAGAACAGAGATGAGGAAACACTTTTTCACACAGAGAGTTGTGAGTCTGTGGAATTCTCTGCCTCGGAGGGTGGTGGAGGCCGGTTTTCTGGATACTTTCAAGAGAGAAGCTATATAGGGCTCTTAAAGATTGTGGAGTCAGGGGATATGGGGAGACGGCAGGTACTGATTGGGGATGATCAGCCATGATCACATTGAATGGCGGTGCTGGCACAAAGGGCCGAATGGCCTACCCCTGCACCTATTGTCTATTGTCTAAGACATACATTTAACATGAGCGGGGCAAGATTTAAAATGAACCTGAGAGCAACGTTTTCATTCCGAGTGTAGTGGGTATATGGAATAAACTGCCAAAAGAGGTAGTTGAGGCAGGTACCATAACAGTACTTAAAAAACAGGGACCGGTACATTGATAGGGCTGCACAGTGGAGTAGCGGTAAAACTACTGCCTTACGATGTCAGAGACCCGGGTTCGATCCTGACTATGGGTGCTCGTCTGCATAGAGTTTGTACATTCTCCCCGTGACCTGCATGGGTTTCTCCGAGATCTTCTGTTTCCTCCCACACTCCAAAGATATACAGGTTTGTAGGCTAATTAGCTTGGTATAAATTAAAAAATTATCCCTAGTGTGTGTAGGATAGTGTTAGTGTGTGGGGATCGCTGGTTGGTGCGGATCAGTGGGCCGAAGGGTCTGTTTCTGTGCTGTATTTGCAAAACTAAACTAACCTAAAAAGATTTAGAGGGATATGGGTCAAACGCAGGCAAATGGGACTAGGCCTGATGGGGTATCTTGGTCTGCCTGGACAAGTAGAGCTTAGTCTGTTTACTTGCTGTATGACTCTATGACTATGACTCTATGGCCCATATTGAGTGTGGAGAGTCGGCTTGTACAGGCCTGGAGAATGTGAACAGAATTGTGGGTTCTGTGGATGATAGGGTGCAGGATAATTAAGTCCATCAATTCACTGAGTGCACCCTGTGTACCATTCTATGAATAGTAATTTACATTCGGAATGCTAAGCACAGCACCTATTTAAATTTATGATATGTACTCCTTCTTGCCGAGACTCCCACTGGGGGATCAAAGCTATGCATTTGTGTCTTTAGATCAACACAGTATGAGAAAAATATATAGAAAATTTGCTGTGTCTTCAGCAAGACAGATTTAAAAACTGCAGACGAAGTTATTGAAATCATTCCTTTATTTTTTTTCTGAATTCACTTCTCTCTGTACTACAGTGCACCTGGGAGTGGTGATTAACTGTACTAGAATATCAGAGAGGTTTCCTGCCAGCTGTTGCCTTTGTGAATTTTGTAGTCTCTCTTCAGCTCAAATGATTTATTGAGAAGTCTCCTGCTGTTTCAATTATATTGTCACAATCTGATTTTTTTTTTAAGTTGCATGCTTCTGCAAATATTATTTAAAAGTATTTTTCCCAGGGCATGCAAAGTAAATTGGGTGTTATTACCATCTAAAGTAGGATTTCTGCCAGGGTTCCTTTGTTGGTTGCCCGCTGCATTGAAAGATCAGCATAAAGGCTGCTTATGGTGCTTACAGAATTTACAGACATTTGCAGAACAAGATTTATTACAATGTTTAAAACACATTTGTAAAAGTACTTGGAGAGGAACGAGAGAGCATTCTGGACTATTGCAGGCATATTTTGTAGATAGGTATTATGGTCAACATGGACGAGTTGGGCTGAAGGGCCTGTTTCTGTGATGTACTCTGTAACTTTATATACTGTGCTGAAAACCGGGTGGCGACAGCAATGGCTGCCTTGCCAACAGTCTGTCTTCTCTGTTGTTTTTTTTAGTATGTGTTAAATGCATGTTTTTAATATTCTTTAGCTTGTTTTATGTGGGGATTGAGGGAAACTTTTTAAAATCTCTTACCTCAACGGAGATGCAATTTTTTCCTGTATCGTATCTCTGTCCGTACTGCGGCATAACATCGAGGAGCTGGAGGCCTTTGCTGGAGACCGACTTCAAGATCTCCAACCGTGGGAGCCTGCGGACTTTAACATCGTGGAGCTCACGGTCTCCGGTTAGAGACCGACTTTGGGAGCTCCAATCCGCAGGAGCTTCGACCACCCTGACGCAGGAGATTCGACCGTCCCGACGTGGGAGCTTTGATCACTGGCTGCGGAAGCTTCGATCGCCCCGATGGTGGGAGAAAATTGAGGGAAGAAGATTAGACTTTATTGCCTTCCATCACAGTGAGGAATGTGGGGAATCCTCTGTGGTGGAGGTTTATGTTAACTTTTATGTAGTTGTGTGTCTTGGTGCTTTATTTTAGTATGGCTGTATGGTAATACAAATATCATTGTACCTTAATTGGTACACGTGACAATAAAATACCTTTGAAAATCATCCTGTTGAAATTCAGATGACAGCAGTGTATGTTCACAGTAATTTCCTTTTATTTGAGTTAAATTTAGATTTAAATGTGTTGGTACATCTTATGAATTTAAATATTTTCCTTTTTTTTTACTGTTTATAAATATCAGAGCCATTAGAAACATTCAATCTCTTTAGTCGCCCATAAGCTTGAGGGCACAACTTAGCAAACTCCTCATGGGATGTGGTATGTTAATTTTAGATATAGAGCTGTTCTGGGCCATGGTGACTCACTCCAGGTAAGAGTAAAGTTCGGAGATATCTTATTCATGGATGTTACTGAAAGTTATTGTCCACATCAATGCCCTGATGTAAGGAGGCAGTTAAGAGTCAAAGTTATTGTTAGGACTGGAATCACATGTTGCCCAAACTGGATAAGTAGATCGTTTGTTAAAACAATCTGGTAGTTTTATGGTTACTGTGACTAAAAATAATCAAATTTATTTACTGACATTAATTTAAATTCCCCAATTTTCATCAGTGGCCCAGAGCACAGTCTGTTAGTTCAGTTACTTAACCACTTATTATCATAAGCTTGCTCAAATCAATGTCTTCAGGGAATGGCAAATTATATCCATGTGGCTCTTCAGACTCTATATGTTAACCAAGGGTTCTTCAACTATCAGAAAGCTGAGGACTTTCTTAAGTTTATGACCAGCAACAAAAGATTGACATGATTAGTATTATGCACCCAGGGAGGTTGAAAGCCTTAATTATTCTGCAGCAGTCCATTTTATAACCGTAATGGGCCTGTCCCACTTAGGTAACTTTTTAGGCGACTGCAGGAGACTATGCAGTCGCCACATGGTTGCTGGGGAGTCGACTTCATGTTCGTGAGGAGTTCCCGCATTCTGGGAACTAGTCGTGGCCTCATTATGGTCGCCGCGGATTTTTCAACATGTTGAAAAATTAGCGCCGACCAGAATGAAGCCGCCATGGAGAGTAGCGAGAATTCTCATGTCGTAGGTGAGTCGCCAGGAGGTCCAAGTGGGTTGCCAAGAGGTCAAAGGTTCACGTAGGTTGTAGCCGGTGCTGAACGGTTAATTTCATTGGCTCATTGGGGAAAAAACGTAAGCAGTAGTTTTCAGAACTAAGGATAACCGACCGGTAATGTTAAATGTCCGCCAATCTTCACAGCCGTGTATCTCTGGCTTCTTAAAAGTTGTCTCCACTCCTTCTCCCCCCTTCTCCCCCCTCTCCCCCCTTCTTTTAAACGACTTACTGTACACTGTGTTTTATCCGTCTTAATTACAGCGCTCGCCTTCCTGTTCATCGCAGTGTGTGTCTGTATCACATTGGCTTTGCACCGTGTGAATTTCACTCAGACAGCGCTCCCCACGCTTGCTCTGTCCCCGCCTGCAAAATGGGCTGGTGAAGGATGCGATGTGTGTGTGTGTTCCACTCTGACAGTTGTCGTTCCAGTTGCCGGTTTTTCAGGCGACTGCCACCAACTTGACAGTCGCCGGCAGTCACCTGAAAAATCGCCTATGTGGGACAGGCTCATCATTCTTAGTGTTCCAGGACAGCGCTCTATTCTTGACTTTTCACTGCAGCCCTGGTTCCTGGTTATGTTGGGGAACACAATTGCAAAAACAGGCCACGAGGAATATGGTGATGTTAGACTCAAAGTGCTGGAGTAACTCAGCGATTCAGGCTGCATCTCTTGAGAAAAAGGATAGGTGACGTTTCGGGTTGGAATCTCTCTTCAGACTGAAAGTGGGGGTTGGGTGGTGGGGGGGAAACGCTGGAGGCAAGAAAAGACCAGGACCAAACACAGTTGAACTCTCAGTGGCCCTCTTGGAGCTCCGGAGTCTCATCTCCCTGAGGTCTGGGCACACTCAGAGAAAGGCAGTCCATGCCTGAATACAATAAATCCTTAGAAGGATTTGAATTTGGAATCATAAATAACAAGTTAACACTGTACTAAATTAATGCTTGGATCAATATTACTGTCACCCTTTATTTACCAGCAGTGGGAAGTTAGACAGCGCCAATCACAAATTTAGTGTGTTGGTAAGAGTGTGCTGAAAGTTGATACATGCTGTTGCGAGGAACTCAGCTCTTTGCAAAGCAGCAACACCATCAACTAGGAATACGTTCGCTGCACTTCAAAGATTGTGAACAATGCTCTGGACTTACGTACTTCTTTGTGTCCTGCTCCAAATATAGTGACGAATATTGACCTAATTCAACACAAAGCGGTGTTCTCCTGCCTGTTAACCAGGTTGAACTTTTACTGAAGAATGGAACTGTTAGAATGCCAGCAGAATGCGTAATATACTGCATAAACGGCTATTACTCATCAAATCTTACATCCAAACACAAGCGGAAGCTTTAACCTGAGTCAATATGAAGACCTTTGAGTCTTGGCAGATTTAATGTCTATCTGGTGTGGTCTAAGTCAATTAACACATTCATTTGGTTCATACATCTGATTATACAGTTCATACTGAATGATTCAGTTTCAATTAAATAAAATCCATTTTAAAAGCGAATTATGAGTTTCATGAAGTCAGCAGTTTTGCTCCGACCGCCGTCCTGCGGCCAATTTCTAACCGCAGGCGCAGCGAGGACATCCATCCGGAGCAGGATCCCGCGCCGGGGATCCCTGTAGAAGAGGTCCGACCGCCGGCCTGCGGCCTACACCATCTAGAAGCCGCGGACCGCGGTGCTTCCAGCTGGCGTGGCGGGGACTTACCATCTGGAGTGGGATCCCTCGTCGGGGATCCCTGGAGAGGAGCTCCAACTGACGGCCCTGCTGTTTGTGGTGCTTCTGGCTACGGCGCGGCAGGGACTTTAGATCTTCGACCGCCGGCCTGAGGTCTACATCATCTTGAAGCTACAGTCTCCAGTAGGGAAGCACCGATTCAGGACTTACCTGGACTTAACTGTCTGCACATCTGTCCCACAGCGGCGAGTACGGAGGGTTGTGGTCCCAACCACAGGGGAAAATGAAGGAAGACTGACCAAACGTTGTGCCTTCCACCACAGTGATGAATGCTGTGGTGGATGTTTGTGTTAAATTTTTATTGTATATTGTGTGTTCTTTTTTTTATTGTACCGATGCTGGCAAATTCATTTCACTGCACTTTATGTGCAAGTGACAATAAAACTTGCGTTGACTTGACTTGGAGTTCCTGTCAATCTATGTAATGGAATCTAATGTACACACAGACTCCACCTCCTTGATTTTGATCCATCTATGTGTCACTTGCGGATGGTCCAAGCCACTCATGCAGCAGCAGACCTTCACAAAGTCGTGGGACTTACTTTGTTCTCCATCAGGGGCTTTCCTTGAGTAAGTCAAAGGCCTTCATGTTTGGCACTGGGAATCTGCACTGTCCTCTTTAAGCACCAGGATGGCTCTCCCTTCAGTTTATTAATCATAATCCTCACACCCACTTATCTACTCATGAGCCTGAAATGAATTAGCCATATTAGCTGCTCTTAGCGTCTCAGTCTACTGCAATTAAACTTACTACAGTGGGACAAACTGTAGTTTCCACTGACATTCCACAGAAGTGTGTGGTCCTGAAGAAGTGCATGGTATTTAGATTTTAGCACTACAGACAATTTTAACAGGGCTTGTCTGAACCCAGGAACCCTGTGCATGTGAAAAACCTGTAGGAACATCTAACATAATATCAATATTTCATATAGCTTGTTAATGCACCAATGTGATAATCACTGGGAACACTTTCTTAAAAAAATTGTAAAGTTTTATTTGCTATTTAATACTATCAAATCTTATCACCACAGTTTTATTTGTTTTTTTTTTTAACGAGGAGTTCAGTCCACTCACTCTGTAAACTTGAACTCATTCTGAACTCCAGTATCACCTGTACAAACTGGCAAGTTGCTTTCACCACCATGTTTTTGATTGCCTGCTTACACTGACATTGATATTGGAAACAGCCTAACATTAATACTCTTTGTTTTTCATTTCATCACTCCCTAATTTGAGAAGGAGGAGGTTAAATTGGAAGTGTCAGTGATGCAGTTGAACAAAGGGGACTATGAAGGCATGATGGGGGGAGCTGGCCAAGGTAGACTGGAAAGGGATCCTGGCAGGAATGACAGTGGAACAGCAATGGCAAGAATTTCTGGGCATTATCCGGAAGATGCAAGATCATTTCATTCCAAAAAGGAAGAAAGATTCTAAGGGGAGTAGGAGGCAACCGTGGCTGACAAGAGAAGTTAGGGATAGAATAAAAAGAAAAGAAAAGATGTATAACACAGCAAAGAGTAGCCGAACACTACTTTTACGTGCTTATGTCCAAGCAATGGAATTTCTCCTCTCTATTTATCTACCACTTTGTTTTCCGTCCTTTTTCTTGAAGATAGTCCTTAAAACCTAATACATTGACCGTTTCAGATTACTTTTCCTATTGTGGCCATACATGAATCCGTCTCAAGTTTTGTTTGATAAGGCAGGAAGCAGAAAAGGGAAGCACTCGGACACAAGAGGAGAATGAAAAAAAAGGAAATAAACAGAGAATAAGAGATGGGGGGTTTCTTAAATGTGCATATTTTAATGCTAGGAGCATTGTAAGAAAGGTGGATGAGCTTAGAGTCTGGATAGACACCTGGAAGTATGATGTTGTGGCGATCAGTGAAACATGGTTGCAGGAGGGCTGTGATGGAAACTAAATATTCCAGGATTTCGTTGCTTCAGGTGTGATAGAATTGGAGGGGCAAGAGGTGGAGGTGTTGTATTGCTAGTCAGGGAAGATATTACAGCAGTGCTTCGGCAGGATAGATTGGAGGGCTCATCTAGGGAGGCTATTTGGGTGGAACTGAGAAGTGGGAAAGGTGTAGCAACACTTATAGGGGTATATTATAGACCGCCAAATGGGGAACGAGAATTGGAAGAGCAAATATGTAAAGAGATAGCAGATATTAGTAGTAAGCACAAGGTAGTGATTGTGGGAGATTTCAACTTTCCACACAGAGACTGGGAAACACATTCTGTAAATGGGCTGGATGGTTTGGAGTTTGTAAAATGTGTGCAGGATAGTTTTTTGCAGCAATACATAGAGGTGCCTACTAGAGGAGGGGTAGTGCTGGACCTCCTGTTAGGAAATGAGACGGGACAGGTGGCGGAGGTATGCTTTGGGGAGCACTTCGGGTCTAGTGATCACAATACCATTAGTTTAAATATAATTATGGAGAAGGACAGAACTGGGCCTAGGGTTGAGATTTTTGATTGGAGAAAGGCTAACTTTAACGAGATGCGAGATGATTTAAAAGGAGTGAACTGGGACATTTGTTTCATGGGAAAGATGTAGAATAGAAACAGAGGACATTTAAAGGGGAAATTTTAAGAGTACAGAATCTTTATGTTCCTGTTCGGTTGAAAGGAACCAATAAAAATTTGAAATAGCCCCGGTTTTCAAGGGAAATTGGACATCTTATTCGGAAAAAGAGGGAGATCTACAATAATTATAGGCAGCATGAAGTAAATGAGGTGCTTGAGGAGTATAAGGAATGTAAAAAGAATCTTAAGAAAGAAATTAGAAAAGCTAAAAGAAGATATGAGGTTGCTTTGGCAAGTAAGGTGAAAGTAAATCTAAAGGGTTTCTACAGCTATATTAATAGCAACAGGATAACAAGGGATAAAATTGGTCCATTGGAGAGACCTAGTGGACAGCTATCTGCAGAGCCAAAAGAGATGGGGGAGATATTGAACAATTTCTTTTCTTCGGTATTCACCAAGGAGAAGGATATTGAATTATGTGAGGTAAGGGAAACTGGTAGAGTAGCTATGGATACTATGAGTTTCAAAGTAAAAGAAGTACTGCCACTTTTGAAAAATATAAAAGTGGATAAGTCTCCAGGTCCTGACAGGATATTCCCTAGGACATTGAGGGAAGTTAGTGTAGAAATAGCCGGGGCTATGACAGAAATATTTCAAATGTCATTAGAAACGGGAATAGTGCCCGAGGATTGGCATACTGCGCATGTTGATCCATTGTTTAAAAAGGGTTCTAAGAGTAAACCTAGCAATTATAGACCATTTAGTTTGACTTCAGTGGTGGGCAAATTAATGGAAAAGATACTTAGAGATAATATATATAAGCATCTGGATAAACAGGGTCTAATTAGGAACAGTCAACATGGATTTATGCCTGGAAGGTCATGTTTGACAAATCTTCTTGAATTTTTTGAAGAGGTTACTAGGGAAATTGACGAGGGTAAAGCAGTGGATGTTGTCTATATGGACTTTAGTAAGGCCTTTGACAAGGTTCCTCATGGAAGGTTGGTTAAGAAGGTTCAACTGTTGGGTATAAATGCAGGAATAGCAAGATGGATTCAACAGTGGCTGAATGGGAGAAGCCAGAGGGTAATGGTGGATGGCTGCTTGTCGGGTTGGAGACAGGTGACTAGTGGGGTGCCTCAGGGATCTGTGTTGGGTCCTTTGTTGTATGTTGTGTACATCAATGATCTGGGTGAAGGGGTGGTAAATTGGATTAGTAAGTATGCAGATGATACCAAGATAGGGGGTGTTGTGGATAATGAAGAGGATTTCCAAAGTCTACAGGGTGATTTAGGCCAGTTGGAAAAATGGGCTGAAAGCTGGCAGATGGAGTTTAATGCTGATAAATGTGAGGTGCTACACCTTGGCAGGACAAATCAAAATAGGATGTACATGGTAAATGGTAGGGAATTGAAGAATACAGTTGAACAGAGGGATCTGGGAATAACCGTGCATAGTTCCTTGAAGGTGGAATCTCATATAGATAGGGTGGTAAAGAAAGCTAGCCTTTATAAATCAGAGTATTGACTATAGAAGCTGGGATGTAATGTTAAAATTGTACAAGGCATTAGTGAGACCAAATCTGGAGTATGATGTACAATTTTGGTCGCCCAATTATAGGAAGGATGTCAACAAAATAGAGAGGGTACAGAGGAGATTTACTAGAATGTTGCCTGGGTTTCAACAGCTAAGTTACAGAGATAGGTTGAATAAGTTAGGTCTTTTTTCTCTGGAGCGCAGAACCAAGGGGGGACTTGAGAGAGGTCTTTAAAATGATGAGAGGGATAGACAGAGTTGATGTGGACAAGCTTTTCCCTTTGAGAATAGGGAAGATTCAAACAAGAGGACATGACTTTAGAATTAAGGGACAGACGTTTAGGGGTAACATGAGGGGGAACTTCTTTACTCAGAGAGTGGTAGCGGTGTGGAATGAGCTTCCAGTGGAAGTGGTGGCGGCAGGTTCGTTGGTATCATTTAAAAATAAATTGGATAGGCATATGGATGAGAAGGGTATGGAGGGTTATGGTATGAGTGCGGGCAGGTGGGACTAAGGGAAAAACGTTGTTCGGCATGGACTTGAAGGGCCGAGATGGCCTGTTTCCGTGCTGTAATTGTTATATGGTTATATGGTTATATGGTTAAGGCTCTTGTGAAGTGCCTTAGCATTTTCCTTATGTTAAAACACTATATACAGTAAATGCAAGTTCTTGTTGCTGTTAATAAAGTATTTATGTATGCATTATAAATATTTATTAAAAATTGTAATTTTCACTTCCTACATTTATAAAAATTGACTTATTCAAGTCAAGTTACTTATTTTAATATTACATTATTTGATAGAGGTATTCTTGGGCAGTTACTCATAAATAATGTAATAAGTTTAATGCACTATAAATCCAATACTCATTATTTGCAGTATGCACAGTAAGCACAAGATATATAGGAAGAGAAAGACACCCAAACAGCAGCAATTAAAAGTGAAACTCAAATTATAGAAGGAAAACCTAGGAGAAATGAATCTGTTGTTTGACTTTCAAATCGCTTACTTTTTATGAAATTACAGGATTGTTGCAGCATTTAATCAATAATAAGAAATACATATTTGTTTTAATATCTCATTCTTTTAAGTAAATTCAAGTCTTTATTTGAATGAATGAATAAGTTTATTGGCCAAGTATTCACATACAATGAATTTGCCTTGGTGCTCTGCCCGCAAGTGACAACATGATATGCAGTGACAGTTAGGAATGACCCATAAAACATTAAACATTAATAATAAAACATTATCGATTAAACGTGAACTAAATAAAATACCTGCATTAACTGCTGCATTATTTCCAAGTGAGTTAATCATAATATGAAAATTTGTATTTATGTATTTCCAATCAAATGTCAATGTTGCCACAGACAAACTTTCACAAAGGATGCAAAATACTGAAGTTAATAGTCTGCTTACTTACTATTTGTTTCTAAATTAGAGTTTAGAGTTTAGCGATACAGCATAGAAACATGCCCTTTTGCCCACTGAGTTCATGCTGATAACTGATCACCCCAACAATCGTTAGAGGTTGTCCCAGTTCCGCATCCAAGGGCCAATTTCCAGAAGTCAATTTACTACAAATCTGCGTTTATTGGAATGTGGGAGGAACAGAGCACCTGGAGAAAACAGGGAGAACGTGCAAACTCCACACGAACAGTACCCGAAGTCGAACCTGGGTCTCTGGTGCTGTGAGGCAACAGCTATACCGTTGTGCCGCTGTTCTGCCCTATAATTCTTTTCTTATCATTAAAATTGAGAATTAGTATCTATGTGGAATATAGTTATTAATTTATGCTGGTTACCAATTAGCTCCTAATTTGATAAATATAAATGAGTGAATTTAATATTTCTCATATTGAACCATAGGGCAGAATTAAGCATCAAATCTAATGGATGCTAATGGAGTGTCAGAGAGTCCAAACCTCATGAATCTCTCAAAATATAGAGACAAAGGGACCACTGTGCATCAAGTACTCTGCTTGCATGGAGAATAGTGGGTGACCTTACCTCATAATACGAAGCCACCTTATTTCCATATTGTTTTCAACATTATCAATATTAACATACTAGGTTCTGCTAAGGTCAGTGGCTGCCAATTCTCTTCGTCGCAGCTCTAATATGCCCCCCCGTTAATTTTAAAGTTATGATTTTTACTTTTAGTCCAAAAAAAATGTTTGGGAAAGGAAGCAATGATTAGTTTCTGAAGATCCTTCTGCCACAGTCTATGGTGATTCCGTATGGATGCAAAGTCTGCCCAGTGAGAAAAATACAGTTGGGACAAAATTGATACAGATTCTGGAACATATAATTGCGCCCTCCACTGTGGCCCATCCCTGGAAGCTGGTGAGCACAACCAAGAGATTCCAGAGTGCTTATTTTGTCATATGTATCTGATGGGAATCAGAACAATAAAAGTCTGACGTTGCAGCTTTTAGGGCACATTACATCAATGAGGCTAGCGCAGTGAATGTTGTTTATATGGATTTTCATAAGGCATTTGATAAAGTTTTCCATGGTAGGCTGATCCAGAAGATTAAGATGCACAGTGACATGGCCGTATGGATTCAGAAATGACTGACTGATAGAAGACAGAGGAATGTGGTGAAAGGGCATTATTCAAGCTGGGTGTCTGTTGCCAGTGGAGTTCCACAATGATCTGTGCTGGGGCTGCTGTTGTTTGTGAGATATATATAAATTTACATGGACATAAATGTAGATGTGTCGGTTAGTAAGTTTGCAGATAACACAAAGATTGCTGGAGTTGCGGACTGTGAGGAAGGCTATCAACATATATAGCGAAATATAGCGAAATATAGATCAGCAACAGAAATGGGCAGAGAAATGGCTGATGGAGTTCAATGTAGCAATGTTACAAAATGTTGAGATTTTAAAAATTAAGTCTGCAATTTATCCCATCAGATAAAGCATAAAAATAAGTTTAATTTGACACCTAATTCACTTTCATATCTTCAGTATTAAAAAAGTTAGGGCCATTTTCATACTTGGAAATTAGCAACTTGCTTCCTATTGCTTTTCTATTGACTTAACACAAAAGTTGTGATCGAGGACAGTCAAAAGCCCATAACTTCCTTAAAAATTAAGAGAACATAAAGAAATTTTCAGTTATTATAGATTGAAGTATTCTGAAACAAATATGAAACAATGTTACTTGGATGACCTGAAATTAAAGCATATAATTAGTTAGTTACCCAATTGTAGCCAATTACAAAATTCAATTACTAGATCTAAACATCTATCCATTTCTTAAGAAAAAATTAGAAAAAAATGTAAAGCCTAAGTGTCCAATTAGCAGTCACACAATAATTCACAATATAACATGATTTTTAAATCTAATTGTCATTAATTTATAGGCCAAATTGAAGGAATTCAGTGTTTAATGCCTGTAAATTAATGGGCATTTTAAACAGCTTGCGAGTGGGATTTTCTGGAACGCGATGTATTGGAACGTTGCAGTTGCGGTGAATTTAAACCCAATATCGGCAGGAAAAATCTGCCGGTTCGTATGGGGGCTACATCACCGTTTCGCAACATGAAATATTGATTAAAGTTTCCTAAAAAAGCAAGTTTATATGTAAAAATAAACAGCTTTCACTTACCTGTCCCCTACGTAAAATCGGTCCCCGTTGTCGGCGATCACGGAATTAGGAGCTAAATTTTATTTTACTGCAGTGATTAAGTAATCGGGCTATTTATAAACAAAAACGGACTTACCGGCAGTCGGAACGCATCTCCAGAAATAGATCGCACTCCGACAACAGAAAGCTCCGGATTGCATGGGGAAAACCCGCATTTTAACCCCGCCCCGCCCCCCCCTGTAAAGGCGCCAAAGTCGCGCACACGGCCAGTGACAGAACTGCACCACCTCTAAAGGTAAGTTTTGTAACATACCTATTCAATGCGAGTAATTATGAGATGTTATGTTTTGGGAGGTGGAATGTAAGGAGAAAGTGTTAAGTTAATGGAAAGGCTCTTAACATCATTTTAATATACAGAGGGACCAAGTCCATTGCTCTCTGAAAGTAGCAACACAAGTAGATAGAGTGGTGAAGAAAAGATGTTATATGTCTGCCTTCATGGAGATGGGATATTGAATATATGAGTCAGGAAGCCATGATGCAGATTTATAGAAGTTAGGCCACATTTAGAGTATTCTATACAATTCTGATGGCCCCATTACATGGAGGCTTTGGAGAGGGCGCAGAAGCAGTTTTCCAGAATGCTACCCAGATTAAAGGGCATTAGCTTTTCAGAATGTTTGGACAGACTTGTTTTTTTTGCTCTGGAGCATCGGAGGCTGAAGGGAGACCTGAGGGGGGATAGAAACATAGAAAATAGATGGAGGTGGAGGCCATTCGGCCTTTCGAGCTTGCACCATTCATTGTGATCATGGCTGATCGTCCGCTATCAATAATCCATGCCTGCCTTCTCCCCATATCCCTTGACTCCACTAGCCGCTAGAGCTCTATCCAACTCTCTCTTAAATCTATCCAGTGATTTGGCCTCCACTGCCCTCTGTGGCAGGGAATTCCATAAATTCACAACTCTTGGTAAAAAGGCTTTTTCTCACCTCAGTCTTAAATGACCTCCCCTTTATTCTAAGAATGTGGCCCCTGGTTCTGGACTCACCCAACATTGGGAACATTTTTCATGCATCTAGCTTGTCCAGTCCTTTTATAATTTTATATGTTTCTATAAGATCTTCCCTTCATCCTTCTAAACTCCAGTGAATACAAGCCTAGTCTTTTCAATCTTTCCTCATGTGACAGTCCCGCCATCCCAGGGATCAATCTCGTGAACCTACGCTGCGCTGCCTCTATCACAAGGATGTCCTTCCTCATAGTAGGAGACCAAAACTGTACACAATACTCCAGATGTGGTCTCACCAGAGCACTATACAACTGCAGAAGAACCTCTTTACCCGTGTACTGAAATCCTCTTGTGATGAACTTGATCTTATAGAAACATAAAATTATAAAAGGACTGGATAAGCTAGATACAGGAAAAATGTTCCCAATGTTGGGCGAGTCCAGAACCAGCGGTCACAGTCTTAGAATAAAGGGGAGGCCATTTAAGACATAGATGAGAAAAAACTTATTCAACCAGAGAGTTGTGAACTTTTGGAATTCCCTGCCACAGAGGACAGTGGAGGCCAAATCACTGGATGGATTTAAGAAAGTTAGATAGAGCTCTAGGGGCGAGTGGAATCAAGGGATATGGGGATAAGGAGGGCACGGGTATTGATTGGGGATGATCGGCCATGATCACATTGAATGGCGGTGCTGGCTCGAAAGGCCGAATGGCCTCCTCCTGCACCTATTTTCTATGTTTCAATTTTTCAATGTAGGTGCATGTGAACCAATTTCTCGTCTGGATGGACTGCTGGTAACCCTGAATGGATGTGAGGGAGGAGGAGAAAGTGCTGGGGAAGGGATGGTTTGGATGGGAAGGGACGAGTGAAGCAAGGATGGACACAAAATGCTGGAGTAACTCAACGGGACAGGAAGCATCTCTGGAGAGAAGGAATGGGTGATGTTTCGGGCCGAGACACTTCTTCAGTCTGAAAACCCTTCTTCATCTTTCTTCAGACTGAAGAAGGTTCTCTACCCGAGACGTCACCCGTTCCTTCTCACCAGAGATGCCGCCTGTCCTGCTGACTTACTCCAGCATTTTGTGTCTATATTCGGTTTAAACCAGCATCTGCTACACAGTGAAGCAAGGTGTTATGCAGGAAGTGGTCCATTCAAAAAACTGAAAGGTGTGGGGATGGGAAGATGTGACTGATGGTGGGATCATGTTGAAGTTGGTGGAAATGTTGGAGTATGATGTGTTGGATGCAGAAGCTGGTAGGGTGAAAGGTAAGGACAAGCTTCTATCCTTGTTCGCTTGGAGGACTGATCATATCGATGAGGGTGGTGTGCTGCAGAATGGAGGGATCTTGAATTTGCTTAACCATCTTGTAAGCACCTGGAGATACGTCTTCCATTAATGTACATTGCCTTCTCCAATATCTACAGGATGCTAGCAATAGCATATCAAAGTACTGTCTCATTCAGTCTGGCATGATACAGAATAAAGCTTACCTATTTTGCAGTCCTCTCAAACAATGCATTTGTCACTTGCCGAATACATTTTGATGCTGCTGAGTAATAAGTCTGCAAATGTCTCCAATGAATGCTTGAAATGACTCTGGAATTTAGAAACTGAGTACCGTCGGCTGTGGACAGCTCCTGACAGATTGTGTCTTCCAATTCTGGTCATCAATAGGTCTCGTTCAACTTTGGAATCCCTGATATCAGCTAACAACATCTGTTTCAATGGCTCTGTTGAAATAAGCTGCAAGACCTCCTGCCTCACTTCATCTTTCTTAAACCTACCAACTCCCACAGTTATCCGGACTACATTTCCTGCCATCTCTTAGTCTCTTTCCCAGGTCCCCACTCCTTCATTTTTACTATGGATGCCCAGTTATTCTACACCTCCATCCCCCACCAGGAGGGTCTTAAAGCCCTTTGTTTCTTCCTCGACCGCAGAACCAGCCAATTTCCATCCACCAATACTCTCCTCCGCCTAGCAGAGTTGGTCCTTCCCCTCAACAACTTCTCCTTCGACTCCTCCCACTTTTTTCAGATCCAAGGCATAGCTGTGGGCCCTCACATGAGCCCTATTTATGCCTGCCTCTTTGTAGGGTACGTCGAACAATCCATGTTCGTGGCGTACACTGGCCTTATGCCCGAACTCTACCTCCGCTACATTGACGACTGCTTTGGTGCTATCTCCTCCGCCCATGCAGAACTCACTGACTTTATCAACTTCATTATCAATTTCCATCCTGCACTCAAATTCACGTGGGCCATCTCCGACCTCTCCCTACTGTTTCTAGATATCACCATTTCCATCACAGGAAACAGACTATTGACTGACATCTACAATAAACCTACTGACTCCCATAGCTATCCTGACTACGCTTCTTCCCACCCTTCTTCTTGTAAAGGCTCTATCCCCTACTCCCAATTCCTCCGTCTATGCCACACTTGCACCCAGGATGAGGTTGTTCATAAAAAGGCACTGGAGATGTCCTCATTGTTTAGGGAACCAGGGTTCCCCTCTTCCATTATAGATGAGGCTCTCACCAGGGTCTCCTCGATATCACGTAGCTCCGCTCTCGCTCCCCCTCTCGCAACAAGGCCAGAGTCCCTCTTGTCTTCACCTTCCGCCCCATCAATCGTCGTATATAACATATAATCCTCCAACATTTTTGCCACCACCAAAGGGATTCCACTACTGGCCATATATTCCCACCTCCACCCCATTCTGCTTTCCGCAGAGACCATTTCTTCCATAACTCCCTGGTTAACGTCCCTTCCCTCTCAAACCACCCCCTCCCCAGGCACTTTCCCCTGCAACCGCAGGAGATGCAACACCTGTCCCTTTATCTCCCCCCCCCCCCCCCCTTGACTCCATCCAAGGACCCAAACAGTCTTTCCGGGTGAGGCAGAGGTTCACTTGCACCTCCTCCAACCACATCTATTGCATCCGCTGTTCCAGATGTCTACTTCTCTACATCGTTTTGCTGAACACCTCTGCTCAGTCCGTCCTAACCAAGCTGATCTCCTGGTGGCCCAACACTTCAACCAATTTACCAATCCCAATCAGACCTTTCTGTCCTCCATTGTCAGAGTGAGGCCCAGTGCAAATCGTAGGAACAGCATCTCATATTTTACTTGCATAGTTTGCACCCCCATGGTATGAACATTGACTTCTCTAACTGCAGGTAGCCCTTGCTCACTCTCTTCATTCCCCACCCCCCTCTTCCCAGTTCTCCAACTAGTCCCACTGTCTCTGCCTACATTCTTTCTTGTCCTACCCCCTCCCCTGACATCAGTCTGAAGAAGGGTCTCAACTCGAAACATCGGCAATTCCTTCTCTCCATAGATGCTGCCTCACCCGCTGAGTTCCTCCAGCATTTTGTGTCTACCTTCAATTTTACCAGCATCTGCAGTTCTTTCTTACACACTTCCTCCCATCCTGCCTCTTGCAAAGACGCCATCCACTGCTCTCAATTTCTCCGTCTGTGCCACATCTGCTCCCAAGATGAAATGGTCAACATTTGAGATTTACTTTTCCTTATTAAACATGGTTTCCTCCTGATGTCATTGATAGATCCCTCACCTGTGTCTCCTCTTTGTCCTGCAGTTCACCTATACTCCTCCTCCTATACCAGATGGAACAAGGATAAGGTTCCCCTGGTTCGTACCATTCAACCCACCAGCCCTCACATCCAACAAATCATTCTCCAACCTAAATGTCATCTCCAACGTGATCTCACCTTCCCTTCCCACCCCACTTTCTGCAGAGACCACTCCCTCCACCATTCCTTTGTTTACACCCAAACTACCCACTGCGACCACTGGAGATGCAACACCTGTTCTTACCTTCCACCCTCACATCAATCCAAAGACCACAGCAGCCCTTCCATGTGAAACAGAGGTTCACATGAACCTCTTCTACCCTCATCTACTGCATTTGGTGCCTCAGATGTGGTTTCATTCAAATCAGTGAGACCAAACATGGACCAGGCAATCTTTTCTCCAAACACTTGCAAGCCAATGGTATGAACATTGAATTCTCCAGCTTTAGGTAACTTACCAACAAATACATTCACCACCCCATCCCATTTTCCTCCCTTTCTTTTCTCTCCACCTGGTTGTGCACCCAATTCTCCAACAATCATTTTTCCATGGTTTAAGCTGCGTTTTATGGCCCACACTAAAATGATTTAGAAGGGCATTATAGAATATTATTGATCTTTCATGCTCACTCCTCAAGTAAAACAATATGATTATTTGTTTCTTTGCTGATAATCAACATAGTCAGACATTACTCATGAATATTACAACTATATTTTGAAAAATATATACTTTACCAGGGAGAGAAATGCTCAGTTAAATCCAATTCCCGGTGATGATTTTAGAAATAAAACTTACAAAAATGCTAGCTGTAAAATTTGACCAATTAGCATTTGTTTCTCATGCACAAGTCATGCACAAAAAACAATTTAACCCAAGTTAAATTGTGTTGCCCATTAACTCTGCATGAAACTCTGCACGTGTCCATTAGAATGTTATGCCCCTGTCCCACTTAGGAAACCTGAACGGAAACCTCTGGAGACTTTGTGCCCCACCCAAGATTTCCGTGCGGTTCCCAGTGGTTTTTGTCCTCTGGCATCCACCTTCAACTAGCATCGCAACCGGATCGACTAAAAAATTACCAATTTTTAAAACGGAAACTACTTTTGACCATTAGGGAGACTGACAAAAACCTCCGGGAACCGCACAGAAACCTTGGGTGGGGCGCAAAGTCCCCAGAGGTTTCCGTTCAGGTTTCCTAAGTGGGACAGGGGCATTAGTGTGTTGGTCTGAGCACTTGTGTGTGCAATTAACCCCGGTACGGCTGATGTCCTTCCAGCCTCAGTTACAACCTAATGGTGGCACATATTTCCTTCATTACAGGCTTGATGCTTCTGAGTGCAACATTTGACCTTTGTTAAAGATTCATAGAAGAATTCGGGGTACATTGTACTGAGATAGCAATGGGATGTCAATAAAATGGTCACTCTAATATCTATGTTTTGCATGGCACCTGTCAGCCTCAGTTTTGAATAGGTCAGGATATATTATCCTTTATAATGGTTGTTCCATTACTGTTTGTATATTAAGCTATGTATTGCAATATTGGGATTATTGAGCTTGCACTTTTAAGTGATGTGGGGCCACTCATCACACACTACTACCCCAAAGTAGATGGTCATATCAAAGGAGCCCTTTGCACAGAAGATGAGTGTGTCCCTCATTCCCCTACATATTTACTTAACTCCATGGCTGTATTCATGCAGCTACCATGTGGCTACCATGGTGAATGTTCTTTTAAGGACTGATGCCCTCCAAAGTGTTCGGCACAGCAAAGATACTGCAGCTGGGAGCTTGCTACACACTTCCAATGGGAATTGCACTTGGACAACTCTAATATATAATTCTGGTTGTAAATATAGTTTTGGTAAATTTTGCAATATTTTCTGGTGTCCTATTAGGTATTAGTACTGTTCACAATAATTTTTTTAGTGCATCAAAAATCATGTCAGATCAAATTTCTAGGCAACTGACTAAATATTGGCTAGGTTGGCAATGCCAATATAATAGTAAGATTAAATGAGAACTTACCAGTTTGAAGTTTGATCTTTATTTTATAAGGAGTCACAATGAGGGATTACGTGAAGAAGCCCCGCCAGGCGCATGTGCGTCATACTTCAAAGCAGCGGCGTGAAATCACAGTAACTACAGTCGAAGTGATATAGTAAGACTCAGAAGACAAGAACTACCAGATGATCTTTGCGATTATGAGGGTCGGAAGTGGAGGGCACGTAATCCCTCATCATAACTCCTCATAAACTAAAGATCAAACTTCAAACTAGTAAGTTCTCATTTAATCTTACTATTTTACTTTGGAGTCATGTGAGTGACTACGTGACAGTTTCAAAGCTCTGTGATCTCATGCCGTAGATCCAGTTCTATACGACGCATTGCTTCAGTTGACACAGGATTGAAAAATAATGTATTGAACATTGCTTAAATTATACAATGAACAATTTAATAATAAAAAGAACAGTAATAACCCCTCTATCCCAGGGGGAAATTACAAATGAAAATTACAAATGAAATCAAACAGAACCCAAAACAGCATGCCTCAAACCTTCCACTGCCAGGACAGGTTTCTCATTGAATTTTGAAAAAGTTGATTCACTAGACCATCCTGCGGCCTGAGGATTTGATCTAGAGGCACGTCCTGTGCCTTCGCTGCGGATGTTGATGCTGCCCTGGTGGAGTGAGATTTAAACACATCAGTGTCTACTCCAGCACAATCCAAAACCTGTTTCAACCACCTGAAATAGTTTGTACTGACACCTTTTTATGAGGTTTTTTGTGGCTGATGAACATTGTTGTTTCAGAGCTTCTGAGACTTGGTTACCTCGATATATGACTCAGGTGCATAACTACACATAGCCTTAGGTCAATGGGGTATGCTTTAAAGCTTATTTTGGTTCCAGCCATCCCTGGCCTGCTTTGTTTGATTAAATCATATACATAACACGTAATATTATCTACAGAAGAATGCATGCTATCCAGCCTTGGCTTTTGCAATGTCTGGACCCGTTGCGCTGATACTAGCGCCATGAGCATAAGTGTTTCAGAAACACTTAAGTAACACTTTAAGTGTTAACTTCTGAAAAGACAGAGATGTGATTGGAGCCCATTGCCGAAGCAGTGTGAGAACTATGCTCACATCCCAGATTTCTGTATATCTAGGCTTAGAAGGGTTTTTGTTAAAATACCTCTCATGAATCGGGACACTTGCGGATGAGACCTGATAGATTGTTGTCCCGACACTTGTCCTAAATAGGAGGACAAAGCACTCCGAGCACTATTAATGGCACTATAGCTCAATTGTTCATCAAAATGCAAAGTAGCAAGGAATTCCAATACATCCAGTATGCTTGCAGTATGATAAGATATATCTGGCTGTAAACAAAACATCTCCCATTTCTTAATATAAGATACATATTGCTTTTTAGTGCTATCTCTCCAGGTCGCAGTAATCACATCCATGGTCCTACTCGACAGTCCGAGCCCTTGGAACGGTCTGGTCAGAATCTGCAGATCAACAGATTAATACGATCATGTAAAGGATGACTTTCTCCTGTCACCGGATGAACCAACAAGTTGCTGCATTTGGGGACAGTCATGAATGGTTGTGTCATCAGTCTCAGGGCAAATGGGAACCATGGCTGTGTAGGCTAGTCAGGAACCACCAAAATGCCTGAGGCGGAGTCCTGCTCTATTTTGGTGAGACATTGACTGATGAGGCAGAATGGGGGAAAAGCGTAAAAGAACGTACGTCCCCAATGTAGCGACGGCTATTGCCCCTGGATCTGGCTCCCATGAGGTGTGATTTAGCCTGGATGCAAACAGATCTATGTCTGGCAAGCCTGTGAGGAGACCCACAGGAGCCGTTGGAAGAGGAGGAGGGGGAGGAGCAACACCCGACCGGTAATCTTAAAAATCCAGTGTGGGGCTTGCTTTTTCAGAGGCCCACAGGAGCCGTTGGAAGAGGAGGAGGGGGAGGGGCAACACCTGACCGGTAAAGTTTAAAATCCAGCGCGGGGCTTGCTTACCAAAATCCATAATGTTCCATTCGGAGAAGTGTTTTTTTTTTTGAGGAAGCTGCTGATTGATGGGAAGTGGACTAGGGTAAGCAGCTGATTGGCAGTCAGATTCCAGCAGTTTGTTGTGTACTTCGTATTGTGTTGAGATTGTATTATGTGTAAGGGGGGAGCATGAAGGCCAAGGCAGTGCACTGTTGTGAATGTCAGATGTGGGAGGTCAGGGAAGCTGATAGCCCTCCATACATCCACATCTGCGCCAGGTGTGTCGAGATGGGGCTCCTAAAGGACTGTGTTAGGAACCTGGAGCAACAGCTCAAGGACCTCCGTCTGGTCAGGGAGAATGAGAAGGTCATAGACAGGAGTTACAGGGAGGTGGTCACTCCCAGACCACGGGAGGCAGACAAGTGGGTCACTGCTAGGAAGGGCAAGGGGCAGAGGCAGGGACTAGAGAGTACCCTGGTGGCTGTACACCTGGAAAATAGGTACGCATGTTTGAGTTCAATTGGAGCGGACAGCCTACCTGGGGGCAGCAACAGCAGCCGGGCCTCCGGCGCAGAGAACGGCCCTGATGCTCAGAAGGGTAGCAAAAAGAGGAGGGCAATTGTAATAGGGGACTCCATAGTTAGGGGGTCAGATTGGCGATTCTGTGGACGCAGTCGGGAGACCCGGATGGTAGTTTGCCTCCCTGGTGCCAGGGTCTCGGATGTGTCAGAATGTGTCGAAAAGATTCTGAAAAGGGAGGGAGAGGAACCTGATGTGTGGTACACATTGGTACCAATGAAATAGGCAGAAAAAGAGAAGAGGTCCTGAAAGGAGAATTTAGTGAGTTGGGGGGAAAGTTAAGGTGAAGGACCAAAAGAGTAACAATTTCAGGATAACTGCCTGTGCCACGTGATAGTGAGAGTAGAAATGGAATGAGGTGGAGGATAAATGCGTGGTTGAGGGACTGGTGCAGTGGGCAGGGATTCAAGTTTCTTGATCACTGGGACCTCTTTTGGGGAAGGCGTGATCTGTATAAAAAGGACGGGTTGCACTTGAACCCGAGGGGAACCAATATCCTGGTGGGCGGATTTGCAAAGGAGACTTTAAACTAGAAAGGCTGGGGGGAGGGACTCGGGTAGTGGGGGCTAGGGGACAGGGTGAGGGGCAAGAGGCAGAGAAGGTAAGCACTTGGATCCAAAATGTAGGCGATAAAGAGGAAAAAGATAATAAACAAAGAATAAGGGATGGTGGGTTTCTAAAATGTGTATATTTTAATGCTAGGAGCATTGTAAGAAAGGTGGATGAACTTAGAGCCTGGATTGACACCTGGAAATATGATGTTGTGGCAATCAGTGAAACATGGTTGCGGGAGGGTTGTGATTGGAAACTAAATATTCCAGGATTTTGTTGCTTCAGGTGTGATAGAATTGGAGGGACCAGAGGTGGAGGGGTTGCATTGCTTGTCAGAGAAGATATTACAGCAGTGCTTTGGCAGGATAGATTAGAGGGCTTGTCTAGGGAGGCTATTTGGGTGGAACTGAGAAGTGGGAATGGTGTAGCAACACTTTTAGGGGTGTATTATAGACCGCCAAATGGGGAGCGAGAATTGAAAGAGCTAATTTGTAAGGAGATAGCAGATATTAGTAGTAAGCACAAGGTAGTGATTGTGGGAGATTTCAATTTTCCAAAAATAGACTGGGAAACACATTCTGTAAATGGCCTGGATGGTTTGAGTTTGTTAAATGTGTGCTGGATAGTTTTTTGCAGCAATACATAGAGGTATCGACCAGAGAAGGGGCAGTGCTGGACCTCCTGTTAGGAAATGAGGCAGGTCAGGTGACGGAGGTATGCGTTAGTGAGCACTTCGGGACCAGTGATCACAATACCATTAGTTTCAATATAATTATGGAGGGAGTCAGAACTGGACCTAGGGTTGAGATTTTTGATTGGAGAAAGGCTAACTTTGAGGGAATGCGTAATGATTTGGGACATTTTGTTTGATGGGAAGGATGTAGAAGAGAAATGGAGGACATTTAAAGGGGAAATTGTAAGTACAGAATCTTTATGTCCCTGTTCGGTTGAAAGGAAATGGTAAAAATCAAAAAGAGCCATGGTTTTCAAGGGAAATTGGACGGTTCGAAAAAAGAGAGATATCTACAATAATTATAGGAGGCATGGAGTAAATGAGGTGCTAGATGAGTATAACGAATGTAAAAAGAATCTTAAGAAAGAAATAAGAAAAGCTAAAAGATGATATGAGGTTGCTTTGGCAAGAAAGGTGAAAGTAAATCCAAAGGGTTTCTACAGCTATATTAATAGCAAAAGGATAACGAGGGATAAAATTGGACCATTAGAGAGCCAGAATGGACAGCTATCTGCAGAGCCAAAAGAGATGGGGAGATATTGAACAATGTATTTTCTTCAGTATTCACCAAGGAGAAAGATATTGAACTCTAAGAGGAGGAAATACTGATACTTTTGAAAAATATAAAAGTGGATAAGTCTCCGGGTCCTGAAAGGATATTCCCTAGGACATTGAGGGAAGTTAGTGTAGAAATAGCAGGGGCTATGACAGAAATATTTCAAATGTCATTAGAAACGGGAGTAGTGCCGGAGGATTGGCGTACTGCGCATGTTGTTCCATTGTTTAAAAAGGGTTCAAAGAATAAACCTAGCAATTATAGACCTGTTAGTTTGACGTCAGTGGTGGGCAAATTAATGGAAAGGATACTTAGAGATAATATATATAAGCATATGGATAAACAGGGTCTGATCAAGAACAGTCAACATGGATTTGTGCCTGGAAGGTCATGTTTGACAAACCTTCTTGAATTTTTTGAAGAGGTTACTAGGGAAATTGATGAGGGTAAAGCAGTGGATGTTGTCTATATGGATTTCAGTAAGGCCTTTGACAAGGTTCCCCATGGCAGGTTGGTTAAGAAGGTTCAATCTTTGGGTATTAATGGCGGAGTAGCAAGATGGATTCAACAGTGGCTGAATGGGAGATGCCAGAGAGTAATGGTGGATGGCTGTTTGTCAGGGTTGAAGCCGGTGACCTCAGGGATCTGTGTTGGGTCCACTGTTGTTTGTCATGTACATCAATGATCATAAGTACATAAGTAAGTATGCAGATGATACTAAGATAGGTGGTGCTGTGGATAATGAAGTAGATTTTCAAAGTCTACAGAGAGATTTGGGACATTTGGAAGAGTGAGCTGAGAGATGGCAGATGGAGGTTAATGCTGATAAGTGTGAGGTGCTACATCTTGGCAGGACAAATCAAAATAGGACGTACATGGCAAATGGTAGGGAATTGAGGAATGCTGTGGAACAGAGGGATCTAGGAATAACTGTGCATAGTTCCCTGAAGGTGGAATCGCATGTAGATAGGGTGGTAAAGAAAGCTTTTGGTGTGCTGGCCTTTATAAATCAGAGCATTGAATATAGGAGTAGGGAAGTAATGATAAAATTGTACAAGGCATTGGTGAGACCAATTCTGGGGTATGGTGTACAATTTTGGTCACCTAATTATAGGAAGGATGTCAACAAAATAGAGAGAGTACAGAGGAGATTTACTAGAATGTTGCCTGGGTTCCAGCAACTAAGTTACAGAGAAAGGTTGAACAAGTTAGGTCTTTATTCTTTGGAGCGCAGAAGGTTAAGGGGGGACTTGATTGAGGTCTTTAAAATGATGAAAGGGATAGACAGAGTTGACGTGGATAAGCTTTTTCCATTGAGGGTAGGGAGGATTCAAACAAGAGGGCATGACATGAGAATTAAGGGACAGACGTTTAGGGGTAACATGAAGGGGAACTTCTATACTAAGAGAGTGGTGGCTGTGTGGAATGATCTTCCAGCAGAAGTGGTGGAGGCAGGATCGATTTTAACATTTAAAAGTAAAGTAGATAGGTATATGGATGGGAAGGGAATGGAGGGGTATGGTTTGAGTGCAGGTAGATGGGACTAGGGAAAAATAAGTGGTCGGCACGGACTGGAAGGGCCGAGAAGGCCTGTTTCCGTGCTGTAATTGTTATATGGCTATATGGTTATACCAGCTGACATTCGTTTTAAAATCTTTGGATCCAGCATCCATTCTGTGTTGTCATTAAATTTGCATGACCTGGTGTCTGCCACCACATTATCTCTACCTGGTAGGTAGATAGCTGAGACCCAGATATTTCTTGTAATTCACCAGTCCCAAATGAGGTTAGCCAGATTATCACATGATACTGACCTAATTCCTCCCATGTTATTGATATGTGCAATAGCTGTGGTATTGTCAATCTGGAGCTGAACATGTAAATCATTAATTGTTCAACAATATGCTCTTAGGCCATAGAATGCACCCAGCAATTCTAAGTAATTTATCCCATGCCTCTGCAGGATTAATGTATCTTGCACACTCCATCTGCCACCACAGCTACTCTGTATCAGTGGCACCTCATCCCGAAGCACTGACATCTGTTTGTAAATTAACTGAGTTTTGTTGAGTCAAAATGTTTTTAGTACTTCGTGAGACATTAATTATCTATCATTGCAACTCGGCAATAGCTTTGGCTGGGAACTGCATTGGTCTGTTGCAATGTCCTGCATGTTCTTTAGCTCATTGCAAACTCTAAGAGTGCAGAGGTCCGAGCTGCACTCCAGGGAAAGCCGCCACTAATTTACCAATGACACTAGCTACTTGACGGATGGAGGGTTGTTGTTCATCTACCAGATTGCTGCAGGCCTCCATAATTTCAACAGCTTTGGCCGTAGGCAAAGTCACTAACACATCAGTTGAATCAATGGCAAACCCCAAATAGACAATTATTCGGGATGGCACTAGCTTGGATTTAGTTGGATGGATGAGGAAACCTAACATCTCAAACAGGTGTTTGGTCACTGAAACCGACTCCTCAGCTGCCTCCTGAGTGTTGCTTATAATCAAAATATCATCCAGATAAGCCATCACAATGTGATTCTGGGCGCACAGTTGCACCAATACTGGTTTCACCAACTTTGAAAATAACCTAGGGGCTGAGGTTAACCCATTGGGCAACACTTTAAATTGCCACAGCTGTCCTATCCAACTAAATTTCAAGAATCTACGGTTCTGATGAGGAATTGGTACTGAATAATATGCATCTTTCACATGTATGGTTGCCATATAACAACCTTTTGATATCAGTTGTTTAGCAGTACTGAAAGTATCCATTTTAAAATGTCTATACTGGACATAAGAATTTAGTCGTGTTAGGTCCAGAATGACTCGACACCCACCATCCTTCTTCTGCCTGGGGAATATATTGGACACAAATTGTTGAGGCTGATATGCCGTCTTTTCAATTACCCCTTTTTGGAATAAAACCCCAATTTCATCATTCACCTATAGAGTTTCTGGTCTTGAAAAAACCAATACCCGACTAGGTGTATTTTGTGTGGGTGGATGTATTCCTGACATAAACTCAATTCGAGACCCCTGGATACTGTCCAGTATAAATAGATCTGATGTTATGCAGCACCATTCATTATAAAACAATTGCAACCTACCCCCAACCGGAGGCTGCTCCCCAGAGGATATATCCTGGACTGAACCAGTTACTCCATGGTTGATCTTGGATTTCTCAACCTCCTGGCCATGTTGGGGGTGTGCAGAGGCGCGTGTGAAGGGCGTGTAGCAGGAAACCCTCTGCTCGGTCCTTGACCTGCTCCAGCATCTGTAGCTCGCCTGATGGGGAAGGGCTTGCAGGACAGTATCTTGGCTGAGGGTGTATAGATTTTTATGAGGCTGAAGGTTTTTGCCTCTTCCTCCAGATCTTTAACTTGCTTCGCCAGGTCTTCACCAAAGAGAAAATTGGGCGCCTGGACATTCGAGGACTTGCATAGAGCCGCAAAGCGTGGATTGAGTGTTGGCTTTATGGCAATCTTACGGATGCAGTTGAGCTCAAAATGAGTATTACACAGCAGGGCTAACATATCCTGCTGTGTACCTGACATTGGTGCTCCTTGGGCTATTCGCCCAAACGCTGTTATCCCTACCCCCACCAATTTGAAGACTTTCTGGAATCGCAGCTCTTGCCCCCTCATGGATGCGCTCATTTGCCCCCAGATGGCCGAGTTCATGGTGGGCACCTTGAGCGAGCATAGTTAACAGGTGTCTGGTAATGAAGCGAAGTCTCCTCCATTATGGAGTCCTGGAGCTGGTGAGAAGCCATATAATTAAAGTTGCTGGCCAGATTGTCCTCCATGGCTTCACCAGTCCCCTCCAGTGTGGCAAATTTCTGGCCACATCCGGGACACCTGGAGCATGGCTCATGTGCTTTGGTGTATGCACAAGAGCAGATTCACCCTGCCCTGGCTCTCCCGAGCCTTGCTCTAGGGAGGTATCACCCAGCCCTAAACAAGGTGCTGGTGATGGGGGTTCCCATTGGAACTCATAGGCATGTTGTTGGTAGTCCTCCTCGCCATATGGGCCTCTGCCTGAGGCTGCTCCAGAAAGCTGTTGGGGAACCCTGGGGGTATGCGACCCCAACTGGAACACTTCATGGTTTAGCATTCGCTCAATCAAGTGTTCCATCTTCTCAAGACGTCCACAGATCTTCTTGTTTGAAGGAGGGGAGTCTTCCTGGTCAGACTCATCTGAGTCAATAGGCCTGACCGATTTTCTTTTGGCCTTCCTCCCGACAGGAGTGGCCACAGCGCCCTGAGGCACCGGAGTTGATGGAATCAGCTGAGCTGCCGGCGGTTCTGTAGTTGGCGTCTTTGGAACCGGCGTTACTGAAGCCGGTGTTTCCCTAGCTGACCTACGCGGGTAAGTATTTTGCTCCGAACGGCAGCAGCCTTTTTTGTTATTTTCTCCATTTTGAGTTTTCTCCTGCTGGCTCCTGAAACCAGCCTTACGGAGTTTAAATAACCGCAGAAAGTTGTTTAAAACCACTTACCTGCTGGTTTATTACTTACCGCTGGTGGAGCTGCACTCTCCAGCCCATTGGTGCGCCATGCGTCGGACATAATCACGCACATGCGCCTGGCGGGGCTTCTTCATGAAGTCACTCACGTGACTCAGAAGTAAAATCTAGTTATATTGGTTGTTTGCTATCTATGGGCCATAATCAGAATTGATCTGATGTTATGTAGCAAAGCAGAGAAGCTTTGGTGATAAGACATTACAGCCTTTGAGGAGATGGTGTAAAATAAAAAAGAATGCCTTTTATATTCCAGAATCATTTATTAGACTTTACTTGGATATTACTTTCTCAGAAAATTGCTGTTTTTCCTCTTCAGATTTAATGTTGGTCATATTTCCATTAAGCAGGCAATCATTAGTCTAGAATGGAAACAGAAGATGCAAGAAAAACTCAGTTGGTCTGACATCATCAATGGTGAGAGAAACAGCTAATATTTCAGATTGAAGGTTCTTCATTAGGACTGGAAATAAAATAAAGTAAATAAGTTTTAAGTTGTAAAGAGGGTGGGCGAAAGGTAGATAGGACAAAGCGATATCTATGATGTAGCAATGTTACAAAATTTTGAGATTTTAAAAATCAAGTCTGCAATTTATCCCATCAGATAAAGCATAACAAGAAGTTTAATTTGACACCTAATTTACTTTCATATCTTCAGTATTAAGAAAGTTATGGCCATTTTCATGCTCGGAAATGAGTATCTTGCTTCCCATTGCCTTTCAATTGACTTAACTCAAAAGCTGTGATCTGGAAAAATTAAAAGCCCATAACTTTATTAAAAATTAAGAGAACTCAATGAAATTTTCAGTCATTATAGATTGAAGCATTCTGAAACAAATATTAAACAATCTTACTTGGATTACCTGAAATTAAAGTATATAATTAGTTAGTTATCTAATTGTAGCTAATTACAAAATTCAATGAGTAGATCTAAACATCTATCAATTTCTTAAGAAAAGATAAACTTTTTTTTAATTGCCTAAGTGTCCAAATAACATTCACACAATAATCCACAATATAACATAATTTTTAAATCTCATTTTCATGAATTTCTGGGCCAAATGGAAGGAATTTAGTGTTTAATGCCTGTAAATAAATGGCCATTTAAATCAACTAGCGAGTGGGTTTTAGCGGAATGCGGTGGATTGGAACGTTGCGGTTAGCGGTGAAGTCGGGGGGGAAAATACTGGGGGTTCATACATTTTTTGGGGAACCCATTTCGCAACATTAAAATAGTATTTATGCCTCCCAAAAAACCAACTTTTAATAAAAAAATAAAGTATTTACCTTTTTTTCTCCCCTACGGAAAATGCTTCCGGTGGTCTGCGGTCACGGCTTTTGAAGGTGATTTTTAAATTACTCTAGTTAACAAATAACTTAGAGTAATTTAAAAATACCTTAATGGATGAAATGTCGGAGCGATTTTTCTTCCGCAATTAAATCGCCCGACATTCATCGATTATCCTGGTCTGGTGAAAATCGGCACTTTAAGCCCGCCCCCCTCTGACAGGCGCTAAAGTCGCGCACACGGGGAGCGGCAGAAGTGCAGCGCCGCTAAAGGTAAGTTTTGTAACATACCTATATGATGGAGTGGTAGAATAAATAACTTCATCAACATCATATCTCTATGACAACTCTTGCCTCAGGGATATTCCCTTTATCCAATCCAGCCCTCACCCATCCTTTCTGTAAGTTAAAACAACTTATCCCAATTTTGACAAGAAGTCTTTGACCTGATATTTTAATAATACCTCTTTCCATGGATGCTGCCAGATCTCATGAGGCTTCCTCAAATTTTCTGTTTTTATTCTTGCCTTCCAGCATCTAACATTGATTTACAATCACAATTCCAGGCCAGGTACTGATTCAATTTTTATATAATATTGATGTGGAATTGATATATAATATTGATGTGGAGTCCACATTATCCTGGTGCGATGTATTCTAATTATAAAAGTTAACATGTTAATATATCCAGACTTAGCAGGGCAAACTCAACAAGTTTTTATAGTGTTTGCCAATTCCTGTTTTGTTGGTGAAAACCAATTATACCATTGGTGAAAAATGTGTAAAATTAGTACAGAGATCGGAACTGAACACAATACTCCAAATGTAGTCTCACCAACACCATGTACAGCTCTAATATGAGATTAAATCTCCTCTCGTTCATTTAAATGAATAGAAACTTGATCGACCCAATGTCTCTTCATAACATCGGGAGAAAAATGGAACACAGGGGAGAGAAAATACTTTACCTTCCATCACAGTGAGGAGAAGATTCACTGTGATGGATGTTTGTGTGAATTGAATTGTTTGTGTGTCTTGTAGAAATTGTTTTGTTTGTATGGCTGTAGAAACAGAGTTTCGTTTGAGCCTCATTGAGATTCAAATACGCTTTATTTGGTATGGAGACCAACACACACACAGTATTTCAGGTGTGATCTCAACAAGGTCCTTCATAACAGCAGTAAATGTGTTAAAAATAAACATTTTTAAAGGACAGCCTCTTACAACACTTCAATCTCCTTCCTGCATTCCATCTCCATCTCCATTGAAAGTAAAGTAGATGGATTTGGATCATGATTTTGATTTATTTGAAATTTAACCTCTGACACAATTCCAACCATTCATTTTTTGAATTAAATATCAAAGATTGCTAGATTGTTGGACTTTCGACTGACCTACGCTGAATTAGAATTGCTATGTATCCATTAGTTCGTTTACTTGATAAATGTGCTATCATGTCATTTGGCCAGAGAAGCTCATACCAAGAAATAGCTCAAAAAATATCTTAAGATCTTCTAAGCCTGCCTTCCATCTAGATAATTGTCAAATCTCTCAGAAACCATGTAAGTTGTTTATATTCAAAACATTCTGCTCTGGACCACTTGGACAACAAAAACTCATATGTCAGGCTGCTATTCATTGACTACAGCTCAGCATTTAACACAATCATCCCCTTCAAGCTGGTTACCAAACTCGCAGAACTGGGTCTCTGCGCATCCCTCTGCAATTGGATCCTCGAGTTCCTCATTCACAGACCACAGTCTGTTCGTATTGGTGGAAATGTGTCAGACTCGATAACGATCAGCACGGGAACACCTCAAGGCTGCGTGCTCAGCCCCCTGCTGTACTCAGTCTATACTCATAACTGCGTAGCCGGTCATAGTGCGAACTCCATCATCAAGTTCGCTGACGACACCACTGTTGTGGGACGTATCACTGATGGGGATGAGTCATATTATAGAAGAGAGATCGAGCAACTGTCCATATGAGCCAACAACCCGGCCCTCAACACCAGCAAAACCAAGGAACTGATTGTAGACTTTGGAAGGAGTAGGATGGGGACCCACAGTCCTGTATATAGCAACGGGTCGATGGTTGAAAGGGTCAAGAGCTTCAAATTCCTGGGCGTGCACATCTCTGAAGATCTGTCCTGGTCCGAGAACACAGATGCAATTATTAAGGAAGCTCATCAGTCCTGAGAAGATTACGGAGAGTTGGTCTGTCAAGGAGGACTCTCTCTAACTTCTACAGGTGCACAGTAGAGAGCTTGCTGACCGGTTGCATCATGGCTTGGTTCGGCAACTTGAGTGTCCTGGAGAGGAAAAGACTACAAAAAGTAGTAAACACTGCAGAGTCCATCATCGGCTCTGACCTTCCTTCCATCGAGGGGATCTACCACAGTCGCTGCCTCAAAAAGGCTGGCAGCATCATCAAGGACCCACACCACCCTGGCCACACACTCATCTCCCTGCTACCTTTGGGTTGAAGGTACAGGAGCCTGAAGACTGCAACGACCCGGTTAAGGAACAGCTACTTCCCCACAGCCATCAGGCTATTAAACTTGGCTCGGACAAAACTCTGAACATTAATATCCCTCCATCTGTTGTTTGCACTTTATTAATTTATTAATTCATGTGTGCATTTACGTATATAATTGTGGTCAATGCCTACTATGCTCCGTTGTGCTATGCAAAGAAAGAATTTCATTGTCCTGTCAGGGACACATGATAATAAACTCTTTTGACCTTTCACCTTGACCTTTGACCTTTGAAGGTATTAAAAATAAATAAGATAATTTAAAGTTGAGAAAATATTAAATAATTGCAACATTTTTAACATTTGTAAACAATAAAAATATTTCATGGTTAAACATGTATATTGTGGCGGTTCCCAAGGGTCGGGCCATCCTAAGGGTCATACCCCTCGGCACGGGAATGGATCGGTCCAGAGGCGGCCCTTGACCAGAGGGTTTAAAGGCAAGGGTTTTGGGTGCTATCTCTCTCTCGTGGACTTCCTTCCAACACGGAGGGACCGAATAAAGGTACTTCTCCTACACCTGGCTTCTCGCCTTAATTTCGGTATCGTACACTACATTGGTGTACTGACACTCCATTGTCGTCATGATGGAGAATAAAGCCCGTCCTTCCTCCTCAAATGCCGACCCAGCCCTGTCCCTGGACGCGGTATCGGTGAAATTGCCTACGTTCTGGACCACCCGGCCGCGCATCTGGTTTCAGCAGGCGGAGGCCCAATTCAACCTGCGGGGCATAACGGTCGATGACACCCGTTTCTATTACCTGGTGGGGGCCCTTGACCAGGACACGATCGAGGAGGTCACAGACTTCATCGCAGACCCCCCGGCCACCGAGAAATACCGTGGCCTTAAGGAGCTCCTGCTTGAAACTTATGGGCTCAGCAGGATGGAGCGCGCTGCCAAGCTCCTTCATATGGAGGGCCTAGGCGACCGACGGCCGTCGAGCCTCCTAAAGGAGATGGTTGCACTTTTGGATGGGCACACGCCATGCCTATTGTTTGAGTATACTTACCTACACCTGCTGCCGGCCTACATCCATCTGCAGCTCACGGACATCTCCTTCGCTGACATCAGGGCCCTCGGTAGGCGCGCCGACGCGCTGTGGATGGCGCGCCCCGATGACGTCAACGCGCTGGCCGTTGCCAGGCATGGTAACGCGCTCGGGACGGCGCGCTCCGATGACGTCAACGCGCTGGCCGTTGCCAGGCACGGCGACGCGATGCGGACGGCGCGCACTGATGACGTCACTCCAGCAGCTCCCAATTTCCTCCGGTGGGGCGGGGGAGCTGTGGAAGGAGTGACAGCTGCATCCCGGAGGCCGAGAAGATCGCCCCCCGCGGCCATGGCGGGTACTGCACCTGCAGCCCAGCACCAGCAAGCTCCAAGCGCAGCCAGCAAGAAGCGTTGGTGCTATTACCACCAGCGCTGGGGCGCTGCAGCACGGAGATGCTGTCAGCCATGCACGTTCCCGGGAAACGCCTGGGCCGGCTGCCAATAGTCCCCGCGGCTGCCGGCCAGATCCACCGCCTCTTCGCCTGGGATCGGCGCTCCGGGACCCGCTTCCTCGTCGATACCGGGGCAGAGCTGAGCATCCTGCCCCCTTCGCTGGCCGACATTCATTCCGGTAAGCGGGGGCCCATCCTCACCGCGGCGAATGGCAGTCCCATCCGCACCTATGGGATTCGCATGGTCCCGATCGTGTTCGGCTCCTGCCACTTCTCGTGGCAGTTCACCATAGCAGACATCTCCCAGCCGTTGCTCAGTGCGGACTTCCTCCGGGCGCATTCCCTCCTGGTGGACGTCAGGCGTCAGCGTTTGGTCAACGCCGCCACAATGGAGCTGATCATGCTACGATTGGACGAGCCGGTGGGACGCCCCCTGGCGTCAGTGGATTCCCGCTTTGCCCGGGTATTGGCCGCATTCCCAAACATCCTGACCCCACAGTTTTGGTCCTCAACCCCCAGTCACGGGGTGGTTCATTTCATTCCAACTGCTGGCCCACCTCTCCATGCACGAGCACGCCGACTGCCGCCGGATAAACTACGTCTGGTACGGCAGGAATTCCTCACAATGGAGTCCTTGGGGATTGTCTGCCCTTCCAGCAGCCCATGGGCGTCCCCACTCCACATGGTCCCTAAGGCAAACGGGGGCTGGAGACCTTGCGGAGATTATCGGAGGCTGAATGCCGCAACAACTGCAGATCGGTACCCTGTACCCCACATCCAGGACTTCACCGCCCATTTGGCCGGGACTACTATATTCTCCAAAGTGGATCTGGTACGGGGTTATAACCAGATCCCGGTCCACCCGGAGGATGTACCCAAAACGGCGATTATCACGCCGTTCGGCCTTTATGAATTCGTGCGGATGCCGTTCGGCCTCAAGAACGCTGCTCAGGCATTCCAACGCTTGATGGACGGGGTGTGTCATAGAAACATAGAAACATAGAAAATAGGTGCAGGAGTAGGCCATTCTGCCCTTCGAGCCTGCACCGCCATTCAATGTGATCATGGCTGATCATCCAACTCAGTATCCCGTACCTGCCTTCTCTCCATACCCCCTGATCCCTTTAGCCACAAGTGCCACATCTAACGCCCTCTTAAATATAGCCAATGAACTGGCCTCAACTACCTTCTGTGGCAGAGAATTCCAGAGACTCACCACTCTCTGTGTAATCAGGCCATCGCTGTCATGGCCTGGACTTTGTTTTTGTCTACCTCGACGACATCCTGGTGGCCAGCCGCTCGCAGCAGGAGCACTGTGCCCACCTCCAGCAGCTCTGTCAGCGGCTCAGCGAGCATGGCTTGGCTGTCAACCTCGCCAAATGCCGTTTTGGGGTAACCGAAATTGACTTCCTCGGCCACCGCATGACTTTGCAAGGCGCGGTTCCCCTGCCGGACAGGGTCGACGCCATCCGTCGGTTTCCCCGTCCACACTCGGTGCGCGGCCTGCAGGTGTTCGTCGGGATGGTGGCGTTCTATCACTGTTTTGTGCCATCCGCAGCCCACATCATGCGGCCACTGTATCAACTGCTGGCGGGTGGGCAGCATAAGGACGTCCTGTGGACCAACGAAGTGGTGGAAGCATTTGACGGAGCGAAGGAGGCCCTTGCTCGCGCCGTACTGCTGGTGCACCCGCGGGAAAATGCCCCAACAGCTCTCACGGTGGACGCCTCGGAGTCTGCGGTCGGCGCTGTGCTGGAGCAGCTAACCAACGGACGTTGGCGGCCCCTGGCCTTCTTCAGCCGGCACCTCAACCGCGCTCAGACCAAATACAGAGCGTTCGACCGCGAGCTCCTGGCTCTTTACCTAGCAGTGCGCCATTTCTGCTACTTTCTGGAGGGCCGCCCGTTCACCGCCTACACGGACCGCAAGCCGCTCACTTTCGCCCTGGCGAAGGTTTCTGACCCCTGGTCCGCACGACAGCAGCGGCAGTTGGCCTACATATCGGAATACACAACAGCCATCCGGTACGTCGAGGGGAAGGAGAAACGGGTGGCCGACGCATTGTCCCGCCCCGCCATCGACGCCATTTTCACGGTGGCACCCGGAATGGACTATTCTGCCCTGGCGGATGCGCAGCTCACGGACGCTGAGATGCCCGCCTACCGCATTGCCATCTCCGGCCTTCGCCTTGAGGATGTCCCTCTCGGTCCGGGAGGGGCGATGATCTTGTGCGATGTGTCGTCCGGTCAGCTGCGCCCCATCGTCCCTGCCGCCTGGCGCCGGAGGGTTTTCGACACGATCCACGGGCTGGCTCACCCATCAATCCGGGCGACGAGAACACTGGTGGCTGCTCGGTTCATGTGGCACGGTCTGCGCAAGCAGGTTGGCCACTGGGCTTGAACCTGCATTCCGTGCCAGACGGCAAAGATTCAGCGGCATGTCCAGGCACCCCTCCAGGAGTTCGCCCTACCTCACCGGCGGTTCGACCACCTCCATGTGGACATTGTGGGGCCTCTCCCTCCGTCCCGGGGCATCACCCACCTCCTCACTATGGTGGACCGCTTCACGCGGTGGCCGGAGGCCATACCACTGGCTGACACGTCAACGGCTACGTGTGCTCGTGCATTGTCCGCGCACTGGATTGCTCGCTTTGGGGTGCCGTCGCACATCTCCTCGGACCGGGGGCCACAGTTCTCCTCCGAGCTGTGGTCGGCCATGGCTCACTTGCTGGGGGTGCGGCTACACCACACCACGGCTTATCACCCGCAAGCCAACGGACTGGTGGAGAGGATTCACCGGCAGCTCAAGGCAGCGCTGAAGGCACGACTCTCTGGCCCAGACTGGATGGACGAGTTGCCGTGGGTCTTGCTGCGCATCCGAACTGCTCCCAAAGAGGATTTGGCCTCATCATCGGCGGAGCTCGTATACGGGTCGCCACTCACGGTGCCCATGGAGTTCGTGCCGTCGACACCGGGGCAGCAGGGAACCCCATCCACCCTAAAGCGCCTTCACGAGCGAGTTGGCAGGCTCGCACCCGTCCCGACGTCCCGCCATGGGACATTTCGCCCGCATGTGCCATCAGCCCTCCGGGACTGCCCCTACGTTTTCCTGTGCCGTGATGCCCACCGGACACCACTCCAGAGGCCGTACGAGGGCCCATTCAGAGTGCTGGAACACGGGCAGACGACCTTTGTATTGGACATGGGGGGCCGGCCGGAGGCCGTGTCAATTGACCGGCTGAAGCCGGCACATCTGGAGATTGACCAGCCGGTGCTGGTTGCCCGTCCTCGACCTCGAGGGCGCCCCCCTTCACGGCTCCCTCCGCCTGTCACTCCACCTGTCCTCCCGCCGCTCCCTCCACCTGTCCCTACATCTGTCCCCCCGCCAGCCCCTCGGTCGGCTAAATTCCGCACGCGGTCCGGCCGGGTTGTGCGCCCGCCGGTGCGTTTCGTGCCTCGGGTTCTGGGGGGGGGTCCTGTGGCGGTTCCCAAGGGTCTGGCCATCCTAAGGGTCAAACCCCTCGGCACGGAAATGGATCGGTCCAGAGGCGGCCCTTGACCAGAGGGTTTAAAGTCAAGGGTTTTGGGTGCTATCTCTCTCTCGTGGACTTCCTTCCAACACGAAGGGACCGAATAAAGGTACTTCTCCTACACCTGGCTTCTCGCCTTAATTTCGGTATCCTACACTGCAATATTACCTTATACTTGATACCTTGCAGTACATTCTCTCAATTGAACTAAATCGACTCATTTTTCCAGCACCGGTGTCTGTGAAGGGTTCAACTTTGGAGTGAACAGCCCAGGAAATCTCTGGCAATGAGCAGCAAGCAGGTTTTGGTGTGTGACAATCAAGCCCGGATCCTAAATTTGGTGGAGGAACTGCAGATTCTGGAATGTTGAGTAAATCACTGTGCTGGAGCAATTCATTGGATCAGATAGTATCTGTGGAAGGAATGTACTGATGACGTTTCAGGATGGGACCTTACTTCAGTCTGAAGAAGGTCCTCGTCCCAAAATGTCACTTGGCCATTCCCTCCAGAACGACATGTTAGGTTACTCCAGCACACTGTGTTTTATCATAAATTTAGTGGCACTTAATTGTGGGATGTCACAGCTGTTGGGCATGGAACTGCTGCATTTTTGTTAGCAAAATCACCCCTAATGATTCAGATTTACTTTCAAAATCAATGTTAACTTTTTCTGATGCTCCTTGACTGCTTGGATATATCCACCCTATTCTGCTCTTACGTCTGCAAAACAAGCGGGACTTTTATAGCATAGTCACGTCATGGTCACTGTTAATGACACTGCCTTTCCTGAAAAAGATCAAGCTTGTTTAATTTATGTGGGATGTAAACTCATATCTCCTTGATAAACAATCTGAAATTAAAAAAAGATGAACGTTTAAAAGTGAATTATGTTTTTTTCCACAGTTGCTGGCTGACTTGTTCAGCATTTCCCGAAATATTTGTTTTTATTTCTTATCTCCTTTAGCCTAGTACTCTTGCCTAGGTAAAAGTACCTAGGCAAGATACTAAAATTTAAAGCTCTAACCATTCATAGTTAAATCATGAATCTTGTAGATATTGTCTGCAAACTTTCAGCATTTATTCGAAATAATCTCATTAGGGTTGGAATTATAAGAAAATTGTTTGATTTTGACATTACTCACATGAGACGTTCTGAATTTACAGCTGATACACATGCAAATAGTGTTTTGAGCACTTTAATAGAGTTTTTTTTAGATATTTAAGAAATATTAGGCTGTGTGAAACAATGATAGTTCATTTTGAACAAAGAACTCAATGCTTTTGCATTACTTTAAGTTGTTTTCTGTACAAAAGTTTTAGCAAATTAACTTTCAAATGCAATAGGGCTATTATGTTTTCAGACTAAAATGGATGTATGACTGAGCCTCTTTACGAATATTAGATTGAAATGTTATGATTCTTTTTGTCATTATAACTTAGAAGGGAATTTGACATGAGAGTTTGTATTTTTCTTTTTAATCATGTTTCAGATGGAGGGTAAGAAAACTGGTAAAGAACTGCTCCAAGATTACGTGGCCCTTTCAACATGCTGCAGAAATATCTACTTTACATTCCATGATGTTTAGCCTAGATTTGTAATGTCTGGGGCAACATGTAAGGCAGATGGACTTTCACACACATTTACTCTCTGGAGGTAATTTTTAAAAAGATGCTTAGTTTAGAGATACAGCATAGTAACAGGCGTTTCAGACCACTGAGTCCACGCCTACCATCAATCACCTGTTCACACTAGTTCTATTGTATCCCACTTTTTCATCTACTCCCTCCAGGAGTGTTTGGATTGTGATTCCCCATTGTCTTGATCCCTTCTTTTCTTACATAATGGGCTTTCTTCTGAATTGTGGGAATTATTCTAGTCAATAGAATTAGAGTCAGAGAGTAATTCAACAGGGAAACAGGCCCTTTGCCTCAACTCATCCATGCCGAGCAAGAAGCCCATCAAAACTACTCTCATTTGCCCACATTTGGAAAATATCACTCCAACCTTTTCCTATCCATGTGCTTGCCCAAATGTCTTATGGAGGTTGTAATTATACTTGCTCAATTAATTTCTTTGACAGCTCATTTCATATTCACATCACTCTCTGTATTAAGTTACCTCTCGCATTGATCTATCTATATACTTTTAAAATTGTGTGTGTGTGTGTCGGCGGTGTGTGTGGGTGTATGTCAAATTTGCCCTTTGATTTCATGGTTCGCCAAAACCACACTTTCAAACCCCCGAGAAATTTTCCATTTTGCTAGACATTACACTTTTACATTCACCCATTCACTCCTCATTACATTTAGACATTTTTATGTACACTTTTTAAAATAAAATCCTTCACCCCCCCCCCCCCCCCCCACACACACACACACACACACACACACACACACACACACACACACACACACACACACACACACACACACACACACACACACACACACACACACACACACACACACACACACACTCACTTTGTGGCCGCCTGTTGGCCAGCCACCATAATGGCAGCTGATGCAACCCGCTCTCCTAAGAAAAGCCAGCATTTTTTTTCTTTCGCTGGCGATTTTCGTTGCTGCTGCCCGGCTTATTTTGCTGACGATATTACTTCCTACACTTTTCCCACCCACCCCCCCCCCCCCCCAGCCCAGCCTGGCTGTGATAGGGGAGCTCTATCACACTGGCTCAAGCCAAAGATCGCCTCTTCCACCGCTGCTTTTTGCTGTGCTCTGAAATACAGCGGGGGAACAGCCGATCTTTGCCTTGAGCTCCAGCAGCAGAGTGGCTCCATTAATGGATTCATTCCATAGTGAGTTCACTTCAGTAACAACTGCCCTCCCTCCCCCCCCCCCCGGGGACAAGACCCAATGGGTCTGCACTTGGTCTAGTCACTCTTAAAACTTTCCCCTCTCACTTTAAAGTTTAAACCTAGGCCAACACAATACAAAAACCTCCAGATTTTTGATTCCTGTTTAATGGGACAAAGACTGCGTGGATACATGTTATCTATGCCCCTCATGATTTTATACACCTCTATTGGGTTACTCCGCAGTTTCCTATGGTCCAAGGGATAGCCCCAGCCTACCTAAACTCTCCCTGTAGATCAGCATCTAAAACATCAAACATCCAGAGCCAGGGGCCACAGTTTAAGAGCATTTAGAACAAAGACGAGGAAACACTTTTTCTCAAAGAGAGTGGTGAGTCTGTGGAATTCTCTGCCTCAGAGGGCGGTGGAGGCAGGTTCTCTGGATGCTTTCAAGAGAGAGCTGGATAGGGCTCTTAAAAATAGCGGAGTCAGGGGAAATGGGGAGAAGGCAGGAATGGGGTACTGATTGGGGATGATCAGCCATGATAACATTGAATGGCGGTGCTGGCTCGAAGGGCCAAATGACCTACTCCTGCACCTATTGTCTATCGTCGAGAAGCAGCAAAGAGCTGAAAGGAACAAGAGACAACTCAACGTCTCGCGGATCAACAAGAAAGGATGCAAAGCAGAAGGGATGAAGAGTGACAACAAGAAAGAAGTGAACTTCTCGAGGATGATCGAGAAAGATCGGGAATGGCTGCGCCGCTGCAGAGCCGCTGAGAGTGGAGGGGGGAGGGTTGAGGGGGGGTGGAGTGGGTGAGTGGGGGGGATGGGTAAGGGGCAGAGTAGGGGGGTGAGGGGAGGAGGAGGGGAAGAGGGAGGGATCAGGGGCATCACAATGGGAACCCGTCAGCTGCGCCTGCGCAGTTGGAGGCTATGGGTGAGTGATTGAATATTGCATTGGGGGAGCAGACCCAATAGGTCTGCACGTAGTCTAGTGATCCTATAAACATCTATAAGGTCACCGCTCAGCCTCCAAGACTGAGAAACAGACCCAGCATATACAGCCTCTCACTAGAGCTCAAACACCCTAGACGTGATAACATCCTTGTGTATCTTTTCAGCACCATTTTCAGTTTAACGATATCCTTTCTGTAGCAAGGCAAGTAGCTGGATACAGTATTCCAAATGTGGCCTTAGCAACATCTTATACTGCGATAACATGATATCTCAACTGCTGTACTCAATACTCTCAGAGATGAAGGCAAGCATCCCAAATGCCTTCTTCACCACTGTCCATGCCTTACTTTTAGTTTAATTTAGCTATTGTGACGTATACCGAGGTGTTGCAGGTTATCGGGTCAGCTGAAGGTCTATATATGATTACAATCTAGCCGTTCACAGTGTACAGATACAGGATAAAGGAAATAACATTTAGTGCAAGACAAAGTCTAGTAAAGTCCAATTAAAGATATTCTGATGGTCTGTAGATGGTAGCTCAGGATTGCTCTTTAGTTGGTTAGAGGATGTTCAGCTGGGGAGAAACTCTCCCTGAATCTGGATGAATGTGTTTTCACACTTCTATACCTCTTGCCTGATGGCGGAGGGTACAAGAGGGAATGTCTGGAGTGAGACTCAGAACTATGTCCCTTAATCAAGATATACCCGTTCTACAATGCCCTCCAGTGCCCTACCATTTACTGCGCAAATCATGCCCTGGTTTGTTTTACTAAAATGTAACACCTTGTATTTATCTGACAAACACCATCTGCGATAACAATTTGGCTTTGCCCCAAATTGGAACTTCAACTTATGGACCAGTATTATCTTTCCCCATAATTAGTTTGGAGCTAATTGAATTGTGGCCACTGGTCCCAAATGACTTCCCCATGAACACTTCAGTCACCTGCGCTGCTTCATTTCCCTGCTTTATTTCCCAAGAGGTCTAGTTCTGCTGCTTCTCAAGTAGAAGCATCTGCATATTGATTGTGAAGATTCTCATGAAAATGCTTAACAAATTCCACCCCATCCAAGCCCGAAGCAGGCAGAGTTGATATTTCTACAGTTAAAATCCCTCACAATGACAACCGTATTATTCCATTGTAAGGTTGAAAAATGACAAATCAAACAGAATAAAATGAAATCTGGCTCCACATCATGGATTTGATAGCAAATGAGAGGGGAGCTTTATGTTTGAAAGTAAAACTGTCAGGGACAGTTTGTGTGGAAATCAAGAATGACAAAGCTGCAATAGACTTTATGGGCAGTTTTTATAAATCGTCAGGTTCATCAGGAAAAATGAATCAAGTTATAGTGCTGTGCAAAATTGTGACAAGTAGAAATATTTAATTTGCTTCACAATTCATCTTCGATTGATTGAAATTAAGTTATTGCAGAGCACATGATACATTTATTCAGGTTGAAAATAATTAGGGATGGAGAAGCCAATTTTTGTTTGCTGCAGGAATTGGAAGGATGAAGAAATCTAAACAGTGACATTTCAGTGGCAATGTGTCATTTTTGTATGATCAATGAAAAATAAGTGCCAAAAAGTGTAATGAGGCAGCTTAAGATCAAATGAAGAAGGAAAACCAATTAGATACCGATCTGATTTATAGAAATGGGGAGCATGGTAGTGAGGAAGATTGGAGAATGTGACAGTGATCTCTCAAAGAAGAAAAGGGGTATTGCAAGCGATGGATGACCTGAGGTTATTTTTTTTTGTATGTCCTAGGGTTATTTTTCAAATGTCCTAGGGTTATTTTTTGAATGGCCTCAGGTTATTATTGAAAGAAAAATACGTTGACAGGTGAATACTTTGAACTTGCTTATGTTACTTCCATCTGTTCAGTCAAACCATTGCCCCATTAGAAAATAATTTAATTGGGGTTTATATTGACTGAGGTTCTGATTAATTTATTTATTAGGCCTCCCATTAATTTTTGCAAGTGAGCACTAGATGCCCATTTTGAATCCCACACAAAAAGTGTGTGAACCTCTTGAAGCCCATTTATTCGGATGTCATATTACATTTAATGTACAAAGCCAATAGTTACAAGATAAAAAGAAACATGCTCTGTAAACCCAAACAATTACAGTTTGTTTCATTTGGCTAAGAGTTTAATGTGTCCAATTTTACAAAACAGGAGCATTAAATTGAGAATTCAGTATGATAGGTACAGTGAAATGCTTTGTTTTGCATACAACCTCAGATTTACACAAATGTCGCCACATTTTGGTGCAGACAAAGTATAACAGAAGGAAACAGCTCTTCAAGTTGCTATGCTTATGCAAAGCAACTTGTATTAAGTTGAACATTGTTATTTTATTTTGAAATTTGCAATTGTTTAATATTGATAAAATTGTTTTTAGCAGCTTAATCTTATGTTTCACAAACATGTTAAAAATATGATGTGCAGTTGTATTCAAATGTAGCTTCTAAACGTTCCCTTCTTATCTGCTGGTGGTGAATTTAACCAATTATTTCCCTTATTGCATAGGAAAGTCTTCATAGGAAAATGTAAACTAATAGTAACAAGAAAAACTGAAGAGCTGGTGAGCAACATATTTGAAATGAGCCATTCAGATTTAGGAAAGATAGTTATTTGAAGAAGCTTAATTAGATTATAGTTTCATTGTGGCTGGTCGGTTTATTATTATCGTCACGTATTACTGATGTACAGTGAAAATATATATATTGCGTGCTATCCAAGTGAATCATACCATACGTGAGTTCAACAGGTAGTGCAATAAAAGAGCAGGAAACATGGTGCAGAAAATAGTGTTACAGTTGCAGTTAAAAAAGGTGCGAGGGTCACAAGGTCGATTGGGAGATCAGGAATTCATCCTTATTATTTTAGCATAGTTTGAGATGCAACGCGGAAACAGGCCCATCGGCCCACCGAGTCAGCACCGACCAGCGATCCCCGCACATCAACACAAGCCAACACACACTCGGGACAATTTGCCCTTATACCAAGCCATTTATCCTACAAAACCTGTACGTCTTTGGAGTGTGGGAGGAAGCCAAAGAACTCAGAGAAAACCCACGTGGTCATGGTGAGAACATACAAACTCCGTTCAGACAGCACCCACAGTCAGGATCAAACCCAGGTCTCTGGTGTTGCAAGCGCTGTAAGGCAGCAACTCTACCGCTGCGCCACCGTGCCACCCTTTTATCTCCCTCAAAACATATTTTTTTTAAGCATGGAGTTCCAAAGAAGAAAATACATGTCATTACTTGTTTAATAGGTTAGAGATACACGTCAGGAGGTATTAGACATGTAGCACAAGAGAGTGTGAGGTATATTATTAGTGTAATAAATAAACCTTATTCATTTCCAACAGACCTGCTGCCACTGCTCAAGACTTCAACGTTTTCCTTGTGTTTGTTAGGATATTAAATTGAGAAAGAATTAATAATCAAATGCAAGATGGCCACAAATAGCTCTGCTTACACATCTCAAAGCACTGTAGAACCAAAGCACTACATTTGAATTGCAGTCACTGCGACAATTTCAGAAATGCAACAGCAAATTTGCTTGTAGCAAAATCAACGTTGTTGGAATATGATAATAATCAATGCATAATAGTTCATGCTTATGAATGTTTGGATAACTATTCCTAACTTGGCAAGAGGATGGGCACCAGGATGCATCACTGTAAAAGAAGCAAAAGATGCACACAGGATTGGGAGCTAATTATAGCACTGGGGCAAGGAGTGATATACGCTTTGGAAAGGGTTAAACATGAATACAAAAGGCAATGATAGCTCTAGAGGACATGTACATAAACACACAAATGTGTACTAGACCTGATTGGAGAAATGCAAGCACAATTATCCATGATACCGATGGATCAAGATCCCCTCCGACTGAAAGTCTGTGCAAAGAGTAGTGAGAACAGCGGAAAAAATCATCGGGACCTCTCTCCCCTCAATCGGGGATATTGCGACCAAACGTTGCGTGTCTAAGGCCAGCAGTATTATAAAAGACCCCACACATCTCCATCACGGTCTGTTCACTCTGCTGCCCTCGGGAAAAAGATATCACAGCATAAGGAGCAGAACATCAAGGTTCTGCAACAGCTTCTTCCCACGAGCCATCAGACTCCTGAATGCCATGTAATGGGCTGCCACCGTTGTCGATTTATCCTTTTATCCTTTTTATCCATGCCTATCCTTCTGTTAATTTATTGTGTTGCACAGGGAGCCAAATGCAACGTAATTTCGTTTGGAACTGCATATATCAATGTATTTCTAAATGACAATAGTTTGTTTGACTTTTTGACTTTTTTGACTTTTGACTTTTGATATGAGAATACTTTGGTAATAACAGGAAACTGGGTAAAAGCAAAGGGCAGAACAGGGTACTAAATTTCCCACCAGATAAGGTGTTAAATAGAAGAGAAGTACCAATGAGGATAGCAGTGTTGATTAAAGGGGATCTTGCAGATCTGGTGCTAGAAGATGTTCTGGGGAGTCATAGACAGTTTGCGTAGAATTCAGAAACAGCAAAGACGTCATTAAACTGCTGCAGGTTTTCTCGGAACAGCCAATTAATGAAAAGCATTGGATAAAGGGAGATTTAAAATAAATCAAGGGATATGGGGAGTAGGCAGGCACGGGTTATTGATAGCGGACGATCAGCCATGATCACAATGAATGGTGGTGCTGGCTCGAAGGGCCGAATGACCTCATCCTGCACCTATTTTCTATATTTTCTATGTTTCTATGAATCTAATAATTACCAGTAATCATGCTGCCTAATCAAGGCCGCCAGCATAATCCAGGATCAGTCTCACCACGGTCATTCCCTCCTCTCCCCTCTCCCATTAGGCAAGAGGTACAGAAGTTTGAAAATGCATATCTCCAGATTCAGGAATAGCTTCTTTCCAGCTGTTATCAGGCAATTAAACAGTCCTCTGATCAGCGAGAGTGTGGTTCATGACCTCTCATCTACATCATTGGGGACCTTTGAAATATCTTTAATTGGACTTCATCAGACTTCATTGTTATATCATGCACTAAATGTCGTACCTTTATCCTTTATCTATGCACTGTGGATTGATTGTTTTCATGTATATTTACTTTGACTGGATGCAAGCAAACAAAAGCTTTTTATTGTAGCCCATTACACGTGGCAAAAATAAACTGAGCTAAACTAAACTAGAGAGGAGGAATGTTTGAAACGTGTTAGGACAATTTTCTTGACCAGTATGTTTCCATCCAAAAAAGAAAAAAACATTGCTGTACTTGATTCAGGGGAATGAAGTGGATCAAGTGGGCCAGGTAACAGTGTGGGAACATTTGGGGACTTCTTCTTCTTTCGTGTGGCGTGCACAGCCTAAAGTCGTAGGACAACTTGTTCTATTTGATCTTCTGTTTGTGCACGTCGAGTTGATTGCATTAGTCGAAACAGGGCGGACCACGTGAAGGTTGCAATCTTCCACCCATTTAGGGACTGTGATCATAGTATTGTGAGGGAAATTCAGGAAGTTAGAGCTCCTTTTTGTTCTAAGAGATAGTAAAATAAAGCAGAAAAGGGACATATAGCAGTGTCAGATCGGTAGTACCAATGAGAACCAGGCTAGTTGTAGTAATAAGAAATGAAAACATATCAGTGGGGCAAAGAGAAAATATGAAAAGAAAGGAAAATGGCAAATATAAATGAGAATCCAGAAATAGTGAGATTAAACGAGAACTTACCTGTTCGAAGTTTGATCTTTATTTTATGAGGAGTTACGATGAGGGATTACGTGAAGAAGACCCCGCCTGGCGCTGGAACGGCATACTTCAAAGCAGCGGCATGAAAAACACAGAACCAATAGCCGGAGTAAAATAGTAAGGCTCAAAATAGACTAGAACTACCAGATGATCATTTATATTATGAGGGTTGGGAGTGGAGGGCACGTAATCCCTCATCGTAACTCCTCATAAAATAAAGATCAAACTTCGAACAGGTAAGTTCTCGTTTAATCTCACTATTTTACTTCGGAGTCACGTGAGTGACTACGTGAAGATTTTAAAGCCCTGTGTTTTCCAAGTCGTAAACTCATTTCATACGACTCTCTGTTTGGTCAAAATAGTAGTGAGTAAAAAGTATTTTAACACATTGTTATAATTTATGTAATAAGTCCTTTAATTATAAAAAGAACAACTTTTTTAATAATAACCCCTCTATTGCAGGGGAAAATTACAAAATAATTGATAAATGATGTCAATGGTAACATAAATCGATAAAATAAATCGATAATATAAACAAAGCAAGCATTTAAAGAGAACCCAGTACTGCGTGTCCAAATCCTGGCACCGTGACAACAGGTTTATTGTAGAACTTTGAAAAAGTTTCTTCTCTAGACCACCCTGCGGCCTCTAAAATTTGATCGAGTGGTACGTCCTGTACCTTCGCCGCGGACATAGCTGCCGCCCTAGTGGAGTGAGATTTAAACACATCAGTGTCTATTCCTGCTAGACCCAAAACCTGTTTTAACCATCTAGAAATGGTTTGAACTGAAACTTTTGTATGTGGTTTTTTGTGTGTTATCAATAACGCTTTCTCAGAACCCCTGAGATTTTTGGTTACCTCCATGTATTGAGTTAAATGCTTAACTACACACAATGTTTCATCAATAGGATATGCTTTAAACATTACCTTCATTCCAGTTCTCCCTGGTCTGCTTTGTTTGATCGTCATAAACATAAAACACAATGTTATCTGAAGTCACATGCATGCAATCCAACCTTAACAATTGCAAAGTCTGTACTCTTTGAGCTGATACCAATGCCATTAACATAACCACCTTGAATGTTAAGTTCTGCAAATAAATTGAATTAATTGGAGTCCATTGTTTAAGCAAAGTGAGAACAATGCTAACATCCCAAATTTCTGTATATCTGGGCTTGGGAGGATTTTTATTAAAAAATACCTTTCATGAATCGGGATACTAATGGGTGAGACCCAACTGAATCCCGATCCGAAATTTGTCCTAAATAGGATGACAATGCACTCCGAGCACAATTAATGGCACTATAACTCAAATGCTCATCAAAGTGTAACCCAGCAAGGAACTCCAATACATTTGAAATGTTTGCAGAATGATAAGATATCTTTGACTGTGTACAAAAGGCTTCCCATTTTCTTATATGCGACATATATTGTTTTTTAGTGCTAGTCCTCCAAGCTGCATCTATAACATCCATGGTCCTGTCCGACAGTTCAAACTCTTGCAATGGTCTGGTCAGAACCTGCAGATTAACAAATTCATATGATCATGCAATGGATGAATTTCTTTTGTTACTGGTTGTGTCAACAGATTGTCGCAACTGGGAATTACCATACATGGTTCAATAATCATTTTAAGCATCAATGGGAACCATGACTGTGTGGGCCAATTTGGCACCACCAAAATGCCTTTGGCAGCGTCTTGCGCTATTTTCTTGAGACATTGCCCAATGAGACAGAATGGGGGAAAAGCATAAAAGAACATATTCCCCCAGTGTAGCGAGAAAGCATCCACCGCTACTGCCCCTGGATCGTGTTCCCAAGACACGTATTTCGGCAATTGGTGATTCAATCTAGATGCAAACAGATCAATGTCCGGTACTCCATACCGACTGACAATATTTTTGAAAATTTGTGGATTTAACATCCATTCTGTATTGTCTTTAAATATTCGTGATCTTTTGTCTGCCACAACATTGTCTCTCCCGGGGAGATAAATAGCTGAAAGCCAAATATTTTTTGCAATACACCACTGCCATATCTGGTTTACCAGATGATCACATGAAATTGATCTGACACCACCCATGTGATTGATATATGCCACAGCTGTGGTATTATCTATTTGTACTTGGACATGCAAATCCTTTAATGAAGAGCAATAAGCTTTTAATCCATAAAATGCTCCCAGTAGCTCCAAATAATTAATACCATATGTTTGGAGCAATAAATCCTCTTGGACAGCCCATCTGCCTCCACAGCTGGTATCATTATCCGTAGCACCCCATCCGAGAGAACTTGCGTCAGTTTGTAAAAACACGACTGGCTGATGAACCAAAATGTTCTTAGCAGCTTGTGGAACATTCTCAATCCACCAATGTAATTCCGATAAAGCTTCCTTAGGCAATTGCATTGGCCTATCAAAATGGCCTGCTCGCTGAACTAGCGCTTTAGTTTTTTCCCTTTGAAGATTTTGGTAATGTAAACGACCAAATTCTACTGCTGGAAATGCTGCTACCAATTTACCAATACCCTTGGCAACCTCTCGGATGGAGGGATAAGGTTTGTTAATCAGGTTTTGACACACATTTGTCAAATCTAACTCCTTATCCATTGGTAAAGTTACCAACATGGTGACTGAGTTAATCACAAACCCCAGATATTCAATGGTTTGGGATGGCTGTAGCTTAGACTTTGTTGGATGGATCAGAAACCCCAACTTCTCAAACAAGCTAATAGTTGCTGAGACTGATTTCCCAGCTGATTCCTGATTAGCATTGACAATTAAAATGTCATCTAGATAAGCCATAACAATGTGTTTTTGTGCCCTTAGCAGTGCAAGTGCTGGCTTTAACAATTTAGTGAACAATCTAGGTGCTGAACTTAATCCATTAGGCAAAGCTTTGTATTGCCACAGCTGTCCCATCCATTTAAACTTTAAATACCTGCGAAAATCATGATGAATTGGGACCGAATAATATGCATCCTTCAAATCAATTGTAGCCATATAACAACCTGTTGATACCAACTGCATTGCAGTGTAGAAAGTGTCCATTTTAAAATGTTTATACTGGACAAATGTATTCAAAAATGTGAGATCTAAAATGATCCTACAACCCCCATCTTTCTTTGGTCTGGGGAAAATGTTTGATATAATTTGTTGTGGATCCTCTCCTGTTTTCTCGATTACTCCTTTTTTACTCAAATTCTTAATCTCTTTGTCCATTTGATTAATCTCAAACTCTGAGAACCTCAAAGGATGACTAGGCTCATTCTGTCCCAATGGAACCATACCTTCCACAAAATCAATAGTAGATCCTAGTACAGTGTCTAATACCACACGATCAACTGTAATATTGTCCCATTCCTTATAAAACATTTGGAGTCTACCACCAATCTGTGGCTCCTCCCAGCATTCCTCTTTAACAGGATAATGTTTATGTACCTCTCCCACTGGACGAAAAGATCTCCTTTTCCCAATGAATGGGTGTACATTCGGCTGTGTTGGCTGGAAATTTTTCCTTATTATACTCCTGCCTCGGCTTGTACCAGCTCCAAAATCAAATCTCTTCCTCGAATAGCCAGTCCATCTCTGGCCAAAGTTGAAGGGTTTCATACGACCAAAAGTTTTTGCTTCTTCATCTATTTCTTTAATTTGTTTAGACAAATCCTCTCCGAACAAAAACCCAGGAGTTTGAACATTGCTTGGTTTACACAATCCTGCAAATCTTGGATGTAACAGAGGTCGAATGGCAATCTTCCTCATGCAATTAATCTCAAAAAATGAGTTGCAAAATAAGGCCAACATATGTTTCTGCACTTTGGTCATTCCACAACCTTCCACTTGTCTGCCAAGTGCAGTAATGCCAGCTGAAATCAGCTTGAGGACTCTTTGAAATCGAATTTCCTGCGACCGCATAATTGATGACATTGGCGCCCAAACAACCGGATTCACCGTAGGTACCTTCAATGAGGCACAATTGATAGGTGTTTTATACATTTCTGCTGTCTCAACCATAACAGCATCTTGAAGCGGGTGAGAGACCATATAATTAATATTGGCCGCCAGGTTTTCTTCCATGGCCTCACCGCCTCCTCCAGGTATAGCAAAATCTTGTGCCACATCAGGCACACCTGGATCCATATATTTGTATCGTGGTGTGTACTCCGGTCCACAATCACCACTTTCAGGGTCTGTCTCATACAGCCCTGGTGCTCCTGAAACTTGTTCAAAGGAGACTTCCTCCAGTCCATACCCAGGCACTGGGGTTTCAAATTCCCAATTCGAATTGGCACCATATTCACGATATGGAACCCCCTCAGGGGCTGCCTGGAAATATTCTGGGTTCTTAGACCCTTGGTTGATAATAGTCTGGAGCATTTTCTCCATTTGGTCCATTCTGAGCCATAAGGCTTTCCTTTCTGGACCTTCAGAATCAGGGTCCTCAGAAACCCCAGGCCTTTCAGCTTTTCTTTTACATTTTTTTAGGCACTGGGATTTCCTCTACAGTTTCTGTTTGTGGAGCAATCAAAGTCTCACTAACGGGTGTTTCAACGGCCACCGGTATCGGAACCGGCTCCGCAATAATCTGCTGTCCCGACTCTTCTGCACCCTGGGACGCACGTTTTACCCGCTGTTTTTTGGCCTTCTCCATTTTGTTTTTTACTAACTCCTCCTGGTTTTCCCACCAGGCTACAGAGTTCTGAAACCTCGCCCTAAATTTTGTAAAACTTTCTTACCTGCGGGCCGGTTCCTTACCGCTGTGTGGAGCTGCGCTCTGCAGCTCTTTCGCTGCCGACAGCGACGACGTAATGCCGTTCCAGCGCCAGGCGGGGTCTTCTTCACATAGTCACTCACGTGACTCCGAAGTAAAATCCTCTTTAAGCATGTAAACAATGGGTAGGTAGTATAAAGAGATGTGGCTAGACTCCTGAAGGCAAAAGGTATGCCTTTACTTCACATTGATCATGAGCAAGAAAGGTGCTTACTGAAGTCTTCACAAAGGACAATCTACTGAGAAACTGGAACAGGTACTAGAAAGGAAACAAATCACCCAATCCAGATGATGTGTATCCTCTGTGCAGGAGGAGGGAAGAAGGGAAATTGCAGTGTGAAGGGCCGTAATCTACCAAGAGTCTATAAATATTGAGGAAAGTTGGATAATTGCAAATGTTCCACCTTTGATTAAAAAATGCTAGTTGTATGAGATATGAACAGGATTCGATGTTAAAACCCTAACAACTACAAGCCAGTCAGTTTAGGTTCTGTGGTTGGGAAAACTTTTAGAAATAACTATCAGAGTCTGAATTAGCAATCACTTGGACAAGTGTAGATTGAAGAGGGAAAGTTGGGAACTAATTAAAACTGATCATAACATTTTTGGAGAGGCAACAAAGAGATTGCTGTGGAAAATATGGCATAAAATATGTTTTATAATATGCTACCAATAGCTTGTCATAAAGATTGAAGCCCATAACTGTAGCAGCAAGATGAAAGGAAGTGGGAAAAGCATAGCAAACAGTTGTGTTTCTGACTGCAAGGACTTGCAAGTAATATTTTCTAGGGGCCGGTACTTTTCTTAACATACGTTATTGATTTGGACTTTGGCATAGTTTCTATATTTGTAGATGATTTAAAGATTGGCAGTGTGGGAAATTTGAGGAGAATGGTAATAGATATTGACTGCGGAATGGTTCAAAGGTTTTATTGTCACATGTGCAAATGCACAGTGAACTTGTTTTCCTACAAACAGTCCAGTATTGCAATGCATAAGCACATCCCTGATTAGCAAAGTGTACAAAAATAGTCTACTGAGCCCGCATGCAAGAGGTGCCATTTTGGCTCAATTTTCAAAAGTCCTGTTTGTGCTCTAGGTGTAATGAGTGTTACTTTGTCCATGCAAGCTCCAGGCTGCTGCGGGCTTCCACCCAATTCCTTTCTTGGATGTTCGAGCAGAACTGATGTCTCTCGCATTGCCTGTCCCTCTCCTGGGGGTGCCTCCCACAGTTGACATTTGAGATGCAGTCGGGCAAACCCCAGTTCCCTCTCCTAACGGCCTTGCTCCACACCCGTCGCATCCATCATCATCATCATCACCGGCTCCATCCTCACGGTCTCTGGTCTTCATCTGTGACTCTGTGACTCCACCCTGCAGGCGGCATGGCAAATTTAATTTAATGCAAGTAAAAACACCGGAACTATAGAACAGTGATCCTTCAGGATTTCAGCGAGGCCTTTGATAATGTTCTGCATGGTGTGCTGCTCTGGCAGATTAGATCATATAGATTCCAGGGTGGGCTAGCCAACTGGATTGTCAATTAACTTCTTGGAAGGAAACTGATGGTGATGGTGAAAGTTGTTTTCGTACTGGAGGCTTGTGACTAATAGTGAGCCTTGGAGATTGGTGCTGGGCTCATTGTTTGTCATTTATAGCACCAATTTAGATGAAAATGTACGTCATGATAAGTAAAGTAAGTTTGCAGATTACTCTTAAGTATTGTGGACAGTAAAGATGATATCAACCTGGCCAGCTCACTTTAGATTTTATGTGATCTCACCTTCTGGATCAGTGCAGCAATGTTAAAAGTCTTGCAAAAGTCTATATAAGCAAAGTCTACATAAGCAACGTCTACTACCCAGCCCTCAGGCAGTGCAGTGGCAGCTGGTAGAGCTGCTGCCTCATGGAGCCAGGGACTAGTGTTTGATCCTGATCTTGGGTGCTTCCTGTGTGCAGTTTACATGTCCTCCCTTTGACTGCATGGGTTCCTCCTGGTGCTCCCGTGCCCCAAAGACTTGGTTTGAAGGTTAATTACCCTCTGTAAAATGTCCCAAATGTGTAAGGAAGGGGTGGGAAAGGACAAGATAAGACTGTACTCTTAAGAAATTTGAAACTTTGTTGGCACCAGAAACCTGATGACTCTTTGTGTACAGTTTTGGTGAAGTCTACTATTACACTACATTCGTTCCACTTTTGTATTTATCTGTGATTGTGCTTATCTATAGTATTAAGTTACTGGATTATTTTTAAAACAACGATTTTCACTGTGCCTAGGTGCATAGGTATACGAGACAATAAAGTATCATCATCATCAAAAAAAAGTGGGATAATATAGAATTTGTGTGAATGAGCAATCGATGGTTGGCATGGACGTGGGCCAAAGGTGTTTCTAAGGTGTATTTTTCAATCAATCAATTCCCTTGGTCACCTCTTCGAGATTATTATATACATTTATGAAACATTATTTCCCATGCAAAAGTCCATGCTGATTCTCCCAAATCAGGTCTTGCATTTACAAATGTATATAAATCCTACCTCCCCTCCAGAAACCCACAGCTGTCACTGGGATAGCAGGGCGAAGGCCATGGATGCCAAAAAAGTTAACAAGCTCATCAGGAAGGCTAGTTCCATCCTGGGGGTGGAGTTGGATTCACTGGAGATGGAATTGGAGGGGTGGATGCTCCTCAACTTGTGGAGCATATTAGACAATGCAGCTGAACCCCTCCATGACACACTGGTCAACCTGAAGAGTGCCTTCAGCAACAGACTTGTTCCACCAAGATGCAGCACAGAATACCACAGGAGATCCTTTCTCCCTAATCACAATTACAAATCACTGAAAACTAATCACAACATTGGGAGAGCCCCAATATACAGTGGCTTGCGAAAGTATTCATACCCCTTGAACTTTTCCACATTGTGTCACGTTACAACCACAAACGTAAATGTAATTTATTGGGATTTTATGTGATAGACCAACACAAAGTGGCGCATAATTGTGAAGTGGAAGGAAAAGGATACATGGTTTTCAAATTTTTTTACAAATAAAAAACTGAAAAGTGTGCCATGGAAAAGTATTCAGCCCCCTTTACTCTGATACCCCTAAATAAAATCCAGTGCAACCAATTGCCTTCAGAAGTCACCTAATTAGTAAATAGAGTCCACTTGTGTGTAATCTAATCTCAGTATAAATACAACTGTTCTGTGAAGGCCTCAGAGGTTTGTTATAGAACATTAGTGAACAAACAGCATCATAAAGCCCATGGAACACACTAGACAGGTCAGGGATAAAGTTGTGGAGAAGTTTAAAGCAGGGTTAGGTTATAAAAAAATATCCCAAGCTTTGAACATCTCACGGAGCACTGTTCAATCCATCATCCGAAAATGGATGTATGGCACAACTGCAAACCTACCAAGACATGGCCGTCCACCTAAACTGACAGGCCGGGCAAGAAGAGCATTGATCAGAGAAGCAGCCAAGAGGCCCATGGTAACTCTGGAGGAGCTGCAGAGATCCACAGCTCAGGTGGGAGAATCTGTCCACAGGACAACTATTAGTCGTGCACTCCACAAATCGGGCCTTTATGGAAGTGTGGCAAGAAGAAAGCCATTGTTGAAACAAAGCCATAAGAAGTCCCGTTTGCAGTTTGCCACAAGCCATGTGGGGGAAACAGCAAACATGTGGAGGAAGGTGCTCTGGTCTGATGAGACCAAAATTGAAGTTTTTGCCTAAATGCAAAACCCTATGTGTGGCGGAAAACTAACACTGCACATCACCCTGAACACACCATCCCCACCGTGAAACATGGTGGTTGCAGCATCATGCTGTGGGGATGCTTTTCTTCAGCAGGGACAGGGAAGCTGGTCAGAGTTGATGGGAAGATGGATGGTGCCAAATACAGGGCAATCTTGGAAGAAAACCTGTTAGAGTCTGCAAAAGACTTGAGACTGGGGCAGAGGTTCACCTTTCAGCAGTACAACGACCCTAAACATACAGTGAGAGCTCCAATGGAATGGTTTAGATCAAAGCATATTCATGTGTTAGAATGGCCCAGTCAAAGTCCAGACCTAAATCCAATTGAGAATCTCTGGCAAGACTTGAAAATTGCTGTTCACAGACGCTCTCCATCCAATCTGTCTGAGCTTGAGCTATTTTGCAAAGGAGGATGGGCAAAAATTTCAGTCTCTAGATGTGCAAAGCTGGTAGAGACAAACCCCAAAAGACTTGTAGCTGTATTTGCAGCGAATGGTGGTTCTACAAAGTATTGACTCAGGGGGGCTGAATACTTTTGCATGCCACATTTTTCAGTTTTTTATTTGTAACAAACTTTGGAAACCATGTATCATTTTCCTTCCACTTTACAATTATGCACCGCTTTGTGTTGGTCTATCACATAAAATCCCAATAAAATACATTTATGTTTGTGGTTGTAACGTGACAAAATGGTGAAAAGTGTACCAACAACAGAACAATCAAATTCTTACTTCCGGCATCATAACAAGCCTGTAAACACAATGCACTTCAAATTAAAATATATAATAAACAAAAATGCAATAAATTAATAACCATTATATTAGTGCAAAATAAAATAAATCAGTGCAACAAAAACAGTCAATAGAAGTTCATATTCGAGATTTGTGTTGCGTAGTGTTCGAGCCTGATGTTTATTGGGAATAAGCTATTCTTGAATCTGCTAGTGTTGTTTTTCAGACTCCTATACCTTCTACTTGATGGTAGGAGTGAAATAACAGCATATCCAGTGTGATGTGGGTCTTTGAGGTAGCCCCACCTGTTGACTCATTTGAGAGTAGTACCTGTGATGGACCAGTCAGTATCTACCACTCTCTGCAATATATTTTATAAATGCGTGTCTACTATTTCTATACAATTCACTCACCACCACCCCTCCCCCACTCAGCAGGTATTGGTATAACTGACACAACATCATTAATGAAGGGGTAAAACATTTGGATTAATAAATTTATCGGTAAATATTAATTGTGACAAAATCTGTCGTTTGCATCATTAATGAAGTCAAATGCTGCAATTTTCCTTTTCTTTTTAATTGGCACTCATGATGTTTCAGTGGAGGGAAGAATCCCTGTAGAGCCAACTGAAAGGTCAACAGTTCTGTACAGCATTTTGTATGAATGTTAGGAAATGCTAATGTGAATGAGCCTTTTGGCAAATTGTAGATTGTTCTTTAAAGTGATGGATGTGAACAAAGTAGTGTTAATACCTAAACCTTAACCATGTCTCAACTAAAAAAATGACACAACAATGCATTTCTAACTTAAAAACCAACTAAATTATTTTGTTTTTGATTTAACCTCATGCTTGCTGCAAGATTTCTTGAAATGGATAATTAAGAAGTGGCTTAAGAATTTCATACTCTGCAACTCTTCATTTCTTCTGAGGTCCCCTTTCAATACCACAGTTACTCGTTTGCTTTGCTTTCCCCTTTGCTATTCCTTTACTGCAATCTCTTTCAATTATCTTCCTTTCTTTCCATTGCTATTTCTAACATTCTATTCTTTATTTCCTTTCTTTCGACTCCTTTTTTCATCCTTTACACAGTTTCTCTCAATCTTTCATATTTTATCTGTCTTTCCTATTTTGTTTCATTCCTTCTCTTCGAAGCACATACCTACAGTAGCCCTTGTTGTTATATATCTGAGCGGCTTAACAAGGATAAATTACTGGGAAACAGCCATTTTAAAAAAGAGAGGGTCTCATTTATCAACACCATATTTGGCACTAACTATGGACAGGACCCAGAGATATTGGGGAGATGAAGGGCTTAATTTAGTTGCAATTGTACTCGTTTTTATCGCAAAGGTATTTTAAAAATCCAGGATACAATCTCTTTTATTATGCCTTTCTTATCCTATAAAATCTTCAAACATCAGTTTTTTTGTTGCCTCTACAGTTATGTGACGCATCAAAATGATCCTGGTTGCTCACAAATTTGAATATCTGTCTATAGTTTCAATGTAATGTAAAAGGTTATAATTCTCAAAATTAACATCTCATGTTGAAATTGAAAACTTTTCATTGTAGTAACTTTTATTCTGCCCAGATCTGCAATTGCTTTTATAAATGTCTAGCTTGTTTTGATTCTTTGTCCTATTCAGCCTTAACTTGTATCTCCTTTAATCCCATTTAATTGCACTACATAATAATAGGAATTGACTTTTACTGCCCAAAACTGTGATTTGAAAATATACTGTAAATATGTTTTCCACTTACTAATTAAAAAATTACAGAACAGCACATTAACTGGAACCATCATTTCCCCTTGCCACGACTATTTAAATTGGTGTTTTTAATCCACTCACTTAAAAATTTTAAACACCATATTTGATGTTTAATTGCAAACTGTGCTATTTAATACCTAGATGAGCTGTATTTACGTGGTATCAAGTCAGTGTTCACATTTCTGCCAGCCACATTCAAACCCTAGTTGGAACTGTTCAAAAACATGCAGGATAGGGTGCATGGTGTGGATCAATGAAGATCAGCTGTTTGAAATAAATGACTGGAGTGAAAGCCTGTTGTACTAGACAACATGCTACGTTTGTTTTACAATACTTGTACAGCAGATATTCTGCTCAACAGGCAGTTAAAATTATCTAAGGGCTTTTATGGAAGTGATAGCACATAGAGCCAAATGTGACTCTTAACCATCATCAAATCTGCAAAGATATGGAGCAAGATGTGAGCTTCAAATACGACCCTTTTTCTGACCAATAACCACCTCATTATTCTTTAATTGGAAGCCTCCCTACATTTGAGTGCAAGTATCTATTATCATCTTTCTTTACCTTTAAATCAGTCCTTAAGTCTTAAGTCTCCTCTCTCTGATTTCTCCTTGACAACACCATGTGATGTTTGAAGATTTATCTCTAATCTGGTACCTTCTGAAGAACGTGTAGGAAGATGCTGGTTTAAACCGAAGATAGACACAAAAAGCTGGAGTAACTCAGCGGGACAGGCACCATCTCTAGAGATATGGAATTGGTGACATTTCAGGTCGAGACTCTTCTTCAGGCCCAAAACATCATAAGGTCGTAAGGACATGTCGTAAGATCATAAGGAATAGTAGAATTAGGCTATTCAGCCCATCAAGTCTACTCCGCCATTCAATCATTGCTAATATATCACTTCCTCCTAACCCCATTTTCCTGCCTTCTCCCCATAACCTCTGACACCTGTCCTGATCAAGAATCTATCTATCTCTGCCTTAAATATATCCACTGATAGCAAAGAATTCCACAGATTCGCCACCCTGACTAAATAATTTTTTCCTCATCTATCTATCTATCTATCTATCTATCTATCTATCTATCTATCTATCTATCTATCTATCTATCTATCTATCTATCTATCTATCTATCTATCTATCTATCTATCTATCTATCTATCTATCTAATTTGATTTTATCTATCTTCTATCTATTTTATCTTTCTATCTTCTATCTAAAACTCTCATCTTGTCCTCTTCCGGTTTTCGTTGTTTTTAAATAAGTGCAAAGACGGTACCATATATCGCTAGGATTTTTCCGCCACCTTACTCACCATGCTCCTCTGCTCCAAGGGCAAAAAGTCTTGTTCCGATCGGTGGAATATGACAAAAGTTATGAAGGTTTAAAAAATCGTGAGATCAGTAGATCGGTCTTCGTGCCTGTCGGTCACCGTGAAGGTAACGCCCCTTCCGGCACCCGCCGAGTCAATCACCGGCTCCTTCAGGAGTGGAGTGTGGGCTGTGTTCCGCGAGCGGGGGCTGGCTGTGCTCGTGGGAGGGGGTTGAGAGCACGACAGGCACTGGGGACGGGAGCTGCTGAGAGATTCAGGAGCCGGGTCCTGGAGTAGGTGAGTGCAGTCAGAGCCGGGGCCGGGAACTGGTGAGCCCACACATCCCCCTCCTACACCCCCCTTCCTCCACACCTCTCCCCCACATCACCCCCTTCCCTCACATCCCCCCTCCCCCACACCCCCCCATCCCCCACAACCCCACTCCCCCACACCCCCCCTCCCACACTCACACACTCCTCCTCCACCCACACCCCCTCCCCCACACACACCTCCTCTCCCACACGCCATCCTCCCCCACAGACCCTCCCTTCCCCTACACACACCCCTCACCCACACACATCACTCCCCCACACACATCCCTCCCCCACACAACCCCCTCCCCTACACACACCCCCTCCCCACACACCCTCCCTCTCGCACACACCCCCTTCCCCACACCCTCCTCCCCCACACCCTTCCTCCCCCACCACCCACTCCCCCACACCCCCCTCCCCCTCCACACCCTTGCCACAACCCCCTCCCCCACACCCCTCATCCACCACACCCCCCATCCCCCACGCCCTCTCCCACACAAACACACCATCCACCACACACACACCCTCCCCCACACACACCCCCTCTCCCACACGCCCCCACACCCCCCCACAGACCCTCCCCTCCCCCACACACCCCCTCCCCGCACAACCCCCTCCCCTACACACCCCCTCTCCCACACACCCTCCCTGCTGCACACACACTCCTCCCCCACACCCCCTCTCCTGAACACCCCCCTCCCCCACACACACCCTCCCTACAACCCCCTCTCCCACACCCCCCTCACACATCCCCCTCCACACACACCCTCCCCTCCTCCACACCCCCCTCCCCACCCCCCCTCCCCCACACACCCTCATTTTCCACACAAACCCACCCCCACACACCCCCTCTCCCCCACACACCAACCCCGACAGGCCCTGTCTGAAGCCGTCCCCGTCCCCCGGCTACAGAATGCTCCCGCCGTTGTTTGGGGGAATATGTGAGTGGTGGAATATTGCATTGGGGAATGGGTTGCGTTGGGGGACTAGGCCTCCCGTGTGACTGGGATCAAACGGGTCCCACTTAGTCTAGTCTTCTTTCTAAAAGAAAGTCCTTTAAGTCTGAGGCTATGACGTCTAGTTTTTTTCTCTCCCACTAATTGAAACATCCTCTCCACATCCACTCTATCCAAACCTTTCATTATTCTGTACGTTTCTATGAAGCTCCCCCCATTCTTCTAAACTCCATCGAGTACAGGCCCAGTGATGACAAACGCTCGTCATAGGGTAACCTACTCGCTCCTCGGATCATTCTTGTAAACCAACTCTGGACCCTCTCCAGAGCCAGCACATCCTTCCTCAGATATGATGCCCAAAATTGCTCACAATATCCCAAATACGGCCTTACCAGAGCCTCATAGAGCCTCAACATTATATCCCTGTTTTTGTATACAAGCCCTCTTGAAATAAATGCTAGTATTGTGTTTGCTTTCTTTATCATCGATTTAACTTGAAGATTAACTTTTTGGGAATCCTGTACCAGCACTCCCAAGTCCCTTTGCACATCTGATTTCTGGATTCTCACCCCATTCAGAAAATAGCCTATGCCTTTATTCCTACTACAAAATGCATCACTCCACTCTTTGCTACACTATATGCTATCTGCCACTTCTCTGACCACTCTCCCAACCTGTCCAAGTCCTTCTGCAGAGTTCCTGCTTTCTCCACAATACCCGCCCCACAACCTATTTTCGTATCATCTGCAAATTTTGTCACAAAGCCTTCAATCCCCTCATCCAAATCACGTCACCCATTCGTACTCTCCAGAGATGTTGCCTGTCCCGCTGAGTTGCTCCAGCTTTTTGTCTCTACCTTCTGAACCACCACTGAAGGGGATGGCTAATCATTGCAACTCAATTTTATCCTCTCAGAACTGAGATACTTTTCTTCCCACTAGTTATCAGCTTTAGGAAAAAAGGTGGTGTATACACCCTAATGGGCGTCAATGGTACTGAAGTGGAGATGGTCGAGAGCATCTAGTCCCGGGATATAAACAGCACCAACAGTTTGTTCTGGATCAACTCTATTAAAAATATGGCCAAGAAAGAACACTAATGTCTCCATTTCTTCAGAAGTCTTATGGGCCTGTACCACTTAGGCGACTGCAGGAGACTATGCAGTTGCCACATGGTCGCCACATGTTCATGGGTGGTTGCAGAGGAGTCACCTTCATGGTCATGAGGAGTTCCCACATTCTGGGAACTAGTCGCGGCCTCATTTTGGTCGGCACAACTTTTTCAACATGTTGAAAAATTAGTGGCAACTAGAATGAAGCCGCCATGGAGAGTAGCGAGAATTCTCGTGCTGTAGGTGGGTCGCCAGGAGATCCTAGTGGGTTGCCAGGAGGTTGAAAGTTCTCTTAGGTTCCCATAGGTTGTAGCCGGTGCTGACTGGTGAATTTCATTGGCTCATTGGGAACAAAACGTAAGCAGTAGTTTTCAAAAACAAGGTTAACTGACCGGTAATGTTAGTGACCGGTAATGTTAGTGACCGGTAACGGTAATGAGCTTCACAGCCGTGTATTTCTGGCTTCTTAAAAGTTGTCTCCACTCCTTCTCCCCCCTTCTTGATGTATTTGTGTTTGTCAGTCACTGCAGTCGCCTGAAAATCGCCTAAGTGGGACAGGCCCAAAAAGAAGTTAGGCATGTCTCCAACGACTCTTACTCTCTTCTACAGATGCATGGCAGAAAGTATCCTGACACATAATAAACTTGTTTGGCAACAGCTCTGCCTAAGACCACTAGAAATTGCAGAGGGTTCAGGATCAATCTATCACACAAACTGTCCTCCCCCCTTTAGGGACAACTCATGGATTATAAAATTAAGTGGAAGCAGCAGCCATTAATTCTGAAGAAGAACCACTCTTCAGAATATCTATTCCAATGTACAAACAGACATCTGACTGTCCTTGTATTCATCAGCCAAATGTAAAGCAATGGGATGTGTTAATTGGCCGACATTAAAACAGAAATCTTCACATTAAGTTATTTCACACCATTGTGATAGAGATAAAGAAAGCTTCCAGGCTGGACTTATTATCTCATTACATACATGAGCATTGGCATGTCTATGGTCTATCAATAATGGTGTTTGTGTGCACAAGAGAGCCACCCCTCACAACACTAATTTTAGGCATCTGGGTTCTCTGTTTTCATGAATTACTTTGTCCCAGCAAAGTTATAGTCCCGATCTCCTAACGTTCCTCATTATGGCCTTCGCACTTTTTAAAATCTACGTAGCTATAACATAAATCTCTGTAGCTATAACATAATAATGCTGTATCACTATATTCTGCACTGTGGTATTTTTCTCTTTGCACTACCAGCTGTACATATATGACTTGATTGCGTCCATGTATAGTATGACTTGTCTAAACTTTCATTGTATCTCGGTATGTGTGACAATAATAAACTAATACCAATACCAATATACTCGTGAAATTGTGATGCTGATTTGCTGGTGGTTGTGTTACATGTGCTGTTACACAGATGGCCTGCCACTGTTGTGTGGAAGCATCCAAATGGATTAGCATGATTTACTTTCTGAGACTCATCATCATAAGTTGAGCATATTTCTGTCAATCAACCTCTTTTTTACACTGGCTGTACATGTACAGTAATGACCAGAAAACAAAACCTAAATCTGCCAATGAAATCAATGAAGCTCCTCTGTGAATATCAGCGATTTCACCGTGCTTGACAAAACCTGAAGTGACAGCTTCCTCCATTTTTGCCATAGTATGAGCATCTGCAGATGAAGCCCTTAGGGCCTTTGTCATGAGAGTTGGCCTTGAACTCAAGCTCTCATGGTGGGCCTAGGCTATGTCACAAAGCCCTTGAATGTGTTGGGTTTGCCCCACCTGTAAGACTTTTGCAGCAAGTCGTAGGATATGAGCCTCAATAGCTACAACAATGCCTGATCCTTCACTAGCATGACATTTCCAAAGACATGAGTGGTGAGTTACAGGTTGCCAGGTTTCAGCAATGGGTGAAAATGCCCTATGATCTCAAATATCCATACTCTATCCAGTCACATCATGTGTTAAGTCATGCTGTTTGCCTCATTAAAATTTTTAATCTATGTATTTTTCCGGGTGCTTGTAAGGAAGTGGACAGAACACTATTACAAATAGCACAATATTGGTAAGATGTCCTGAATAGTCTCCAGTTTAATCCTGGAAGTGAAGAGAAAGAAGAAATCTTTAAAGGGCTGTTTTTAGCAAGATGTGAACACTTAATAAATATGCTACATATCTGCAATTATTGTCATATTAATAATATAGACATTTATTCAAGCCTTTTTTGACTAATTGAATTTCCAATTCTCAGGGTAGTAACCCACAGTTAGGCTTTCAAAAATTATCTCACAGTTTGTCAAGTGATTAATTGGTTAAATCATATTAAAAATTACACTGCTGCTCAAATATAATTAATATTAATAATGGTTTACATGATCTGAGGATGAGCACTGAATATTCAAAATCAGATATCCTATGAATTATCCATGTAAAAGTTTGCATCTTTTTAAGGAGATTTGCCCCTGTTCCTTTTTATCTCTGCATTCATTACATTGTGTTGCAATGCACATAGATTTTGAAGCACTTTGTACTACCCTCTTCTTCTGCATGTCCCTATGGGACTGTGTGATTAGAATACAATTATCTGTTTCGCAAAGGCTTTCTGTAACCATAAAATACCAGTGTATTTTTAATTATTTTCAACTGCGAATATCACTTTATTATAATTTCCACAAAAATATAACTTCAGATATGTTCGTTGTTTTTCTGTTGCATATGGACATTGAGAGCCAATAGAAGGCTAATGCAGAGAACTAACTTGAACAAGTTTCAGATTCTTGGATAATGCTATAACATTTTGGAAAAACTCATCAGGTCAAGCTGTATTTGTGGAGGGGATAGTCGACATTGTGGGTTGAGACCCTTCCTCTGGACTCATCACTTTAGGAGATCTCCCCTCCACAGTGTCTCGCCTTATACTTCATCCCTGTTAGTTTCTATCTCCAGTGATAGATTCAAAGAACTACTTCTCTCTAATTGATACTGTACAGATATTTACTTTTACACTCTGAATCTAGCATGCATTAACTTATGGGAGGACACTTCAGTAGTTTGATAACAATGTGGAAGAAGTTATTTCTGAATCTGGTGGTACGCGCTTTCACACCTTTATAACTTCTGTCAGATGGGAGAGGCGAGAAGAGGAAAGACCCTGATGTAAATAATCCTTGATTATGTTTGCTGCTTTCCTGAGGCAGTGGGGAGAGTAGATGGAATTGGGCGGGGTGGGGGTTAGAGGGTGGTTTGTGTGATGGACTGGGCTGCATCGAACTGACATTACGGGGAAGGTTCTTGAATTGACACCATTTTACTAAGCTTTTTCCTGTGCTCAATCCTGTCATTGTTTGAGATCCAGCCCACTATAATGATGTTAAATGGAAACTTGTAGAAGTCAGAGCAGTATTTGGCCTAATGATAGGAACTGTAGTAAGGGGCTGTGTATGCACCCTTGCAGGGCATCTGTATTGAGAATTAATGTGGAGGTTATTTTGTCACCCATCTTCACTGATTCTGAGCCAGACATCAAATGCTGCTGGAAAATCATCATTTTGGTGAAAACCATTCTTTGGTCTGTCTGAAACTTAATGATCATCATGTTCAACGAGGTGACTGCAATTCTCAATGTGTCACTCACTTTCCAAGCTGCAGTCAGATGTGCTAAGGGGTGCAGTGAAGCTTGGGTGCAACCAGTACAGACTTTATGGGGAAGAACTGCATTTTGTGTCCACCTTGGAGTTAAACCAGCATCTGCAGTTTTTTCCTACACACTATAATTATATTAACCAGATTACATATTGACTTAATGACATTATGAATGTATAGAAAGACATGTAATGTTTGCATTATATTTCCTGTATAGATTTAATGAATTAAGTTCATGTTTGATAGTTACTCAGGATCCAGTGATGAGTGACAGTTTAAACTTTCTCTGAGGTCGTTTTGGCTTGATACTGTAATTCTTGCACACAGACAAGTTTGGACCATTGGAGAATGTTGAAGGTGAAGAGATGGTCCGCAATGAAACCAGCAACCGAAGACCGCGGGAGTGCGGGTAGTGGGCGGCTGACCATATCGTCTTCTGTGTCGCTGGCGGTGGAGCCAGCGACATCAGACTTGGTGCCGGGAGATAGCACCGTGGCAGTCCCGCTTGGGCGAAAAGTCACTCAGAAGTCTGTTAGGCCCGTGGACTTGGATAAGTCTGACCAGGAGGGTTCCCCTCCTTCATTGGGTAGCGTCTACAGACGTCTAACCCACATGGAGCAACTGATGGAGAGGTTGCTCCAAAATGATATGTTCCAAAGGAGGGAGCTATATCAGCGCGGGTCTCCATGGGGGCCGGCGCCAGTGATACCTGTTACAGGGCTGCACAGTGTCTCCCTCTCTGAGTAGGGGAGCACACGGGGTCAGTATCTTTCTGTCTCAGAGTTTGGTGGCATCGCTGGTGAGCATACCCGGGGGCACGAATTAGAAGTGCCAGTAATGGCATCAAAGTTTGCCATCCTGTCGCAATCAGGGGAACCCATGGACGAAGACCTAGCCAGTAGCATCAATTATCTGGCCTCTCACCAGCTCCAAGATCTGGCCATAGAGGAGACTACAAACAAGTACCACACTCCTGCCAACTGTGCCTCTGAATGTGCCGGCCGTAAATCACTCCATCTGGGGTTACATTGGAGCGGGCATCAGAGCCCAGGAGATGAAGCTCCAAAAATGTTTTTAATTGCTCACATCAGGCATTACGGCCTTTGCAGTGGATGGGGAACCCCTATCTGACACACAGCAGGACACCATGGCATTAATGTGCAATGCACACTTTGGAATTAATTGCCTGCGCAAAAATGCCATCCGGCCGGCACTGAACCCCAAATTCGCTGTAATGTGTAAGGCCAGCAATGTCCAACCACCCAATTACCTGTTCGGGAAAGATCTGCCAAAGCAGGTCCGGGAGCTGGATGATGAGGCAAAGATGGTACGCCTGATGAAAGTCCCGACTACACCCAAGGTCTCATCATACCGGCAGCAGCACCCCTACGCTCCCTTCAACACCAGACAGTACACCAGAACTGGTGGGAGACCCGAACAAGTGGCACAGAGGTCTTTTTTAGAGGTAGGCCCAATCCTGCCCACTTCCAAGATGCCCGGAGGGCACCTGCCATCACTCCTACCCACCAAATCTCGGGGGTGGAAACCAGCACCATACCACCAGCAACATCTGAGGTAGGTGAATCTAGTTCCTTGTGGAACACATTACACTCAGTCACAAGTTGGGGGTAGATTGCAACATTTCTTGACTGAATGGCATTGGATCACACCAGATCCATTTATACTGCACAGCATACAAGGCTTTCAAATTGAATTCCTTCTCAATTCGCCACCACCCACACAACATTCACCAAACCGCACATTTGTTTTTTCACAACAGGAAATTTTGGATGCAAAAGTTGCAATTCAAACTTTACACAAAAAAGAGGTAATTGAGAGGTCGTCTCATGAATCTCACCAATTTGTATCTAACATATTTACCAAGCAAAAGAAGGATGGTGGATGCTGTATCATCCTAGACTTGACTGAACCTAACACCTTTGTGCAGTGTAAACACTTCAAAATTGATAACTTTGTTACTGCCATACAACTGGTTTCTAAAGGAGGTTATATGGCATGCATTGATCTTAAAGATGCATACTACTTGGCATCCATTCACAAGGAGCACAGGAGATATTTGAAGTTTAACTGGATTGGACAATTGTGGCAGTTTAAAGCATTGCCTAATGGGCTAACTTCAGCTCTCAGACTATTTACAAAATTATTAAAATCAGTTCTGGGGCTACTCCGAGTTCAGAATCATGTTGTCATGGCATATTTGGATGACATTCTAATCATAGGGGAAACCATGAAATTAGCTGAATCATCTGTTTCAGCCACCAAACATGTTTGAGAGATTGGGGTTCCTCATCCATCCAGTTAAGTCCAAACTGATACCTACCAGGGTAATTGATTACCTGGGATTTACCATAAACTCAATTCACAAGTCTGTGACTCTAGCCTTGGAGCAAATGATCAGAATTAATAGAAGCCTGTAACAATCTCATTGTTAAACAGCAGCATTATATTAGACAAGTAGCTAGTGTAATTGTCAAACTAGTGGCTGCCTTTCCAGCTGTACATTTCGGGCCTTTGCACTATCAAAATTTACAACATGCCAAGAAGCAGGCACTCAAATTTCATGCAGGTCACTTCGGTAGACCGATGCGATAACCAGCAGAGGCCATTGCTGAATTACAATTGTGGGTAACAAATATTCGTCATTGGTCCAGAAACATTTTGGTCAATAATGGTCAATACACCATCGGTTTTCTTACAAACCGATGCAAGCGCCCTAGGATGGGGAGCTACAAATACCATCTCTAGCTGCGGTGGTAGATGGAATGTGCAGGAGTCATTAATTCTTCAGCAACATGGTATTAACTACTTAGAGTTGTTGGGAGCACTCTATGGGCTGAAGGCTTATTGGCTCAATATGCAACATGTGCATGTTCAACTTCAGATTGACAACACTACAGTGGTGGCATATGTCAATCACATGGGTGGAATCAAGTCTGTATCTTGTGATAAATTGGCTAACCTTATCTGGCACTGGTGTATTATGAGGAAGATTTGGGTTTCAGCCATCTACCTACCAGGTAGATACAACATGGTGGCGGACACTAGATCATGGAAATTCAATGACAACACAGAATGGATGTTGAATCATGATGTGTTTAATGACGTTGTCACCCGGTATGGCATTCCGGATATTGATTTGTTCACATCCAGACTAAATCACCAGTTACCCAAATATGTATCATGGGAACCAGACGCAGGGGCAGTGGCAGTAGATGCATTCTCGCTACACTGGGGAAGAATGCTTTTGTATGCTTTCCCCCCATTTTGCCTCATCTGTCAGTGCTTGGCAAAAATCAAGCAAGACAACGCCACAGGCATTTTAGTGGTGCCTGACGGGCCTACACATCCTTGGTTCCCACTAGTCCTGGCTAAGAAAACACAGCCTTTTATGGCTGTCCCCAAAAGCAGGAAACTGCTGGTTCACCCAGTGACGGGGAGTAACCATCCTGAGCGAATCAATTTTTTGGTTTGCAGATTCTGAGGAGACCGTTCCTGGGGCTCGGATTATCAAAATGTTCAGTGGATGTGATAACAGCGACCTGGAGGGACAGTACTAAAAAACAGTACATCTCTCACACCAAGAGATGTGGGAGATGTTCTGTTCTATCTCAGACATAACATATGACACAGCACGAATCACGGATGTCTTGGAATTTCTATCTACCCTATACTTCAATCAGAAATTGAGCAAGAGTGCCATCAATAGTGCCAGGAGTGCATTATCCTCATACTTAGTGCTGGGATCGGGTCACGACTCTGCAGGAACACACCCTTTAATAACAAGGTTTATGAAGGGCATTTTTAATTCTATATCACCCAGGCCCCGGTACACGGAGATATGGGATGTGAGCATGGTGCTCACACTGCTTCGCCAGTGGGCACCTGCTTCATCCCTGCCTTTATCCAAACCCAACCTCAAGGTGGTCATGCTCATGGCGCTGGTCACAGCTCAACGGGTCCAGACATGACACAAATTACGACTGGACAACATGACTACTGTTAATAATATTACCTTTTTTATTTACAATTTGATCAAACAGAGCAGACCGGGGGGGGGGGGGGGGGGGGTGTCAGGGCTCAAGCTAGTGTTCTTGGCATACCCCATGGACCCACGGTGGTGTGTAGTAACACACATTCTACAATATATCAAGGTCACCAAGAGCCTCAGATGCTCCGAATCATCTGTACTCATGTCACAAAAAACCTTTTAATAAGGTATCAGCGCAAACCATTTGTAGATGGTTAAAGAGGTTCTGGCAAGTGCAGGAGTCGACACTGACACTTTTAAATCTCACTCCACCAGGGCTGCATCTATGTCGGCAGCAAGGGCAATGAACGTCCCTCTTGAACACATGATTTCCCCCCAGGATGGGAGGGGTCATTATTGTTTTTCTTGATGATTAAAGCATCAGCATTTTTAACAAACGATGTCATGTCTGAATGCATTAATCTTTTTCACTCATCAAAGGTATATCGATGTAGTGTGTGATGCTTGGACTCGTATCCGGCATGAAATCACAGAGCTTTGAAGTTTTCACGTAGTCACTCACGTGACTCCGAAGTAAAATAGTAAGATTAAACGAGCCTACCAGTTTGAAGTTTGATCTTTATTTTATGAGGAGTTACGATGAGCGATTGCTTGCCCACCGCTCCCAACCCTCATATTGTAAAGGTCATCTGGTAGTTCTAGTTCTCTTCAATCTTACTATGTTCAGCTCAACTACTGATATCTGTGATTTCACACCGCTGCTTTGAAGATTGAACCGCATGCGGGCCGACGGCCTTCTTTACGTAATCTCTCATCATAACTCCTCATAAAATAAAGATCAAACTTCAAACTGGTAAATTCTCATTTAATCATAATATCATTGGGCATTTTGTCTCGCAATGTAACTGGTATGCTTAATAAATGGGTGTGAATGGGTGCAATGGTCTTTCCTAGCCATGCCCCTGTTCAAATGTCTCAAATGCTGTTATAGTTTCAACCTCCAATACCTCCTCTGGCAGCTCATTCCATATGCCCACCACCCTCTGTGTGAAGAAGTTGCCCTTCAGGTTCCTATTAACTATTTCCCCTCGCATCTTAAACCTATGTCCTCTGGTTCTTGATTTCCCTATTCTGGGAGTAAAAGAGACTGCGCATCAACCCTATCTATTCCCCTTATGATTTTATTACACCTCTATAGGATCACCCCTTAATCTCCTACACTCCAAGGAATAAAGACCTAGCCTGCCCAACCTATAGCTCAAGCCCTCATGTCCTGGCAACATCTTCATATACCTTCTCTGCACTCTTTCCAGTTGAACAACATCTTTCCTATAGCAGGGTGACCAAAACTGAACACAATACTCCAAATGTGGCCTCACTAATGTCCTGCACAACTGTAACATGACATGAACAGTTAGATACATTATATATTTCAATGAGTACATGAATTGCATCAAAAAAATTCTTATCTCCCTCCATCTGTTATTTCTCACCATTTTTTAACCCCTTGAAGTAGACAAAAGAGCAGAAGAACCCAAAGTCTGTGGAATGCCTTCATTGTTATTTCCACACATTCCTTGTAAACTAATAACAATTTCATTTTACTGTCTGCTCTTCTTTCAACCATTAAGATATAGATGGTTTAATTCTATTTGGTAATGATTTTAAATGAAACCCATCTGTGCTTGGTATTTGATTGTCTGTTTGCAAGCCTACTCAGTCAGTTTTCTTGGCAATCTGGGATTAGATTTGTAATTTAGCCCTTTGAAAGCCACTAACCTTATTTGTGTTGCATTCCGTGTTAGATTGATTCTACTAATCATCAATTAAGCACCTTATTTTTGTCCACTGTTTGAATATTTATCACTTAATGCAAATTATAATCTAAGACACTACTGAAATGTTTTCACAAATATTTATTTATTTATATCTTAGTTATAATACATTGCTGTGTCAATAGTCAAATACCTTGTCAAATTAGGTATATTTTGATACTATAAATGAGTCCATAGTAATCTCCTATCAGTGAAACTATATGTTTTATTCAGCAGTACATATTAATTTGGCATAATCATATTGCAGTTTATTACCCAGCTCGCAAAATTGGACTAATATTTGTTACCAGAAAACTGGAGGTTGTTGAAATGGGAAGCATAAGGTACTAATTATAATCAAGTCATCAAATTGCATTTTTCATGAAAGAACAGAATGGTATTTCGTATTTTGAGATCGACGCTGAACATAATTGAACAGGAGACTGGAATCATTTCAAGAATTGCAATCCTTTTTTTAATTGTGCAGATCTGGAACTGGCCTGTGTTTATCAGAATAAACCAGACTCATGCTGGCTACATAGAATTTTTATAGACACTGAGCTGGTATTGCATTAAAATGGATGGAGTGAGCTACACATGGACACATAATTTATTCTAATGAATACATGAATCATAGTCACTGGACAGCAGCAGTATATATTAATTTTGTTTCCCATACTTGTTTTTTAGACCAAGAGGGACCCGTTGGGTCCCTGTTACATGGGAGGGCTGGTCCCCCAATGCAATATTCCACCACTCACGCATAGCCCCCAACTGCACAGGCGTGGCTGACAGATTCCCATTGTGATGACTGAGACCCCATAGTGATGCAAGTCACGGCAAGCCTCCCCAATTGCGCCTCACCATCCGTCTTCCTACCCCTAGTCTCCTCTATTCCCCCTCAAACCCAACACTTCCTTCCCCTCCTCTTCACCCAACCCTCAGTCACTTCCTCCCTTCCTCCATAACCCCTCTCCCCTCCGTACCACCTTGACGTCAATGTGAGGTGGAAGCTGCTGTGATTTTGAAAACTGAGTTTTTAAAAATGTAAATGGGATCCCATTGTGATGCAATTGCGGGGTGGAACTGCTAACGGGCAGTTTTAAAAAAAAAGTGTTTTTTAATATAAATGAAATTCCATTCTAGACAATAGACAATAGACAATAGAAAATAGTGCAGGAGTAGGCCATTTGGTCCTTCGAGCCAGCACCGCTATTCAATGTGATCATGGCTGATCATCCCCAATCAGTACCTCATTCCTGCCTTCTCCCCATATCCCCTGACTCTGCTATCTTTAAGAGCCCTATCTAGCTCTCGCTTGAAAGCATCCAGAGAACCTGCCTCCACCGCCCTCTCAGGCAGAGAATTCCACAGACTCACCACTCACTGTGAGAAAAAATATTTCCTCATCTCCGTTCTAAATGGTTTACTCCTTATTCTCAAATTGTGGCCCTTGGTTCTGGACTTCCCCAACATCAGGAACATGTTTCCTGCCTCTAGTGTGTCCAAGCTCTCAACAATCTTATATGTTTCAATGGGATCCCCTCTCATCCTTCTGAACTCCAGCGTGTACAAGCCCAGCTGCTCCATTCTGTCAGCATATGACAGTCCTGCCATCCCAGGAATTAACCTTGTAAACCTACGCTGCACTCCCTGAATAGCAAGAATATCCTTCCTCAAATTAGGGGACCAAAACTGCACACAATACTCCAGGTGTGGTCTCACTAGGGCTCTGTACAAATGCAGAAGGACCTCTTTGCTCCTATAATTGATACCTCTTGTTATAAAGGCCAACATGCCATTCGCTTTCTTCACTGCCTGTTGTACCTGCATGCTTACTTTCATTGACTGATGTACAAGGACCCCCCAGATCCCGTTGTACTTCCCCTTTTCCCAACTTGACACAATTTAAATAGTAATCTGCCTTCCTGTTTTTGCTACCAAAGTGGATAACCTCACATTTATCCGCATTAAACTTCATGCCATGCATCTGCCCACTCCCCCAACCTGTCCAAGTCACCCTGCATTCTCATAGCATCCTCCTCACAGTTCACACTGCCACCCAGCTTTGTTTCATCTGCAAATTTGCTAATGTTACTTAGAATCCCTTCATCCAAATCATTAATGTATATCGTAAATAGCTGCAGTCCCAGCACTGAGTCTTGCGGTACCCCACTAGTCACTGCCTGCCATTCTGAAAGGGACCCGTTAATCCCTACTCCTTGTTTCCTGTCAGCCATCCACTTCTCTATACATCTCAGCACTTTACCCCCAAAACCATGTGCCCTAATTTTGCCCACTAATCTCCTATGTGGGACCTTATCAAATGCTTTCTGAAAGTCCAGGTACACTACAACCACTGGCTTTCCAAGTTACATCTTCAAAAAATTCCAGAAGATAATTTTTCAAAATTCCTTAGATTCTGGAGTAGTTCCTGAGGATAGTAAGATTAAACGAGAACTTACCAGTTTGAAGTTTGATCTTTATTTTATGAGGAGTTGCGAAGAGGGATTTCGTGAAGACCCCGCCAGGCACGCATGCGCGACATTCTTCAAAGCAGCGGTGTGGAATCACAGAACCAACAACAGAAATGACTTGTTATAGTAAGATTGAAGGGACTCTATATATCAGTTGACCTTATGGTAGAGGGTTGGGAGCAGAGGGCACAAAATCCCTCATCGCAACTCCTCATAAAATAAAGATCAAACTTCAAACTGGTAAGTTCTCGTTTAATCTTACTATTTCATTTCGGAGTCACGTGAGTGACTTTGTGAAGATTTCAAAGCTCTGTGATTACATGCCCTGGACCACGTCCATGCTCACACACTGCCGTAATACTGATGGAGGAAGTATGTTAACATATTTCAGACTTGAACAAGCTGAAAAATAATAACATTATTGTTAATACAACAATAAACCCCTGAACTCGGGGACAAACGTTTAGGGACAGCACTTAAACGTGCACAACGTTGCGGGAACGGCCACGGGTTAGTTATGGAACCGCTGAAATGTAGTTTCACTGGCCCAGCCCGCTATCGCGAGGACATGCACCATGAACACCTCCATGGTCCTCGTCGCTGATGTGGATGCAGCCTTGGTAGAATGACATTTCAAAATGTTTAGTGTCTTACCTGCTGCACCGAATACCACCTTGAGCCATCTGGAGATAGTCTGCACCGTCACCCTGTGACGTGGGTTTCCATGGCTGACAACAGATCCGCCTCCATATTCCTGATGGCCATTTCCAGACCTGTAGTCGCAGGTCTGTATAGTTTAAGTAACTCTTTCATAAAGAAGTTACTTTATTATGGGTCGATCATTCTTTCCAGGTTTAATTCCTGTAGAGTCTGGACCCGTTGTGCTGTATTCAGTGCTATTGCCATCACCACTTTAAAGGTGAGTAAGTCCAGTGGTAAATCCGTCATAAGCGACCAGCTCCTGAGTAGAGTCAACACCGCCCTTATCTCTCAGATATTATATCATGGTTGGGGAGGGATGGATAGAACATATCCCTCGTAGTTTGGATACCAGCTGGTGAGATCCCACTCCGATGTTGAGCTAGGATGACAGTGCACTTCTGGCACCGTATACAGCACTGTAACTGAGGGACTCATCATAATGAAGACCCGTGAGGATGCCAGCACATTGGAGATCGTAGCAGATATGTAGGTGGTCTTGGTCCGACTACAGAAAACCTCCCATATCCTATGTAGGTGAGGTACTGCTTCCCAGTGGACTTTCTCTGCACGATCTGTATAACGTCCATAGTCCTATATGTTCCAGAAACTGGGTACGTTTTCTGCAACACCTGTCTGATGAGGCAGAATGGAGAAAGCATAGAAATCCATTTCCCCCAATGTAGCGAGAACTCGTCCATCGCCACTCCCGCAGGATCTGGTTCTCAAGAGACACATATATGTATCTAATGGTTCACCTGGACGCAAGGAGGTCGATATCTGGTGTTCCATATTAAGCTATAATTTTAGCAAATATTTGGAGGTTCAACATCCACTTGGTGTTGTTATTAGATACTTGTGACCTGGTATCCGCCACTGTATAGAGTTAACCAGAAGGTAAATAGCTGATATCCAAATATTTCTTTTAATGCACCAGAGCCAATAATTTTTCCAATTCATTACAAGATATTGACTTGATACCACCCATACGGTTTGAATATGCCACCTCAGTGGTATTCTATGGAGATGGACATACGTATGCTGCAGATTGGTGCATAAAGCCCGCAGCCCGTGACATGCTCCAAGCATATCTGAGCAGTCCCAGCCGTTGGTGCTTGCACCGGTTTGTAACATGGCTAATGGGTTTTATGTAAGGATGGGATTTAACAATCACAAACATTGCTAATCCACCATTGTAATTCAATTTATGCCTTGATTGGCGGCTGTATAGGCCCGTAAATGTCTAGCATTTGCTATTAATGCCAAGATTTTGCTCTTTGCAAGCTTTGATAGTGTAACGGCCCAATTATGTAGCTAGAATGTAGCTACAGGTAACCAATGCCTTAGCAGCATGTCTAATAGTCGGTTTCCTGGAGCAAGCAAGGCTGTTATATGCTTCTATGATGTCTGTTGCTTAGTTCCCTGGGATGGTGACAATCAGACCCATGTATCCCATAATGTATCTAACCTCTCGCTCCTAGTGAGGTTATATATATGCAGCACTCTCTGGAGAACCTGACCCCTTGCCTCCATGGTTACCGGCGGGTCTGACGTTCTGGATCCTGGTATTCCATTGGATTGTGGTGAGGTGCTGCTGACGTATAGGTCCTTACTGGTCTTCAGGTGGCTCCCGAGGTCTTGCATATGATGTTTGCCTGCGCACTGCCGGCCTGCTGGAGGGAGGTGGGTTATCAACCCGACTGCCTCCGTCTCCTAATCCATGTCCTTGACCTGTATGGGCAGGTCCTCACCGAACAGCTGTCTCGGTGGTGGCGTGGCAGATGCCTTGTACAACCTCGCAAATATGGGGTTTAGGAGTCGGTTAAATGGCGATATTCCAGGAAGCGTTAACTTCATGACTAATATCGCAAGAGCATCCTCCTGCTCTGCTGTCATTTCCGTACCGTCAACCGACCTGGCAAAGGCAGTAAACCTCAGCAATTTCAGGATCTTTGTATCTCAGCTCCTGTGCCCTATCCCGGGACTGTTGTTGCCGTAGATGGGTGTCATTGTTTGGTCCTAGTATTTGTTGACCGTCTTGGTAAGGACCTGTTCCTGCAGCTGGTGTGTAGTGAGGTAGTCCACTAGCCCCATAATTGGGCTGTAACATGCTGACCTGTGCTTAGGCTGGGCGAACTTGAAGACCACATTCAGCAGTTCCTCCTGGGTTGTCTTAGGTACTATAGGTTCCCTACTTACATGTCAGCCAGCTGCTGATTCGTAGTTTCCCCACAAATGATGGGAACATGCTGGGTGGCCCAGCCTCATGTCTCCAGGACTGGAGGACATCTGGTCCAGCTGCAAATTGTGCTCTAGGATATGCTCCATCATGCGCTTCATCCAAGCCATGCGACTGCTGCCGCATCTACGGACGACAAGTCGACTTCCTCAGGTTCTGGAGAATCTCCGAGGCTTCTGTCATCGCCCTGCACCTCGTCGAGGTGATAACAAGGGTGCCTAGACAGAATGTTGCTGCCTGCCGCTTCTGCATGGCTAAGCAACTCCCGCGTGGACCTGCCGCTAGTCTGTCATTTTTCGGACAGAGGCGGCCAGCTAGACTGATAAGACATGAGCTGTGATAAGTTGGTCCTGGCCGCTGAAGCGTGGTACCCCGATGTCCGCGCGGGCTTGCCGCCTGTCCTCCTTAGAGACAAAGGCGACGTTCGGTCACGTCCTGCCACTACAAGGGGGGTGCGGTGACCGAGATGAGACTACACCAACCTGCAATCAGGCAGGCTCCCTTGGTGCTGAGTCTGTGTCCCCCTTTGGGACAAAGGCGTCGCTCGGTCACGTCCTGCCGCTAAAGGGGGGTGCAGTGACCGACACGATCTGGCAGGCTCCCCCGGTGGTGAGTCTATGCCGGCCGCACATGTGGTCCTACAGACCCAGGCCTCAATCCTTCACCGGTCCATGATCTGATGGCCTGCTCCGGTGGAAAGTCGACCCCGGCTCCTATGGCGGGGTTCACCGACTGCTGTGCAATTCTTCCCCTGGTCCTCCCTCTGGTGACCTGCATATTTGGGGAGAGAGAACATGCCAAGAATATAACACGTTACGCACCTTTGCTCCACTGTCGCTATGTTTAAGTTACAGTGGTATGGAGTCAGGGTCTTGCCTACCCTGCTCCTGCGCGGTGCTCCTACCACTTTACGGCACCATGGTCAGTCGTGGTGGCTCCCCTGGTTTCTGCGTTTTTATCCCGGCCCGCAGAGCGGGTGCTGCCGACGTTGCGGGCAGCTCCAGGAATAGTGGTCGCTGACTCACATCCAAAGTACCATGGCCCTGGAAAGCATACTTTGATGCCTTCATTCTGGTCTCCCATCCATTGTTTCTGTAAGCAAAGTCTAGTACAGAAGCTAAACAACTCAAGGTTAGTATCTTACCTGAGGGTTTTTATGAGCTTCCGGTGGAGGAGCGCACTCTCTTCCCCTAGCTCCAATTGTGACCAGATTCTCATGCGGGACATAGACGGCCGTTAACGGTAAGGCCCCCACCTATGTGCGAGCCCCCCCGGCTCTACTACCTCTGAAGGGTAGCATAGCCGTTCGGCCGCGGTATACATGCGGCCTGTGGCGTCGAGTCGGGGCTCCTACTCGGCTCTGCTGCCCGCGAATGGCAGTCTCCGGGCCCGGATCCTGTCCATCCATTTTCCGGATATGTAACACCGTCAGCCCACAGAAACCTTGCGGGCTGCAGTGCAGATTTGTGCTGTTGCTCTGCCATCGCTGCGCGAACGGTGAGTGTGAGCCCGGACCCCACCAGGTCAACGAGCTGCCCCGTTGTAAAAATAAAGTTGGGCTTATAACAGCATGAATAAATTCCTGCAACTCCATTCCCTCTTTAATACAGCACTCTGATATTGCAGGCTATATGGTTAAGTTGGGGCTAGCCCCTACTCCTAAGTTAATGCTGACAGCCCGCAGTATCCTTGCGGGCTGCGGTGTAAGTCGGGCTGCTGCTCTGCCGTCGCTATCCGCGATTGGCGAGCCTGCAAGCCCCCACTCCTATATTAATGCCATCAGCCCGCAGTATCCTTGCGGGCTGCGGTGTAAAATCGGGCTGCTGCTCTGCCGTTGCTCACTGCACACGGCGAGCCTGCAAGCCCCACTCACTTATTAATGTCGCCAGCCCGCGGCCTGCGGGCTGCGGCGTAGAGTCGGCTGCCTCTGCCGTCCTCTGCCGGCGAGTGTGAACCCAGACCCACCTGGGTCAACGGGCTCTTCCCGACTCCATAAATTAGGGCCGCCGCTGACTGTCTGCATTCCGCGGTCCACAGTCAGTGCCGAAGCGGCCTGGAGCACTCTGAAACAGAGTCTCTGAAAGAAAAAAGGGACGGCATTTAGTGTATTCCTTACCTGTATGTCCCTGCAGTAGAGGAGCATTGCTCATCACTGCCCGTCGCTCGCATGCGGTCGACGATATGTCGCGCATGCGTGCCTGGCTGGGTCTTCATGTAGTCATTCACGTGACTCCAAAATGAAATTGGATGTTAGCTATTGTAATCCCACTTTTTAAAAAAGGAGGGAGAGAGAAAACGGGGAATTACAGACCAGTTAGCCTAACATCGGTAGTGGGGAAACTGCTAGAGTCAGTTATTAAAGATGGGTTAGCAGCGCATTTGGAAAGTGGTGAAATTATTGGACAAAGTCAGCATGGATTTACGAAAGGTAAATCATGTCTGACAAATCTGATAGAATTTTTCGAGGATGTAACTAGTAGAGTGGATAAGGGAGAACCAGTGGATGTGTTATATCTAGACTTTCAGAAGGCTTTCGACAAGGTCCCGCATAAGAGATTAGCATACAAACTTAAAGCACAAGGTATTGGGGGTTCAGTATTGATGTGGATAGAGAACTGGCTAGCAGACAGGAAGCAAAGGGTAGGAGTAAACGGGTCCTTTTCAGAATGGCAGGCAGTGACTAGTGGGGTACCGCAAGGCTCAGTGCTGGGACCCCAGCTATTTACAATATATATTAATGATTTGGACGAGGGAATTCAATGCAACATCTCCAAATTTGCAGATGACACCAAGCTGGGGGTATAGTTAGGTGTGAGGAGGATGCTTGGAGGCTGCAGGGTGATTTGGATAGGCTGAGTGAATGGGCAAATGCATGGCAGATGCAGTATAATGTGGGTAAATGTGACGTTATCCACTTTGGTGGCAAAAACATGGGGGTAGACTATTATCTGAATGGTGGCAGATTAGGAAAAGGGGAGATGCAACGAGACCTGGGTGTCATGGTACACCAGTCATTGAAAGTAGGCATGCAGGTGCGGCAGGCAGTGAAGAAAGCAAATGGTATGTTAGCATTCACAGCGAAAGGATTTGAGTATGGGAGAAGGGAGGTTCCACTGCAGTTATACAGGGTTTTAGTGAGGCCACACTTGGAGTATTGTGTACAGTTTTGGTCTCCAAATCTGAGGAAAGACATTCTTGCCATAGAGGGGGTACAGAGAAGATTCACCAGACTGATTCCTGGGATGTCAGAACTTCCATATGAGGAAAGACTGGATAGACTCGGCTTGTACTCGCTGGAATTTAGAAGGTTGAGGGGGGATCTTATAGAAACTTACAAAATTCTTAAGGGGTTGGACAAGCTAGATGCTGGAAGATTGTTCCCGATGTTGGGGGAGTCCAGAACAAGGGGTCACAGTCTGAGGATAAGGGAGAATTCCTTTAGGACCGAGATGAGGAAAAAATTCTTTACACAGAGTGGTGAGTCTCTGGAATTCTCTGCCACAGAAGGTAGTTGGGGCCAGTTCATTGGCTATATTTAAGAGGGCGTTAGATGTGGCACTTGTGGCTAAAGAGATCAGGGGGTATGGAGAGAAGGCAGGTACAGGATACTGAGTTGGATGATCAGCCATGATCACATTGAATGGCGGTGCAGGCTCGAAGGGCCGAATGGCCTATTCCTGCACCTATTTTTCCATGTTCTATGTTCTATTAGTCAAGCATGATTTCCCCACCGTAAATCCATGCTCACTCGGACCGATCCTGTTACTGCTATCCAAATGTGCGGCTATCTCATCTTTTATAATTGACTCCAGCATCTTCCCCACCACCGATGTCAGGCTAACTGGTCTATAATTCCCCATTTTCTCTCTCACGCCTTTCTTAAAAAGTGGGATAACATTAGCTACCCTCCAATCCACAGGAACTGAGTCTACAGGAACTGAGTCTAAATGTCCTGAGTCTACAGGACATTTATCACCAATGCATCCACGATTTCTAGAGCCACTTGTGTACCCTGGGATGCAGACCATCAGGCCCTGGGGATTTATCAGCCTTCAGTCCCATCAGTCTATCCAACACCATTTCCTGCCTAATGTGGATTTCCTTCAGTTCCTCTGTCACTCCAGATCCTCTGGCCACTACTATATCAGGAAGATTGTTTGTGTCCTCCTTAGTGAAGACAGATCCAAAGTACCTGTTCAACTAATCTGCCATTTCACTGTTCCCCATAATAAATTCACCTTTTTTGATCTTCAAGGGTCCAACTTGGGTCTTAACTAATGTTTTCCTCTTCACATACCTAAAGAAGCTTTTACTATCCTGCTTTATATTCTTTGTATTCTGATGTCATTGTGGGGTGGAATACTGCTGACATGCAGTTTATGTAAATGAGATCCCATTATGACTTCATACACTGCTAACTGCCAGTGCAGGTGGGAGAATGTTTTGGCAAACTGGGGTTTTGTAAAGTTTAAAATGTGAATAACTTGTAAAATATACCATCAATCTGAATGAAACTTGATACAACACACCACAGGACAACGGTGAGCAATGGGCCTGTCCCACTTAGACGATTTTTTCGGCAACTGCCAGCGACTGTCATAGTCATAGCAGGTCACCGATAACCCCGTGACTATGACAATGTCTACAACAACCCACCTCCTTGTCAAGCTACCGACAACTGGCGACGCATAGGACGTCCACCTATGACCACACCTACGACAACCTACATCCACCCACGACAAGCTATTAGAAGGTAACACAATTCAGTCGCCGGTACCTGTCGCCGGTTGACGTAGGTTGACGTAGGTAGTTGCCAATGGAACTCACTGAAGTCAGCACCGGAGACAACCCACGTCATCCTGGTGACAACCTACATCACCCTGGTGACAGCACCTACATCAGGCTACGACCGTTGGCATCAAGCCCACGGGCGCCGACTTGCCAAAAAGATTTGAACATGTCAAAATCAAGCAGCCTCCAGAAAAAAGGTACGACTCTTTGGGTGACTGAACATACAAGCGGCACCCCGGCGACCATGTGGCGACAGCCTAGTCGCCTGTAGTTGCCTTAAAAAAATCGCCTAAGTGGGACAGGGACATAAGGTGGTCCAAAAATTGTAGCGCTCTTGTGTACCATTTTGGCGTAATTGCAGGACATCACAGACAGACAGTCAGTCAGTCATAGAAACAAACAAGACGAGAGTTTTAGTAATATACTAGACCAAGTGGGACCCATTGGGCGCCGTTCCCCCAATGCAATATTCCACCACTCATCCGTTCCCCCAACGCAACCCGTTCCCCCAACGCAATATTCCACTACTCACTCATAGCCCCAACTGTGCAGGTGTGGCTCATTTTCCCTTATCCCCCAACATTCCCTCCCTACTTCACCCTCCCTCTTCTTTCCCTCTTCTTTCCCTCTCCTCCTACCCTCACCCACTCCCTCCCTCACCTCTCCCTTCCTCTCCTTTCCCCTACCCTCAGTCACCCCTCCCTCCATAATCACTCTCCCCTCCCTATCCCCCTCCTCTCCCTCTGTCTCCCTGCTTCCCCGCTCCTCATCTCTCCCCTATCCCACTCCCACACTGAACACAATGTTTAAATAACATGTCTCCTCCTCCTGTTCCCCCACTCCCTCCCTCTCCTTACATCAATGTAACAAATCTCTTGTTGCACTGGGAGTCCTGTCATTTGTTAACATTGTAACGGGCAGGGCAAGTTTTAAAGTGAAAAGTGATTTTTTAAAAGTGACAAGTGATATCTTATAAAGTTTAAAATGTGAATGACGTAAAATATAACATAAACCTGAATGGAACGCTGCTATGTTTTTGATAATTGAGTTTTTAAAAATGTAAATGAGATGCCATTGTGATGTAATTGTGGGGTGGAACACAGATGATGGGCAGTTTATGTAAATTAGATCCCATTGTGAAATCATATGCTGCTAACTGCCAGTGCAAGTTCAAGTGATGCTTGTCAAACTGGATTTTGTAAAGTTTACTATGTGAACAACTTGTAAAATGTACCATTAATCTGAATGTAACTTGATACAACACACCACAGGACAATGGGGAGTAAGGTGGGCTAAAATTGTAGGCTATTTTGTACTGTTTTTGGCGTAATTGCAGGACATCACAGACACAGACAGACAGACAGACAGACAGACAGACAGACAGACAGACAGACAGACAGATAGACAGATAGATAGATAGATAGATAGATAGATAGATAGATAGATAGATAGATAGATAGATAGATAGATAGATAGATAGATAGATAGATAGATAGATAGATAAACAAACAAGATGAGAGTTTTAGTAATATATTGCTATTTTAAAATAACAGAGCTGAATAACTTCATATCCAAGCCCTGAGCAGGCACAAAATGCTGGTTCTCAAATATAAGAAGATAAAAAGCACCTTGATAACATTGAATCACTGACAATATGGAAAAACTATGCATCAAGTATTTTTTACCAACTTTGGATCCCTTTTGGGGTCAACTTCACCTACAGTGAGCAACAAGCCCATTTACTTGAACTCCTACCCTTACTTTACTCATCTTTTCAACAGCAGACTGTTTTCTTTGGCCCAGCAGGATACGCAGGTCCCTGTTTTGGCATTAATAATGTCTATTAATCAGATATAATAATGTTTAATTATGTTTTCCATATTGAAGCCACACTCTTCAGGCATTATCCTGTATCTGTACACTGTGGACAGCTTGATTGTAATCATGTATAGTATTTCTGCTGACTGGATGGCACGCAACAAAAAAGTATTTCACTGTACCTTAAACTTAGTTTAATGTCCTTTAGCGACATTAAACTAAGCAAAACTAGACTGCAAACCATAAAACCCCTGTATACCACCCCCTGAAGATCGACTCAATGGTGCCCAAAAGCAGACACAGAGTGCTGGAGTAGCTTAACAGGTCAGGCAGAATCTCAAGAGAACACGGATAGGTGATGTTATGGGTTGGGACCCTTCTTCAGTCTGAATTCCACATTTCACTGGTGCCCAATCTCAACATTTCACTGGTTCCTGAATAGAGCTTCAAACCCAATACTTGAACCATTATACCGAGGTGAACCAGTTAAGCTGGCAGGTGGAAATGCCAAGTAAGATCTCCAAAACGGAGAGAAAATATGTGGGCATGTACACCAGGAAAATAATATTTGGTGATTTCACAGAATGAAAATCTGAAAGTATTTGTTTTTCCCTCCAAAATAAGCCTTTCTGAAAAATAATGGAATACCTTTCATAACCAAAATCAAAAGACCAACTAAAACAGGAGCTTTCAATGGAAGACTCAGCTCCCTCGGGGTGCAATTTGTGTTATCAGGTTTACTTCAGTAATGATGTGTTGCCATGGAAATTGGTTCTGCTTTGGGAATGCCAGCTGCTTGGGATCTAATGTCCCTGCTATCCAATGCCATTTATTCACAATGTTTATAATGTGATGATCATATTTAATTTAGAATGGATTCTTTTGTTTTCTATTTAAAGAAAGTTCCTTTATAAATCTGTAGACACTATAAATCACAGGTGTGATATTTTGTTGCAATACTTCGTTTAGTTGTGAAAATACCATTTTAATTCTTAGCGGAGAATCACAGGCAGCATTTTGATTTCAGGTCCAGCATTGATGTATGAGAAGGGAATAGCAAATTAAGTTGGGAGTGGGGTGCAGCGGAGAGCAACACAATTAACATATACTTCAGGAATTACAAGTAGAAATGCAGCAAATTGCATATATTGTGATATTTTATTTTTAAATTGTTTCATTGTTTTATTTATGCTGGATGTATTGGTTGTGAAATTCTGATGTGCTATTGAGAGGCATGACCTCACCAATCATGAAATTGGACAGAATCTTCCATGTGTGATTCACGTTAGCACGCTTGACCTATACACAGAGACAGGCATGCAGCTAATGACATCGTTATTCATATAATGCCCATTATAGTCTACAGCAATTGAAGTCATAGTTTAAAGCTGCACTCTGCTGTCATTGAATGGTGTCAATAGAATAAAAACACATTGCACTAGGATGTTGCTTTTCTTGCATATTATTGGGGACTCGCTGCTGACTGTCGGAGATCTACACCGGGCAGCCACTTGTTTCCATGTCAGTCCCAATATGTGTTGCTGTAAAAAATAACAAAGTGCTGGGGGAACTCAACAGGCTGGGCCAGGTCCATTGGGAATTGTATTTCAGGGTTTGTATCTGGCTGTAACTGCTGCTTCACATTGATTTTAGGCAGCTTTGTGGGGTTTTTTTCTGCAAGGAGTCTGATTAAGTGTCAGCGCTCAAAACAATCATGTTATAGATCATCAAAACATGTGACATGCAATTTCTAGGTGGTGAGATCTCGGGCAGTGTGTGCTTGCAGAATTTCTGCAGTAGTTTGTGGAGGATGAGGGGTGTAGAAAACAGTTATGGAAGTGAAAACTTGTTGCAGCCCCACCATACTCAACCTGGTATTGGGAAATGAGCCCGGACAAGTAACTGGTGTTTCAGTGCAAGAGCATTTTGGGGATAATGATCACAGCGCTCAAAGAAATTATTCAGTTCAAAGCACACCAAAATTATGCTTCCACTGAGATTTTGACTGGACTCTAATGCAAGATACCGGTTGAGTAGTCAAAGCTGTTAAAGAATGACTTAGCAATTTCTGTAGTGTGCTTAATTATGACTTGTTTTGGAACATGCCCTGTTGGTTGTGAGGCTCAGCTGGAATCCACGAGACCTGATTACATAAATATCCGGCATCTGCCAATCGTCTTTGTGACTCAAATAATCATTGACACTTTTGATTGTCTGAGGATGAAGACATCGTGGTTGCTGCTAAGTTAGTTGGCTATGACACATTTCACTGCCTGTTGTCATTGATGGTATGCATATTGAGGAAATTCTCATCCCTTACATCCAAGGATGCCATTCTTGCCTACTTTCTTCAAGTCTTGTTCACCTCATCTACTGTACCCCACATTATGCCACCAATCTCCAGCTGCTCTACATTTCTCTTCCAATTGTCAGCACATTTGAATAAACAGTATCTCAATTGATCTATGGATCAATGGTTCCTTTACAATCACATGTACCAAGGCATAATTAAACTCTTTTTTTGCATGCAGATCAGAAGATTATTACCTTACATAGGTACAATAAGTACATAATACACCAAGGCAAATTCCTTGTATGTATACATACTTGGCTAATAAAATGTATTCAATTAAATTAAATTAAATACATAGAAACAGCTCACTGAGTCTATATGCAAGAGTCACCAGGTTTTGGCGCCATTTCGCAGTCCCAATTGCAGCTGACTATAAAGGCCTGTTGCAGGTGCCACCTCCATCCGGTGTAGGAAGGAACTGCAGATGCTGATTTTAACCAAAGATAGACACATAATGCTGGAGTAACTCAGCAGGACAGGCAGTATCTCTGGAGAGAAGGAATGGGTGATGTTTCAGGTTGAGACCATTCTTCAGACTGGCCAGACTTCTTCAGACCTCCATTCAGTCATCCCGTGAACGGTCATCCCTCTCCTTGTTGGGCCATCTTCGACCTTTGTACCCCGAGGGCGGCTCCCGCAACTGACCTTAAGGGCGTGGAAGCGAAGACCCCTGGACCCCCACCCCTGTGTCTGGCATCCGCAACCGTCGCAGATTCCCTCCACATCCTCTCCGGTTACAGGTCTTCGAGGATGAGCAGAGGCTGGGCTTGGCAGCTTTCCTTCCCTGGTTCCATAGCAGGCTGAGCCATGCCTGTTGTGGGTTTATGGCCTTGGCTCTCCAAGACCCTCTACCATGTGTAGCTCCCCTGGGACCTTTTATTGACTCATGGTAGATGTTTGCATCAATATCTGGCCTTACCAGGGACTTGACAAATTGTTAGATTGCCCCATTGGTGAAGTCTGCATCTCTGGCTCTACTTTCCAACTAAGTATCAGTGTGGTTCATAATTTTCCCTGCTTCTCGACAACTTTATCCTCCTTTGAACCTCTCACCTATTCTACACTTTTCGCTTATTTGCAATATTTCTTTCACACTCTTCACCAAAGTATTACTCTGTAGTTTTTACTGATCTAACTGTCAAGCTTTAGTTACTCAGAAATGTCTCACTCTTGGTGAGATCAATGTCCATTTTTACCATCTTGCCCCTGTCTTCACTGCCCTACTGTATTCTCTTAGTCTACCCCTCCAAATGCATTAAAGCTAACTCCTAAAATTTAAAATGTTATGGCTCTACATCAATACATTTGTAGTTGCTGCTTTTTTCTTCTATTCCTTCTTACCTTTCTACCGTGCGTCCTGCAACTCTAAATTATTATTCTCTCCCTTTGCAATGGATTCCTTTGCCATGGCACCAACTGGTTTTACATTTGTAATGTGTCTTTAAGTGTGGAACATGTTGTTCTCTTTGTACAGTATTTCCTTAATTTATGAACATTGGAACTAGAAATGTTCATCATTAACTCATTTGAGTACCTGTCTTCTTCTCACTAAACTATGTGTTACTATAATAAGTAGCTCACCACTTGTGAAATTGATAATATTGGCCAAGTAAAACATGTCACAAAATGGAGAATCTCTGCATTGCAAAACCTGCTTGTCCTCTTTCTGTGAAAGGTTGCAGGGCTATGATTCATGGCTAGGAAGTTGGAACTTCATATAGGATGTTTATTTGTGTTAGTGAGAATAAAGAATTAGTTGGCCATTGCTTGACTCAGTGTTTTACTGAACTAGACTAAGGGGGTAAGCTGTAGAGAGCATAATTACATTGGGGGCTCATCCGGAATCTCACTTCACTAATCAGGATGAATCAATCATTTGCGCGCTTGTGTTGGTGTTCCCAACGAGATCCAAGATAAAGATGAGGAAGAACCTGGATCTTATAGAGCTATCGCGTTGTTAAATACAGATCAAAAAATATTAGCAAAAATATTAGCAAGAAGATTAAGTAAGTATTCCATTAAACTAATACATCCGGATCAAACGGGATTTATCCCCAAAGAGACATTCATTTCATAATTTGAGATGTCTGCTTAACATAATGCACTCACATCAAACTAAAGATCAAAATCTCGCAATTATTTCGCTGGATGCAGAGAAAGCATTCGATCAGGTTGAATGGAAGTATATGATTAAGTATTTGCAAAAATTTAAACTGGGAGAGAATTTCATTCAATGGATTAAATTAATATATAATAAGCCAATGGCCAGAATATTAACTAATAATATTTTATCCACAAAATTTCAACTGTCAAGGGGTAATAGACAAGGTTGTTCATTATCACCATTGTTATTTGCACTCATAATTGAACCACTAGCAGAAAGATTTAGAACTCAACCGAATATCCATGTATATAAGACAAAACATTCAAACAATAAAATATTATTATGCACTGGTGATGTACTTTTGTACATCACAAAGCCTCATATCACTATACCCAACATTTTAAATTTAATTGAGGATTTCAGGTTCAGGTTATTTTCAAGTTATAGAATAAACTGGAATCAAAGTGAAATCATGTCAATAAAACGGAAAGATTCTACACATCTCGTACAATTTCCTTTTAAAATAGCTGTGGAAAAAATTTAAATACTTGGGTATTGAAATTACTAGAAGATATCAAGACATGTTTAAAGCAAACTATAACCCTGTACTTAAGAAACTACATAATTTAATTAAATTTTGGAAAACGCTTTCGATGTCCTTAATAGGTCGAATAAACACCATAAAAATGATTTTTCTACCACAAATTCTATACTTGTTCCGATCAATCCCACTATATCTACCCAAAAAGTGTTTTAAAAAATTGGACTCAGATATTACAAATTTTATTTGGGATTATAGGACCCATAGAATACAAAGACCACACCTGAATAAACCCAAAGTAGTAGGGGGATTAGCACTCCCTAATTTTATGTATTATTATTGGTCGGTAAATATTAGAAATATGATTCAATTGTTGGATCAACCGGAATAGATCATTATGGAGAAAGAGGACTGCTCCCCATTTAATATTGGTGCGATCCTTCTTTCACCAATGACGGTGAATAATACAAACTACAATCAAAACCAATTATACATAGTACAATCAGAATTTGGAAACAAATAAAATACAATTTAAAATTAAGAAACTTATCTCTCCTATCTCCTCTTGCTAAAAACCCTCTGTTTAAACCCTCAATTATAGAAAAAGCATTTATACAATGTGAAAGAGCAGGAATTAAAACTTTGGGAGATTTGTATGATACGGGAAAACTATTATCATTTAAACAATTGCAACTAAAATACAATCTGGCTAACAATCAGTATTTTAGATATTTCCAAATACGTGGTTATTTGAAAAAAACATGCACATGAATTTCACAAAATGCCATTAGACTTACTCGATGAAGTAATGAATACAAAGGTGGAATCAGCAAATTTAATTTCACATATATATAATATTATACTAAATGCAGTAATAGCAACAATGGAAGGTATTAGAGGTGAGTGGGAAAATGAACTAAGCATAAAAATTTCCAATGAAAGGTGGAAAGAATACTTATTAAATGTGCACAAATGCTCAATTAACGTAAGACACACTTTAATACAATTTAAAATTATACACAGATTATACTAGTCAAAAACTAAATTAAACATATTTTTCCCTAAGGTTTCACCAATTTGTGATAAATGCCAGTGTCAAGAAGCTACTATAGCACACTCATTCATCTTTTGTACAAAAATTCAAAGGTTTTGGTTTGAAATCTTTGAAATGTTCACAAAACTGTTTAAAATAAAAATGACACCAAAGCCAGAATGGATTATTTTCGGAATGACAGAAGGTAGTTCTGAATTAATTTTTTTGTGTTTTTTTATACAAAAAATGTATTTAATTATTAAAAAAATAATATTACACTACAATAAAACAAACCAGAACCCACCACCATATTACAATCCGAACAAATGTCCTTAATAAACTACTATACAGCTATCTTACACTCCTTGTCAAGGATGCATACCACACCCTGCGGACTCCAGCGGTCCCAGAACTCCCCCAGGGTGCCCGTGGACAGAGCGTATTCACTTTCTAACCCTACCCGGGCATGGATGTAACCCTGGAAAAGGGGCAGGCAGCCGGCTCGGGTACAGCCCTCCACCGCCGTGACTCGCGGACTTCCGATACTTCCTGGAGGGTCGCCCATTCACCGCTTACACGGACCACAAGCCGCTCACCTTCGCTCTGGCTAAGGTTTCCGACACCTGGTCCGCACGGCAGCAGCGGCAGTTGTCGTACATTTCAGAGTACACCACCTCTATCCGCTTCATCGAGGGGAAGGCGAACCGGGTGGCTGATTGTTGTCCCGCCGCCCTGTCGACGCTGTTTTCGAGGTGGCGCCCAGCATTGACTGTTCTGCCCTGGGGGAGGCTCAGCTCATGGATGGTGAGATGCCAGCCTACTGGACTGCTATCTCCAGCCCTCGCCTTGAGAATGTCCCTCTCGGCCCTGGAGGAGCAACAATGCGCCCTATCGGCCCTGCCACCTGGTGCCGGAGGGTTTTCGACGTGATCCATGGGCTGGCTCACCCATCCATCCGGGCAATGACAGCACTTGTGGTTGCGCGGTTCATGTGGCACAGTCTGCGTAAGCAAGTCGGCCACTGGGCCCGCCCTGCATTCCATGCCAGACGGCAAAAATCCAACACCACGTCCGTGTGCCCCTCCAGAAGTTTGGTCCACCACGCCGGCAGTCAGACCACCTCCACGTGCACATTGTGTGGCAACTCCCGCTGTCCCGGGGCATCACCCACCTCCTCACGTTGGTGGACCGCTTCACACGGTGGCCGGAGGCCATACCGCTGGCCGATACCTCGACAGCGACGTGCGTTCCTGCATTGTCCGCACACTGGATTGCTCACTTTGGGGTGCCGATGGACATCTCCTCGGACCGGCGGCCACAGTTCACCTCTGAGTCGTGCTCGGCCATGGCTCACCTGTTGGGTTTTCACCTGCACCACACCATGGCCTATCACCCACAGGCAAACGGCCTGGTGGAGAGGTTCCACCAGCAGCTCAAGGCAGCACTGAAGGCGTGACTCTCCGGCCCGGACTGGATGGCCGAACTGCCGTGGTTATCCGAACTGCGCCTAAGGAGGACTTGGCCTTATCTTCAGCGGAACTCGTTTACAGGTCGTCGCTCATGGTACCCGGGACGTTTGTGCCGTCAGTGCCGGGGCAGCAGGGACCGCCCTCATCCACCCTACAGTGCCTTGACGAGCAAGTTGGCAGGCTCGCACCCCGCCATGGGACATTCCGCCCGCACATGCCATCTGCCTTCCGGGACTGCCGATATGTTTTCCTGCACCCTGACACCCACCGGACACCGCTCCAGAGGCTGTATGAAGGCCCGTTTCAAGTGCTGGAACACGGACAGACAACCTTTGTGTTGGACATGGGGGGCTGGCTGGAGGCCGTGTCGATTGACCAGTTCAAGCCAGCACATTTCGACATTGACCAGCCGGTACTGGTTGCCCAGCCTCAGCCGCCCCTCTTCGCGGCTCCCTCCTCCTGTCCCTCCACCTGTGCCTCCGCCGGCCCCTCTGTCGGCCGCCTTCCGTATGCGGTTCGGTCAGGTTGTGGGCCCGCCGGTGCATTTTGTGCCTCCTGTTCAGGATGGGGAGGAGGTCCTGTGGCGGCTCCCACAGGTTGGGCTATTCCTCTATTGAACCCCTCGGCCCGGGAATGAACTAGTCCGGGAGTGGCCCTTAGCTACATGGATAAAGGGCAGGGGTTTAGGCGCGATTGTTCTCTTGCAGACCCGACTGGACAAGAGAACAACAGCGAGTAAAATTCCTCCTGAAACTCCTGGCTCCTCGCCTTCATTTTGGGCTTATCGCCACACTACAATATTCTAGTAAAATGCCAGTCCATTTGTAACTCACCAGATCCTTGCAGTTCCGAAACCAGGAAAGAAGGGCCAGTATAGATTGATCCAACATCTAAGAGCGATTAACTCAGTTGTAGAACCGCTCCATGCACTAGTGCCAAACCCTACTTAGCTCTAATCCCAGCCGAAGCAAACATCTTCTCAATAGTCGACCTGCAACTTGCATTCTTTCCTAGCCTCTCCATAAGAACAGCCAATATTTGTTTGCTTTCACATATAGGGGCCAGCAATACACCTGCACCAGATTGCCTCAAGGATTCATCAATTCGCCTACTTTATTTTCCAGATGTCTCCAAGAACAATTGAGTACTTTAAATTTTTGAAGAAGATCTACCTTAGTGCAGTACGTCGATGACTTATTAGTGACCAGCAGAGACGAATCAAGCAACCATGCAGATACTACACAATTATTAAATCATCTAGCTAATTTGGGATATGTGGTCTCCCAGTCAAAAGTACTGATGGCCCAGGAGAAAATTAGATTTTTAGGAGTCATAATGTCGGCAACAGAAAGGAGTCTAGAAAAAAGCAGACTCAAACCAATTAGTGAATTCCCGATTCCTAAAGAAACAAAACCAAACAATGGCTTGGTATGGTCAATTACTGTAGACCTTGGATCCCTAACATAGCTTTAGAAACTAAATAGCTGACTCACTATACAAGTAAAGAGGGTGAATTTCAACTAACTAAGGAAGAACAAGAGGCTTTTGATAACTTGAAGAAATCACTGATGCAGGACCCAGCATTGTGAAGAACACTTTACGACAGACCCTTCCAACTCTATTGCACCGTTCTCTCTGAATGTTCGATGGCAGTCCTAACTCAAAAACATGGGGATAGGCATAGACCAGTGGCCTACTATTCATCTAAACTCAACGCAGTAGCAAGGGGACACCCACTGTGCACCCAAATTCTGACCACCATTTATAATAGTGTACAGTCTTCTGCAAATTTGACCCTACAGCAGGAGATAGTAATATATAGTTTGCATTCGGTGGCAGCCTTGTTACGGCAACTCTAGATTCAACACCTAACAATGGCTCGTCCGAACAAATATGAAATTTTCTTATTAAATAACCCGAAGCTTCAGTTTAGGCATTGTACAATGATTAATCCGACATCTTTTCTTATTTCACCCCCAGAGGAGCAGTCAGAGGTGGGACATGACTACTTGTTTATAATCGAGGAGGAGACATCTGTGAGGGAGGACTTGTGAGACACACATATAGAGGACACTAACATGACACTGTATGTAGATGGGATTGCATCCATTGGATCTTGGGGTGAGAAATTGTCTGGGTATGCAATTATTAATCAAGATGGGGAAAATGTAGAAACAGCTGCCTTTGAATCACCTTATTCAGCACAACAGGCTGAATTATTTGCTTTAATTAGGGCTTGCATTATGGGGAAAATTTAAGGGTAAACATATATACAAATTCTAGATATGCATTTGGAGCAGTCCATGATTTCGGTCAATTATAGAGAAATAGAGGATTTCTTACCTCGGCGGGATTCAAATATCAAACAAACAATTGGTGACAGATTACATGAAGGCCCTGATGCTACCGAGACAAATTTCAGTCATGAACTGTAGTGCACACACATGAGGACAGACCCCAACAGACATTGGAAATTGTGGAGCTGGTCAGGCAGCAAAATAAATATCCCTGGAACTTAAGATGGTGGTACCAATGATAATGAGGCAGACTAAAAGTTTAAGTAACAGGTCCCCCTCAGAGAAACCGATGCCAACCATCCTAGAGATTGTTCAGTTACAGGAGGAGGCTACTGAAAGGGATATAGAACAATGGAGGCAACTTGGGTGTATACTGGATTGTATGACAGGACTGGACCACTCCGGCAGGGCAAACTTGCATGACAGATTCTTTGGCAGTATGGGTTATAGAGTACATGCACTATGCAACTCATTGCAGTGCAAGAGCAGTAGGAGACACTCTTTTGGCTACTTCGTGGCATCCAAGGTCACAAAGTAAATAGTGGTTGCCTAGTTTGCCAGAAATACAATCCAGGGAAAGGAGTATGTTGCGGAGATGGGAAGATACCGTTGCCCATGGGTCCTTTCAAGACATTACAGATGGATTACATCGAATTAGAAAGGTGCCAGGGTTACAGATGTGTACTTGTCATAGTTGATTCAGCAGGTGGATCGAAGCTTACCAACCCTTGATAACATAGCCGCTACTGTTGTCAAGGTGTTAATGAAAAAAATTGTCCCTAAATTTGGCATCCCTATTTGACTTAGTTCAGACAATGGTCCACATTTTATTGGGCAAATAAATAGCGAGTTTTGTGAACAGTTGGGCATCCAGCAGAAATTACACTATGCTTATTGATCACAGGCTGCTGGACTTGGAGAGAAGGAAAATCAGACCCTGAAAACTAAATTAGCTAAATTGAAGGCGGAGACTGGGATTTGTTGGATTAAATTACTTCCCATAGCTTTATTTCAAATGAATCACACCTGCAGGGAAATCTAAACTGAGCCCAGCTGAAATGTTTATGGTAGACCCAAAAGAACACCTTGGAATCAAAATGCGATGAAAATTATAAATTTCCATCATATGACTGCAGAGATGACTGACTACATTCTAGCTTTGACTCAAGCTTTGAGAGAATCACACTGTAGGCTAAAAGCAGTGTATGATGAGTTGCCTTTGTTGACTGCTTCTACTAAGGTGGAGCCTGGAGACTATGTCCTTATAAAGAATTGGGTAAGGAAAGGGCTGTAGGTTCACTGGGAAGGACCTTATCAGGTTCTCCTAATGGTTCCAACAGCAGTGAAGTTAGAAGGGTGAAATGCACCCATGCATTTCCACCACTGCAAGAGTATCAGTTGGAAATAGACTACTAATTTATTTTATTCGAGATTCTCTTGGAAATATCATACTGTACGACGAGTCAAAAACAGATGCACCTGACAGGATGAATGGAGGGGATTCGCGCCCATGAAAACGCGGGAGGGGAAGATTCATCAGACAGGAATCATGAAGCTACGCCCATGAAAACTCGCGAAGCTTGATAAAATTCTGAAAAATTACATCAGCATCTTCCTGTTGGGATATCTGCTAGAGTGAAGTTACTTTTGTGTTTTCATTATCATAAATGATAAGAGGGTTATCATAAATGATAAAACAGGGGAATGATAATATTGGCCGAGTAAAACATGACATATAATAGAGAATCTCTGCATTTGCAAAGCCTGCTTGTCCTCTTTCTGTGAAAGGTTGCAGGGCTATCATTCATGGCTCCAGGGTGTCAGGACCCTGGGAGGAAGTTGACGATAAGGTGAGGTCCAGATGTCCTTCTTATTGTTAATATGTATGAGGGTTTGCAGAAAGAACTGAGCAGGACTGCAAATGCATGATTAGGTTTTCTCCTGTGAATTTGGAAGCAACAGCAACAAAGAGAAGTAGGAGAAAACACTGATTGGCTCTAGCCCGAGTGGGAGGAGAGTTAGAAGTGAGCCAGAGGGGGAAAACAGTTGAAAACTGAGGAATTTGGTTTGTAAATTGGTAAATTAGGCAATTTATCAGTCAATATAAGCAAGACAGCTCTTAGGGAGAGGCCTTGTGAGGGAAATGACCTGTGAGTAAAGTGCAAGTCTTTGGTTCGAGAGTCCTCGGCGTTGGGGCTGAGGAGAGGAGGCTACGCAAATCAAACCAAATTCGGCGGACTGGCTTGCAAAGCAAAAAGGGCTGATGTGCCAAAACTAAAGAGGCCAACATCAGGCAACGCCATTGTAGTTGGAGACTCCATTGTGAGAGGTACGGACAGGGGTTTCTGCGGCAACAGACGGGGTTCAAGGATGGTGTGCTGCCTTCCCAGTGCCTGGATCCAGGATGTCACGGACAGAGTGCAGAAAATAATCAAGGGCGAAGGTGAACGGCCGGAAGTGGTAGTGCATGTCGGCACAAACAATGTCGGAAAGAAGGGGATGAATATTCTGCAGCGTGACTTTAGAGAGCTTGGAAAAATGCTGAAAAGCAGGACATCCAGGGTTGTTGTCTCTGGTTTGCTTCCAGTTCCTCGTGCTGGTGAGAACAGGAACAGGGAGATACGAGACCTGAATGTGTGGCTGAGTAACTGGTGCAGGGGGCAAGGATTTAGATTCTTAGACCACTGGGATCTGTTTTGGAGTAAGGGGGAACTGTACAAAAGGGACGGCTTGCATCTTAACAGGTGGGGGACCATTATTCTGGTGGGCAGGTTTGCCACTGCTACACGGTGGTTTTAAACTTTTTGTTGACCTATCAAAGGCTTTCGATACTGTGGATCATGCCTTATTGTTACAAAGACTATGCAGCATCGGTTTGTTTGATCAAGCTGTCTGTTGGTTTAAAAAATATCTATCAGGCAGATCCCACTGTGTGCGAGCAGAAGGTATTACTTCTAGCTCTCTTAATGTATCTAAGGGATTGGTTCTAGGACCTTTATTTTTTATTATATCCAGCAACTTGTGAAAAAACTAAAGATAAAATTAGGTTTTTACTTTAGAAACAAATCTTGTTTTTCTTTTGAAGCCAAAAAAAGACTTGTTGCTGCAACGTTTATGTCCGTGTTGGACTATGGTGATATTTTATATATGAATGCATCTTCAAAATGCCTACAGTCTTTGGACACGGTCTACCACGGAGCACTGAGATTTGTTACTAATTTTAAAACCCTCACGCACCACTGCTCTTTGTATGCTCAAGTTGGATGGTTTGCCCTGTCCACCCGCAGACTCCATCATTGGCATATCCTTATTTATAAGACTATCCTTGGTGTTCTTCCTTCATACCTGCAGAAGTATGTAATTCAAAAAAAGCACAGGAGCTTATCAGCTCAGCTCTGAGGACTTGTTCTTACTAACTATACCTAATGTCCATACTGAACTGGGGAAAAGGGCATTTAGTTATGATGCTCCCTTCGCATGGAACCAGCTGCCGAATGAACTGAAACTTAAGGAGCTGGTTTCCATAAACAAATTTAAATCTCTTAATAATGTTGAAGCAGGCTCTTCTCTCTGTACATGCTTTGTTTGATGATGTTATGACTGACTCTATATGTTCTCTGTTTATTTATAACATCAAACAACATTGGAATACTAATTTCAGGTTTTGTGATGTAAATCAAAACATCATCTGCATATAAGGATATTTTATTAGTTGTTCTGTCAGTATTATAACCGTATATTTCAGGTTCTAACCTAATTCTTTCCGCCAAAGGCTCTATCGCCAAGGCAAATAATAAAGGCGATAACGGACATCCTTGTCTACATCCCCTAAAGAGTTTAAATTTAACTGATAGTATTTGATTAGTTAGAATTCTTGCAGTAGGATCTGAGTATAGGATTCTTACCCATTTACAAAATTGATCCCCCAATTGAAACTTTTCCATTATATTAAATAGATATAACCATTCCACCTGGTCAAATGCTTTTTCTGCGTCTAACGATATGACTGCTAATTCCGTATCTCGTATTCTTTTAGAATATATAATATTAAACAGGCGTCTTAAATTATGAGATGAATAGCGTTTTGGAATAAAACCTGTTTGATCATAATGTATTAATTTAGAGATCACCAAACTTAGTCTCCTAGATAAAACTTTAGCTAATATTTTTTGGTCTGTATTTAGAAGGGCAATCGCTCTATATGAACCAGGATCTTCCAGATCTTTATCTACCTTAGGTATAAGTGTAATTGTGGATTCATTTAAAGAGTCTGGTAATTTTCCTTGTTCATATGCATGTCTATACACTGTATGTAGTCTTGGAGAGATCAGATCTTGAAATTTTTTATAAAATTCTGCACTCAGGCCGTCAGGTCCCGCAGCTTTTCCATTCTTTAACGAACCAATTGATTCTGCGATATCTTTCACTGATATTTCAGCATTTAACAAATGTCTCCCTTCCTGATCTAAACTCTTAATTTGACATTCTTGTAGAAATGTTTCCATTCCATCTGTTTGTCCTGTTAATTTTGATGAGTAAAGATTTTGGTAATATTGTAAAAATCTATCATTAATATCTTTTGGTATGGTCAGTATATTTCCTTGCATTGATCTGATTCCATGTATCGTTTTTTCATCGTCTAATTTTCTTAATTGTCGTGCTAGCAATTTATGCGGTTTATCTCCAAATTCAAAATGCACTTGTTTGGTTTGTTGATAAAGTTTGATGACTTGATTAGAGTATATTTCGTTTAGTCTATACTTTGCTATTGCAATTTTATTACTTAACTCCTTAGAAGGGTGTTTTATATTCTCATTGTCTAGTTGTTTTATCTCCATTTCTAACTTCTGTTCCCTCTTTCGGTTTTCTTTATTAAAATATGCTTGTGCCGATATTATTGCACCACGCATGAATGCCTTAAATATATCCCAAAGTAACAATGGTGAAATTTCAGGTGTGTCGTTTGTCTCAAAGAATAATTTAATCTGTTCTGTCACATGATTACAACAATCCTTGTCCTTCAGTATCTGAGGATTAAATCTCCAAGTCATAGTTTTATTAGATATATCTTTTAGTTTTATCTTAAATGTTAATGGTGCATGATCTGAAATAATAATATTGTGATATTTTGCATTGTACGCATAGGGAAGCAGTTTTGAGTCTATTAAAAAGTAATCTATCCTCGAGTAGGTTCCGAATACGGGTGAGAAAAAAGAATATTCTCGTCCGGATGGGTTCTCTAATCTCCAAATATCCTTAACGTTAGTTGAGTTAATGAAAGAATTTATAAGTTTACTTGAATTAGAAATAGCTTTCCTTTTTGTTGAGGATCTGTCTAAGTAGTTATCCAAAGTGTAATTTAAATCGCCCCCAATTATTAAATTATGTTGAGTGGATATAGGAATATTATTGAATATTTTCTTGAAAAATAATGGGTTATCGAAATTAGGAGCATATATATTCATAAGAATTACTTTTTTTGAGTATAATTCCCCTGTAATTATTACATATCTGCCCTCTTTATCTTCTATTATAGAACTTTGTTTAAAAGGTATACCTTTACGAATAATTATTGCAACTCCCCTAGATTTATGTATAAATGAAGAATGATATACCTTTGAAATCCATTTAGCTGTTAATCTATATTGATCATCTCTTTTGAGATGCGTCTCTTGGAGGAAAATAACGTCTGATTTCAATCTATTCAGCTGCGCTAACACCTTACCCCTTTTAATTGGTTCATTAATTCCCTTAACATTCCAACTACAGAAAGTGATTCCATCATCCCCAGTCTTCAAATTCATATCTTGCATTTTAGTATTAGGGTGGTTTTTTTTGGAGTAGCCCTCTCGGCCCCTCCAGCTCAACAAGGCACCCAAACGTCAATCCGACGAAAATTACCAATCTCAATAATCCATATCCATGTCTATCTAAAATAACTATACGGTATTGTTCATAATTACATTCATATAATATATAACATAAATTCAAATACTTAATATATTAAAAAAAATAGAAAATATAAGCGAAAAAAGAGTGTTAAAAGGGTGCCCAAAGAAAAAAAAGACTACACTGATAGATTGTGTAGTGTGTGTTAGTGAACGCCACACTAACGTGGCGATTAATCTAATGACTTCCGTGTTTAAAAAAGATGTTAAATATTCCAGCTCCCAACTAGAATACTGTGTATATTGGGGTGGGGTACTAACTTTAAGGGTTTAGTAATTATTTCTATTATTCATGAAACTATTTATTAATTACTATTCTATTGTAATTAGTATTATAATAAATAATACTATGTTAGGGGAATTATTGAAATTCTACAAATTGATACCAAACCACTACTACATTCCCATTATTTTCCCTCTTTCTCAATGAATAATTCATAACCGCAGGTTAATGATAAAAGTCCAAAATGTTCAGTCGTCGTCTTCTTCCTCCCGTGATTCATCGTCTGTTTCCTCCTCTTCTGCCTTCTTCTGTATGCCTTGAGCGAACTTCAATGCATCAGTATGCTTAACGAAGCGGTGTTCCTCGTTGTCATAGGTCACTCTCAGTGTTGCTGGGTACATCAAGCCATATCTGAGATCCACTGTATTCTTTAAATTCCGTAGAATGCCTCTTGTTTCAGTGAATAAGGATCTTCTCTTAGCAACTTCCGCTGGGTAATCTCTGAAGATACTAATGTTATTTCCTTCGTATTTCAAATTTCTCTTTCTCATTATTATCTTCATCATATCTTCAAAGACGTGATCATACACCACCTTTACAATCATTTGTCTGGGTGGTGCACCTCTCCCAGGGACCCGTCTTAAAGCCCTGTGGGCACGGCCCAACAGTGGTTCTTCATCCAATTCCAAAATGTCTTTTAGGAGTTTTGCAACAAATTTTCGTGGATCTTGATTTCCTTCACAACCTTCGGTCAATCCTACAATTCGCAAATTCTTACGTCTTTGTCGGCCCTCCAAATCAATACATTTCTCATTTATTTTGCGAAGTAGTTCTGAGAGGCGTTTATTCTCGGCAAGTAACTTCTCAGTTTCCTTGGCACTTTTTACAGCAAAATCAGCCAAATCTTTAAGTGTATCATTGTGTTGGTCAATTGTAATGGTAATAGGATCTATCTTATCATTCAGCATTTGTTCCAACCCAGCTACCTTGGCGTTTATCTCAGAGAATCGGTTTTGAAATTCAGCCTCCGTCTTACTTTTCCATTCGCTCATCATAATCTTTACCGTCTCGGTAACTTCTTTTGTTAATTCCACTTTAATTCTCTCCTGAGACACCAGAATCTCCGCTTTTAGATTTTTTATTTCATCTTTATATTCTTTCTTCATGTCTTTAAATTCATCTTTATATTCCTTCTTCAGATCTTTTATTTCTTTCACCAGTTTCTTCATCTCACCTATCATGGAATTTTTAAACTCTTCCATTTCCACTTTTCTCTGTGAGATTTCTTCCTGGGAGGCAGTCAGACTCGAGCCCGAGGCTTTGGTGGTGCCAGCCTCTCTTCTTAGGCCCGTTTTCTTCGGGGGAGGGGAGGAGTGCTGCATTTTAAATTTCTTACCGAAGTCGCGCGCCTGATGACGTCACGCAGCCTTCAATCGCACCGGAGCCGTTTTTAATCGATCTCCTGCGGTAAGTAGCGTTAGCACCCTCCTTTAGCCCCGTTTTTTTTGCAGATTTTTACGGAGCTGATCTGGCGCTGTTCTCCCCTAGAACATGGCGCCACCGGAAGTCATACCTGCAGAAGTATGTAATTCAAAAAAAGCACAGGAACTTATCAGCTCAGCTCTGAGGACTTGTTCTTACTAACTATACCTAATGTCCATACTGAACTGGGGAAAAGGGCATTTAGTTATGATGCTCCCTTCGCATGGAACCAGCTGCCGAATGAACTGAAACTTAAGGAGCTGGTTTCCATAAACAAATTTAAATCTCTTAATGATGTTGAAGCAGGCTCTTCTCTCTGTACATGCTTTGTTTGATGATGTTATGACTGACTCTATATGTTCTCTGTTGTTTTAAAATTATTGTCTGTAACTGGGGAACTGTGTTGCTGCCTGTCTTGGCCAGGACTCTCTTGTAAAAGAGATTTTTAATCTCAATGAGACTTCTCCTGGTTAAATAAAAAATAAAATAAAAACTGAATAAGGGGGGTGAGGTGCCAAATGGGATAGTCGAGGACGGAGTTAAAGGGAAAGAGAGTGAAGGGATGGTTAATGATCCCAGAATTAATGGGAAAGGAAGCTCACAAAGGGATAGGAGAGTACGGCCAAGCGTAATAGGGATCGATGTGAAAGGTGAGATGCGTAAGGAATTAAAAGTATTGTATATGAATGCCTGAAGTATAAGAAGTAAAGTTGATGAGCTTGAGGCTCAGTTAGAGGTTGGTAGATATGACATTGTGGGGATTACTGAGACGTGGCTGCAAGAGGATCGGGCCTGGGAACTTAATATTCAGGGTTATACATCCTATAGAAAGGACAGGCAGGTGGGCAGAGGAGGGGGGTAGCTCTGCTGGTGAGGGATGGAATTCAGTCCCTTGCGAGGGAAGACGAAGGGACTAATGAGGTAGTCACTGTGGATTGAGTTGAGGAATTGTAAAGGCAAGAAGACACAAATTGGAGTTATTTGCGGACCCCCAAATCGTAGCCGCATGTAGGGTGTAAGTTGCAGCAGGAGTTAAAACTGGCATGTAACAAAGGTAATGCCACTGTGGTGATGGGGGATTTCAATATGCAGGTAGACTGGGAAAATCAGATTGGTTCAGGAACCCAAGAAAGAGAGTTTGTAGAATGCCTCCGAGATGGATTCTTAGAGCAGCTTGTAATGGAGCCGACCAGAGAAAAGGCAATTCTGGATTTTGTGTTGTCCAATGAACCAGATGGGATAAGAGAACTCTAGGTAAAGGAACCGCTTGGAGGTAGTGATCATAATATGATTAGTTTATTCTGCAATTTGAGAAAGAGAACGTTAAATCGGAAGTGGCAGTGATGCAGTTGAACAAAGGGGACTATGAAGGCATGAGAGGGGAGCTGGCCAAAGTAGACTGGAAAGGGATCCTAGCAGGAATGACGGTGAACAGCAATGGCGGGAATTTCTTGGCATAATCCAGAAGTCACAGGATCATTTCATTCCAAAAAGGAAGAAAGATTCTAAGAGGAGTAGGAGGCAACCGTGGCTGACAAGAGAAGTTAGGGATAGAATAAAACTAAAAGAAAAGATTTATAACACAGCAAAGAGTAGTCGGAGGTTTGGGAAACTTTCATGGGACAACTGTGAATTTATGGAATTCCCTGCAACAGAGGGCAGTGGAGGCCAAATCACTGGATGGATTTACGAGAGAGTTGGATAGAGCTCTAGGGGCTAGTGGAGTCAAGGGATATGGAGAGAAGGCAGGCACGGATTATTGATAGTGGACGATCAGCCATGATCACAATGAATGGCTGTGCTGGCTCGAAGGGCCGAATGGCCGCCTCCTGCACCTACTTTTTATGTTTCTATGATTGGTCATAGTATGGGGTGTTGTAAAGTATTGTTAATTATGTTGCAGAGTGTTTGTGCTGTTATCTTGTGATTGGTTAAAGTATGGAGCTTTTTTCAAATTATTTATACTACCTGGGGAAATGTTTCTTTACTTTAGGAAACTGTCTTCCAACTAGAACGTTCTGTGGAAACAATGTTATGGGGTATTTTGTGTTTGGGTTGGGGAACTGTCAATAAATGTATTATATGATGAAAATTTGTATCATATATATCGCGCCACGGGTCCGATACCCTATAAAAGAGGATACCACATGGATTGGAGTTGATCTTCTGGGAGCACACTCGGGACTGTGTGACTTGCTAGAAGTGTCTATTCGCATGAGGCTGAACGGCTTGGACGAGTAGAGACAAGGATCGAACCCGCGGTGTTGATTAGGTATCATATAGGAAGTTTGTTTGTGTTGATGAGAATTAAGAATTAACTTAACACTGCTTGACTCGGTGTTTTACTGAACTAGACTAAAGGGGTAAGCTGTCCAGAGCCTAATTACAAAATGCCCACATTGCATTTTATCCAGAAATACAACCTTTTTGTAAATCTAGAAATGACTGCATCTGCATATTTGTATTGTGATTCCATTGGAGAGCAGTGATATGGTGTGTGTACTTCTCAAACAATCTAACAATTTCAGTCTGGAACATTCATTTTTCACTGAGTTTTCAATATGTAAAAAGGGTGCTGCATTACAAAGTAACAAAATGTATTTGTACAACTATTTGCTGTCACTTAGTACATTCTGTAGACCCTGCAAATTGATGATGAAGATAATGAAATAATTGCTGAATAATTTACAATTGTAAATTGTCCCTAGTGTGGAGGTAGTGGATACGAAAGTGGAATAATATAAAATTAGTGTGAACAGATTGGTGGTGATGGTGGACTAGGTGGCCGAAGGGCTGTTTCCATGCTGCATCTTTAAGCTAAACTAACATGAATGAATCTAAGAAAGACACAAAATGCTGGAGTAACTCGGGGGAACAGGCATCATCTCTGGAAAGAAGGAATGGGTGATGTTTCGGGTCAAGACCCTTCTTCAGAATGAATCTCATGTGGAAAGTTTAAGGTGGAACACCATAAATAATATATTTATGTTTTTTTCCTGTTGCCAACGGAACCTTATACAGTATGACTACAGCCTCTATGTATACAGACATGCATGCATAATATGGGTCACAGTGATTAGCATTATCGTTCCATCAGTGAATTATTGCATGCATCAATTTCGCAATGTTACAGTAGATTAGGAAGGTGACAACAAGGCTGCCCCTTCTGGTGAAATCAGGAGCTCTACCATGCATGATGAAACTGGGGGACCATTCATTAGTATGTCAGAAATATGGGCATGTTCTGTGAAGCCAAAAATATCCTGAGACTAGAAGAAGATGATCCTTGAGCTTAAAAAGACAATATCGCTGATGGAGATGCAGCCAGGAGCATATTGCACAATGACAAATTTCATGTCACATTATGTTAAAGATTTATTGATTAAAAACATACCACAGATGCAGGAAGATGACTTTCATCCAAAGTCATTAGAAATAACTGAAAGGCATGAATTTGGGCTAAGGAACCAAAAGCAGCATGAGCCAATTAGCGTGTGGATTGTTTTTTAATGTACTTGTCTTTGCAGTTCAATTTTGGTGTCTGTTTAGATCATGCTTTATGTCATAGGTTTCTGTACCGATCAAGGTGAACAAGTTCATTTGACGTTGTTGAGCACACAACTGAAATTTGAATTTACTTGTCAAATTGCTATGTTGATGGAGTTGGCACTTAAGATTGTCGAAAATTTTATCTGCCTCGGGCACTTGGTGTAATTGCAGTTCACGGTCAGAGTGCTGTAGCAAAGTCCTGGGCTCGGAAACCAAGTCCGATACAAACTGGTGGGATGAATTTCATCAGTTGCTATCATTGCAATGGCCATCACTTAGCTCAGTTTGAAATGTTTTGGTCATCAAATGGAAAGTCACATTTCATTAGCTTGTGGATCCAAGGCTAAGACAAGCAATAAAATCAATTTCAGTGGCAATTCAAAATGCCATCAGAAAGGAGGACTTCATAGTTTAGCCCGTTCATTCAGACAACAACAAACTGGCATATCAGCTTCCCCTCTTCGACAACACTGAAAACATTTATTTCACCTGTACAGGCTTGGTTTCTAACAGATCACTGATGTCTAGTTTGCTCTCTTCACTACTCCCCTTCACTACGATTTAAATTATGCTCTTTTAAAAGTTTTTTCTAGTTCTGAGTAAGTGTTATTTACTTGAAATATTAACTCTGTTTCTCTCTACATAATTGCTAGATGACTACTCGGTTCTGATTTATGAACAACAAATGGGATTCTACTGTAGGTATGCGACAAGCATTAACAACTGAAACAAATATAATTTGAAGTAAACTTATTGACTAACAATCAGTGATTGACAAGCAGATCAAATTAAACTTATTCTGATAAGGCTTAACAGACATTAAAGCAAATGGAGTGTATAATGTACAGCTATATCAGGAGCTTTGGCATCTGTGATCTAGCTTGCGAACCTTTCATTTGTTCATTGATAGATGTAATGTTACATGAAAACATGAAAATTAAGAGTAACAGTAGGCCGTTCAGTCTCAAGTCTTCCCAGCAATTCCATATGATCATATCACCAACCCTGTTCCAGCTTTCTCCCCATTTAATTGTATTTCGTTTACATTTTTAATGATTTTGTCACAACCCAAAGACTAGGAGTGAACGGGTCCTTTTCAGAATGGCAGGCAGTGGCGAGTGGAGTGCCACAAGGCTCGGTGTTGGGGCCACAACTGTTTATCATATATATTAATGATTTGGAAGAGGGAATTAGGAGCAACACTAGCAAGTTTGTGGATGACACGAAGCTGGGTGGCACTGTGAACTGCGAAGAGGATGTTAGGAGGTTGCAGGGTGATCTGGACAGGTTGAGTGTGGGCAGATGCATGGCAGATGTGCTAAAATATAGATAAATGTCAGGTTATCCACTTTGGTGGCAAAAACAAGCTGGCAGATTATTATCTCAATGGGGTTCTAAAAGTAAACCTAGCAATTATAGACCGGTTAGTTTGACTTCAGTGGTGGGCAAATTAATGGAAAAGCTACTTAGAGATAATATATATAAGTATCTGGATAAAGAGGGTCTAATTAGGAACAGTCAACATGGATTTATGCCTGGAAGGTCATGTTTGACTAATCTTCTTGAATTTTTTGAAGAGGTTACTAGGGAAATTGACGAGGGTAAAGCAGTGGATGTTGTCTATATGGACTTCAGTAAGGCCTTTGACAAGGTTCCTCATGGAAGGTTGGTTAAGAAGGTTCAACTGTTGGGTATAAATGCAGGAATAGCAAGATGGATTCAACAGTGGCTGAATGGGAGAAGCCAGAGGGTAATGGTGGATGGCTGTTTGTCGGGTTGGAGGCAGGTGACTAGTGGGGTGCCTCAGGGATCTGTGTTGGGTCCTTTGTTGTTTGTCATGTACATCAATGATCTGGATGAAGGGGTGGTAAATTGGATTAGTAAGTATGCAGATGATACCAAGATAGGGGGTGTTGTGGATAATGAAGAGGATTTCCAAAGTCTACAGAGTGATTTAGGCCAGTTGGAAAAATGGGCTGAAAGATGGCAGATGGAGTTTAATGCTGATAAATGTGAGCTGCTACACCTTGGCAGGACAAATCAAAATAGGACGTACATGGTAAACGGTAGGGAATTGAAGAATACAGTTGAACAGAGGGATCTGGGAATAACCGTGCATAGTTCCTTGAAGGTAGAATCTCATATAGATAGGGTGGTAAAGAAAGCTTTTGGTATGCTAGCCTTTATAAATCAGAGCATTGAGTATAGAAGCTGGGATGTAATGTTAAAATTGTACAAGGCGTTGGTGAGACCAAATCTGGAGTATGGTGTACAATTTTGGTCGCCCAATTATAGGAAGGATGTCAACAAAATAGAGAGGGTACAGAGGCGATTTACTAGAATGTTGCCTGGGTTTCAACAGCTAAGTTACAGAGATAGGTTGAATAAGTTAGGTCTTTATTCTCTGGAGCGCAGAAGGTTAAGGGGGGACTTGATAGAGGTCTTTAAAATGATGAGAGGGATAGACAGAGTTAATGTGGACAAGCTTTTCCCTTTGAGAATAGGGAAGATTCAAACAAGAGGACATGACTTTAGAATTAAGGGACAGAGGTTTAGGGGTAACATGAGGGGGAACTTCTTTACTCGGAGAGTGGTAGCGGTGTGGAATGAGCTTCCAGTGGAAGTGGTGGCGGCAGGTTCGTTGGTATCATTTAAAAATAAATTGGATAGGCATATGGATGATAAGGGTATGGAGGGTTATGGTATGAGTGCAGGCAGGTGGGACTAAGGGAAAAAAGTTGTTCGGCACGGACTTGAAGGGCCGAGATGGCCTGTTTCCGTGCTGTAATGGTTATATGGTTATATGGGTTAGGTAAGGGAAAGCTGGGTGGCACTGTGAACTGCAAAGAGGATGTTAGGAGGTTGCAGGGTGATCTGGACAGGTTGAGGGTGGGCAGATGCATGGCAGATGTGCTAAAATATAGATAAATGTCAGGTTATCCACTTTGGTGGCAAAAACAAGTGGGCAGATTATTATCTCAATGGGGTTAGGTTGGGTAAGGGGGAGGTGCAGCGAGACATGGGCGTCCTTGTACACCAGCGACTGAAAGTTGGCGAGCAGGTACAGCCGGCAGTGAAGAAAGCTAATGGAATGTTGGCCTTCATAACAAGAGAATTTCAGTATAGGAGTAAAGAGGTTCTTCTGCAGTTGTATAGGGCTCTTGTGAGACCACATCTGGAGTATTGTGTACAGTTTTGGTCTCTTAATTTGAGGAAGGACATCCTTGTGATTGAGATAGTGCAGTGTAGGTTCACGAGAGTGATCCCTGGGAGGGCGGGACTGTCATATGAGGAAAGATTGAAAAGACTAGGCTTGAACTCACTGGAGTTTAGAAGAATGAGGGGGATCTTATAGAAACATATAAAATTACTAGACTGAGTGGGACCCGTTGGGTCCCATGTTCACAAGGGAGGGCTGGTCCCCCGACGCAGGGTGCAAGGCCACCAAATTCAAATCCATTTTCCTACCATTTCAAGCAGGGTGCAAGGCCACCAAAATCAAATGCAGCTTCATACCATTTCATGCAGGGTGCAACGACCCCACATTCAAATGCAGTTTCATACAATTTCATGCAGGGTGCAAGGCCACCACATTCAAATGCAGTTTCAAACCATCTCAAGCAGGTGAAACCATCATAAAACCACCATAAAACCACACAAAACACCAAACTCGCAGTTCAGTAGACATGTGAGTTGTGACCTCTCCCTCCCCCATCATGCAGAGACTGAGCCCCATCATGCAGAGACTGAGCCACACTTCCAGATTTTATAACCCCCTCCCAACGGAAAAGGTGTGGCGTTCATGACAGGAGAGAGATTCTTAACATGTTTAAAACACTAATAACACTTTTATTCTTCATTGATGGGAAGAATCCTCTGCACCTGCTGAGCGGAGGGGGACTGAGTAAGATGGCAAAAAATCACAAGCCGTAAGTGGTAGCATTTTATCTAAATTCAATATACCGTGCAAACAGGAAGTTACACAAAGCACCCAAGCCACCATTAGCAGTAGTGCCTTTTCACTTCAAGCCAAAGCACCCAAGCCACCATTTGCAGTAGTGCCTTTTCACTTCAGCTCAAAGCACTCAAGCCACCATTTGCAGTAGTGTCTTTTCACTTCAAGCCAAAGCACCCAAGCCACCATTCTTTTCTCCGTTCTTTACACAAAGACACCACTCTTCACCTTATGTCTTCATGTAAACCATGACAAGAACATAAACGTGAACTCATCTTCAGTATGTTAATAGCATGTGTATCACTTCAATCCACTTTTTCATTCCCTCCTTTATATAAGTTCATAAATACACTCTGATGGGCCTGTCCTACTTAGGTGATTTATCTGTCAAGTTGCCGGCAGTTGCCTGAAAAACTGGCAACTGGAATCAGAGAGCATCTTTAGATGCTCTCTGATGCATTATGTGCCTCATTTTGGAACATTCTTGCACCATATTTATGACCAATATTTCAGAAATTATTTTGGTTGAGTCAAGAGTAATGAGTGGGTGGAATGGGATTATTGGGGTCAGTGTTGTATACATTGTATAGACTGTCAGACACACACACACACACACACACACACACACACACACACACACACACACACACACACACACACACACACACACACACACACACACACACACACACACACACACACACAGCTTCCTTCACCAGCCTGTTATGCAGGCAGGGGACAGGGCAAGTGGGGGAGCACTGTCCGATTGAAATTCACACGGTGCGAAGCCAAGGTGATAACAGAAACACACTGCAATGAACAGGAAGGTTGGCACTGTAATTAAGATGGCTAAAGCACAGTGTACAGCAAGTCCTTTAAAAGAGGGGGGGAGAGAAGGAGTGGAGACAACTTTTAGGAAGCCAGAGATACACTGCTGTGAAGTTCGGCAGACATTCACATTACTGGTTGGTTATCCTTGGTTCTGAAAACTCCAGCTTATGTTTTTTTTTCCCAATGAGCCAATGAAATTCACCGGTCAGCACCGGCTACAACCTACGAGAACCTTTGACTTCCTTGCAACCCACTAGGACCTCATGGCAACCCACCTACAGCACGGAAATTCTTGCTACTCTTCATGGCGGCTTCATTCTGGTCGCCACTAATTTTTTCAACATGTTGAAAAATTTGCGGCGACCATAATGAGGCCGTGACTATTGCCCAGAATGCGGAAACTCCTCACAATCATCAAGGCGACTCCCCGGCAACCACCCACGAACATGTGGCGACCATGTGGTGGCCACAGAGTCTCCTGCAGTCGCCTAAATCATTTACATGGGTTCCGTCACAGTACATTTTTGTGCATTTTATAATATTTAGCCTGTTAATTCCACATATAGAACAAGTTTGATTGAAAATTCTGTTCATGGTTGTAACCTGCACCAGGCCTGTACGAAGCTTTTCACAAAACGGGGTGGCATGACAGGATTACAACATTTTTATGTGAAATAATGTGTGTGCAGCGCACATCACGAGCACAATGCACAAAGTCCCTCACTGCCGGGGTCTTTAGATGCTCTCTGATGCATTATGTGCCTCATTTTGGAACATTCTTGCACCATATTTATGACCAATATTTCAGAAATTATTTTGGTTGAGTCAAGAGTAATGAGTGGGTGGAATGGGATTATTGGGGTCAGTGTTGTATACATTTTTTTAAATCAAGAATTGAAGTTGTCCTTGTTTTAATAATCAAGTTGTACTGTTGTAAAATGTTATAAAGGAGCATGCAAAAACGGCAAATAAAATACTAAGTTTTTGCAGTAAAGAAAACCTTTTTTTAGAAAATGTTTCATGTGTTGATTTGATTGCCTGTTACAGTTAACCTGTGTTAGTGTGTGCAGTGCACCTTTCATGTTCCTTCTGACCTAACAACTTCACATCATGTCTATTTCAACATGGAATAGTGATGAGAATACAACATTTAGTTTGACTTCAATTTCGCTCATGAAAAATGAAGTCAAACTAAATGGTGCATTTACATTACTATGGCCGCTTTCAAACTAACCTTTTTTACTGTCATACTATTATAACAACTTTTAGTTCCATGATGACTCATAAGCAAGATCACAAATCACATTTTGAACTCTCAGACACAATGTGATTGTGAATAATTGCAGAGCTGCCAAGTTTCACCGAGCAATTCCGTATTTTGATGGCTGAAAATCAGTATTTTGTTGGGGAAATCAGTATTTCACACATAAATGAGACAGAACAAACTACACAGAAACGGAATTTTTGAAAATCAGTATTTTGCATGCAACCTCATGTATTCTCAAATATCAGTATGAATACTAAAAATCAGTACTACTTAATTGTGAAACCATTTTTGAAATGTGAATTTATAATTCTTGATTTTGATTCAATACCATATAAAAATATATAATAAAATAACATAACGTTCACAATTCATCATATAGCTTACCAAATAATCAAACGGGCTGGCATGATGCTGCATAATCATTCAGGTGCTTCTAGCAAATGGCACATAAAGGTGAGTAGCATGGTAAGTACAATTTTTAAAAAATCACTCAGTGTTACTATTGTTGAGCCATGCTGACTAGCATGACTGGAATGAGTTCTTAGTTCACTGTCAATCAGCACTCAGCATGCTGGCATGAAGCTGCAAAATTATTCAGGTGCTCCTGAATGTATATTGCCATTTACCAACAGATTGCATTTTGTCACAATTAGCGGTGAAGACTTTGTTAGGCGTGTTGTATGCTGTCAGCCCACATACAAATTATTTAATCAACCATAAACTTTCACAAGCTTACAATATGCAATGCCAATGATATTAATGCAGTCCCAGCTATCAACCACGGGTAACCCATTCACCAGCTCAAAACATTCTTGTGTTAATGCTGTACCGTGCTGCTTGGTGCTTGCTTACACCAATAGTCAATTTTATTCATCACATTCACCCGAAGGTGCAGTGAAATTAATTTGCCAGCAGCAGTACAATTAAAAAAGAACACACAATACATAATAAGATTTAACACAAACATCCACCACAGCATTCTTCACTGTGGTGGAAGGCACAAAGTTCAGTCAGTCCTCCTCCTTGTTCACCCATGATCGGGGCCATAAAACCCTCTGCAGTCACCGCTACAGATAATGCATCCCATGTCTTTATTGGCAGCAGTGGTTCACTGAAGTTGCTGGCAGCATGAAAGCTGGCCAGAGGTTCCTCGCACTGTACCTGTGCTACTCTACAATTAAGGGACCACTTGCAGTTTGGTAAGGTGTATACTTAGTTATACATTACAAATGATTAAGACATTTCAGCCACTTTGAACGGTAAATGTAAAATGTATGGGTTATGGAGTGATTGGACAAATAAGCATATTGTCATGCTCATATTCAGGTTGATGCATTGTGATGATGGCATATGTTAGTCACGAGGGTGCAATCGGTTAAAGAACCACTGGAATGATTACATAATTTTGTTGCCACAGGAGAATCATCAAGTGTGAGTAATGGCAACACAGAGTTGGTTTTGAATCGCACTGTATTATGAAATTCTGGTTAAATGGAACACCTAATATAAATATATGTATATGTATGTTGGTTTCATGTTTATTTCACTGGTTGCAAAATATTTGGCATAGCAGTGGCGAAAGATACATTCTCGCCAAAAGGAGAAGGAGGGTCTTTTATGGCTACCTCCATTTTGTCTCATCAATCGAGGCTTCAAATAAAGTCATTAAGAGGCTTTAAGTTCCTATTTTGTGATTATGCAAATTGATTCCCGATTTGTTGGGAATAATTATATAACCTTATTGGTTATTTTAAACTTGAATTTGCTTGTTCAGCCTGAGGCTTCGGAAATCAGATATTGCATGTTAAACTCAAATTTATGTTCAGCAGGTTTAACAGACTGCCCTAAGATTTGGGTTGTTACATCTATCCTATGTGTTCAAAGTGTTTGCATAGCACCAAACGGCTGAATTTTATTTTCCAGAAGATGAAAGAGTTTGTTATGCTTATGTTCCATGGAAAATGGTATTGATTGCTAATGTTTCGAGTTCATGCTAAATGATTGTCTGTTAATTATGGAGTTATACGGCCATTAATTGGCTCGATGAGCTTCCTCATTGAATTGGCTGTAGCAAACAAGACTCACTCTGTCGGGTCCACACCGGTTATCAAGGGGTAGGATATCTTCATCATAGGTTCCAGGACCAGTATAATGCCATATGCGATGTTGATATTTGTGAACACTATTTCACCAGGAGGCAGCAACTATATCCTTAAATTTGGCTGGAGTTTATTAGGTAGTTATCCTTCTGGCACTGGTTTAGTGCAGCACGTTCAGTCGCTAAATTGTGATGGTACAGGATGATAACATCTGTAAATTATAATATTATGTTATAAATACTTGAGCAGACCAGAAGGGGGTCAGGTCTCAAAATAGTCACAGGCATACCAGGGGACATTTGATAAGGTAAGCACACATGTATACAACAATATATCAAGGTCATCAAGAGCCTTGGAGTTCTGGACTAGCAATGTTGTTAGTCACAAAGGATTTGGGAGAACTTATTGTTCAGGCCATTCCAGATCAGGAAAACGGAGTTGTGTTATGTACTAATGGATTCTGTTTCCAGATCTCATTCCACCAGGGCTGCTACAACATCAGCAGCAAGGGTATTTATGTTCTGCTGGGTCTCATTGTTGCAGCTGGAGCATGGTCCATGGAATGAATCTCCAAACATCTGTAATGACCCATTGGTGAACCAGGAATATTTGTTAACTCTATTTATGTTCTGGTTATATGTTCCATCTGGGTGAGAGATGGAAATATTATTGTTTCATTTAAACAGCATCAGCATGTTTTACATCTATGTTATGACTGTATGCATTATGAATGTTTTCCCTTCATTTGTCAATGAAGCAGCTGTGGTTGTGTATACTCGTTTCACATGGCATGAAATCACAGAGCTTTGAAGTCTTCACGTAGTCACTCACGTGACTCCGAAGTAAAATAGTAAGATTAAATGAGAACTTACCAGTTTGAAGTTTGATCTTTATTTTATGAGGAGTCAAGTTGAGGGACTACGTGCCCTCCGCTCCCAGCCCTCATACATTTCATCTGGTAGTTCTAGTCTTTATTATCTTACCATTATACTTCAGTTACTATTTGCTGTGACTTCACACCGTTGCTTTGAAGATTGATGCACGAACGGCTGTACAGGGTTCTTCACGTAGTCCCTCAACTCGACTACTCATAAAATAAAGATCAAACTTCAAACTGGTAAGTTCTCATTTAATCTTACTATTTTATTTTGATACTATAATGCAGTGTAAGATTTGTTTCAAAGGTAGACACAAAATACTGGAGTGACTCAACGGGACAGGCAGCATCTCTGGAGAGAAGGAATGAGTGATGTTTCGGGTCGAGACCCTTCTTCAGACTAATGTCAGGGGAGTGGGTGGGACAGAGTTAGAATGTAGTTGGAGCATTCCTTCTCTCCAAAGATGCTGCCTGTCCCACTGTTACTCCAGCATTTTGTATCTACCTTCCATTTAAACGAGCATCTGCAGTTCTTTCCTACACATATTGCATGCTCCAATGCTAAATCTCCTCAAGGTATGTCTACTTTGAAGAAGTTCACCTCCTCTCTCCGATGAGAGTTCAGTAACATCCTCTCTCTCTGCTCCCCCTCTGTGGTTCCTCTTTCCCTCCAACCACGTCTTAACCCAGACCTGTTACTACAGCCATGTTTGTTTTCTCGGGACTTGCCCGCGCCTTCATCTTTTACCTTGTGGATTCCAGCTCCATTTCCAGACCTCCCAGTTCAGACCCAACCTGCACTATAGGTTCTGATAGTCGATATGCCATAGACCAGTCTCTGACTACATTCTATCTTTGTCCCGCCCACTCCCCTGACATCAGTCTGAAGAAGGGTCTCGACCCGAAATGTCACCCATTCCTTCTCTCCAGACCCGTTGAGTTACTCCAGCACTTTGTGTCTACCTTTGATTTTAAACCAGCATCTGCAGTTCTTTCCTACACGAGAAGATTTGTTTAATCAGGATTGTTGAAAGATTGCAAAGGGTTTGCATTTATGATACAAAAAAGTGATTCTGGTTTCTCCCACTGATCTTCCTTTGAGTTGATTTTATAAAATTGCCTTCTGTCAATCAACATTGACTTTCCTTCTTCAACGCCTCGCATTCCAGCTGAATAGGTCAATCTATGTATGAAGAACTATTCCTCTGGGATTCATCAAAAAAGATACACACGACAGCTTACACAGATATTTATCATGACATGTGTCATCAGTATTTAAGTAATTGTTCTAAATATCTTCACAAAGCCAGACAAAGGATTGACAGCTACCTGGGGATATTTGCTCAGAAGAAATGGAGGTGGCCATCTTTTGATAAATTTCGATCATTATGAATACATTAACATACCCAAATCATCAGCGTTTCTATTAAATAAGCGAGAATGAAATTCATTTGTATAGTTTAGAAATGTCATGATGTAGCAATGTTTTGTGTTAACAGTTTTAGAGTACTCTCAAATGTTTCTTTCTGTCATTGTGCTTTTGAGTGTTATGCCCTGTCCCACTTAGGAAACCTGAACGGAAACCTCTGGAGACCTTGTGCTCCACTAAAGGTTCCCGGAGGTTTCGGTCACTCTCCCTAATGGTGGAAAGTGGTTTCTGTGTAGTCGAGGCTTCTTCTATGTTCCTGCGATTTAAAAAAAACCAAAACCGGCCTCGTCTAAAAATAGGTAGCCGTTTGGTCAAAGCCAGTGGAGTGGGGTCGCTATTTACTTATAGGCAGTCGAAGCCAATCTCTTTTGCTGACCGGCTATTTTGATTGGCTTATTGGAGTTTGCAGCAAAGATCCTGTCGGATCTTTGGTTTTCAGGACCTAGAAGATCCGCCGGAAAGTAAAATGCCCACTATCTTTACTAAACTTCTTAAAACTGTCTCCACTCCTTCTCCCCTCTGTTCTCTCCCCTTCTCCCCCTTCTGTCTTTCCTTCTGTCCTTCTCTCCCCTTCTTGCCCATTCTCTCCCTCCTGCGCTTTCTAAAGGACTTACCGTGCTCTGTGGCAGCCGTTTACCTTCCTCTTCATCACGCAGACAGCACTCCTCCGCTTTCCCTGGCCCCACCTTCGTGGTGTGTTTGTGTCTGTGTGTGTGCGGTCAGTAGCAGAGATCCTATAGGATCTTTGATCAGTAGATGCAGCTCACACTTCGGTCGAGGTTTTCCAGGCAAGTGACCAAAACCTCTGGCGACATGGAGAGTAACTGGAACCTCCGGGAACCTCACGGAAACCTTGGGTGGGGCGCAAGGTCTCCAGAGGTTTCCGTTCAGGTTTCCTAAGTGGAACAGGGCATAAAACACATGAATTTACTAATGTTGTAACAGCGCAGGTTTCATTTCTATCCAATAATAGCTAACAGGGAATTTACAAATTCACTCCTGTTGACCTTGAACCACTTCATTCATAAAGGAGATGTACTAAGTGAATGGGGAGAGCTGACAAAGTTGCAACCTGAGGCAGCACAGGTAAGTCCTTCCAGGTGAGACAGAAGGTCCAAATGCACCTCTTCTAACCGCGTCTGCTGCATCCAGTGTTCCTGATGTGGCCTCCTGTATATCGGCAAGATCAAGCATAGACTTGGCAATTGTTTTGCTGGACACTTGCGCTTGGTCCACCGAGGCCTACTAGATCACCCGGTTGCTAAACACTTTAACACCTCTTCCCATTCCCATATTGACCTTTCTGTTCTGTCCCTCCTCCATTGACAGAGTGGGGTGGTAGATTGCAATCTTCACGTAGTCCACCCCGTTTTGACTAATGCAATCAACCTGATGTGCTAAAACAAATAGATGTAGTGTTTTGGTGTCTACAACTTTAGGCTGTGCATGCCACACGCAAGAAGAAAAAAATTGACAGTGAGGCCCAGTGCCTCAATTGGAGGACCAGCGCCTCATATTTTGCTTGGGCAGCTTACACCCCAGTGGTATGAACATTGACTTCTCTAAATTCAAGTAGCCCTTGCTTTCCCTCTCCCTCCATCCCCTCCCCTTCCCAATTTTCTGTTCAGTGTTACTGTCTCCGACTACATTTTATCTCTGTATCGCTCACTCCCCTGACATCAGTCTGAAGAAGGGTCTCGACCCAAAACATCACCCATTCCTTCTCTCCAAGGATGCTGCCTGTCCTGCTGAGTTGAGCCCATCCCACCTTCCCGAGTTACTCACAAATTCTCCCGAGTTTTCCCCTTGATAGCGAGACTGTAGGCGGTAGGAGTCGGTAGATATTTTGTGGTAGGTACTCGGGGATTCGGGCAAGTCGGGACGTTTTTTCAGCATTTTGAAAAATGTCCATGAGTTAAAAAAAAAATAGCCCTGAGTACCTACGGCTGGCATCTCAGAGTTTGAATCAAGGGGAAAACTCAGGAAAATTTGTGAGTAACTCGGCAAAATGACACAGGAGCTTAACTCCAGCATTTTGTGACTATCTATATTTTTCTCCAGTTTGGAACTGACTGGATTAGATATGACACTATTTCATTTGCTGCCAGATCCAACCCAATAGCCCCAGCTGTGTGGGTGAGGCACATCTTCTTATTTTACAAATGTTAATCGTTTTGCAGTGCATTTTTTTCATTTATGTGGAGTTTCTTGTCAAATGAGATGAACCCACATGGCAGGACAGATTTTTAATTTTAAATAGCCAGGAGCTCACCATTCCAATTAGTCAATTGAAACAGCAGGATGTTGCTTTGGTTTTAGAGGCAACAGATTCTGCAATGCTCTATATACTTATATCTGGTAGCCTTCTTGGCTTCCAAAACCTGTAGAATTGCTTGCATTTGACAGGTTTCAAGCATTTGCAATCCAATATGTAAGTAGACTGATTTATATTTGTATTATAGACTCATGTTGCAAAGGTCTTAACATCTGCAGTAGTCATTTGCAGTAAAACACCAATTCAAATGGAGTCAAATATATGGTTCGAATATGTTTTTTAATTACCACTTTTACTACATTTGGCACTCAAAATTGACCCCTATGAATCTTTATATAGTTACATAAGAATAAATTGTAACACAATTTCTCTGCCACTCCAATGATTAAGAATGAATGGAGGTAAGTTAGGATAAGGATCAGGCATGATTGCATTGAATAATTGAGCAGAACCAAGGAAATAATTGCTTTTCCTGAAACAGACCACATATGTTGGAAATGCAGTATGTACCATTCAGTGGAGGGAACAATATAGGTTTGTTTTGAACAGTCCTTTCTCATGAAAACCACATCACAAAAATAAAACTAATTAATGGTGTGAACATTCCAAATTATTGTGTAGATATCCACATTTCTTCAAATTTCTTCACATTTTGCTAGGAAATGATAAAAAACAATCTTCAGAACACTGAAGCATGTAACCATGTGATGTTATAATCAATTAAATTAAATGCCAGTTTCCATTTTAATGTTTTCTGCATGTCAACATGCATTTCTTGGTGCATGATCTTGATGTATATTGGGCTTCCCAAGAAAGGTAAATATTTAAAACTGATTCTACAAATGTTTCTAACCAATCGGTTAGAAACGAGGCATTTTGTGTTTATTGCTACAATAGAATGTCTAAACAAACATGGAAGACATCCACAATTCATCACCTAAGAAACAGAAACACAAAAATCAAATCCTACATGAGCTTCAAAATTACTCCCATTACTTTGCACACAACTGAGCAAATGATCAAAGCGGTAAGTCATATTTCTAGTGTGAGTATGCTTTGCATAAAGTAATGAAAGATATCCATATGCATCCTTTCAAACAGCCAACAGAGTAAGTGTGCAGTAAAACAATTGCAATTTGTGAAATATAAAAATGGACTTCATTGGAAAGAGGAAATAATCATGTAAAAATTGGAAAGAGGAAATCATGTAAAGGCAAAGTAATTAAATTCTGAAAACATTGGACCCAGTAAGAAAATGCACACAGTGGATAGGGACAACTATCGACCAAAACCTTTAAATCAGTCTGATCATAAAATTAGGGACTTTGGGTTTTTGTTTTGTCTTTTAAAATGTATTTAACTTTTTTTGGTTGTTTATTATGTTATCTATTGAGTTTGGTATTTAGAAACCTGCTTTGCTGCCACGAGTAAGAATTTCATTGTTTTCATCAAAATGAGAACATTGAAAAATTTAATATCTTGAAGCTAATGTTAAAAATTTAGTCATGTTAAATATAGGTTGAAATGCAATGGGAAGGTATTTATCCGGTCAGCGGAAAAAATGTGAGCAGCACGAGAGTGAAAATGAGAAGGCTGTGGCCTAGCGTTTGGAACAAGATACAAATTAAGGAGATTAAAGAAAGCCAACACAACCCTGCATACAAACAGACACGGGAACAAACGGAAGAGTTTTAGTATAAAACTATACCAAGTGGGACACGTGGGGGGGGGGGGGGGGGGGATTGGGGAAGAGAGGGAAACATACTACAGAGGGAGACACACATACTAACCACCCCCCACACACTAATCCCCCCTTGATATTATCTTATTATTAATTTCCTCCTTTTCCACCACCCTATCCACTTGTGAATAGCCCCCAACTGCGCAGGCATGGCAGGAGGGGGGTGGAGAGGGTGAGTGGGGTGGAGAGGGAGGGTAGAGGGAGGTAGAGATTGAGGGGTTTGGGGGGGGGGGGGGGGGTGAGCAAAGTCACAGGGGAGGGCTGGTTCCCGAGTGCAAAACTCCAGCACTCACCCATAGGTCCCAATACTCTCCACTCCCTAAAGAGGGGGGGGGGGGTGCAAGAGGGAGGAGAGGGCAGAGAGGGAGGGGGAGGACAACTTGTTCTATAAACTTATTCTAAAATTAAATAAATGATTAAAACTTATAGGACTTTGGAAATATAGGTTGAATGAGACGGGAAGATGTTTATCCCATCGAGGGACAAAATGTGAGTAGCATGTGTGAAAATGGGAATGCTGTGGCCAAGTGTTTTGGAAGAAGATACAAATTAAGGAGGTTAAAAGAAAGCCAACACAACCCTGCATACACACGGAAATTTAGAATGTTGGGAACAAAGGGAAGAGTTTCAGTATAATACTAGACTAAGTGGGACCCAATGGGTTCCAGTCACACAGGAGGCCTGGGGTGGTGGGTTGTGGGCAGGGAGGTGTGTGGGTGGGGTTGTTATGGGGAGGGGGGGGGGGGATGGTTAAGGGGAGGTGGTTGTATGGGCAGGCATGGAGGAGTTGTGGGGGGGAGAGGAGTGTGTGGGTGGGGGGAGGGGGGAAATGAGCTCACCGAAAAGATGGGGAAGAGCTATGGGCGAGAGGGGGGTATCATGGGGGAGGGGGAGAGGAGCCAGCTAGGGTAACCAGAGGGGCCAGCGAGGGGGACCAGAGGGGTAGTGGCTGGAATTGGCGCTGTGATGGGGTTCACAGCGGGTGCTGGTCGCTGGTTGTTCTCTGGCAGGATCAGCGTCTCCGCTTTCCATTTGGCGACATTGGTGACATCTCCGACTCCGGGCTGGGTCTCCAACTCTGGGCTGGGTCTCCGATGCTGGGCTGCGCCAGGCTGGGTGTCCGACGCTAGGCTGGGTTGGGTCTCCGATTCTGGGCCTCCCACGCTGGGCTGCTTCGGGTCCCTCTGAAAATTGTGTTGGAAAGATGTTTAGGGTCGAGACACTGCTTCAGATTGATAGTCGGGGGGGAGAGTCATGGGGATGACTCTTCCCACCACAGTCGCACGACCCTGCCAGTCCTAGAGCCAAGGGTTCACTCTGTAAATGGCCTAACCGCCAGGTGGCGCCACACAGTTTTTACATTGTGATCACATAGACTAGGTTGGAAACCCTTCGAGTAAAGTTACCCAATATTTAAAAGCCATAAATTAATTTAAATTCAAAGAGTAATACACACCCGCCAGATAGCCTTACCCTGTAGAATCCTTCAGCTCACCATGTTCAGAGAAGATTTTATCCAACACTGTTTCAGTGTGGATATTCAGATTGCTGTTTTCAAAGCAGAAACAAAATTCTCGGAGGGAGAAAGTAAAATAAATTAATTTACAAAAAGCAAGTTAAAAGCATTTATTGTTCCAGGCCCATTCTCAGTAGCATAGAAACATTCAGTTTTAATCAGTTCTCTTTAATGACCAAGAAGTGAAAAATCAAAAGATAGCACACCCACACATTTATTTTTTTTAAAAACTTATCTGAATAGAATCAGTAGAACATAGGTGCAGGAGTAGGCCAGTCGGCCCTTCAAGCCTGCACCGCCATTCAATATGATCATGGCTGATCATCCAAATCAGTATCCTGTACCTGCCTTCTCTCCATACCCCCTGATCCCTTCAGCCACAAGGGCCACATCTAACTCCCTCTTAAGTATAGCCAATGAACTGGCCTCGACTACCTTCTGTGGCAGAGAATTTCACAGACTCACCACTCTCTGCGTGAAAAATGATCTTCTCATCTCGGTTCTAAAAGACTTCCCCCTTATCCTTAAACTGTGACCCCTTGTTCAGGAGTTCCCCAACATTGGGAACAATCTTCCTACATCTAGCCTGTCCAACCCCTTAAGAATTTTCTAGGTCTCTATAAGATCCCCCCTCAATCTCCTAAATTCCAGCGAGTACAAGCCGAGTCTATCCAGTCTTTCTTCATATGGAAGTCCTGCCATCCCAGGAATCAGTCTGGTGAACCTTCTCTGTACTCCCTCTATGGCAAGAATGTGTTTCCTCAGATTAGGAGACCAAAACTATATGCAATACTCCAGGTGTGGCCTCACCACGACCCTGTACAACTGCAGCAGAACCTCCCTGCTCTTGTACTCAAATCCTTTTGCTATGAATGCCAACATACCATTCGCATTCTTCACAGCCTACTGCACCTGCATGCCTACATTCAATGACTGGTGTACCATGACACCCAGGTCTCGTTGCATCTCCCCCTTTCCTAATCGGCCACTGTTCAGATAATAGTCTACCTTCCTGTTTTTGCTGCCAAAGTGGATAACCTCACATTTATCCACATTATGCTGCATCTACCATGCTTTTGCCCACTCCCCCAACTTATCCAAGTCACCTTGCAGCCTCCCAGCATCCTCCTCACAGCTAACACTGCACCCCAGCTTCGTGTCATCCGCAAACTTGGAGATGTTGCATTCAATTCCCTCATCCAGATCATTAATATATATTGTAAATAGCTGGGGATCCAGCACCGAGCCTTGCAGTACCCCACCAGTCACTGCCTGCCATTCTGAAAATGACCCATTTACTCCTACTCTTTGCTTCCTATCTGCCAGCCAGTTCTCTATCCACATCAACACTGAACCCCCAATACCGTGTGCTTTATGTTTGAATGCTAATCTCTTATGTGGGACCTTGTCAAAACCCTTCTGAAAGTCCAGATACAACACATCCACAGGTTTTCCCTTATCCACTCTACTAGTCACATCCTCGAAAAAAATCTATAAGATTCGTCGGACATGATTTACCTTTCATAAATCCATGCTGACTTTGTCCAATGATTTCACCACTTTCCAAATGTGCTGCTATCCCATCTTTAATAACTGACTCTAGCATCTAAAGAGTTTTGAAAAATTATCACTAATGCATCCACTATTTCTGGGGCTACTTCCTTAAGTACTCTGGGATGCAGCCTATCTGGCCCTGGGGATTTATTGGCCTTTAATCCATTCAATTTACCTAACACCACTTCCCAGCTAACCTGGATTTCACCCAGTTCCTCCATCTCATTTGACCCCCGGTTCCCTGCTATTTCTGGCAGATTATTTATGTCTTCCTTAGAGAAGACAGAACCAAAGTAGTTATTCAATTGATCTGCCATGTCCTTGTTCCCCCATGATCAATTCACCAGTTTCTGACGGCAAGGGACCTACATTTGTTTTAACTAACCCTTTTCTCTTCACATATCTATAAAAACTTTTGCAGTCTGTTTTTATGTTCCCTGCCAGTTTTCTTTCATAATCTATTTTCTCTTTCCTATTTAAGCACTTTGTCCTCCTCTGCTGGACTGAATTTCTCCCAGTCCTCTGGTAGGCTGCTTTTTCTTGCTAATTTGTATGCTTCATCTTTAGTTTTGATACTATCCATGATTTCCATTGTTATCCATGGATGCACTCTTTTGCCAAACTGGGATGAACAATTGTTGTAGTTCATCCATGCAGTCTTTAAATGTCTTCCATTGCATATCCACCATCAACCCTTTAAGAATCACTTGCCAATCAATCTTGGCCAATTCACATCTCAAACCCTCAAAGTTACCTTTGTTCAAGTTCAGAACCCTTGTTTCTGACTTAATTTTGTCACTCTCCATCCTAATGAAGAACTCAACCATATTATGGTCACTCTTGCCCAAGGGGCCACGCACAACAAGACTGCTAACTAACCCTTTCTCATTACTCAGTACTCAGTCTAGAATAGCCTGCTCTCTCATTGATTCCTCTACATGTTGATTTAGAAAACTATCCTGCATACATTCCAAGAAGTCCTCTTCCTCAGCACCCCTGCCAATTTGATTCACCCAATCTATATGCAGATTGAAATCACCCATTATAACTGTTTTAGCTTTGTTGCACGTATTTCTAATTTCATGTTTGATGCCATCCCCAACTCCACTACTACTGTTAGGTTGCCTGTACACAATTCCCACCCCTTAGTGTTTCACAGCTCTACCCATATCGATTCCACATCCTCCAAGCAAATGTCTTTCCTTTCTATTGTGTTAATCGCCTCTCTAACCAGCAATGCTACACCACCTCCTTTTCCTTTCTGTCTATCCCTCCTGAATAATGAATATCCCAGGATGTTCAGCTCCCAGCCTTGGTCACCCTGGAGCCATGTCTCCATGGTTCTAACTATATCATATTCATTAATAACTATCTGCACATTAAACTCATTCACCTTATTACAAATGCTCCTTCCATTGAGACAAAGCCTTCAGGCTTGTTTTTACAACATTCTTACCCCTTATACAATTATGTTGAAAAGTGGCCCTTTTTGATTTTTGCCCTGGATTTTTCTGCCTGCTACTTTTACTTTTCACCTTGCTACCTATTGCTTCCACCATCATTTTACATCCTCTGTCTCTCTGTTCATGCTCCCATCCCCCACCAATATTAGTTTAAATCCTACCTGACAGCACTAGCAAACACTCCCTCAAGGACATAGGTTCCCTTCAAGCCCAGGTGCAGACCGTCCTGTTTGTACTGGTCCCACCTCCCCCTGAACTGGTTCCATTGCCCGAGAAATTTGAACTAGAGACACATGCATCTCACCTCTCTGACAAATGCTTATGTTACCATATTATCTTTGGAGTACACAAACAATTAAACAATTTGGAGTACACAATTGCAGATATTTACAAGTGCTTTTAATGCGACCACTTTCCCATTAAACAAGTGTTAAGAAGGGTCTGAAAAAGGGTTTTGGCCCGAAATGTTGCCCATCTCCATAGCTCCACAGATGCTGCTGCACCCACTGAGTTTCTCCAGCATTTTTGTGTACCAAACGAGTGTTAACGTTCCTGTTAATCCTCATGATTTGCTTTTTCTTAAAGCCAATAGGTGCAGGAGTAGGCCATTCAGCCCCTCGAGCCAGCACTGCCATTCAATGTGATCATGGCTGATCATGGCTGATCATCCACAATCAGTACCCCATTCCTGCCTTCTCCCCATATCCCTTGACTCTGCTATCTTTAGGAACAAGGTTTTAGTCTCTCCCTTTGGGGGGTACGACTTTTTCTTGTTGTGTCCTCAGTCTCCATCTGTGCTGAGGGCTAATGGCAGAGCTGGCGGCCTCGGAGGTGTTCCAGCGACGGACCCGGCTTCAGAGCTGTGCCGATGCTCCGGCGTTCCAGCTGCGGACCCGGTTTCAGAGCTGTGGGGTTCCAGCGTTGGACCCAGCTTCAGAGCTGTGGCGGGGTTCCAGCGTTCCGGCGACGGTGGTGGCCTGGCTTCAGAGGTTCGGCCGCAGGCCCAGTGGACGACAACATCGGAGGCCTGGATCGCCTCAGCGCAGAGGGAGAACAAGGAGGGAAGAAGACAATGACTTTAAGACTTTTGCCTTCCATCACAGTGAGGAGGTGCCTGGTAGACTCACTGTGGTGGATGTTAAATATGTGTTCATTGTGTGTTTTGTCTTTTATTAAGGCAACAAAATTTCGTTCAGACCGAAAGGTCTGAATTACAATAAAGGATACTTTACAAGGGGCCCCCAGATCCCATTGTATTTCTCCTTTTCCCAACTTGACTCCATTTAGATAATAATATGCCTTCTTGCTTTTGCCACGAAAGTTGATAACCACACATTTATCTGCATCTGCCCACTCACCCAACCTGCCCAAGTCGCCATGCATCCTCATCGCATCCTCTTCACAGTTCACACTGCCACCCAGCTTTGTGTCATCTACAAATTTGCTGATGTTACTTTTAATCCCTTCATCTAAATCATTAATGTATATTGTAAATAGCTGCGGCCCAGCACTGAGACTGTCTGCCATTCTGAAAGGGACCCATTAAGCCCTACTCTGTTTCCTGTCTGCCAACCAATTTTCTATCCATGTCAGCAGCCTACCCCTAATACCATGTGCGCTAATTTTGGCCACTAATCTCCTATGTGGGATCTTATCAAATGCTTTCTGAAAGTCCAGGTACATTAAATCCACTGGCCTTGCCTTGTCCATCTCCCTGCCTTCAGTCCCATCAGTCTATCCAACACCATTTCCTGTCTAATGTGAATTTCCTTCATTACCCTCGATCCTCTGGCCACTAGTACATCAGGGAGATTGTTTGTGTCCTCCTTAATGAAGACGGATCCGAAGTACCTGTTCAACTCGTATGCCATGTCCTTGTTCCCCATAATACATTCACCTTTTTCAGTCTTCTGGGGTCCAACTTTGGTCTTAACTAATTTTTTCCTCTTCACATACCTAAAGAAGCTTTTACTATTCTCCTTTATATTCTTGGCAATCTTACCTTTGCACCTCATCTTCTCTCCCCGTATTGCCTTTTTAGTTATCTTCTGTTGCTCTTGAAAAGTTACCCAATCCCCTGGCTTCCTGCTCATCTTTGATGTTATACTTCTTCTCCTTTATTTTTAAACTATCACTGACTTCCCTTGACAGCCACGGTTGCCCCTTATTCCCCTTGGAATCTTTCTTCCTCTTTGGAATGAACTGACACTGCACCTTCTGTACTGTTCCCAGAAATACTTGCCATTCTTGTTCCACCGTCATCCCTGCTAGGGTATATTTCCAGTCAACTTTGGCCAGCTCCTCCCTCATGGCTCCATAGTCCCCTTTGTTCAACTGTAATACTGCCACCTCCGATTTACCCTTCTCACTCTCACATTGTAGATTAAAACTTATCATATTATGGTCACTACCTCCTAATGACTCCTTTACCTCAGTTCCCTTATCAAATCTGGTTCATTACACAACTGAATCCAGAATTGCCTTCTCCCTGCTAGGCCCCAGTACAAGCTGTTCTATCACAGAGGCACTCCACAAAACCCCCTTTTTGGGATCCAGTACCAACTTGATTTTCCCAGTCAACCTGCATGTTGAAATCTCCCACAACAAACATAGCATTACATTTATGAAATGCCAATTTTAACTTTTGATTCAACTTACACCCTATATCCAGGCTACTGTTTGGGGGCGTGTAGATAAGTCCCATTAGGGTATTTTTACCCTTACAATTCCTTAGTTCTATCCATACTGACTCCACATCTCCTGTTTCAATGTTATCCCTTGCAAGGGACTGAATCTAATTCCTCACCAACAGAGCTACCCCACCCCCTATGCTCACCCCCCCTTTAACTCCATCTTTATACTCTCAATTTTTCAATCGCTCCCCCCCCCCAGAACGTTCACGCCCCCCCCCCCCCCCCCAGTTAAGGTGTAACCTGTTCCTTTTGTTGACCCAAGTAGTCTATAAAGCCAAATCCTTCCTTCCTGCATCAGCCCCCCATTCAGATCCCCATCTCCCTGTTCCTGCCCTCACTAGAACAAGGTACTGGAAGCAATCCAGAGATAACCATTCTTCCCAATGCCATTTGTGCCTATGTGCACAATTACTGCTGGCTGTTCACCTTCCCTCTCGAGGCTGTTCTGAATTTGGTTTGTGATATCTTGAATTCTGGCACCAGGGAGGCAACAGGCCATCCTCAAGCTTTGCCTGCCGCCACAGAATCTCCAGTCCGCACCTTGGACAATGGAGTCACCCACCACTATGGCTCTGCCCGACATTGGTCTCACCAGTCAAGTCTCATCACTAGGATTGGACCCACCATCCTGTCCACCACTCAGACTGGAAGTGTCGTCTCCCCCAACAGCTCCCAAGAAGGCATACCTGCTTTCATTAGGCACATCCACCTGAGTGTCCTGCACTCCACATTTACTCCCCTTTTTCTCAGTCACCCACCTTCGCTCTTCCTGTATCCTTGGCGAGACAACCTCACTGTAGGTCCTGTCCAGGAAACTCTTGTTTTCCCAGATGATCCTGAGGTCATCAAGTTGCTTCTCCAGTGCACCAACCTGGACACACTTACCACAGTTGTAGCAACCAGAGGCACCATCAGTGTCCCTGGCCTCCCACATCCTGCAAGCATCACACTAAATCATCTAACCCATCATGTCTTCACCACATTATGTCCTCTCCAACTTTCGGCATAGTCTCCTTTCCTCAGCCTCCCCGCCAAAGACTCTCAAGCCAAAGACTTGCACTTTCTCACAAGGCACTTCCTCAACAAGGCTGCTCCCCAACAGCAAACCTTGCTTATATTGGCTGATAAATTGCCCAATTTGCCGCTTAACCAATTAATCAATTTGCAAATTAAATTCCTCAGCCAATCACCAAACTCACTTCTGCCACTCCTGAACTTCAAGTGATGTTACCTTAGTTTCTTCCAGCTTTTCTTTCAAGTTTTTGGCATATCATTATAGTTTATTACCTTTACAAATCTGCTTTAGCAAGAAAAATAGTGAAGAAAGATAAAGGCTTGACTTACTTGCAGTACATTCTCTGTCTGCCTTTGGACTCTTGCACTAATAAAAGACCATGTAAGCTTGAGTGATAACTTTATGACTCTGAGAACATAATTCTGGATTAAACATTTTCAGAATATCATCGTTTCCAGTTCGTATTGGATCTGAGTACTTCTCATGAAAGGTCATCGACCTGAAATACTGAATCAAATTTTCTGTCTCCACAGGTGCTGCATGATTAGCTAAGTATTTCCTGCATTTTCTGTTTATATTTTAGATTTTCAGCTTACGCATTTTTTCTCTTTTCCTCTTGCATATGTATATTAGTTATTGTATCTCAAAACTCTTCAAGGAAAAAGAACCACTTGAGGAACAATACCATCAATCTGCAGCCATTACAGAACTTCTAAAACCAAATAATACCATGATTGCTGCTGAAACATAAAGGCAAGCAGAAAACACCTATGACTTTATTTCAATTTTTCTTCAGCAACATATAACTGCTCACTCACGATGTGTCAGCAGTCTGTCTGAAGAACAGTCTCAACCCGAAACGTCATCCGTTCCGTCTCTCCAGAAATGCTGCCTGACCCGCTGAGTTACACCTGCATTTTGTGTCGACCCTCAAGATGTGTCAGTTTTGGCTGGATGCTCAATGATGCAAAATAAAATTGCTTTCCAGGGATTTTGCTCTGAACTGAGTCCACATTTGATGAAAGAACTTATTTTTATTGAGGTTGGAATTTGCTTCTTCTTATAGTTTATAGACTTATTCAGTCTTTATAGTCATAGAAATGTACTGCACAGAAATGTGTCGGTCAGTGCATTAAGGCCATGCTGATTTTTTACTCATCTACACAAATTCCATTTGGCTGCATTAGGTCGGTATCCATGCCCATTTAAATTCCCGTTTAATTGCCTCTTAAACATAGTGATTGTACCTGGCTAACTTCCCTGTAGCAATTTGCAGATATCACCCACTTTGTCTCAAAAAACCTTTCCCCTCACAAATTCCCTTCAAAGCTTATTCCTCTCATTTTCAACTTTTTCCCTTTTCATTTTGATACTCAAGCATGGGAAAAAATATTCTGATTATCTACCCTTTCATTGCCTGCTATAATTCTATATAGCGCTATCGAGCCATCCATCAGTCTCCTTTACTCCAGCCAAACTCTTATGTCCCTGTTCCACTTAGGAAACCTGAATGGAAACCTCAGGAGACTTTGTGCCCCACCCAAGGTTTCCGTGAGGTTCCCGGAGGTTTTTGTCCTCCGGCAACCACCTTCAACTAGCATCGCAACCGGCTTTGAATAAAAAATTACCGATTTTTAAAACGGAAACCACTTTCGACCATTAGGGAGACTGACAAAAACCTCCGGGAACCTCCGGGAACAGCACGGAAACCTTGGGTGGGGCGCAAAGTCTCCAGAGGTTTCCGTTCAGGTTTCCTAAGTGGGACAGGGGTATTAGGAAATTGGGAGGGGCAAGTGGATGAAGTGTTCATGGATGAGTCTTTTGGGACCAGTGACCAATGGATAGAGAAAGGGCGGGCCCACGAGTTAAAATTCTAAATTGGGGCAAGGCCAGCTTTGAAGGTTTTGACACACATTCGCTCGAGTTGATTGGAGCAGGTTGGTTGAAGGAAAAGAAACATCTTCCCCTTGTTCCCCCCACCCGCACCGGGGAACAAGGGCTGAAGAGGGCTGGGCGTAGAGAGGGAGTTTGGGTCATGGGAAGAGGCGACAGCTGTTACGGGCCTTTATTAATATCTAGCGTTTAAAAGTGTTTTCATTTGAGATAGATCCCCCATTATATATATATGCCGACTTGAAATTTCACTAGTAACGAATCGGGGGATGCAGTTTTCCGGGGTGGGATCGTACCGGGAAAAAAAAACGTTATTCATTTACGGTTTAATCTTTATTTTTGAGGATTATGTTTATTAACAATATAGAAAAAGAAGAAATGGGATACTATTACAGGTTTTCCTTTTGTACAGCATCAAAGTAGCGGGACACCAAAGTCGACAGTTACTGAAGAACCACCCTTTTGTCATCTCCGTCACGTGACACTCTTGAGCTTGATCATCTCCATCATGCTGAGTCATGTCCATTACATGAGTATTTTATGCTCACAATGTGTAAAATAACACAACAATGACCATAATTATGAATTGTAATTGATAAATGAACAGTATGTTTCTGCCTATTCATCTGAAGTTAATATTGCTTTAGAGGAAGTTGGTGAAAAGTTATGTGATGGTTACCATTCTTGCTGAAAATCATCATTTTTTTCAGCAATAAACTGTTACGAAGGTTTAAAATCAATGCGTCAGACTGAAAAAGGTTTTTTTTGGTGTTGAGGAAGATACTCTATAATTTAAAAGTGGGACAAAAAATTGATTTTATATTCTTAAATCAGTTATATTTTAGTGTTGTTCATCATAAAAATGCGAGGGATATGACTGAATGCAATGGTCAACCTGGAAAAAGTAGAGGAAAAAAGGATTAAATTCCCTGAAAGATTGCGCCAAACATTTTTCCCGTACGAGAGATGTTCATCTATGTGAGACAACATTCAAAGTTGCAAAAACTTAAGTTTTACAATCGGGTTTCCAGAAACTTCAAAGTAGACACTTACTGAAGAATCACCCGTGATGTTCTATTGGTCCTTCAATAAAGGAACAGCATTAACAATCCTCCAGATTTCTGGCAATTTATCTGCTAACAGAGATGTGACAGTCTTCACCCGGATCAGAATTAACTCCTCCCTGCTTCTTATAGCAATCTGGTATAGATTTCATCTGAGTCTGAGGGTTCATCTATTATCTTAGGACATCAAACATCTCCTCCTCCTTTATACTGACCTGCTCCAGATTATCCACACAGCTCTCCCTGAACTCATCATCCTCCATGTATTTTTCCTTGGTGAATGCAAATAGAGTCATATAGCATGGAAGCAGGCCCTTCAGCCCAACCCATCCATGCTAACCAAGATGCCCCATCATGGTCACCATTGCAATGAACACCAAAAACTTAGTAAGGACTTTCTCTTACTCTTCAAGAAGAGTTGTAACAGGAATGCAAAAATAAGCACACAGAATATTTAATCCATTTACTTTTAGCTCTATATGCTAACCCCATAAAAATCACTAATTGAAAATTATTTAAGCTTTACTATCTGACTCATTACTCAATTCATTTTATGCTCATAAAAATCATTGCACATTTCCTCCTAAGTGCCAATGTTGCACAAATAGATGTAACTTGGTTATTCCAATATGTTAATCTTCAACCTGCACTAATGTCACCTCATCCTTTATAACCACTTCAGAATGTCAGCACCTGTCACTGTTCAGACATTTGCTATGATGTATCTTTATGTCACAGTTTTGACATGTTACTAACACTGACAAACTACAACACTCACATATCACCATGATGTAAGAATTATATGGGATTGTCATATCATATGTCACGGTCATTTATCAACATCATTTATCAATATAAAACTGTTTCCAGATAAAGCTCTGTCTTTTCCTCATGTTACTCCCTATTCAAGAAACTCTAATGCATTACAGGGGGTGGTGGTGGTGGATGCAGATACGTCAATGGCATTTGTCAGGATTTTAGATAGGTGCATTGACATGTAGGGAATGGAGAGGTGTGGCTTATGTGCAGCAGATATTAGTTTATCTTGGCATTATTTTCAGCAGGTAAAGTGTGGGCTGAACGGCTTGTTCCTGTGCTGTACTTCTTTATGTTCTACGTAAACTTCCTGTGTATGTGCTCATGTCCAGACACAACATTTTGTTTGATTTTGTCTTTCGTTTCTTCTTCTTTGGCTCCTTTTTTGGTTGGCTTTCTGCTTTTTCTTCAATAATTCTTTTGTCCAAGAGCAGTCCTAACAGCATATTCTAAATAAACTGGAAGAGAGGTCTTCGCTATGTTACTAAAATTAACCTTGGACGTTTTCTACAGTCCCCCATCAAAATGCCCAGTTGCTCCCTGAATACTATTCATTGAGATGGATATGGCCCAAAACCCATGGACATCATGAGAGAGTAGGAGATGGCAGATGTGGACGGGTTTACAATTTCTTACAGTCCTATAGTCCAGAGGAGGGCTCTGTGTGTACGTGAACAACAACTGGTGTATTAACACAGTGATTGTAGACAGTCACTGCTCCCCGGACCTGGAGTATGTGACTGTTAAATGCAGGCCCATTTATCTCCCTAGAGAGTTAAAGAAGGAACTGCAGATGCTGGAGAATCGAGGGTTACACAAAAAGCTGGAGAAACTCAGCGGGTGCAGCAGCATCTAAGGAGTGAAGGAGATAGGCGACGTTTCGGGTCGAGACCCTTCTTCAGAAGGGTCTCGACCCGAAACGTCGCCTATCTCCTTCACTCCTTAGATGCTGCTGCACCCGCTGAGTTTCTCCAGCTTTTTGTGTAACCCTATCTCCCTAGAGAGTTTACTGACATCATGATAACTGCTGTGTACATACCACCGGATGCTAATGCTTACTCAGCTATCGGACATTTGTAAGGTAGCACTAGCAGCCAGCAGAGCACATATCCTGATGCTGTTCACATCACAGCAGGGGACTTTAATCACGCGGACTTGAAGGCAATGCTTCCCAAATTCTACCAGCATGTTAAATGTGCTACAAGAGGAGCTAACACACTGGACAAAGTCTACTACAACATCAAGCTGGGCTACAGGGCTAAACCACTACCACACCTGGGCCAGTCTGGCCATATGTCCCTGCTTTTAATTCCTGCATATGCCCCCCTCAGGAAAACTGCTCCTACCATCACAAAGACCATCACAACTTGGCCTGATGGTGCCTCTCAGCAGCTGCAGGACTGCTTCGACAGGACCAACTGGCTTGTGTTTGAGCACCAGGGCCTGGAGGTGTTCACGGACAGTGTACTATGTTACATTAAAAACTGCATTGACACTGTCACAGTGGACAAATGCATCTGTGTCTACCCCAACCCAAAGCCCTGGATGACCCAGGAGGTCCAGCGGCTGTTAAAGGAGAGGAACACCACTTTTAGGTCTGGCGATAGGGCTTTATAAAGCATGGCCTGAGCTAACCTGAAGAGAGGCATCAGAGAGGCCAAATCAAACTACAGGAGGAGGATAGTGGACCACTTGGACAGTAACAACAGCAGGCAGGTGTGGCAGGGGATCCAGTATCTCACCAACTACAAGACCAACCTTGGAGTTGCTGAAGGTGACGCCTCGCTGGCAGAGGAGCTGAACTTCTTCTTTGCTCGCTTTGAAGTGGAGCCACCAGAGACAGCCCTATCACACCACATGGTCCACAGCAGCTTAACCCTCAAAATAGAGGAGCATGAGGTGAGGCGCACGCTGCGGGCCATCAATCCGAGGAAGGCTGCTGGACCCGACGGCGTCTCTGGACGCGTGCTGAAGGACTGCGCAGACCAGCTGGCTGGAGTATTTACGAGGATCTTCAACCAGCCTCTGGCCCAGTCCACTTTCCCACCCTTTCTGAAGTCCTCCACCATAGTCCCCTTGCCAAACAAAACCCACATTTCCAGGCTCAACGACTATAGGCCAGCTGCACTCACACCAGTGGTGATGAGGTGCTTTGAAAAACTGGTCCGGGGTCACATCACATCACTCGTGCCCCGAAGCTTTGACCCCCACCAGTTTGTGTATAGAGTGAACAGATCCACAGACGGCGCTGTAGCCACAGCCCTCCATGCTGCACTCTCCCATCTGGAGCAGCGGGGGAGCTATGTGCGGATGCTCTTTGTGGACTATAGCTCTGCTTTTAACACCTTCCTTCTCCACAAATTGGTGAACAAACTGGGGCACCTAGGACTTCCACACTCCATCTGCATGTGGATAAATAGCTTCCTGTCGGGTCGCAGCCAGAGAGTCAGAATGGGCCATCACACATCCACGGCCCTCAGCCTCAGTACCGGCTCTCCACAGGGCTGCGTGCTAAGCCCCCTGCTTTACACCATCTACACATATGACTGCATCCCCGCCCACCACAGTAACACCATTGTCAAATTTGTGGAATACACCACAGTGGTGGGGCTCATCTCTGGGGGGGATGAGTACGCTTACAGGGATGAGGTCAAGCAGCTGACAGTGTGGTGTAGAGAGAATAACCTGCTCATCAATATCTCAAAGACAAAGGAGCTCATAATAGACTACAGGAAGAAGAAAACGGACATTACACCACTAATCATCAGAGGGGACTGTGTGGAGAGGGTGGCAGATTTACGCTTCCTGGGAATTCACACTGAGGAGGACCCGACATGGAGCGTGAACACCTCTGCACTGCTGAAAATGGTCCAGCAGAGACTATACTTCCTGTGGGTGCTCAGGAAGAACAACATCACCAAGAGACTCCTGCTGTACTTTTATTGGTGCTCCATAGAGAGCATCCTAACATACAGTATATGCATGTGGTACACCAGCTGCACATCGGCCCAGAGGCTCTAACCCTATTGACAATGACCAGAAAATTGTCGGCTGCTCTCTCCTCACTTTTGAGGACCTACACAGTTCCCACTGTCTCAAGAACATTATAGAGACTTCCGGTGGCGCTGTGGAGTAGGTGGAACTCGCGTCAACCAGCTCCTTAAAAATTGAATTAAAAATGGGGGAAAATGGGATGATTTAAAGACACTCACCAGAGGAGAATGTGTGAGAACGGCACCGGCAGCTTTATAAAGGTGCGTGACGTCATCAGGCGCGCGACTTTACCGACGGTATGTCGACTCAACGAACCCCCACCAAAGAGACAGAAAGTGTGCCAAAAAAAGAAGTAGGCCCGACTGGAGTCTCGGCCTCGAGTTTGACTGCCTCCCAGGAAGATATCTCAAGGAGGAAATCCGTGATGGAAGATCTTAAAACTACTATTATGGGTGAGCTGAAAAAAATGAAAAAGGAGTATAAAGAAGATTTAAAGCTACTTAGAGCAGATATTGAATTGGTTAAAGAACAAGTAAAAGATGAATTGAAAAAATAAGTTATAATCACAGTAAGGACTATGATTGATAACTGGAAAACAAAGGCGGATGCTGCTCTGAAACAGCAGATGGATGAGGTAAATCTTAAAATCGGTGGGATGGAAGCGGCGGTTGATTTCAAGCTGGAAACTATTTTAAGATAATTTGATAAACAACACGAGGCAATAAAGGAACTGACCAGTATTGCTGACTCAAGTGCTAAGGAGAATGAGAAACTTCTCTCCGAGAACAAACGTTTAACAGACTTATTGAATAAAATAACTGAGAAATGTATTGACTTGGAGGGACGTCAAAGGCGCCAGAATTTGCGTATTGTTGTAGTGCGTGAAGGCAAGGAGGGAGATCAAGATCCTCGAGAATTTGCTACAATACTTCTAAAAAATGTTCTGAATTTGGAGCAAGCACCCCTACTTGGCCGAGTGCACAGGGCTCTGAGACAACGCCCAAAGACGGGCTCACCCCGAAGACAACTGATTGTGAAGGTGGTTTATGATCATGTCTTGGAAGATATGATGAAGATAATAATTTGTAAGAAGAATCTTTTTTATGATGGCGATAAGATCAGCATATTCAGAGATTACCCTGCGGAAGAGGCCAAGCTTTATTTACTGAAACAAGAAACATCCTCAAGAATATAAAGGGTCTGAGATATAGCCTGATGTATCCTGCCACACTACGAGTAAGCTATGATAATAAAGAGCATCACTTCATCAAGCATACTGAAGCACTTGAGTTTACTCGTAATATCGAGAAGAAATATTACGAGAAGAGATATGTATGCAAGAAAAAGTTATTAGTATTAATATTCGTCAGTCAGAAACAAGGGTATGAAATTGGGATAAATATGCTGAGGCATCTACCTCATTATAATCCACCTTAATATTAGAATGCAAGACATTAATATGAAAAATGGGGGTGATGGAATCACCTTCTGTAGTTGGAATGCAAAGGGAATTAACGAACCAATTAAAAGAGGTAAGGTTTTGGTACAGTTAAATAGAATTAAATCAGACATAATTTTTCTTCAAGAGATTCGCCTTAAAAAGGATGCACAATATAGACTAACAGCAAAATGGATTTCTAGAGTGTATCACTCTTCATTTACACATAAGTCCAGAGGGGTTGCAATACTTATTCGTAAAGGCATTCCATTTAAACATAGCTCAATAATAGACGATCCTGAAGGTAGATACATAATAGTTACGGGTGAATTATATTCAAAGAAGGTCGTTCTTATGAATATATATGGACCCAATTTTGATAATCCGTTGTTTTTTAAGAAAATATTTAACACTAATCCTATAGTTACACAACATAAATTAATAATCTGGGGTGATTTATATTGTACTTTGGATAATTATTTAGATAGATTATCAACCAAAAGGAAGGCTATATCTAAATCAAGCGAATTCATAAATTCTTTTATCAGTTCCGTAAATGTCAAGGATGTTTGGAGAAATGATAACCCCACTGGTCAGGAATACTCATTTTACTCTCCGGTATTCGGAACCTATTCAAGGATAGATTATTTTTTAATAGATTCAAAGCTAATCCCATTTACGTATGACTCAAAATATCATAATATTATTATTTTGGATCATGCCCCATTAACATTCAAGATTAATTTAAAGGGTATAACTAATAGATATTCTCAATGGAGACTTAACCCTCAAATATTAAATGATAAGGCTTGTTATGATTATCTGGTTAAACAGATTAAACTGTTTTTTGAGACTAATGATAAACCTGGAATTTCCTCATCACTTCTATGGGACACATTTAAAGCCTTTATACGTGGTGCTATAATATCTGCGCAGGCACACCTTAATAAGGAAAACAGATTCAGCAGTATTTGGAAAATGAAATAAAGCAATTAGACATTGAAAATGCTATATCACCATCTAGGGTGATATATAATAAAATAGCAACACTAATGATACATTCAAATTATGTTATTAAACTTTTCCAACAGACTAAACAAGTATATTTTGAATTCGGAGATAAACCACATAAACTTTTATCTCGCCAACTTAGAAAATCAGATGAAGAAAAAATGATATATAAAATCAGATCTGAACAAGGTGAAATACTAACTTTACCAAAAGATATTAATGATAGATTCCAGCATTACTATCAAAAACTTTATTCAACCAAACTGACAAGTCAATCTGATGGAATGGAAACATTCCTACATGAATGTCATATTAATGGATTGGATCAGGAAGGAAGAGATTTGCTAGATGCTGAAATATCAGTAAAATATATTGAGGAATCAATCAGATCATTAAAAAATGGAAAAGCTGCTGGCCCCGACGGTTTAGGTGTTGAATTTTATAAGAAGTTTCACGATTTGATCTCCCCACGTTTACAAACAATATATAAATATGCCTATGAACAAGGACAGTTACCAGAAACCTTAAATGAGTCTACAATTACACTCATTCCTGCATCCCAGAGTACTCAAGGAGGTAGCCACAGAAATAGTGGATGCATTAGTGATAATTTTTCAAAATTCCTTAGATTCTGGAGTAGTTCCTGAGGATTGGAGGGTAGCTAATGTAACCCCACTTTTTAAAAAAGGAGGGGGAGAGAAAGCGGGGAATTACAGACCAGTTAGTCTAACATCGGTAGTGGGGAAACTGCTAGAGTCAGTTATTAAAGATGGGATAGCAGCGCATTTGGAAAGTGGTGAAATCATTGGACAAAGTCAGCATGGATTTACGAAAGGTAAATCATGTCTGACAAATCTGATAGAATTTTTCGAGGATGTAACTAGTAGAGTGGATAAGGGAGAACCAGTGGATGTGTAATATCTAGACTTTCAGAAGGCTTTCGACAAGGTCCCGCATAAGAGATTAGCATACAAACTTAAAGCACACAGTATTGGGGGTTCAGTATTGATGTGGATAGAGAACTGGCTAGCAGACAGGAGGCAAAGGGTAGGAGTAAACGGGTCCTTTTCAGAATGGCAGGCAGTGACTAGTGGGGTGCCGCAAGGCTCAGTGCTGGGACCCCAGCTATTTACAATATATATTAATGATTTGGACGAGGGAATTCAATGCAACATCTCCAAATTTGCAGATGATACCAAGCTGGGGGGTATAGTTAATGGTGAGGAGGATGCTTGGAGGCTGCAGGGTGATTTGGATAGGCTGAGTGAATGGGCAGATGCATGGCAGATGCAGTATAATGTGGATAAATGTGAGGTTATCCACTTTGGTGGCAAAAACATGAGGGTAGACTATTATCTGAATGGTGGCAGATTAGGAAAGGGGGAGATGCAACGAGACCTGGGTGTCATGGTACACCAGTCATTGAAAGTAGGCATGCAGGTGCAGCAGGCAGTGAAGAAAGCAAATGGTATGTTAGCATGCATAGCGAAAGGATTTGAGTATAGGAGCAGGGAGGTTCTACTGCAGTTGTACAGGGTTTTGGTGAGGCCACACCTGGAGTATTGCGTACAGTTTTGGTCTCCAAATCTGAGGAAAGACATCCTTGCCATAGAGGAGGTACAGAGAAGATTCACCAGACTGATTCCTGGGATGTCAGGACTTTCATATGAGGAAAGATTGGGTAGACTCGGCTTGTACTCGCTGGAATTTAGAAGATTGAGGGGGGACCTTATAGAAACTTACAAAATTCTTAAGGGGTTGGACAAGCTAGATGCTGGAAGATTGTTCCCGACGTTGGGGGAGTCCAGAACAAAGGGTCACAGTCTAAGGATAAGGGGGAATTCCTTTAGGACCGAGATGAGGAAAACATTCTTTACACAGAGAGTGGTGAGTCTCTGGAATTCTCTGCCACAGAAGGTAGTTGAGGCCAGTTCATTGGCTATATTTAAGAGGGCGTTAGATGTGGCACTTGTGGCTAAAGGGATCAGGGGGTATGGAGAGAAGGCAGGTACGGGATACTGAGTTGGATGATCAGCCATGATCACATTGAATGGCGGTGCAGGCTCGAAGGGCCGAATGGCCTACTCCTGCACCTATTTTCTATGTTTCTATGTTTCTATGTTTCCTAAAGCAGATAAGGATCTGGAAGATCCAGGATCATAAACAGCAATTGCTCTTCTAAATACGGATCAAAAAATATTAACTAAAATTTTATCTCAAAGGTTAAGTTTAGTGATCAATAAATTAATACATCATGATCAAACAGGCTTTATCCCTAAACGTTACTCTACTTATAATTTGAGACGGCTATTCAATATCATATATTCAAAAAGAATTAATGATATTGAATTAGCTGTTATATCCCTGGACGCAGAAAAAGTATTCAACCAGGTTGAATGGCCTTATCTATTTAGGATAATGCAGAAATTTCAATTGGGGGACAGATTTTGTAAATGGGTTAGAATTTTATATTCTAACCCAACAGCAAGAATGTTAACAAATCAAATGTTATCACCAAATTTAATCTCTCTAGGGGTTGTAGGAAGGATGTCTGTTATCACCTTTATTATTCGCTCTTGCAATAGAATTGTTAGCCGAAAGGATTAGATCGGAACCAGAAATCCATGGATATAACACCAATACCACAATGAATAAAATATATTTATACGCAGATGACGTCTTAATATATATTACGAAACCAGAGATTAGTATTCCTAAGTTACTTAATGTTATAAATGAATTTAGTATGTTCTCAGGTTATAGAATTAATTGGAATAAAAGTGAAATTATGCCTATAACAGGAATAACATTAAATAAATCACAAAAATTTCTGTTCAAAATAGTTACGGACAAAATTAAATATCTAGGAGTTAATGTATCTACATCTTATAATTCTCTAGTTAAATCAAATTACCCCCAATTATTGAATAAACTAAAAAATAATATTCTATATTGGAAAACATTACCAATATCAATGATCGGCAGAATAAATGCCATTAAAATGATTTTTTTACCACAACTATTATATTTATTTCAAGCTATCCCACTATATCTTCCTAAAACTTTTTTTTAAATTGATTTTATTGTTAATAGCTTTATTTGGGATTATAAAAATCACAGAATAAGTAAAAAACATTTATGTAAATCTAAGATAAATGGTGGATTAGCACTACCTAATTTTTTATATTATTTCTGGGCGGTTCAGATTAAGAATATGAATTTTTGGTTGGTAAATATGGATCAGGAACCAGCTTGGTTAAAAATGGAAAAGGAAGATTGTTTACCTTTCGAGAAAAGTACGATGCTCCTTGCTCCAAGGGTGGTACAACAAAAAAAATTATAGGGAAAACCCTATAATTTTTAGCAATATACGTATTCGGAAACAAATAGTTAAGACTTTACATTTAGATAATATGTCGCTTTGCTTACCAATTATGAATAACCGTTTGTTTAAGCCCTCTTTATTGGATGGGGGGGTTTGGACAATGGAAAAAAAATAGGATTTATAAGGATAGAACATCTTTATAGGAAAGGGAAATTTCTCTCATTTCAAGAGTTGAAAGATATTTATGGATTGCACCCAAATAACTTGTTTAGGTATTTACAAATTAGAGATTATGTCAATTCAAACATGCAAGATTATAAAAATAGAGAACTAGGATTTTTGGATGAAGTGCTCAACAAGCACCCAAATACAGAAAAATTAATAGCATACATATATAATATCCTTTTGTACAGGAAAATATCAACAACAGAATCACTTCGACAAATATGGGAAAATGAAACAGGTTTATCTATATTAAAAGACACCTGGGAAGAAAGTCTACAACGTATACATCGTTGTTCGTTAAATGCTAGACATAACTTAATACAATTCAAAGTATTACATTGATTACATTATTCAAAAACGAAATTAAATAGAATTTTTCCTAACATACCTCCTATTTGTGATAAATGTCAGTACATAGAAGCTAATTTAACGCATAGTTTTGTAATATGCACAAAACTTAATAGTTATTGGACTGAAATTTTTTAAATCATCTCTATAGTTCTTAAGATTAAATTGAATCCTGACCCAAAGTTAATAATATTTGGTGTTTTAGATTCAAATCAAACATTAACAGTAAATCAAAGAAATTTTCTTGATTACTGTTTAATAATTGGAAAAAAAATAATATTAAAATTCTGGAAGGGACCATTATCCCCTACAATTAAAACGTGGACAGTGGAAATGTTGGAGATGTTGCAATTGGAGAGAATTAGGTTTATCCTAATGGACAAATATTAACTTTTTGAACAAATATGGTCTCCATTCACTGACTATATGAAGGGGTAGCTGGGCTCAGCATTGTAACTCAATAAGTACTCGGTGGTTGGATCAGATGAAAAGATTTAATCTGAGACCTGTGTACTCGTCTCTATATATATTGTAATTTGAAATTGTTCCATTCATTGTTAAGATGTATACTTCAATTTTTCTTTTTTTTAGTATAATTGTTTGCTAGTATTATTTTTTATTTTTATTATTTTAATTTTTTTTTTCCCTTTTTTTTCTCTCACATATAATCAACATCATAATCAATATTATTTAATCACACTCCTCTGATTAAACATCTATTATTCCTTTACTCTTTACTCTTTTCACTCAAAAAAAATAGAAGCTTATATATATTACTTTGTAATACTTGTATAACTTTGGAAACATGTAAAATGTGTATTTGAAAAACTGTTCTATTATTAGCAATATGTATGGTTTCTAATAAAAATATTTTTTAAAAAAAGAACATTATAAAGGACATTTCTCACCCCGGCCACTTCCTGCTTGAACTGTTGCCGTCAGGCAGATGGTAAAGATCAATGAGGACAAGGACAAACAGACTAAAAAACAGTTTTTATCTCACAGCAATAACTACACTTAATATAGCCACCGAATGAGCGCAGGTGCGCAACATACCAAATGGATTGTGAAATCGACAGAAGAATGTATGATTGTGTGTTTATGCTTATTTTATGGTGGTGTGCGTATCGTTAGCTTTTAGAAATGTGTGAACGGTGCACTGACTGGTTGGCATTTTAATTTTGTTGTACATGTTCACATGTTATAATGACAATAAAGATTATCTATCTATCTATCTATCTATCTATCTATCTATCTATCTATCTATCTATCTATCTATCTATCTATCTATCTATCTATCTATCTATCTATCTATCTATTTATCTATCTATCTATCTATCTATCTATCTATCTATCTATCTAGCTATCGTTCATGAGTGAAAGAAGGAAGAACATTACATACTTTGAATTTAGAGGAAGAAAGTGTCCAGCAAGCAGCTTATTTTGATCTCGTATATTACGCTGAAACAGTGATTAGTCAAGCTTTTGCTTAATTTTACTTCGGAGTCATGTAAGTGACTTGTGAAGATCCCGCCAGCACGCATGCATGACATATCGTTGCTCGCACTGCAGTCGACAAGCTGGGGGGGGGGGGGGGGGAGTGCGCTCCTCTGCTGGCAGCTTAAAAAGGACCACCAGGTAAGTTTTACTAACCTTGAGTTGGTTGGTCTTTGTACTTGTGTTAAATCCTTTGCAGAGACTCCATGGAGAGAACTCGGAGCAAAAAGAGGGCTGCTTTTAAGCATGCCATTGAAGACCGTGGGACTTCAGAGCGAGGTCAGCGGCCAACATCCCCGGAGCTGACCATTGAGTTTTCGGCAGCACCCATACCTCGGGCTGGGAACACAGCGCGGAAGTCGGCAGGACCCGACTCTCCATGGCTACAGTCTAGGAAACTGTGAACTGGCAGGAGGACCATGCGGGAGCAGGGTAGCCTTGAGCCCGACTCCCCACCGCTTCAGTCCGCACGACCGCGGACTAGCGGCCAAAGAGTGCAGAAATCAGGGAGTCCCGTTCAAACGGCTGGCCCCAACTCACCGCCTCAGTCCGGAAGACCGTGGACAGGCGGCTGGCACCGACTGGAGCGGCTGGCACCGACCTTCTGCCGCATCAGTCCAGCAGACATCGGACTAGCGGCAGGCCCGCGAGGATGTCATGTAGCCCCGCTGGAGCGGCAGGCACCGACTCCCCACCGCCTCAGTCTGGAAGACCGCGGACCGGCGGTAGATATACAAAGAAGTCGTGTAGCCCCGCAGGAGCGACAGGCACCGACTCTCCACCGCCTCAGTCTAGAAGACCGCGGACAGGCAGCAGATCCACGCGGGAGTTGCGTAGCCCTGCTGGAGTGGCTGGTGCTGACTTTCTACCGCATCAGTCCCATAGACATCACTCTGATGGGGTGTGGACTGACGGTAAAAGCCCCATTGATTCAGCAGAATCTGGGGAAGATGACCTGCCATTTGCGGATTGCAACAGTGATCGCATAGCCCGCATGGAGCGGATGATAGAGCAGCTGCTCCAGAGGGACCTACTCCAGCAGGAGCATGCGTCCCATGGATCATTCAGGTCCACGACAGGCCCCTTTCCAGGGCTGTCCAACATCTCTTCCTCCTCAGTAGGGAGCGCCAGAAGTCAGGGATTGCCTGACTTTGAAGAAGGGTTGACCGAAGACCCTAAGTTGCATGGGATGCAGGAAGAGGAACTTCTGGTGATGGTGTCAAAATTCACAAATCCATCCCAGAAAGGGCAACCTCGTCAACCACGGCTAGTGGCTAGTATCAATACCCTGACCACACACCAGCTTCAGGAACAGGTAATTATGGAGACCACAGGCACGTACCTGGCCCCGGAAAGTTTTGTGTCGTTGAATGTACCAACTGTCAACACACCCATATGGGGGAATATAAGCCCTGGGATAAGGGCACAGGAACTGAATATTCAGAAAATCCTCAAACTACTGACCTCAGGGATTACTGCGTTTGCCAGGTCAGTTGATGGTGTGGACATGACGGAAGAGCAGCAGGATGCATTAGCCCTGCTTTGTAACACGCAATATGAGATCAATTGCTTCAGAAAAAGCCCTATCTGGATCACGCTCAACCCCAAATTTGCGGGGTTGTGTAAAAGCTGTCACCAAGCGTGTTGTTTGGGGATGACCTGCCCAAACAGGTCAAAGACCTAGATGAGGAAGCCAAAGCGGTTGGCATGATAAAACTGCCTTCCTCTAGCAGGCCACCAGCATATCGACGGCAGCATCAATATGCAACACCCAAAAGGCCCCGGTTTCACCCTGGTACGGTGACGGGTGCAAACCCAAAGGTCGCGCCTCATCCACAGAGGTCTTTTTTAGGCCAGGGTCCAGAACGACCCCCTTGAAAAATGGGTCAACCCCACACCACGGCGCCACAACATCCCAAGAACCAAGGACGGAAGGCCAAGCCCCACCGGTAACCATGGAGGTAAGGGGGTCTGGTTCCCTTGGCAATTCTGCATGTTTAACCTCACAAGTGGGAGGTAGGTTGTGTCTGTTTGGGGATGCATGGAGTTCCATAACTTCTGACCCTTTTATATTGCACAGTATTCAAGGTTATGAAATTGAATTTATAAATGAACAACTTCACCCAGTGCAACATGTACCTAGCTGGAAGTTTGCGCTTTCTCAAAAAGAGAAAGTGGAAGGACATGCAGAACTATTCAGACTATATACCAAGGGGGTAATAGAAAAAACTGTACATGAACCTCTTGAGTTTGTATCCAACGTCTTTACCAAAACTAAAAATCATTCGTATTATAATTGACTTAACTCAACTGAATACCTTTGTGCAATATACCCATTTCAAGATGGAAACATTTGAAACTGCCAAGCAACTGATTTCCAGAGGGTACTTCATGGCCTGCATCGATCTAAAAGATGCATACTATTCAGTACCTATACGTAAAGAGCACCGCAGATATATTTGTCTGGATGGGGCAGCTGTGGCAGTATAGATCACTGTCTAATGGATTTACAACAGCTCCCAGGTTGTTTACCAAAATATTGAAACCAGTATTGGCATCTCTACGGAGATAAAAACACATGGTCATGGCCTATCTTGATGACATACTGATTGTGGGGAAAACTTTGGAATTGGCTAAATTAGCTGTGACAGCCACCAAGCCACTATTCCAAAAGCTGGGGTTTGTCATCCATCCAGACAAATCCAAATTAGCGCCTACTGTCGTTATGGACTATCTGGGATTCATGATTAACACTAATCATATGATTATTACTTTCCCAGATAACAAAGCGGCAGATATTATAGAGGCATGTAATAGCCTTCCTTGCGCCAGGAAACCGACTATTCGACATGCTGCCAAGGTAATTGGGAAACTTGTAGCTACATTTCCAGCTGCACGATTTGGACCATTGCATTATCAAAACTTACAAAGAGCAAAAATCTCAGCACTAAAAACTAATGCTGGGCATTTTGATAGACCTATGCAGCTACCAACCAAAGCAAAAAATTAGCTACGATTGTAGATTAGCGGCATCCGAGATTGTTTTAATCACATCGTAGTTACAAACCCTTCAGTCGTGTTGCAAACTGACGCCAGCGCTCACGGCTGGGGAGCTACCGACACCACGTCCAGTTGTGGCGGCAGATGGGATTTGCACGAATCTACATTTCTCCAATCATGAGGTATCAACTATTTGGAAATGCTGGGAGCATTTCACAGACTACGGGCTTACTGTACAAATATGCATCATACACGTGTTCGTCTACAAATAGACAATACCACAGTGGTGGCATATTTAAACCATATGGGTGCTATCAAGTCGACATCTTGTGACGAATTTGGCACTGGTGCATTGAAAGAGATATTTGGATTTCAGCTACTTACCTTCCGGGTAAGCTTAATACAGTGGCAGACGCCAGGTCACGAAAATTCAATGACAACACCAAATGGATGTTGAACCCCCAAATATTTGCTAACATTATAGCTCAATATAGAACACCAGATATCAACCCCTTTGCGTCCAGATTGAATGCATCAGATACCAACATATGTCTCTTGGGAACCAGACCCTGGGGCAGTAGCGATGGATGCTTTTTCGCTACAATTGTTCTTCGATGCATTTCCCCCTTTCTGCCTCATCAGTCAGGTATTGCGGAAAATCCAGTTAGATTCTGCATCAGGAATACTGATAATACCTGACTGGCCCACACAGCCATGGTTCCTAGTGGTCCTCGACATGGTGAAGGAACCATGGGTGCAGGTTCCTAAATGCCCGAACCTCCTGACACATCCCATATCAGGCGAGAGTCATCCATGCCATGGCCATCTGAACCTGTTGGCTTGCAGGTTCTGAAGAGACCTTTGCTGGAATTCGGGCTGTCGAACAGGACCATGGACATCATCACGGCGTAGTGCAGAGAGTCCACAAGGAAGCTGTACCTTACCCATGTAAGGAAATGGGAGGTCTTCTGTTCCAGGACTAATATCACCTATGACTCTGCCACTATCACAGATGTGCTGGAATTCCTCGCGGGCCTTCGCTATGATGAGGGCCTCAGCTACAGTGCCATCAATAGTGCCAGGAGTGCATTATCGTCCTACCTCAGACTTGGAGTGGGATCTCATCCGTTGGTGTCGAAGCTTATGCAGGGTATTTTTAATTCCAGCCCTCCAAGACCATGATACACTATGACTTGGGATATAGGGGTAGTGTTGTCCCTACTCAGGAGTTGGTCACCAGTTTCGGTACTCCCACTGGGAAAACTCACCTATAAAGTGGTGATGCTGATGGCACTTATTACAGCTCAGCGGGTCCAGACCCTCCACAAACTGAAATTGGACAGGATGGTCTCGACCCCCATCAAGGTAACCTTTTTCATTAACGAGTTACTAAAACATCATAGACCTGGAACAACCGGTCTTAAATTGGAATTCCACGCATAAACCATTGATGTACGCCTCTGTATAGCCACCCATCTCCGACATTATATTAATGTCACCCAAAATTTAAGGGGAATGGAAACAGGTCTATTTATCAGTTTTAAATGCCCACACTACAGGGTAACTGTGCAGACTATTTCCAGGTGGCTCAGGGTGGTGTTGGGTGCAGCAGGGGTAGACACTTATATTTTTTTAAATCACATTCTACCAGGGCTGCGTCCACATCAGCGGCGAGGACCATGGAGGCACCCATGAACCATGTCCTCGCAATAGCATGCTGGGCCAATGAAGGCATGTTTCAACGGTTTTATAATAAACCTGTGGCCACTCCCACTACGTTTGCAGATACCTTTTTTAGTTCTGTTCCCTGATCCGTCCCTGAAGTCAGGGTTTTTTTGTTTGTATTAATAAATACATTATTGTTTTTCAGCTCTGTTTCAAGTCTGAAATACGTTAACATACTTCCTCCATCAGTTATTATGGCAGTGTGTGAGCATGGACGTGGTTCCAGGGCATTAAATCACAGAGCTTTGAAATCTTCACAAAGTCAATCACGTGACTCCGAAGTAAAATAGTAAGATTAAACGAGTACTTACCAGTTTGAAGTTTGATCCTTATTTTATGAGGAGTTACAATGAGGGATTTTGTGCCCTCCGCTCCCAACCCTCTATCATAAGATCAACTGGTATATGGGTTTCTCTTAATCTTACTATCTCCAGTCAGTTCTGCTATCTGTGATTTCACACTGCTGCTTTGAAGAATGTCACGCATGCGTGCTGGCAGGGTCTTCACAAAATCCCTCATTGTAACTCCTCAAAAAATAAGGATCGAACTTCAAACTGGTAAGTTCTCATTTAATCTTACTATTCTTGTCCTAAATCAATTATGGATTCCTATTTTTTACTTCAGTCAATACATTTCTCGTGCTGCAAAGACTGACTCATTACTCAATCCTAAAACTACAAAACAGAATGAGATTCCAGCAGGGTCAAAATGAAGGTTAAAAAATCCTGTGAGATCATTACCAATGAAAAGAGGTGAATCCAGGCCTTGATTTGCACTTCTCTGTTTCAATTGCCCTTTGCTTCTCTCCTTCTTCTCATCTCTGTGCTTGAAATCTAATCATGAAAACATGTGCAGGAGACATCTAATGAGCTAAAAATTATGCCAAGCTGAATGGTTCGGAGTGTTGCACAGTACTGATTCATGCATCCACTTGCAGCAACTTTGGAAAACTGAAAATAATTATTGAACTTCCATTTGAATTATAATGTCAATGCTAAACTAGATTTACAAAGTAAGTGTATGGTCCTCGGGCCTGCCTTTGTGAAAAGCAAATACACAGATGTTTTGAGAAATCAGTTGTTCTTGCTACATTCTCAAAAGAACAGTTTGAAGGAGAGTTCAGGATATTCACGTAGGCTTTATGTGTGCACTTGTCTCCTGGTGCCTACGATTTGGATTACAGGTGTCAGAAAACCAGTGCTATATGAGTGTACTCCCTTAATTTACCTTTATCAAGTTCAAGTTCAAGTTCACATTTATCGCCACATGCACCAATGGAGGTACAGTGGAATTTGACTTACCATGCAGCCATACAAACAAAAGAGCACAATACACAATAGAATATAACATGAACATCCACCACTGTGGAATCAACATTCTTCACTGTGGTTGAAGGCAATAACTTTGTCAGTCCTTCTCCTTTGTTTATCCGTGGTCGCGGCCATGAACCATCCGCAGTCGCTGCTATGGATGGCCCGATGTACAGGCCCTCTTGTCGGGATGCTCGAAACTCCGACGTCGGGAGGTCCTGAATCGGCTGCTTCCTACCGGATCCCAGGGCTTCACGATGTTATAGGCCGCAGGCTGACGGTCGGAGCTCTTAAAGTCCATACCACGCCTGCGTCTAGAAGCTCCGCAGACCGCGGCTTCAGTATGTTATAGGCTGCAGGCCAGCGATCAACGCTCTTAAAGTCCATGCCGCACCCACGGCTATAATCTCCGCAGACCGTGGCTTCAGAATATTATAGGCCACGGGCCTGCGATCCGACCACTTCTTCTAGCGACCCCCGGCAAGGGATCGCCCGGCTCCACGATGGAAAGTCCGCGCTGCGCCCACTGCTGTAGCTCTGGACCTGATTCCGCGAAAGGCCGCACCAAACCAAGTTGTTAGGCCGCGAGGGAGGGCGAAATGCAACTAGGAGAAAAGTCACATTCCACTGAAGTAAGTGACTAAAAAACAGTTTCCCCAAATTCCAGCCTCCACTCCCCCACACTAAACACACTTAAGCACACTAAAACACACTTTTAGACATACTAAAAACAAAAGAAAGTGGAAAGGATGAACAGTTGCAGGCGAGGCTGCCGGCTCGTGGTTTCAAAATATATTTATTTGTGGAATAAATTGTGGAAAGGGGCAGGATTGTAGGAAATATGTGTGAGCATCAGGGTGGGGGGGGGGGGGGGGACACGAACGGACAGACACAGGAGAGAGGGAGAAGGGGAAATGTTACTTAAAATTGGAGAAGTCAATGTTCATACCATCGGGTTGTAAGCTACCCAAGCGGAATGCGTGGGTTTGTTCCTCTGGTTTGCACATAGCCTCACTCTGGTAATGGAGAAGGCCCAGGACTGGAAAGTCCATATGGGAATGGGAAGGGGAATAGCTAGCCACCAGGAGATCCTGCAGGCCTTGACCAAGCGCAAGTGTTACCTTGATTATGCTTGGTCTTGCTGTTGTAAAGAAGGCCACAACAGGACCACTTAAGGTGGTAGATAAAATTTGAAAAGGTGCATGTGAACTCTATCTAATTGGAAGAGCTGCTGCAGTCTCTGGATGGATGTAATGGTGGAAATGTAGGGGCAAGTGTCACATCGCCTGTGGTTGCACGGCTATGTACAGTAACTAAGTAAGTGTAACTAACAGTAACAGTGGTTTGGATGGGAAGGGATCAAGGAGTTGCAGAGGCAGTGGTCTCTGTGGAAAGTGGAAAGATTTGATGGGAAGATGTAACGTGGAATCACAATGAGGGTGGCAGAAATGTCAGAGAGTGATGTGATGGATGTTAGGCGGAAAAGGTGAGGACCAGGAGAACTCTATCCTTGTTCTGTCTGGGGGAGGGGAGGTGTGAGAGCAGAACTGAGGGGCATAGAAGAGACACCGTGGAGCGATCCAACCACAATAGCAGGGGTGAAACCATATTTACTGAAGAAAGAGGGGAAAGCCTAATTTCCAGGCATATGCGGCAGAGAATGAGAAATTGGGAGTAAGGTTTGGCATCTCTGCATGAGGTAGGGTGGGAAGAAGTGTAGTCAAAGTAACTGTGGGAGTGAGTAGGTTTAGTTTTAGCTTAGTTTAGTTTAGAGATACAGAGCAGAAACAGACCTTTCAGCCCACCAAGTCCACACTAGGGACTATTTACAATTATACCAAGCCAATTAACCTTCAAACCTGCACGTGGGAGGAAATTGGAGATCCTGGAGAAAACGCACGCAGGTCACGGGGAGATCGTACAAACTCAGTACTGCCAGTATTTGTAGTCAGGATCGGACCAGATCTCTGGCTCTGTAAGGCAGCAACTCTTCTGCTGTGCCTCCATGCTGCCGTACATCATTAGGTTTGCAGTGGACGTCAGTCGATAAGTCTGCACTCGTGATGGAGAGAGAATCAAGAAAGGGGAGAGAGGTACCAGAGATAGTCCAAGTTAATTTGAGGGCAGGGTGGAAGCTAGTAATTAAAATGATAAGATAAACATGTTCTGCACAGGTGTAGGTGGCAGCTCTGACGCAGTTATCGGCTTAGTGGAGGAAGAGTTCTGAAATAGCCATTCCATTCATCAGTAATTCCAGCAGAAGACTTTGCCAAGTTAGTCTCATACATATCCAGTTTCACATCCTGTTCTGAAATTGATGTCTCAACTTTACTGTCTTGTTGACTGCTTGCAGGCTTACATACTCTGGATAACTGCTTCTTGATGTCACTTGTTTTCATTGAGCTGTCAACACTGAAACCTAACACAGGAGTCAACATCTCCATTAATATGTCCATATCTCTATATTTGCTTTTGGCTCTAACATAATTGTTTTCAGTATGTTTTTGAGATTGGAGGATGGAAAGTGTAATCCCACTATTTTTATAAAGAGGGAGGGAGAAAAGAAAATAACTGGTAACTAACATTAGCCATCAATTCTTCTTCCTCATGTCTGGCCATCTTCTATATCACGTATTTCCGGTCGGTCAGAGACGGTTGACGGTTTGTGGTTGCAGAATTGGCTACTTCAGTCAGTCACTGTGGTACAGTTCCTGTCGGCAGCATTGCCCAGGATGCGCGACATGGACGCTTCTGCTTGCATCCCAGCCATCAATGTAATGCTACAGCCTGTTATAAAGAATGAGATAACAAGACAACTACATGTCATCAGTGGATTTTAGTAGGACAAAATGTGGATTTTTAGAAGTGAAATCTTGCTTGGAAAAACTACTGAAATCTTTTAAAAATCTATAGGGTAAGATGTGATATACTTAGATTTTGAGAATGATTTGGTAAAATTACACATAATGTTTATGGTGCATTGGCATGGATTGAAAATGATATATTTTTTAATGTAAATGGCAATAACTAATTGGGATAACTGCATGGATAAGTGTTTGTCTCACCATTCATAATATATATCAATGATTGGAATAGGAGAATAAAATGGAATATTTCATAGTTTGCTGGCAACACTAAACTGGTTGAAGTTATGAATTGTGAGGAGGATTTAAAGCGGTTTCGTGATTCAGCCAGATTGAGCATGTGGGCAAAAACATGCCAGGTGTAATGTAGATAAAAGTAAAGGTATCCAGTTCAGTGGAGAAAACATGGCAGCATATTATTTAAATCTGTTAAATTGGGAAATATTTATATACAAGGAGACTTATGTGCCTTTAGACATGTATTTACTGGCTAATACCTTCTCCAGGGCTTTGCACCAATTGCAACATGAGGCCATTCAATGGGCATCAAGAGGCTGGAGTGCTCTCATATTGTACAAAGTAATGCCTGCACTCACATGACCTGCAGTAATCCTGTCTTTTTTGCATTTATGTGACCTACTGGTTTACAGCCAGACCTATTTGTAGCCTCCACATGAGTTGGCATCGTGGGAGATTATCATGCCTTCTTTATGGCCTTGCATTCCAAATCAACATTGGAACTATGCCCCGAGTGAAGCGGTTTTATCCTTCCACACTGATGGCTATTTCACATGCTCCTTTCAATCGAAGTCCATTGCAATAAATAGTTTCCACAAATCAAGCAATCCTACAAAGGCCAACTATAATAGTGTGGAATTTATATATATTTTTACCTGTACCTTAAATTCAGTCTGCTTTCCCTCAAGCAACAGAAACAACAAATGGCAGAGATTGCACATATCAGTTTGCTCACCAGTACCTTGGGTTTGTGGATAGCTTTCCTCCACTCTAGATTTGCAGGTTGTGAGTCCTTTGATGAGGCCAATGTGAGAATCACAGTTCATTCCATTAAAAGGTCTTAAAAATATTCCAAATGATTTTTCTCCTGTCTGAGTGATCATGGGGCCTAAAATTCCCAGTTAATGGGGCTGTTACATTTTTTTCAAGGAAACCCTGAGCACTCTGCATGCCTCCGCATTACCTAGTATTACCCATTACATGTCTGGTAATCTCTTCCTGTGACAGTACTCAAAATAGACTGTATGTTTCGAGTGAGTGACATGGTTCACTCAATGGAGTAGGGTGCCATTAGTACCCTAATCCTGGGGAACATGACTTGGGAAGGGAAACTGACATTGCTTACCTTTCCAGTGAATTTGAAGGATTTTGTAATGTTGCAACGTCTGCTATATAAATCCTGCTATATAAATCCAGGTGTCAGATGCATGTAAGAAGCCACAGATCATTGCTCCCTGGTAAACTATGTGTTTCTTCAAACATCCTTTTCCTCATTTGACCAAAGACCGTATATGTTAATTGAAGACAATGACAAATATCATCATCGATTCCCGCCTCTGCTGAGGAGTGGCTCCCGCGGTATACAAAGTGGTCTATGTTTCCAAGAGTCCTGATGTGAACCAAAACAGTAATTCTCAAATAACAGAAGTGCCTGGAATAACAAGGTATCAAAGTCAAACCACATGGTATAGGTAAGTTTTGAAAATGGTATATTTGCACATTTAGGAGTTTGTGGCTAATGCCTGAGAGACTGTTCTCCTTGTTCTCCCTGTCATTTGGACAGAGGAAAGCAGACAAGGAGAAGATCACTATTATCTCTTCCAATGTTTCCCACAATTTCATAGAAATAGAAAGGCACAAATTTTAGATGAATGTCTAAATAAACATCCAAATACAGAAAAATTAATATCATATATTTATAATATTCTATTGGAAAATGATGTACCAATGACAGAAACATATAGGCAATCATGGGAAAACAAATTAGGTCAAATAATTAGACCAGAAATATGGAATGAAAGTTTACAACATATACACCACTGTTCGTTAAATGCTGGACACACTTTGATACAATTTAAAGTACTACATAGGTTACATTATTCAAAATCAAAATTACATAGAATTTTTTCAAATATACCTGCCATATGTGATAAATGTCAACACTTAGAAGCTAATTTAACGCACTCATTCACAAACTGTATAAAAATGACTAACTTTTGGACATAAATTTTTAAGATAATTTCGAATGTTGTTAATACAAATTTGCTTCCTGACTTAAAATGAATAATATTAGGAATATTAGAAACAGATCAATTAATAACAATGAATCAAAGAATTTTTATCGATTACAGTTTTAATTGGGAAAAAACTAATATTGAAATTTTGGAAAGGTCCTACATCCCCCACAATCAAAATGTGGATCACTGGAATGTCGGAGACACTTCATCTGGAAAGATTAAGACTTGTCCTTCTGGGCAAGTTGGATCAATTCAGAGGGATATGGTCTCCATTTATTGAATATTTAAAGGGTCAAAATGGTTCGGTACGAGAACCGGACTGAAGCCTGAATTAAGAAATAGCTGAAGATTTACATATAATAACCCATGGATATATCTCCAATGATGTATAAAATGCTTAATACTCATTCATCTTTCTGAATCTCTATTTTTATTTTATTTTTCTCTTTTACTTCCTATCTATATTAAAAATGAAATACTCATAGAAGTACAAATTAGAAATAATTGTTAATATTAATAATATTAAGAATGTATATGACATGTATATTCTTATCTTGATATGTACTTACTTCTAATAAAAATATTTAACAAAACAAAAAAAAACAAAAACAATTTCAGATGAATGTAATGCACAGAACAACGGAGACAGATAAATGGTAATGATTAATTAATTGACAGAGAATTGGCAAAAAACATCTAGAATCCTTTACAAATAAATTAAATACTGGACATTTAGAGAATCACAAGACTAAATGGGACCCATTTGGGTCCCATGGGAGGGCTGGTCCTCCAACACAATATTCCATCTCTCCACCAATTCCAATATTGGTGGCCAGTGGGGGGGGGGGGGGGCTTTCTGGAGCGCTAGTATAGGTGTTGTGGGATGAAGGGACTGGTTTGCAGAGGGCTAGTATGGACATTGTGGGCCAAATGGATTATTGGGGTGGTAACTCAACCACTCAAGCACTCAAGCCTGATGTGCTGGCAGCTCACACACAGCTGGTGGACTGGCAGTTGACTCACGGCTCTTCCTTGAAATTCCATTTCAAGCAGCGTGCAAGGCCACCAAATTCAAGTGCAGTTTCATACCACTTCAAGCAGGGTGCAAGGCCACCAAATTCAAGTGCAGTATCATGCCACTTCAAGCAGGGTGCAAGGCCACCAAATTCAAGTACAGTTTCTTACCACTTTAAGCAGGGTGCAAGGCCATGAATTCAAGTGCAGTTTCATGCCAATTCAAGCAGGGTGCAAGCCCACCAAATTCAAGTGCAGTTTATGACCACTTCAAACAGGGTGATGGCCACCAATTTCAAGTGCAGTTTCATACCATTTCAAGCAGCGTGCAAGACCACGAAATTCAAATGCAGTTTCATTCCTTTTCATGCAGGGTGAAAGGCCACCAAATTCAAATGCAGTTTCATACCATTTCATGCAGGGTGCAAGGCCACCACATTCAAATGCAGTTTCATACCATTTCAAGCAGGGTGAAACCACCATAAAACTACACAAAACACCACATAAACACCACACTCACAGTTCAGTAGACATTCAGTGTGTTCAGTTGATTCACAGCACAGACAGACTCATGACCTCTCACTCCCCCATCTTGCAGAGACTGAGCCACACCCACACTTCCAGGTCCCCCTCCCACCAGAAGGGGCGTGGCCTTCATGGCACTATTGACAGGAGAGAGATTCTCAACATTTTTTAAACACTAATAACACTTTTACTTTTTATTGATGGGAAGAATCCTCTGTATCTGATGAGCGGAGAGGGACTGAGTAAGGTGGCAAAATATCACAGCCATAAGTGGTAGTGTTTTATCTAAAATCAATATACAGTGCAAACAGGAAGTTGTCTAGTTACCACCACCAACAACAGCCATTTACGGTGCTTCACTTCAAACCAACCACCACCAACAACAGCCATTTGCAGTTCTTCACTTCAAACCAACCACCACCAACAACAGCCATTTGCATTGCTTCACTTTAAACCAACCATCACCAATAACAGCCATTTTCAGTGCTTCACCTCAAACCAACCACTACCAACAACAGCCATTTGCAGTGCTTCACTTCAAACTAAACACCACCAACAACAGCCATTTGCAGTGCTTCACTTCAAACCAACCACCACCAACAACTGCCATTTGCAGTGCTTCACTTCAAACCAACCACCACCAACAACAGCCATTTACATTGCTTCACTTCAAACCACATTAATGGCACTCAAGGTCAGTAAAACCACACTCACAGTTCAGTGTTACTCGCAGCTCAGACTGAGACATGACCCTCTCACTTTCCCCCATCTTGCAGTGACTCACTGAGGCACTCAACACGTCTGGGTTTTATAGTCCGTCCGGAAGGGGCGTGGCCTTCAGGAAGGAGAATCTCAACATTTTTTAAACACTAATAACTCTTTTATTTTTCACCGATGGGAAAAATCCTCTTGTCCTGCACAGCGGAAGAGGACGCTGAGTAAGATAGCTGAAAATCACAGCAGTAAGTGACATTTTTTTTTCTAAAATCAATATACAGAACAACAGGAAGTGGTTAAGATCAGACTTTTAGTAATATAGATAACAAGATTAAGCAGAGCAAATTGTGTTGATAAATGTAAAATAAGCTCTTTAAAATACAGCAAGCAGGCTGGACTGTGTCATTGGATTTCCAAAAGGCATTTGATATAATCCTACCTGAAAGAAAAGTTCATGGCATGGGGGATAATATTGTTGAATGGACATTATATTAGCTGAGAATAGAAGCACAAAGAACTGCAGATGCTAGTTTACAAAAGAAACACAGAGATCTGGAGTAATTCGGCGAGTCAGGCAGCATCTCTGGAGGACATGGATAGGTGACGTTTTGGGTCAGGATCCATCTTGAAACTGATTGGAGTAGGTGAGAGGAAGCTGGAAGAGAGCAACAAAGCCAGGCAAGTAATATGTGAATACAAGTGAGGGGGTGAAAAATTTGATTATTTATCTAAAATTGGAGAGATTATTAATAAATAGATTAATAAATAGATTATTTATCTATAAAATTGTTCATACCAGCTTGTAAGCTGCAATGTGAGGTGCTGTTCCTTCCATTTGCATGTGACGTAATTCTGGCAATGGAAAGAGGCTCAGGCCAAAAAGGTCAGTCTGGGAATGGGAAGGGGAGTTTAAACTGTTAACCAACAAGATATCCTGCAGGCCTTGGCAGTGTTCAGCAATGCCGTAGTTTGGTCTATGCTTGGTCTCGCTGATGTTCAAGAGAAATCAAGAGCACTGAATACAATAAATACGGTTAGAGGAGGTGCATGTGAAGCTCTGTCTCCTCTAGGAGGGTTTCTGGATGGATGTGAGGAAGGCGGCGTAGGGACAGGTGTTACATCCCCTGCAGTTGAAGGGGATAGTACCTGGGGTGGGGGTGGTTTGGGTGAAAAGGGATAATGAACCAAGGAGCTGCAGAAGGAAAGGCCTCTGCTGAAGGTGGGAGGAGGTGGGAAAGGGAAAATATGACTGGTATTGGGTGACATTGAAGGTGGCAGAAATGTCAGAGAATGATGTGCTGCATGAGGAATTTGGTGCGGTGAAAGATAAGGACCTGGGGAATTCTATCCTTGCTCTGTCTGGTGGGAGGTGGGGGGTGAGAGCAGAACTACAGGATGATAGAGGAGACATGGGCGAGGGATTTATCCATGACAGTGGGAGTAAAACATTTACTAAGGAATTAGGTTATGTAGAATGTCCTAGAGTGGAAAGCCTCATTTTGGGAGTAGATGTGGTGGAGACAGAGAAATTGAGAGTAGGGAATGGTGTATTTGCAAGAGGCAGGGTAGGAGAAGGTGTAGTCCAGGTAATTGTGGGGGTTGGTGGGTTTCTACTACACATCAACCAATATCCTGTCCCCATGTGATGGAGATAGAGAAATCCATCCTCTCTTCCTGCTTTCCTCCCTCAGCTACAATCAGAAGTGTTTGACCTAAAACGTTAGCTATCCATGTCCTATAGATATGCTGCCTGACCGGCTGAGTTACTCCTGCACTTTAGTCATATTTTGGTTAGTAAAATGCGACCATTGAGGTACCAAAAAACATACATTTAACACACACTATAAAAACAACAAAGAAGAAAGGGACAGACAGAATGTTGGCGAGGCAGCCATTTTTAGTGCGAGTTGTTTGTATTTAATAAATTTATGAAAAATATCTCCAAATATTTAGTAAGTAAATTTGTTCTCTTTCAGTTGATATTCAGTTTTTTGTGATTGGTTTTCTAATGCTGCCTTTAAGATTCAATTTCCTAAATATGTAACATAAACTTAGTGTTAAACATGGAAAGACTGTTGAATGTTGAATCGTCATTTAAGCATGAATGAACAAAACAATCCCAGTATCTTTCTCTTAAAATTCATGTGGAGAATAGTTATGTGCAATAATTATGGCAATTCAAGTACATTTACTTCTTGTAAATGAGTAATTGTGTATTTGCTGTATTGGTTTATTATTATTGGTGATTTTCCTATAAACATTTCCCAGCATATTCATTTTCTTCCTATTGTCTTCATTATCTTTATTGCATAAATGAATGCTCGTTGACTCTATATTATTCCTTTAATGGCCTTGCATATAAACCAAGCTTTCTGTAAACATATTTCTATTTCAAACTGCATCTAGTTCACTGTGTGTCTTTCTTCTTTCATAACACATTATATTGGTGAGTCTTATTATTTCCACAAATAATTTTAATGCACAAACCTTTACTTCTGCATTACTAAAATTATCTTTGTCTTTAGTAGAGTGATAGTTAGAGGAGCATAAATTACCAACAAATATAGAAGGCATGGTTAAAATCTTTGCTTAGGTAATGCCTTGGCAATGATACATTTTATCAATATCTTCTTACGTTATTAATATAATTTAACCCAATATGACGATATTAAAATAGTGTAATAAATTCTAATTCAAGTATGCTTCCTACCCTGACTGATCAACTAACTGGACCATGGTAATGGAACAACATTCCAATAAAATGTTTCAATAGAGAAAATTGATTGCTGAATAAGCAGTCATGTTGATGCAGTCATAAGCAGCAGTCAAGCATCAACATATGTCATGTTGATATCCATTATGCTGCTAGAAGTTTTAAAATGATATATTATGACTTTTACTTATTTACAATTTGCTTACAGAATAGTTTATCAATACAGAGCTAAGTCATGAAAGATAAAGGAATTATTGAACATGGCCATTATTCTGATCAAAATTATGGATGTCTATCCTCAAATTTATTTCCTTGAATTAGTATTGAATCCTTGTCTTAACATTATATTTCAAGCTAAAATAATATATCTTACTCATTCCATTCAAATAGATGTTGTAATAAACATTTACAAAGCTAAAGGTGTCTACCTTTTAACCTTAGATTAAGCTGATCCATGTACTGTACATACTCATCAAGTTAGAGGATCAAACATAACCATATGATGTGTAGGAAGAAACTGCAGATGCTGGTTAAACTGAAGATAGACATAAATATCTGGAGTAATTCAGTGGGTCAGACAGCATTCTGGAGAAAAGGAAGAGATGACGTTTTGGATAAAAACCCTTCTTCAGATTGAAGAAGGGTCTCGACCTGAATCGTTACCTATTCTTTTTATCCAGAAATGCTGTCTGACCCGCTGAGTTACTCCATCTGTTTGTGTCTATAACCATATGATGTTTTGAATTAAATGATATAGAAAATATTATGCTTCACTGAACCATACCTTAATAAAAATTATTGTTTTCAAAACGTTGAATTATAATGTATTTGAAAAAATTAAAGTTTTACACATATTTTGCCTGCTCTACATAACATTAATTTTGAGATGCATTTGTATTATAGCCTAGATATCAATTTCTAAGCAGTAGTGCATTGACTTCAGTGCAATGGATTCTAACCATGGAATATATAGCATACTTTTACTACCATGTGTGCATTTAACACAAATGATAAATAATGCATTTCTAGGTTTATGCCGTAACATGGAGTTTGTCATTATTTTAGCTGTGTATCAATCTAAACTAGAAGGACATAAATCTGGACTCACTGTAAACTAATTCCACAATGGGGCGGAATGAGACCGTGCCAAAAGAATAATGTTCTTGATTTGACATGAAGTATAAATCAAATGTGGTATCAAATTTAACAAAATATAACTGAGACCATAGCTGATTTTACCAAATTATTAACATGCCGTGTACCTGTCTACAGTAGGGAAGAAAGCTTTCTAAAGTATGCATAGCTATGAGAAATTAGCTTCTCTCTCATCTCTACATTGAATATTTAATGGTGCTTCACTCTGCAAGTTTAGTTTCTCATTGACATTATACTCAAATATAAATTGAGAATCAGGCTCTGATCTAAATTCTGAGAATATGGAGTCATCTTTAAGTGTCAACTAACTTGTTAAACACCTACTCTAGTGGTTATGAGAACATTACATTTTAAAATACTGCACAAGTCTCTAGAGAGGGTAACATAGTATATTCAATGCAATCCACTATCCAATGCATGATATGATTTGAAGCAAGATAACATAAATAATAATGTGCAACTAGAAGAACATGACTACAGAAAAATTCATATATATATTTCAAAGCTCAAATACTTTTGTTGCTTTTTAGTAAATATATTTTTCTCTAAAAATATCCAATTCCTTTGAAGTCATTTTGCACAATGCATGAGATATCTCAGAGTATCTTCTTTTGATTTCTCAATGCTTAGCTTGCTGGTATGTTCTTGTAACAATAACCCTAACAATATAGATTAATTTGTTTCCAAAATGATTATAAAACTATATCTGATGATAAATGTTAAAAACTGTTACAAGTAAACATTTTATATAAAAAATGATAACTAATACTTTGATTGCAGGTAAATCTGAAAAGGAAAGATATTGATACACAGACTGAAGTGTAATCGACAATTCTTTGATCCAAATTAAGAATATCTAACAAAAATATAAATTATTCTTCGCCCCTTCACTTTCCAGAGTAGTAATTTTCATTTGTGTTCTCCAACATTATTTGAAGGTAATACAAAATTAATTTAAGAGCTGTATCCCTTATTCGCTCCTGAGAGAGAGACAAAAAGAGGAGAGAGAGAGAGAGAGAGAGAGAGAGAGAGAGAGAGGTCGTGTTTTCTTCTCAGCTCTGCAGTTGAGAAGGATTGGAGCAGCCTTTCCAGGATTTTGCCGTTGGAGAGGGCACAGACCCAGGGGGGCTTCATAGTTCAACTTATTGTTGGGCTGTTGAAGCTTTTCTCTGGTCTGGGGAGCCTCCATCTGTGTGAAGATTCCTGAGTTTCTCCACATTGTCGAGGGTGCGGTTGGCGTTGGCGGATTGCCAAGAGTGCCTGTGATCTCAGTGGGCTGAAGTTGTGCGGTGTCTTTGTCGTTTTTGGCTCCGCTTCTCTGCCCTAAAGTCATTTTGTCAGTGCGGCTGCCTGGCTTAATGTGAAGAAGGTACTTTTGCGTCCAGCGCGACTGGGATCGAGTTTCCCGTAAGCTGCTCTTGGCTGTGGACGAACCTGGGGACTTTCCTGCTTCAGCTGGAGGTTTCTGTTTTCTGCTGCCTGTCTTTGACTGTGACTGTCTCTGGGACTTAACTTGGAGCTGTGCTGCTGAGGGGCTTGGAGCTGGTTTGTGCCTCTGTGAGGATGGCGATGGAAGGGGCGCGGCCGAAGGTCCGGACCTACGCAGCGACGGCATCAGTGGCGGGTGCGAGGCCATCTGAGCTTGAGCCTCATGTTGACTTGGATGGGGACAGTTTTGGTATTTCTGTTCAAACTGGGCCTATGATGTCTAGGGGGGTAATTACGAAGGCCATGAATGAACTTCTTGGGAGGGGGGCTATTGTCTCTTCTGAGCTCGAAAGGGGAAAGGTGGAGATGATACTTAAGACCCGGGAGTGTGTGGCCCGAGCGTTGGAGGAGGGGATCTCAGTGGGGGGGGTCCACGTACAGGTGGATCCGTGGGTATCCAGGGTGAGACCGGTTCTCCTGCGGAGCTGCCCCACTTATTTTTCGGATGCAGTGCTTATTCCACACCTGTCCAAGTTCGGGGAGGTGCGGTCTAAATGTTTTCGTCTCTTGCATCCCGGGGGGGACCCGGAGGAAAAAGGGGTCTTCAGTTTCAAGAGGAGGGTGTTCATGAAGGTGGGTGAGGGGGATGGTGCCGAGGGGAGTTTTGAGGTGGTGCATAAGGGTGTACCCAGAACCGTGCGTTGGAGTTGGGGAATGGCACGGTGTCATGCGTGCGGCGAATTTGGACATCTCCGTAGGGAGTGTCTTTTTCGCGGGGGCACTGCTAGAGGTTCTAGTGCAGTGGCCCAGGAAAGCGCTGCTGGCCCATCTGGGGTGGCTGGTCAAACCTCAGCGGCGCGGGGTGGTACTGCTGACCCGGCTGAGGTTGCCAGTTCTGCCTTGGTGACCCGGGGCGGCAGTGCTAAGCCTTCTGGGTCCAGAGGTTCCGCTTTGGGGACCCTGGGCAGTGAGAGCCCAAGCCCCCCACGTCCCCTACGTCTTGCGCCTGTGGCGGTGGATGGAGGTGGGGCGCAGGAGGAGGGGAGTGTTGAGGGGGGGTTTTGGGAGAAGCAGGGGAAGCATAATAAGAAGAAGGAGAGGGATAGGGCTGCCCGAGCGAAGAAAGTGCAATCGGGTGAGTTTAGCTCCAGTGTGGTGCAGACTGCACCTGCTGGGGCCCAGGGGGGAGTTGTGGTGGCTCGGAAGGGGGGAAAGAAGTCTAAACGTGTGGGTGGCAAAGTGGTTGGGGGTAATGTGGAGGCGGATGACCCTTCCCTTATGGAGGTTACCGCACCTCCGCATGCGAGTGGGACTAAAAGGAGGCATTTGCCTGGTGAAGAGGAGGAAGGGCGTGGGTCCAGAGCGAAGGGGATGTCTTTCTCCGGGCTTTCCACCACTGAGGTGGCTGAAAGTGGTCTTGACCCGGTGTCTTCTGGGTCGGTGGTTGGGCCTTCTCTTCATGGATCTACAGCGGGTGTCACCGGACTGGGTGCTGAAGTTGATTCCGGTGGAGTTGTGTCCACTGGGCGGGAGTCTGTCCCTTCATCTCAGGGGCCCTCTGAGGGAGTTATCTCGGCGGATGCTGTGGTTAGCTCCCTTGGGTGTGTACCCTCTGGGTCGGATGAGGTCCCCTCGTTTCAGAGGCCTACTGAGGGTGCTAGCACGGTAGGTGACGTGGTTGGCTCCTCTGGTAGTGTGCCCTCTGTGACGGGGGATGTGCAGAGTCAGGCTGAGGGGGGAGTTTCGGGGGTGTTGTCGTTCAAGTCTGTGCTCCATATCAGTGCCAGTGGAGGTGCTGGGGGGCGGGATGCCTCACCGGATGAGTTGTCTGGGGTGAGGTTAATGGCAGGTGGTGATTCTCTGGGTGATGCCTGTGGAGAGGGCACTCTGGATGATGTGGAGGTCAGGGCTGTTATGGGACGTGATCCTCTTTCAGACTCCGAGGGTGCCAGTGTTCCACAGGCCCTGGGGATGCCTCTTGTTGTTGCTTCCCCAGGCCCAGAGGAGGAGGGTGATGGTAGCGTGCAGGAGCCCAGCCATTCAGAGGGCTGCGAGTCTCAGGTAGGGGTGTTGGGACCCACCCCCAGCATTGATCCGGGTGGTCGTGTCATGGCTGTGGAGGAGGATAGCGATGCGGCCAGTGGGGGGGGCTCAGAGTGTGATGTGTCAGACAGTTCTGGTCTTTCTGAGGTTGTTGATTCAGGTGCGAGCGGGTTGGCTGAGAGCCCAGACTCCAAGGCCGTGTCTGAGGCGAAGCTTATTGTTGAGGTGCGAGAGTTCTTAAAAATAAGTCGTGCTCCCAAAACATTATGGTGGGCCGTTACAAGGAGATGGGAGGATTGGCTAGATGTGCGGGAGAGTCTCGAGGCTATCCTTAGTAACAAGGATAGTGGTCTTTCTGACTCGGATTTGGGGCAGTTTTGGGGTTTGTTGAAGGTCCTCAGAAAAGGACCTCCTGTGACTACAGGGAGTGTGAGGGTCACAATCTAATGTGTCTACACATTCACAGTAGCTACATTAAATTTAAATGGGAGTAGAGCGAGTTTTCGAAGATTTCAGCTCTTATCAGCCCTAAGGGAGGGGAGATTTGCAGTTTGTTATCTGCAAGAGACACATACCGTTGCTAGTGATGAACCTACCTGGCAACTGGAGTGGGAAGGGAGGGTTTATATGAGCCATCTCAGCTCAAATTCGAGTGGGGTGGCTTTTCTGTTGGCCCCAAATTTTCTGCCAAGCATTTTAAAAGTGCAGGAAGTGGTGCCAGGACGTTTGCTCCATCTGGCCGTGAGCCTGGATGGCATGCCGTTGCATTTCATTAACGTGTATGCCCCTAGCTCCGGCACGATGCAGGCCGGCCTGCTTCGGGAGGTGAATGCTCTGTTGGGCACTATTGATAGGGGAGAGTGTGTCTTCCTTGGTGGGGACTTTAATTGCACACTTGAGGTGCGGGACCGTTCTGGTACTCAGTGTGCGCCTGCTGTAGCGAAGAAGCTGAGAGGCTTGATTGACTCCTTTGAGTTGGTTGATGTTTGGAGGGACCTTCACCCTGATTCCACTGCTTTTTCGCGGAGGTCTGAGGGCGGTGGTTCCCGCATTGATCGGTTTTATATTTCCCGAGCGTTTGTTTCCCGTGTCTCAGCGGCCTCAATGCGGCTGGTGCCGTGCTCGGACCATTGTCTGGTGCGTGTGGATTTCAATCCAGCGTGCGCTCGGGCTGGGTCCGCGTACTGGCACTTTAACAACAGGCTGCTGGAGGACCGGTGTTTCCGGGAGTCATTCACTCGGTTTTGGGTGAAGTGGAGAGAGAGGCAGAGGTGCTTCTCTTCCCTTAGGCAGTGGTGGGATGTGGGTAAAGCTCACATCCGTCTCTTTTGTAAGGAATATACATGGGGGTCGACTGGGAGGCGGGACTCAGCGGTCGAGAAGCTGGAGAGGGAGATGCAGGACGCTGAGTCTCGCCTGGGTCAGTTTGGTGAAGACTCCAGCGAATGGGGAGAGTTTCAGAGGAAGAAGGAGGTTTTGAGGAGTCTGCTGCTTGAGCGATCTCGAGGCGCTTATGTGAGGTCTCGGGTCCAGATGCTGCACGAGCTGGACCGAGCGTCGCCTTTCTTTTTCTCTTTGGAGAAGGGGCGGGGAGCTCGAAAACAGCTCGTGGAGTTGCTTGCAGATGACGGCTCCTCTGTCACTGATCCAGAGAGGATTAATGCCTTGGTTAGGTCCTTTTATGGGACCCTGTTCTCTGCGGAAGGATTCAGTGTGGAGGCTCAGCAAGATCTGTGGGAGGGTCTACCGACCGTAGATAGGGGGGAGGCTGATCTTCTTGATGGCCCCTTATCTTTGGAGGAGTTGACTCGCGCCTTGCATCAGCTCAGGAGGGGTAAGTCCCCCGGGCTGGATGGGTTGACGGTGGAGTTTGTTAGAGCATTCTGGGACGTCCTAGGGGGTGACTATATGTTGGTTTTGGGGGAGAGCCTGGCGACTGGAGTGATGCCTCTCTCGTGGCGTAGGACGGTTGTTGTCTTGCTGCCTAAGAAGGGCGAACTCCGTTTGTTGAAGAACTGGCGTCCAGTCTCTCTCCTTTGCACAGAATATAAAATTTTTGCACGGGCAATGGCAAATCGCCTGGGCTCCGTGCTGCATCAAGTGATTCATCCTGATCAATCTTATACAGTCCCTGGCCGGTCCATCCAGGATAACATCCACCTGGTTAGGGACCTGATTCATTTAGTCCAGGGTACTGGTGAGTCAGCTGCTTTTCTGTCTCTTGATCAGGAGAAGGCTTTTGATAGGGTAGAGCATGAATACCTATTTGGGACGTTGCAAGCGTTTGGGTTCGGACCACACTTCGTGGCCCGGGTCCGGCTTTTGTACGCTGCTGCGGAGTGTCTTGTAAAGGTTAATGGCGCGGTGCTATCTCCTTTTCATTTTGGGAGGGGGGTCCGCCAGGGGTGCCCTATGTCGGGCCAGTTGTATTCGGTCTGTGTGGAGCCGTTCCTGTGTCTTCTTCGGAGGAGGTTGACAGGCCTGGCCCTACCTGGCCCGCGGGTTGAGGTGATTCTATCGGCGTATGCCGATGACGTACTTCTTATGTTCACTGATCCTGGTGACCTGCGGAGGATGCGTGACTGCCAGGAGATATTCTCGGCTGCATCTTCTGCTAGGATTAACTGGAGTAAGTGCTCTGGACTTTTGGTGGGTCAGTGGCGGGTAGACTCCCTGCCGGAGGAGATGGCATTGTATGCGTGGAGTACCACGCACCTCCTCTATCTGGGGGTGTACCTGAGTCCCACTGAGGATGTTTGGCCGGCAAACTGGCAAGAGTTGGAGACGAAGGTGGTTGCTCGGCTGGGGCGCTGGTCAGGCCTGCTTGGAGTTCTCTCCTTTCGGGGGAGGGTGCTGGTCATAAACCAGCTGGTGGCCTCTATGTTATGGTACCGGCTGGCTACTCTTGTCCCGCCCTCTATATTTGTAACTGCTATACAGAAGAAGCTGGTGGATTTCTTTTGGGGAAATAGGAAGCATTGGATTTCCGCGGCGGTCCTGAGTCTTCCGTTAGAGGAGGGCGGCCAGTCCTTGGTGTGCGTGCGCACCCAGGTGGCGGCTCTCCGTCTCAGGACTCTGCGGAGATACATGTATGTAGAGAACCCTCCCAGATGGCACGCTCTGGCCACGTATTTTTTTCGTCAGGGTCGTTGCCTAAGGGGGGTCTCGCGGCTCCCGGTGGCGGGTGTCAGTCGACCCGCTCTAAGGGGCTTGCCTGTTTTCTATAGGGATGTGTTAAGAGTGGGGAATTTGGTGGTGTTCAGCCAGAGTGTTGTTCCACGAGGAGAGGGGGATGTTGTGGCTGCGGGTGTGGCTGGTCCTCATCCTGTCATGGTGGTTGTCGAGGAGAGGCGCGAGCCTAGAGTGGTTCAGATAGAGCTTACCCCTGCTCCGTCAGATCTGCTCATCGGGCCTAGGCTTCGGGATATTTCTCGGCCTCCGGCTCCGCATAATCTGAGCTGCCTTTCTGAGATGACCAGCATGCCATTTTGTGATGCAAGGAGACGCGCACTGTACAGGATGCTCCTGCACATTCTGAACCACCGTGCCTTCGTCTCCCGTCCTGACTCACCATGGAGGACGGTGTTACCATCCGAAGGCGGCGGGGGGCCCCAGTGGGGGTCCTTCTATAAGGGAGTTGTACCCCTTTATATTGGGGACCTGGGGTGGAGAGTGCTGCATGGAGCGGTGGTTTGTAATAAACTTTTGAGTCGGTTCACGGGCTCGTCTGCCGCATGTATTTTCTGCGGAGAGGAGGAGACCGTATTCCATGTGTATGTGGAGTGTGTGAGGTTACTGCCCCTGTACCAATATCTGAAGGGGTTGTTCCTCAAGTTCTGGCTGCATTTTAGCCCCACAATCCTGGTGTTTGGACACAAGGCGGGGAGTGGGGAGAGCCGAGTGTGGGGGGGGGACTTACCTGTCGGTTTGCTCCTTGGCCTGGCCAAGTTGGCCATTCGTGGGTCCAGGCAGCGGGCGGTCGACGGTCTGGCGAGAGTCGGCTGCCTGCCCCTCTTTCGGGCCTACGTCCGTGCACGTGTGTCCCTGGAGAGGGAACACGCGGTGTTCACGGGGACTCTGGAGGCCTTCCGTCAGCGCTGGTCGCCGCGTGGGGTTGAGGCGATTATAAATGAATGTACTGCTGTACTACAATGATCTGTTCATTATAGTGTGATTTTTGATTGTGTTTTGATGTGTTGTATTTTATGATTTGTGTTGAATAAAGTTTTTGAAATGAAAAAAAAAAAAAAAAAAAAAAAAGAGAGAGAGAGAGAGAATGTTCAAAACATAAAATGCTTGAGTTAGTAGTATGTAGGCTATGTCTGTGGTTAGACACATGGAGTTAATGTTTCACGCCAAAGACCCTGGAATTGAAAAGTGTAAGTTCCAAGGAGGATGGGGAAAGAATGTATAGGGCAAAGAAAGGATTATGCTTGGATTACTGTGGAATTAAACGTTAAGGAAGCAGCTGGTTAAAGGTTATCATGTATCTATACACTGTAAATAGAACGATTATAATCACGTATTGTCTTTCTGCTGACTGGTTAGCATGCACCAAAAGCTTTTCACTGTACCTCTGTACACGTGACAATAAAATAAACTGAACTGAAAATGGGGGCAGTGAGAGTGAGAAAACAAATGGGTCATTTAAATGTTGTGAAATTGGGGTCAGAGATGGAGATCAAAATACAATGCATCCACCTTTATATTTCAGAAGCCATTTCTGTATGAATGAGGACAGATTAAAGCTTTGGCTGCCACAATTAATGGATGGTCTGAGTTAATAACCTCAAAGCAAACACAAACCACCTGCTCTACTAGAAAATGGTGATTCTTGCCCTCTGCTTGCTTTAGATATATGGACTACCTATGGCAAGCATCTCCAAGTTCTGGAGAGCTGTCACCGATGCTGTCTCTGCCAACTCCATTGGCAGGATTAGTGAACCAACATCAGTGTCATCGGCTAAACTGTCATCCCAAACATCCAGACTCCAATTGCACTCATCAAATCCTGTAGGGTTGATCACATAATTTGTATACCTGGTACTACATTCAGAAAACAGATATCCTAATCTGAGGTTCAACGGCACAACACTTTCAAAAGGACAATGGAAATGCAAAAAGATATACACAAACCTTCCTTGAAAACTGGAACAAATCATGTGACACCCTTCTGACCAATCCTTGGCTTTGTGACCAAGTTTGTGGATGATATGAAGATAGGTGAAAGAGTTGATAATGGAGAGGAAGCAGGGAGTTGGCAGAAGGACTAGGGCAGGTTGGGAGAGTGGGCAAAGAAGAGGCAGATGGAGTACAGTGTAGTAAAGTATACGTCATGCACATTGTTATTAGGAATAAAGGCGTAGACTGTTTTCTAAATGGGGAGGGGATTCAGAAATTGAATGTGCAAAGGAACTTGGGAGTGCTAGTGCAGGATTCCCAAAAGGTTAGTTTGCAGGTTGAATTGGTTGTAAGGAAGACAAATTCAATGTTAGCATTAATTTCGAGAGGACTAGAATATAAAAACAGGGTTGTTATGTTGAGGCACGGGTCAGACTGCATTTATAAGGCATGGGTCAGACTGCATTTAAATATTATGAGCAGTTTTGGGCACCATATTTGAGGAGGGATGTGTTGTAGTTGGAGAGGATCCAGAGGAGGTTTATGACAATGATCCCTGGGATGATTGGGTTAATATATGATGAGTTTTTAACGGCTCTGGGCCTGTACTCACTGGAGTTTAGAAGGATGAGGTTCTCGATGACCCTTGGAGGCCAAATAATTGGGTATTTTTAAAGTGGGGATTGACAGATTTTTGATTAGTAAGGGTGCTTCTGCTCCCCTGCTAATTCTGGTCCTATGGCTTATGAATTTATGAACTTATCTGAATATAAGTCTCGACCCAAAATGTTGTCTGTCCATTTCCCTCCACAGTTGCTGCCTGAGCCACAGAGTTCCTCCAACAGTTTGTTATTTACTCAAGATTCCAGCATCTGCAGTCTCTTGTGCCTACGTATGAATCCCTGCCCACGTCTCTTTACAAAAAATGAGGCATCTTGTGCCTCCCGTTAGGAGAGTCTGCAGGCCCCAAAGTGGCCTAATTCACCAGCTATAACAGAATTGGAAGGGAAGCAAGTTATCCTCAATGCCAAGGAACCACAAAGAAGAAAAACTTCCAAATCACCACAATGCGGCAAAGCCCGTTGTTTATTTTCCCAACTTTCATTTTTTTTAGAAAATTACATCTCATGTTAAAATTAATTATCAACTATTTCCTAGATATTGAGCAGTGGCCCTCTCTCTCTCTCTCTTACTCCAATTATTGATTTCTCACCAAAATAGACCAACCAGTTCTTCCAAAGACAGGTTGCCTGCCAAAATTGTACCAACCTCAGGGCAAAGATCTTCCCCAGCAACCTTACTTCACCCCCATGCACTAGTGATCACAAACTCAGAACTTTCATCCAAGTACTGCCGGACTCCAAGATGCTGAAGGATATTGGATCTTTTGGAATATAGGTAGGCAGGTGAACGAGCATTTTGGAGGTGGTGCGCATAATTCTATATGTTTTAAGATTGTTATGGAGAAGGACAAGGATAGACCAGAGATTCCGGTCCAGAATTGGAAGAAGGCTGATTTCAATTTGGTAATGCAGACCTTGGAGGTAAGTCTATAGGCAATTAGTAAGGGGCATTTAAAAAGGAAATAGTGAAATTTATGTATCATCTTTGACACAAAGAAGTTGCCAGATGATTGGAGGGTAGAGAATGTGGTATAAATCTTCAAAAATGGCAGTAGGGATAAGTCGAGTAATTATAGGTTGGTCAGTAGAAGAATTGTTGGAAAAGGTTCAGAGGAACAAGATTAATCAGCACTTGGAAAGGCAGGGATATTTAGCACGGTTCTATGAAGAGGCAATCCTGGCAGACTCAACTAATTTTAAGGAGATGACGATGTGTGCCGATTAAAATGCATGGGTAACTGGTCCAAAAAGTAAGAGTCCATGGGATCAAGAGTAATAGTAAGATTAAATGAGAACTTACCTGTTCGAAGTTTGATCTTTATTTTATGAGGAATTACGATGAGGGATTACGTGAAGAAGCCCCGCCTGTCGCTGGATCGGCGTACTTCAAAGCAGCGGCATGAAAAACACAGAACCAATAGCCGGAGTAAAATAGTAAGGCTCAAGATAGACTAGAACTACCAGATGATCATTTATATTAGGAGGGTTGGGAGTGGAGGGCACGTAATCCCTCATCGTAACTCCTCATAAAATAAAGATCAAACTTCGAACAGGTAAGTTCTCGTTTAATCTTACTATTTTACTTCGGAGTCACGTGAGTGACTACGTGAAGATTTTAAAGCTCTGTGTTTTTTATGTCGTAAATTCATTCCATATGACTCTCTGTTTAGTCAAAACAGTAGTGAGTAAATAGTATTTTAAGACATTGTTACAATTTATGTAATAAATCCTTTAATCATAAAAAAGAACAACTTTTTTAATAATAACCCCTCTATCACAGGGGAAAATTACAAAAGAAAAATTGATAAATGATGTCAATGGTAACATAAATCGATAATATAAATCGATAATATAAAACAAAGCAAGCATTTAAAGAGAACCCAGTACTGCGTGTCCAAATCCTGGCACCGTGACAACAGGTTTATTGTAGAACTTTGAAAATGTTTCTTCTCTGCACCACCCTGCGGCCTCTAAAATTTGATCGAGTGGTACGTCCTGTACCTTCGCCACGGACGTAGCTGCCGCCCTAGTGGAGTGAGATTTAAACACATCAGTGTCTATTCCTGCTAGACCCAAAACCTGTTTTAACCATCTAGAAATGGTTTGAACTGAAACTTTTGTATGTGGCTTTTTGTGCGTTATCAATAACGCTTTCTCAGAACCTCTGAGATTTTTGGTACCTCAATGTATTGAGTTAAATGCTTAACTACACACAATGTTTCATCAATAGGATATGCTTTAATCATTACCTTAACTCCAGTTCTCCCTGGTCTGCTTTGTTTGATCAGGTCATAAACATAAAACACAATGTTATCTGTAGTCACATGCATGCAATCCAACCGTAACAATTGCAAAGTTTGTACTCTTTGAGCTGATACCAACGCCATTAACATAACCACCTTGAATGTTAATTTCTGCAAAGACATTGAAGTAATTGGAGTCCATTGCTTAAGCAAAGTGAGAACAATGCTAACATCCCAAATTTCTGTATATCTGGGCTTGGGAGGATTTTTATTAAAAATTCCTTTCATGAATCGGGATACTAATGGGTGAGACCCAACTGAATCCCAATCAGAAATTTGTCCTAAATAGGATGACAATGCACTACGAGCACAATTAATGGCACTATAACTCAAATGCTCATCAAAGTGTAACCCAGCAAGGAACTCCAATACATTTGAAATGTTTGCAGTATGATAAGATATCTTTGACTGTGTACAAAAAGCTTCCCATTTCCTTATATGCGACATATATTGTTTTTTAGTGCTATTCCTCCAAGCTGCATCTATAACATCCATGGTCCTGTCCGACAGTTCAAACTCTTGCAATGGTCTGGTCAGAACCTGCAGATTAACAAATTCATATGATCATGCAATGGATGAATTTCTTTTGTTACTGGTTGTGTCAACAGATTGTCGCAACTGGGAATTGTCATACATGGTTCAACAATCATTTTAAGCATCAATGGGAACCATGACTGTGTGGGCCAATTTGGCACCACCAAAATGCCTTTGGCAGCGTCTTGCGCTATTTTCTTGAGACATTGCCCAATGAGACAGAATGGGGGAAAAGCATAAAAGAACGTATTCCCCTAGTGTAGCGAGAAAGCATCCACCGCTACTGCCCCTGGATCGTGTTCCCAAGACACGTATTTGGGCAATTGGTGATTCAATCTAGATGCAAACAGATCAATGTCCGGTATTCCATACCGACTGACAATATTTTTGAAAATTTGTGGATTTAACATCCATTCTGTATTGTCTTTAAATATTCGTGATCTTTTGTCTGCCACAACATTGTCTCTCCCTGGGAGATAAATAGCTGAAAGCCAAATATTTTTACCAATACACCATTGCCACATCTGGTTTACCAGATGATCACATGATATTGATCTGACACCACCCATGTGATTGATATATGCCACAGCTGTGGTATTGTCTATTTGTATTTGGACGTGCAAATCTTTTAATGAAGAGCAATAAGCTTTTAATCCATAAAATGCTCCCAGTAGCTCCAAATAATTAATACCATATGTTTGGAGCAATAAATCCTCTTGGACAGCCCTTCTGCCCCCACAGCTGGTCTCATTATCCGTAGCCCCCCATCCGAGAGAACTTGCGTCAGTTTGCAAAAACACTACTGGCTGATGAACTAAAATGTTCTTAGCAGCTTGTGAAAATTCTCAACCCACCAATGTAATTCTGATAAAGCTTCCTTTGGCAATTGCATTGGCCTATCAAAATGGCCTGCTCGCTGAATAAGCGCTTGAGTTTTTGCCCTTTGAAGATTTTGGTAATGTAGTGGACCAAATTCTACTGCTGGAAATGCTGCTACCAACTTCCCAATAACCTTAGCAACTTCTCGGATGGAGGGATAAGGTTTGTTAAACAGGTTCTGACACACATTTGTCAAATCTATCACCTTATCCATTGGTAAAGTTACCAACATGGTAACTGAATTAATCACAAACCCCAGATATTCAATGGTTTGGGATGGCTGTAACTTAGATTTTGTTGGATGAATCAGGAATCCCAACTTTTCAAACAAGCTTGTAGTTGCTGAGACTGATTTTTCAGCTGACTCCTGATTAGCATTGACAATTAAAATGTCATCTAGATAAGCCATAACGATGTGTTTTTGTGCCCTTAGCCATGCAAGCACTGGCTTCAACAATTTGGTGAACAATCTAGGTGCTGAACTTAATCCATTAGGTAATGCTTTGTATTGCCACAGCTGTCCCATCCATTTAAACTTTAAATACCTGCGAAAACTATGATGAATTGGGACCGAATAATATGCATCCTTCAAATCTATTGTAGCCATATAACAAGCTGTTGATACCAGCTGCATTGCAGTGTTGAATGTGTCCATTTTAAAATGTTTATACTGGACAAATGTATTCAATTGTGTGAGATCAAAAATGATTCTACAACCCCCATCTTTCTTTGGTCTGGGGAAAATATTTGATACAAATTGTTGTGGATCCTCTCCTGTTTTCTCAATAACTCCTTTTTCACACAAATTCTTAACCTCTTTGTCAATTTGAATTTTTTCAAGAGCTGAAAACATCAAAGAATGATTAGGCTTATTCTGTCCCAATGGATCCATACTTTCTACAAAATCAATGGTAGATCCTAACACAGTATCTAATACAACACGATCAGCTGTTATACTGTCCCATTCATTATAAAACATTTGGAGTCTACCACCAATCTGAGGTTCATCCACACACTCTTCTTTAATAGGATAAAGTTTATGTACCTCTCCAACTGGACGAAATGATCTCCTTTTCCCAATAAATGGGTGTACATTCGGCTGTGCTGGCTGGCTGGAAATTCTTTCTTATCATACTCCTGCCTCGGCTTGTTCCAGCTCCAAAATCAAATCCCCTTTTCATATGGCCAGCCCTTCTCTGGCCAAAACTGAAGGGTTTTATAAGGCCAATAGTTTTTGCCTCTTCATCCATTTCTTTAATTTGATTAGACAAATTCTCTCCGAGCAAATAACCAGGAGTTTGAACATTGCTTGGCTTGCACAACCCTGCAAATCTTGGATGTAACAGAGGCCGAATGGCAATCTTCCTCATACAATTTATCTCAAAAAATGAGTTGCAAAATAAAGCCAACATATGCTTCTGAACATTGTTCATTCCACAACCTTCCACTTGTCTTCCAAAGGCAGTAATGCCAGCTGAAATCAGCTTGAGGACTCTTTGAAATCAAATCTCCTGCGCCTGCATCATCGATGACATTGGCGCCCAAACACCCGGATTCACCGTAGGTACCTTCAATGAGGCACAATTAATAGGTGTTTTATACAATTCTGCTGTCTCAACCATAACAGCTTCTTGAAGCGGGTGAGAGACCATATAATTAATATTGGCCGCCAGGTTTTCTTCCATGGCCTCACCACCTCCTCCAGGTATAGCAAAACTTTGTGCCACATCAGGCACACCTGGATCAATATATTTGTATTGTGGTGTGTACACCGGACCGCAATCACCACTTTCAGGGTCTGTCTCATACAGCCCTGGTACTCCTGAAACTTGTTCAAAGGAGACTTCCTCCAGTCCAATTCCAGGCACTGGAGTTTCAAATTCCCAATTCAAACTGGCACCATATTCATGATATGGAACCACCTAAGGGGCTGCCTGGGAATATTCTGGGTACTTAGACCCTTGGTTGATTATAGTTTGGAGCATTTTCTCCATTTGATCCATTCTGAGCCATAAGGCTTTTCTATCTGGACCTTCTGAATCAGATTCATCAGAAACCCCAGGCCCTTCAGCTTTTCTTTTACATTTTTTTAGGCACTGGGTTTTCCTCCAAAGTTTCTGTTTGTGGAACAATCAAAGCCTCACTAACGGGAATTTCAACGGCCACTGGTATCGGAGCCGGCTCCGCAATAATCTCCTGTCCCGACTCTTCTCCCCGGGATGCACGTTTTGCCCGCTGTTTTTTGGCTTTCTCCATTTTCTTTCTAACTCCTCCTGGTTTGCCCACCAGGCTATAGAGTTCTGAAAACCGCCCTAGAAACGAAAATCTCTCTTACCTGCGGGCCGTTTCCTTACTGCTGTGTGGAGCTGCGCTCTGCAGCTCTTTCCTCTGCCGACAGCGACGACATAATGCCGATCCAGCGTTAGGCGGGGCTTCTTCACGTAGTCACTCACGTGACTCCGAAGTAAAATTTATCACAAATTGCATTGGTGATGGCTAAGATCTGTTTTTGTGATTTTAAACCTGTGACGGTGATGTACCACGAACATAGAAACATAGAAACATAGAAACATAGAAATTAGGTGCAGGAGTAGGCCATTCGGCCCTTTGAGCCTGCACCGCCATTCAATATGAACATGGCTGATCATCCAACTCAGTATCCCGTACCTGCCTTCTCTCCATACCCTCTGATCCCCTTAGCCACAAGGGCCACATCTAACTCCCTCTTAAATATAGCCAATGAACTGGCCTCAACTACCCTCTGTGGCAGAGAGTTCCAGAGACCCACCACTCTCTGTGTGAAAAAATTCCTTCTCATCTCGGTCCTAAAGGATTTCCCCCTTATCCTTAAGCTGTGACCCCTTGTCCTGGACCTCCCCAACATCGGGAACAATCTTCCTGCATCTAGCCTGTCCAACCCCTTAAGAATCTTGTAAGTTTCTATAAGATCCCCTCTCAATCTCCTAAATTCTAGAGAGTATAAACCGAGTCTATGCAATCTTTGTTCATAAGAGTCCTGACATCCCAGGAATCAGTCTGGTGAACCTTCGCTGCACTCCCTCTATGGCAATAATGTCCTTCCTCAGATTTGAAGACCAGAACTGTACGCAATACTCCAGGTGTGGCCTCACCAAGACCCTATACAACTGAAGTAGAACCTCCCTGCTCCTATACTCAAATCCTTTTGCTATGAAAGCTAACATACCATTGGCTTTCTTCACTGCCTGCTGTACCTGCATGCCTACTTTCAATGATTGGTGTACCATGACACCCAAGTCGCGCTGCATCTCCCCTTTTCCTAATCGGCCACCATTTAGATAGTAGTCGGTTTTCCTATTTTTGCCACCAAAGTGGATAACCTCACATTTATCCACATTATACTGCATCTGCCAAACATTTGCCCACTCACCCAGCTTATCCAAGTCACCTTGCATTCTCCTAGCATCCTCCTCACAGCTAACACTGCCCCCCAGCTTAGTGTCATCCGCAAACGTGGAGATATTGCCTTCAATTCCCTCATCCAGATCATTTATGTATATTGTAAATAGCTGGGGTCCCAGCACTGAGCCTTGCGGTACCCCACTAGTCACTGCCTGCCATTGTGAAAACGACCCGTTTACTCCTACTCTTTGCTTCCTGTTTGCCAGCCAGTTCTCTATCCACATCAATACTGAACCCCCAATGCCATATGCTTTAAGTTTATATACTAATCGCTTATGTGGGACCTTGTCGAAAGCCTTCTGGAAGTCCAGATATACCACATCCACTGGTTCTCCCCCATCCACGCTACTAGTTACATCCTCAAAAAATTCCACAAGATTCGTCAGACATGATTTACCTTTCGTAAATCCATGCTGACTTTGTCCAATGATTTCACCACTTTCCAAATGTGCTGCTATCCCATCTTTAATAACTGACTCTAGCAGTTTCCCCACTACCGATGTTAGACTAACTGGTCTGTAATTCCCCGTTTTCTCTCTCCCCCCCTTCTTAAAAAGAGGGGTTACATTTGCTACCCGCCAATCCTCAGGAACTACTCCAGAATCTAAAGAGTTTTGAAAGATTATCACTAATGCATCCACTATTTCCGGAGCTACTTCCTTAAGTACTCTGGGATGCAGCCTATCTGGCCCTGGGGATTTATCAGCCTTTAATCCATTCAATTTACCCAACACCACTTCCCGACTAACCTGGATTTCATTCAAGTACTCCTTTGACCTGCTATTTCCGGCAGATTATTTATGTCTTCCTTAATGAAGACGGAACCAAAGTAGTTATTCAATTGGTTCGCCATGTCCTTGTTCCCCATGATCAACTCACCTGTTTCTGACTGCAAGGGACCTATATTTGTTTTAACTAATCTATTTCTCTTCACATATCTATAAAAACTTTTGCAGTCAGTTTTTATGTTCCCTGCCAGTTTTCTTTCATAATCTATTTCATAATCATAATCAAAGATTGGAGCTGGGATTTTTTCTGTTTGTTCTATGCTGGATATGTATGTTGGAGGTATGATTGGTAAGTTCCCTTTATGACAAAAAGATTGGTGGTGTTGTGGATAATGAGGAGGATAGTTTTTGGCTACAGAACAATATAAATGAGCAGTTGATATGGGCAGAGAAAAGGTAGATGGAGGTTAAACTTGAAAAACCCGAGTTGTTACAATTGGGAGGACCAGTAAGGCTAAGATATACACAACGAAAGGTTAAAATGAAGAAGTATTGAGGAAGAGAAAAATCTAGGTGTACTTGTCCCAGAATCTCTGAATGCAGCAGGGGTAGATAAGGTGGTTAAAAGGCAAATAGGACTTATTATCTGAAGCATAGATTATATGAGCTGTGCAGTTATGGCGAAAACTACAGTATTAGTGAGACCATAGCTGAGTAAGGAATTCTGGTTACACACTTTAGAAAGGATGTGATTTTATTGGAACGGATGCAGAGGAGATTACGCTTGGGGAGGGGTGCAGCTATGAGGAGAGACTTTATCGGCTGAGTTTGTTTTCAGTGAAGCAGAGAATGGTTACCTGAATAAGATATCCATATGTACGAGAGTCATATAGATTTACATAGACAGTGTGAAACTTCTCCTTAGCAGAGTTATCTGCTTGCCCCGCTGAGTTACTCTAGTTTTTGTGTCTATCTTCGGTTTAAACCAGCATCTGCAGTTCCTTCTTGCATGCTACAGTTTAAGGCCAGGAATATGGGATTTAGGAAAGATTTCTTTGAAGTATTGATTTCACTCAAAGGGCAGTTAAAACATGAATCTTGTTTGAAGGGATGATCGAGGCAGGTATTCTGGCAATGTTTAATAAAAAGTTAGATAAACACTTGAAATGTCATGGCATAGAATGAATCAGGCTAAGTGGCAGTATATATGGCTGGCATGGACACAGTGGGCTTCCTTGACCCTGTGGCCACAATCTAATTTAGGTTATTAAAAGAACAAACCACCTTTCAGTGCTTCCATTTTCTTGACACCATTGTGCTTTTGCAATTCAATGTTCCAGCAACAGTATTGCTAACCCCAGTAACACTTGCTTGAAGTCTCCAAAATCTTGATCACTTTTTTAATTACCCTATTTTGTCTTTTACATCATCCAAACTCTTATATTCCATTCCCATTTTAAATCCATGACTATGAAACTGTATTTTGTTTATTACATTACCTACTTTCCCTTATGTGGAAAAGGTACATTTTGTTATTCAATGTGTTCAATTCTTTGAAAACTGCTAAATAATAAATACCTGTAGATATAGGAAATTACGTAAATGGAGAAAAATATGTTTTTCCAGGAAACAATGGATACAACAATTATAGATTTATTATGGCTAGCATTATTCTGATGGCTAAAGAATAGTTTAAATACAAATACCCCAATTCCATTAACGTACAATTCATTTAAATTATACATATGCGAATCATTAACCTAAATCATTATTAGTTTTATCAACAGAATATTATTAGATTAAAGATAGACATAAAATGCTGGAGTAACTCAGCAGGCCAGGCAGTATCTCTGGAGAAAAATGATATGTGGCGTTTCGGGTCTATAGATGGGTCTCGACCCGAAACGTCACCTGTTCCTTTTCTCCATAGGTGCTGTCGGACCTGCTGAGTTACTTCAGCATTTGTGTCTTTCTTCGGTGTAAACCAGCATCCATAGATCCATCCTACATGGACCATCTGGATCCATAAATTTAGGTTAAAATTACAGCAGCTGGAAGTGGACAATGGCATGGCAAAAAGGCAGAAGAGACGGGGAGTTTCAGCTTAACACAAGTGTTAAGATTTTGACCTAACTCCTTAACTCAATCAAAGGTGAAAAATGAGCACAACTCCAGTAAAACAGTCTCATCCTGCCCTACGTTGAATCAAAAAAGAAATGCTGGAAAAATCAGCAGGTTAGGCATTTGTGAAAAGAAATACTGAGTTAATATATCAGGTCATAGAACCTGTGTCCAAACATCTATCTATATATTACTGAAACTCTCATCTTGTTTGTTTGTATGCAAAGTGCGCGCGTGATCCTGAAACTATGTCAACATGGTATATGATACTGCTATGATTTTTGGCCCACCTTACTCACCATTATCTTGGGGTGCGCTGTGACAAGTTTAGTTCAGATTGATGGCATATTTTACAAGTTATTCACATTTTAACCAGTTTTACAAAATTACTTTTGCACTTGCACTGCCCGTTAGCAGGTGAGATAGGTGAGAGGATTCTTAAAAAAAAACATTGTGATTTTCATTTTGGTGGGTGGGATAGGGGGGAGATGAGGAATAGGGGACCAGGGGGCTAGTGAGAGAGGAGGTGGGAAGGGTGGGGAGATGGAGCGGAAAGCAGGGGAGGTAAGGAGAGTGGGGGAGGAGGGGGAATTGAGGGACAGGAGGGGATGAGTGGGGGAGGTAGGGAGTGGGGGATAGATGGAAAGGAAAGCACTGGGGGTGGTGAGGGAGAGTGGGGGATTGGGATAGGGGAGGTGAGGAGTGGAGAGCAGGGAGAGGGACAGCAGGGGTGTATCGAGGGGAGCGGGGTTATGGAGGAATGGATTGACCGAGGGTAGGGTAAAAGAGAAGTAGAGGTGAGGGAGGGAGTGGGGGGGAAGGGGGGGAAAAGAAGATGGAGGGTGAAGAGGAGGGGGAGGGAGTGCTGGGGGATCAGGGGGAATGGAGGAGGATAGGGGTAGGAAGAGGGATGGCGAGGAGCAGTCGGGGGAGGGTTGCCATGACTGGCGTCACAACGGGGATCTCTGCCGTCACAATGGGAACCCCTCAGCTGAGCCTGCGCAGTTAGGGGCTAGGGGTGAATGGTGGAATATTGCGTTGGGGGAACAGTGCTCAATGGGTCCCACTTGGTCTAGTACGTTCATAAATTCATAAGTAATTCAAGCAGAATTAGGCCATTCAGCCCATTCCACCTACTGCACCTTTCAATCATGGCTGATCTATCTTGCCCTCTCAACCCCATACTCCTGCATTCTCCCCTTACCCTTGACACCCTTACATATCATGAAACTGTCAATCTCCATCTTTAAAATACCCAATAGGTGACGTTTCGGGTCGACCTGAAACGTTACCTATTCCTTTTCGCCAGACATTCTGCCTGACTCACTGTTAGCTTTTTTTTGTCCGTCTTCGGTTTAAACCAGCATCTGCAATTCATTCCTACCCAACATTTTAATAATTGTGTGGCGGCACCTAGTGGTGGGTCTAGGAAGTCAGAACTCTTGTTATTGGTCAGCACTGTCACGTGACCGCAGGGGTTAGTTCGCAGGTTTTTAGTTAGTTATTAACGCTCCTCCACATCTACGGGAGCTGTTTTTTTGTCAATAAAAAAACATTTTGCTCAACCTGCGTGGTAAACCTACAGTGGTGACCCCGACGATTGAAATGTTTTGCGGGGCTGAAACTGAATGCCGCCGAAAACCTCAACGCCAACCCCACCCAGCAGAACGCGGTTTCCCTTAAACTGCACGTTTTCTGGGCGGTCCAGCCTCATGTGTGGTTTCAACACATCGAGGCCCAATTTCAAATCCGCCAGTTCGGCGCAGATTCCACCCAGTATTTCTACGTGGTTGGCGCGCTCAATCAGGAAACCGCCATCCGATTGTTCCCTTACCTCCAGAATCCGACCACTAATAACAAATATGAGGGTCTCAAGGCGCTGCTGCTGCATACTTTCGAGCTCAGCTGCCACGATCGTGCAGCCCGGCTCCTGCACATGGACGGCCATGGTAACTGTAAGCCGTCAGTGCTGATGAGCGAGATGCCGTCGCTCATGGATGATCATCAGGCTTATCTCCTGTACGAGTAGGCTTTCCTGGAAAAGATGCCTGATGACATCCGCCTGCTCCTCGCCAGGTGCGACTTCACCGACCCCCTGCAACTTGCCGAGTGAGCAGACGAACAGTGACTCATTAAGAAGCAGGACAGCACTTCCATTAACCGGGTGTCCGTGGCTCAGCAACGGCCTCGATGGTCCGTTCCACCATCAACAGGGCTCTCACTTAACTTTTTTTCCCTGTTGCCAACCTCGGCAGCTTTTTAGGTTGTCAAATGATAGTTTAGGTGGTCATTTAAGTCGGCTTGCATGACGCGTGCAATAATGTGCTCGGACGAAGTGCGTAGTTACCAGTCGGAATTATGCTCAATGAAGCATTCACATATTATTTCTGCTTCAAATAAAGTCACAAACTAAACATATTCACCAATCAAGACATGATATTTACCACAATGACATGCAGCAAAGTTATAATCCAGTATCTCAACTCTTTTTACACGTTGCAATTAATGCAATTTCTATTATTTCTTTCCACTTCCAAACAAAAATGTGCTTGGATTATTCAGTGTATGATCAACCTGTGTCAATAAATCCTGGACCATGGTAACAGATATGCTTATCCATGCACATTACAGATTGATGCAAGCATGTTTTCTGTGAAGGACCGAAAATTATCATGACATTGCCATAGCATGGGTCGTTATTGCTATTGGTACAGAAATACTCTCGCTTCCCACATAATTTATCCACAACAAAATATACAGGTTGCAAGGAAATTTCTAATGGCATTTTATGATAATAGCTGTTAAAAACGACTATACCCATCTGACAGTTTAAACATTACACTAACTGACAAGAGATCGTCAAAGGACATAACTGCATTAAATGTTCTTTTTTTTTGTTAAGTTTTTTTTATTAGATAGAAGCAATTACATACTTTAAAAAAAAGATATGTGTTCATTGTTGACATAATAAAAATCATTTTGTTTTTTGTAGATATACATAATCAGTATTAGTCATGTTAATCCTTGCTTAATAATTGTGCTTCTATATATTTTTTCCAATTTTTATAAAGGTAGAAAATAGTGGAAAAAGATTAAACAAAATATATATATATATAAAGTTGGGAAAGAATGGAATATTCTACAGATTTTACATCGTTGGAGATATATCCGTGGTTTATGAAATGTATTACTTCATCTATTCTTCGATTCTGGTTTCAGTTGGGTTCTCATGCTGAACCAGTTTGCCCCTTCAAATATTCAATAAATGGGGACCAAATGTTTGTAAATAGTTCTTGTTTGTCCATTAAAATCTTATTCTTTTCAAATATAGGGTCTCTGACATTTCTGTGGTCCACATTTTAATTGTGGGGGTTATAGAGCCTTTCCAAAATTTTAATATTAATTTTTTCCCAATTATTAAACTATAATCAATAAAAATTCTTTGATTCAAAGTAATGAATTGATTTGGTTCCGTTATTCAGAATATTATTAATTTTGAGTCAGGAGCCAATTTGGTATTGACGACTTCTGAGATTATCTTAAAAATTTCCATCCAAAAATTATTAATTTTTATACAACTTACGAATGAGTGCAATAGGTTAGCCTCTAAATGTTGACATTTATCACAAATAGGAGAAACACTTGGAAAAATTCTATTCAGTTTTGTTTTTGATTAATGCAGTCTATGCAATACTTTAAATTGTATTAAAGAATGTCTAGTGTTTAACAAACAGTGATGTATATGTTGTAAGCTATCATCCCAAATTTCTGGACTAATTGTTTGACCTAATTCATTTTCCCATGATTGCCGATATAAATCCGTCTTTGGAGCATCACTATCTAATAAAATACTATAAATATATGGTATCAGTTTTTCTGTGTTTGGATGTTTATTCAAACATTCATCAAAAATTTCTATCTTTCTAAATCTATATTCATTTGGAATTGACATCATAGTCACTGATTTGTAAATATCTAAAGCAATCCTTTGATTGAAGCCCATAAATTTGTTGTAATTCCTGAAATGAGGGAAATGTATTTTTCCTATAGAGATCACCCATCTTTGTAATTCCATGGTTTTTCCATTGTAAAAAACCCTTATGCATCCATGAGGGTTTAAATGCTGTGTTGTTTACAATAGGAAGAGATAATGGTATATAATCCAATTTTAATGTTTTCTTTATTTGTTTCCAAGTCCGTATTCCACTATCTATTATAGGGTTTTCTTTATAGGTTTTTTTGCTTAATTTGGTAATAGCAAATAGAATTGACCCAATTTCAAAAGGTAAACAATCTTCTTTTTCCATTTTTAACCAGTCTGGTTGTTTATCTAATTCTTCCAACCAAAAGTTAATATTCTTGATTTTAACTGCCCAGAAATAAAACATAAAATTCGGTAATGCTAAGCCTCCATTTACTTTTGATTTACATAAATGTTTCTTGTTTATTCTGTGGTTCTTATAATCCCATATAAAATTAGTAACTATAGAATCAACCTTTTTAAAAAAAGTTTTTGGGAGATATATCGGGATTAATTGAAAAAGGTATAATAGTTGCGGGAGAAAAATCATTTTTATCGCATTAATTCTACTCATCATAAAAATGGGTATGTTTTCCAATACAAAATATTCTTAACTAATTTATTCAGTAAAGGCGGAAAATTAGATTTAAATAAGTAAGTATATCTCTTTGTTTACATAAATTCCAAGATATTAAGTTTTTCTTTTACTATTTTAAAAGGGAATTGTAAAATATGTGGGTTGCTTCCCCTTATTGGCATAATTTCGCTTTTGTTCCAATTAATTCTGATAACGAACCACATTGAGTTATTAAATTTAGTAGATTTGGGATACTAATTTCAGGTTTAATAATGTAAACTAATACATCATCTGTGTATAATGAGATTTTGTTTTCCGTATCTTTGGTTGTATACCCATATATTTCAGGATTGGACCTCACACTTTCTGCTAATGGTTCTATTACCAATGCAAATAATAATGGGGATAATGGACATCCTTCTCTACAACCTCTGGATAAATTAAATTTAGTTGATAACATTTGATTTGTTGATATTCTAGCTGTTGGATTAGTATATAGAAGTTTTATCCATGTACTAAACGTCTCGCCCAGTTGAAAAATTTTCATAACCGAAAATAAATAGGGCCACTCCACCTGGTCAAAAGCTTTCTCAGCATCTAATGAAATAATTGCTAGGTCTTTGGTAATATTTCTTTTTGAGTATATAATATTGAATAACCGTCTCAGGTTGTATGAAAAATACCTTTTTGGTATAAATCCTGTTTGATCCGGGTGTATTAATTTATTAATTACTCTGCTTAATCTTTGTGCTAAGATTTTAGTTAATATTTTATGATCAGTATTTAAAAGAGCTATAGCTCCATATGATCCTGGATCATCCAGATCCTTATCTATTTTTGGTATAAGTGTTATAATTGATTCATTTAACTTTTCTGGTAATTTTTGTTGAGTATAGATATGCCCGTACAATGTCTTTAAATGTGGAACAATCAAATCGTAAAATGTTTTATAAAATTCCGAGCCAATACCATCTGGTCCCGGGGATTTACCATTTTTTAATGAACTGATAGACTCTTCGATTTATTTTACTGTTATTTCTGCATCTAATAATTCTCTATCTTGCCAATCTAACCCTTTAAGATTGCATTTTTTTAAAAATGCTTCTATCTCTGTCTGGTTGTCTATAGTTATAGCAGAATAAAGATTTTGATAATATTGTAAAAATCTCTCGTTAATATCCTTATGTTGTACTAATGATTCTCCTTTGTCTGATTTAATCTTATGTATTGTTTTTTCCCCGTCTAGTTTCCGTAATTGACGCGCAAATAATTTTTGAGGTTTATCTTCAAATTCAAAATGTAATTGTTTAGTATATTGATAAAATTTAACAACTTGATCTGAATATATTTTATTTAATTTGTATTTCAAAGCTTCAATTTTATTATGTTTTATCGTAGTTGGTGTAGTCGCATTCTCTATGTCTAGTTGTTTATTTTCCCTCTCCAATGCCTGTTGCATCTCCCGATTCTTTTTATTATAAAATGCTTGAGAAGAAATCACGGCTCCCCGCGTAAATGCTTTAAATGTTTCCCATAGTAAAGAAGGAGAAGTTTCAGGATTATCATTTGTTTCAAAAAACATATTAATCTGTTTAGTAAGATATACCTGAGATACTTTATCCTTTAAAATCTGTGGGCTAAGTCTCCATTGTCCCTGTTTCTCCGTACTTCCATTTATTTTAATCATAAATGTTAAAGGGGCATGATCCGAAATTATAATATTATGGTATTTTGAATTATATGTAAATGGAATTAGCTTAGAATCCACCAAAAAATAATCTATTCTTTAATATGTTTTATGTACTGGTGAATAAGATGAATATTCTCTTCCAGATGGGTTTTCTATTCTTCAGACATCTTTGATATTACTAGTATCTATATATGCATTTAATAAATCACTGGAATGGGATTTTGTTTTCCATTGTCTTGATGACTTATCTAAATAGGGATCTAATGTACAATTTAAGTCTCCTCCAATTATTAAATTATGTTGGGATAATTCCGGAATTGTATTAAATATTTTCTTAAAAAACAAAGGGCTATCAAAATTTGGTCCATAAACATTAATAAGAGTCAATTTTTGTGCATTAAGTTCTTCTCGTATTATAATATATCTACCATCACTCTCCGTTATTGTTGATATATGTTTAAAAGGTATCCCTTTACAGATTAGTATTGCAACACCTTTGGATTTGTGTGTAAATGAAGAGTAATATGCTTTATCAATCCATTTAGCTTTCAATCTATGGTCTGCATCCTTTTTTAAATGAGTGTCTTAGATAAAAATGACATCTGCTTTAAGTGCTCTTAAATATGCTAGTACTTTACCTCTCTTAATTGGTTCGTTGATACCCTTAACATTCCAGCTACAAAATGTTATACCTTCACCCCCGGTCTTCATATTTAAGTCTTGCATCTTTTGCTTAGGGAGGTCTATAAGAGAACAGATGGTTCAGCTCGCCAAACCCCACCTTACTCCATTCTCACTCCACCATTCTAACTTAAAGTTATAATAAAGTATTATATTTTAAAAAAAGGATAAATTAAAAGGTTAGTTGTGCGCAAAAAAGAAGAAAAAACTACATCTATTAGTAGTGTAGTGATAGCCATACTAACATGGCTAGCCATCTACCAACTTCCGTAGTCGATGTAAAAAAAAACTTAACTAGCTCCATACTCTCTTAAAAATACCATTTCTATAACGATATTTTACCGGGGGTTATAAACATTATAGGTTACAAAATATTCAGATTCCATTAGTCAAATATATATTTAAAATAAGAATTAGAAGAGAAAAAATAAAAATCTTCCCAAAGGGAAAACAAAAAAAAGTGGAGTAAAAGTGAAGAAAAGTGAAATTTAACTTTAAATCCAACCATTTAGCTAATTCTAAGTAATTCAAATGTGAGTAATTAGTAACCGTTAGTAATAATTATTAATGGCACCACACAATAATATTAATATTTATTAGCTATTACGTTAATAATGTCCGTAGAAAAGGCCTTATTCAGCATCCATCTCCAGTTTCAATTGGCCTTGGGTATAACCGGGCCTTAAAACCATCCAGCCTCACACAGTTACATTATTCGTTGACATCATTTATTTTGAAAATAATGTTCAGTCATCAGGCAGGCTTAATCTTCTGAGCAAATTCCAGTGCTTCCTCCGGCTTAGTGAAGAAGTGTTCTTTATTATTGTGGGTAACTCTTAATGCAGCCGGGTACATCAGACCATACTTCAATCCTTTCACCTCCTTCAGTTTATTCTTTGCCTCTTTAGACTGCTTTCTCTTTCTGGAGACCTCCACAGGGTAATCTCGGTAGATACTGATCTTATCTCCCTCATACATAAGATTCCTGGTACGGACAACTTCCTTCATCATCTCCTCCAGTACATGATCGTATTGTACCTTTACTATCATTTGTCTTGGAGGGGCACCCAGTCATGGACGACGTCTCATCAACCTGTGTGCTTGAGCTAGCAGAGGCTGATAATCCAAATTTAAAGCTTTTTGAAGTAAGTCTGCAGCAAATTCACGGGGGTCTCGATCCCCCTCTCTCCCTTCTTAGATACCCACGATTCTTAGGTTCTGGTGCCTTTGACGTCCTTCCAGCTATGTGCATTTTTCAATTATTTTGCTCAGTAGGTCTTATAAGCGTTGGTTTTCTCTGATAAGCTGCTTTGTTGTTTCAGCGCTTGTTGAAGCAATCTCCTCCAGGTTTGTTATGGCTGTAGAATATTGATTCAATGCTTCCTCGGCAGGCTCCATTCTTGCATTAAAGTTAGTTTCCACTGAGCTGATTTTAACCTCCATCTCCGCAGCCATATCTGTAGTTTGCTGGCTCAGCCTTGCTTCTGTTTCTGACCTCCATTTTTCCATTAATTTAAGGATTGTGGAGTTAATTTCTTCCTTCATCTCCAACTTTAACTCCTTAAACTCTTCCTTAAAATTTTGAAGTTCTTCTCTAACATTTACTCTCTTCATTTCTTCTTTTAGCTCTTCCTGAGCTAATGTTATATTTTTAATCTCCTGAGCAAGAAAAATCCTAAGATCTTCTGTCTCAGAAGATTTTTTAGACTTTGTTTTTTTCGAGACATCTTCTTGGGATGATGTTGTACCTGAGGCCGAGGCTTCAGTCGGGCCTTGTTCTTCCAATGCCGGTTTTTGCCTTACCAGCCGTTTCAGTTGTTTTGGGTGGGAGTGCTGCATAGACATACCGGAGTCGCAGGCCTGATGACGTCCCTCACTCACTCGTTACAAGCAGTGTTACAGGCAGCCGGCGCAGAACAATATGTAGGTACATTTTATCCCCGTTTTTCTCGATTTTTAGATGGAGCTAGCTGGCACTGGACTCTATCCCTCCATAGCGCCACCGGAAGTCTCTAACTGTAGCAAATGTTCTTTTGGTAACATGTTTAAAGGTGTCAAAATGCCACATTACCCGACATTCAGATTAGATGTATGTGTTGTGAACAGCAATGAAGATACCCAGTTTGTAGGCACCAGATTTAAAACGAATTATTGATAAATGCTGTTTCCATTATTCCCACTTCAGAATTAACGTTAAAATGTCAACTGAAATATCTACTGACCAAATTTGTGATGTATATGACCGACTGTAGACGTAAAACCTGGATATATCCAATGTATCGTTGTGAATGTTGCTCATTAAATAACAGCAGTACTGATACTCCATATTAAGAGCATTGATTTGCCGTTAAAATGAATTCTGTAATAACGTGTCAACGGTACTAGTGACAATCGAACACTGCAGATTTAATGTTTCACGTGCTCACAATTTAATTAATCCATCTTTATGGATTAAAACAAGCAATAATATTGGGAATTAAAACACATTTGATTGCATTCCGTTATCAAGCATAATCAATGTTCGCTCCGAAGACATTTCCAGCACAGTAGTGTCGGGGGGGGGGGGGGGGGGGGGGGGAGGGTGTGAATCAGTGCGGGATGGATTGTGAAGGGAGAGCGCAGGGGATGTCAGTGGGGTTGCATGGGGGGAACAGTACGGGATGGACGTGGGGGATCTGTGCAGGATGGATGTGGGTGGGGTTCAGTACAGGATGGATGGGGGGGGGGGATCAGTACAGGATGAATGGATGAATCAGTACAGGATGAATGGGGCAGACAAAAATGCTGAAGAAACTCAGCGGGTGAGGCAGCATCTATGGAGCGAAGCAAATAGGCAATGTTTTGGGTCAAGACCCTTCTTCAGACTGATCCCCCCCATTCTTCTTGAATGGGGGGATCAGTACAAGATGGATGGGGGGATCACTAGAGGATGGATGGGGGGATCGGTGCAGGATGGATCGGGAAATCCGTACAGGATGAATGAGGGGATCAGTGCAGGATGAATGGGTGGTTCAGTGAAGGATGAATGGGAATCCCCTCGCCAACGCCACCCCTCCTCTGCCAGCCAACAGGAAAGTACGGGGCCCAGTGGTGCTGATGCTTCAAATGGTGGAAGGGGGCCTCTCCCTCCCTCCCTCCCTCCTCCCAGCCTCGGCGTGCGGGAGGGTTTGTTTTGAAAGCAGTTATCGCCATTGGAGCAGTGGCAAGCTGCGGCTGCTATCAGGGCGGGCGGGGTGAGGGAGGAGGAGGTGGTGGAGCTGCTGTCACCGCCGCTGCTGCTGTGCGGGGCCCGTCATTCGCTTCGACCTTCCGTCACCCTGCACCAAGTAATTTGCCCCGCACTACAGCCGCCGCCGACTTGAAACGTCACGTTCCTTTTCTCCAGAGATGCTGCGTGATCCACTGAGTTACTCCAGTTTTTTGTATCTATCTTCGGTATAAACCAGTATCTGCAGTGCCACGCCAGGCAAAATGACTCGGCATTTAGGTTGCCTGGCGGAACTTTAGGTGGCCACTGGCACCTGGGCAACCGTTAATTTTGAACCCTGATCGACCGACAGCGCCACACCGCAATCGACCACCGATCACAGTAAGCACCAGTGGTGTTACTACAACCAATGCTGGGGTGCGGATGTCATGCTCCCTGCTCACATCCGGGAAATGCCTCGGACGATCGTCAGTAGAGGTTATCGCGGTCGGCCAGAAACATCACCTCTACATCTGGGAGCGCCATTCCGGGCTCAGATTCCTAGTGGACACTGGGGCCGAGCTCAGCATCTTACCATCATCCGGGGTTGATACCCGTTCTGGTAAGCGAGGCCCCACCCTGACCGCCGTCAATGGCAGCCCCATCTGCACGTATGACACTCACACCATTCCCCTAGTTTTCGGCTCCCGCCATTACAGATGGCCGTTTACTATCGCGGACGTCACCCAGCCATTGCTAGGCGCCGATTTCTTATAGGCCTATTCCCGACTGGTTGATGTCCAGGGCCAGTGCCTCATTCATCCCGAGTCGCTCCAGCACGGATCACCGCGACCCGCGGTTTCCTCCGGCCCGCATCTCAGGTCAGTGTCTGATGCGGATGGTGAGTATGCTCCGATTCTGGCTGAGTTCTCCGAAATTCTGACCCCTCAGTTTAAATCGGCCACTTGTAAATCTGCAATAGTTAAATATATAAATATCAACTTTTCTTATACTTTTGAGGCAAGCCTTTGAGAAGAATTAATGAGAAAATGAGTGATCACAGAATTGATTAAAATGAGTTCAATAATGACTACAAGGATGAATCAAAACAGCAAAAGAGAATTAATTTAATGTAGTTTTCATTTGCTATCAATGTGTATAGATACAACATAATCAGGTGCATTCATGAAAAGCTTTTGCTGATAAACAATAAAAGGAATAAGTGCACAGTTGCTTTCATCAGAGGCTGTCTTGAATAGACAACAGTATTTTGTTGCCATCTACAGGAGGAATCTTCAGTTCATGTTATAGGTGCCATTCGTTTTCATGCCTAATTCACAAGCAGATATGCCAGAAATTTAGAGCTATATTTAGACAACTATTTTTAAATCTGTGAATAGTCTTATGACAAAACTATTGTATTCTGCAACTTATTTTGCAGTTTTTATTCTTGACATTTAGAAGTGTTGTTATTGACACCCAAACAGGTGCCTGTAGTTAACAATTCATTTTCTGGACTCTGGATTTGCAATAACTACATATCGTAAGCAAGCCTAAAGTACAGGAAGGAACTGTTAGAAACATCAGCACACAATGTATTAATTGCTTGACACTATATTATTTCATGTTTCATTATAGAAATTCAGATTAGTATTCAAAGATGAGAGGTAAGAGCTCAAAACAAATTAACAATTGTATTTATATAACAAACAACTTGTACATTTGCAAAATGTGTGCAAAAGGACATTATTGAGCGTTAAGATCCCTAGAATATTTTGTAAATTTGGTCCAGAGAACCAGAAGAATCTTGTGTAAAACAAAAGTAATTTACAGCAAAATAAGGAGGGGGGGAGGGGCTTATTTTAAGAGCAACAATTAAAAGTGGCGTTATGTGAAAAATCATGATTAAAGCATACCCGCTTTATTATGATTATCCAAAACAAAAGATGCTGAGAAATGTGTAACAGTTTCTCTCTATGAATCATTTGTGTAAATCTAAAAAAAAAAATATTTTGGAGAATGCAAAATTCTAGGTCTCTCCAAAATGAAAAAAAAGGAAAATATTAAGATATAAAAATCTAAATGTTCCCATCCCTAAACTCTGCATTGGGTAACATTGAAATAAAGGAGGAAATTACAATACTTTTGCATTGTAATTCTTTATATCGTTGCACTTAAAATTCATTGCATTTGTAAGTTCAACTTACAAATGGATGCAAAATCAGTAGAACAATGGTGCTTTTATCTCAAATACAAAATAGGGGCCCAAATGTTTCACAATTACTTCGCCATCTCCTCCATATTCAAAGTCATTGCAAAAATTAAATTCCTGTATTTGGAAAGTAAATAAACTTAGAATAGGAAATGTGTGCATGATAAGGTAAGCATAATAATAATAATAATAATACAGAAGATGATGTATTAATAATTCTTACTAGCTGCCTTTCTAATCATCAGAGAATTGCTGTCCCCATTGAAGCCTGATCCAACCTAGCAACATTACATTTCAAATAAAATATACATTCCAAATGCAAACATGAAACCATTCGTACAGGGTGTTCAATTTGGTTTTGGATAATGCCAATAAAATATTTCTGAAAGAAAACTCTTCGGATAATTTCCGTTCCAAACCACATCACAGCTGAGCAATGAAAGGCAAATTATATCACAGGATATAGAAGTTTCTATAAACTCCATTATTCAAGGCTTTATATCATTTCAATAAAATCATTGTGCTAGCCTTCCATTTCCTTAAAGACGTTCCAAAATTAAGCATCTGTCTTTTATTGAAAAGGAACAGAAGAAAATGTTTGGAAGATAATTCACACTAAGGGTTAAAGTAATTTTAATTTCATCCATCCCTGTTACTCCTAAAGCAAGCCAATTTTTAAGATTTGTTTACAATCTTACAAACAATACTTCATATTTTTCTCACTAAATTACACAAATAAAAACTGATCGAGTGTGCACTAAACATGCTGCGCTCGAAAGTAAATTTCCCTTTGTTGACATTGACATGACTGCTCATCCAAATTCATTCAATTTGCAATTTACATGAATACTAGGAATATGTTTTGTAGATGAAGATGTAATTAAACAATTTCTTAAAATCGTAATAATGATGAGAGTAATAATGATGATTCATTACAAACCCCCAAGTTATATAGGAAAGATGTGAAGGTCTGATCATGTAACTAATGCTCCAGCAATGCTATAATGAAAAAACAAACAATTTACAACCTATTTCTTCTGAGGCCACAGAAAACTTATTATAATTAAATTTATTATAATTTTGTGGTTTGCTTTACAGATCTTTCATTATCTTTCAAATAAACTTTGAAATCAAATCTTTAATTTACTTTTAAGAGGAAATCAGGCTATGGAATTTGACCATGTTCACATGAAATTGCTCTTCCCACAACTTTAATGCAAAGGTTCACATATTAAAGTAATAGAGCAAGGAATTTCAGATTACTTAATATTGCGCAGCATGTACCGGCTCACTCAGCTGAACTAAACATCATTATCCAGTGAGAATAATAATACCTTTTTAATATAAGGAGAACAATCTTCCACTGGTGAAGGTCCCACTTATGCTTGTTGGTTACCTAACAATGGAGCATGTACTTTGTTACAAAATGTCTCCTGGAGGCTCTGGATAATGTACTGCATCTGCAAGTGAAAGTACCTTGCTATGTTTCTACAATGCATTTGACAGTCAGTAATCCCATCTCCTGGCTCAATGGCATTCAGGAAACATTCAAGAACACTCAAGGGCAACAAAATAATGAAAATACTAGTATGAAATTCAAATTCCCAAAACAAATATGTAAAAAAAAACAGATGTACTGTATAGACAATAGAAAATAGACAATAGACAATAGGTGCAGGAGTAGGCCATCCTGCCCTTGGAGCCAGCACCGCCATTCACTGTGATCATGGCTGATCATCCACCCTCAGTACCCCATTCCTGCCTTTTCCCCATATCCCCTGACTCCAGTATCTTTAAGAGCTCTATCCAACTCTTTCTTGAAAGCATACAGAGAATGGGCCTCCTTTTGAGTCAGAGAATTCCACAGATTCACAACCCTCATCTCCGTTTTTCCTAATCTCCATTCTAAATGGCTTACCCCTTATTCTTAAACTGTGGCCCCTGGTTCTGGACTCCCCCAACATCGGAAGCATGTTTCCTGCGTCTAGCATGACCAAACCCTTAATAATCTTATATGTTTCAATAAGATCCCCTCTCATCCGTATAAAGCCCAGCTGCTCCATTCTATCAACATATGACAGTTCCGCCATCCCATAAATTAACCTCGTGAACCAACGCTGCACTCCCTCAATAGCAGGAATGTCCTTCCTCAAATTTGGAGACCAAACCTGGACACAATACTCCAGATGTGGTCTCACTAGGGCCCTGTAAAACTGCAGAAGGACCTCTTATCTCCTTTACTAAACTCTTCTTGTCATGAAGGCCAACATGCCATTTGTTTTCTTCACTGCCTGCTGTACCTGCATGCTTACTTTCAGTGACTGATGCACAAGTACCCGTAATCTCGTTGTACTTTCCCTTTTCCCAACGACACCATTCAGATAATGATCTGCCTTCCTGTTTTTGCCACCAAAGTGGATCTCACATTTATCCACATTAAACTGCATCTGCCATGTATCTGCCCACTCACCCAACCTGTCCAAGTCACCCTGCACCCTCATAGCATCCTCCTCACAATTCACACTACCACCCAGCTTTGTGTCATCTGCAAATTTGCTAATGTTACTTTTAATCCCTTCATCTAAATCATTAATGTATATTGTAAAAAGCTGCGGTCCCAAAACCGAGCCTTGCGGTACCACACTAGTCACTGCCTGCCATTCTGAAAGGGACCCGTTAATCACTACTCTTTGTTTCCTGTCTGCCAACCAATTTTCTATCTGTCAGCAGCTTACCCCCAATACCATGTGCTCTAATTTTGCCCACTAGTCTTCTATGTGGGACCTTATCAAATGCTTTCTGAAAGTCCATGTATACTACATCCACTGGCTCTCCCTTGCCTATTTTCCTAGTTACATCCTCAAATAATTCTAGAAGATTAGTCAAGCATTATTTCCCCTTTGTAAATCCATGCTGACTCGGACCGATCCTGCTTCTGCTATCCAAATGTGCTGCTATTTCACCTTTTATAATTGACTCCAGCATCTTCCCCACCACCGATGTCAGGCTAACTGGTCTATAATTCTCCGTTTTCTCTCTCTCGCCTTTCTTAAAAAGTGGGATAACATTAGCTACCCTCCAATCCACGGGAACGGATCCTGAATCTGTAGAAGATTGGAAAATGATCACCAATGTGTCCATGATTTCGAGAGCCACTTCCATAAGTACCCTGGAATGCAGCGCATCAGGCCCAGAGGATTTATCAGACTTCAGTCCCATCAGTCTACAACACCATTTCCTGCCTAATGTGAATTTCCTTCAGTTCCTCCATCACCCTAGATCCTCTGGCCACTAGTACATCAGGGAGAATGTTTGTGTCTTCCTTAGTGAAGATGGATGCAAAGTACCTGTTCAACTCGTCTGCCATTTCCTTGTTCCCCATAATAAATTCACCTGTTTCAGTCTTCAAGGGTCCAACTTTGGTCTTAACTCATTTTTTCCTCTTCACATACCTAAAGAAGCTTTTACTATCCTCCTTCATATTCTTGGCTAGCTTACCATCGTACCACATCTTTTCTCCCGTATTGCCTTTTTAGTTATATTCTGTTGCTCTTTAAAAGTTGCCCAATCCTCTGACTTCCTGCTTATCTCTGCTACATTATACTTCTTCTCCTTTATTTTTATACTGTCCCTAACTTCCCTTGTCAGCCACGGTCACCCCTTACTCCCCTTGGAATCTTTCTTCCTCTTTGGAATGAACTGATCCTGCACCTTCTGTATTATTCCCAGAAATACCTGCCATTGGTGTCCACTGTCATCCCCGCTGGCGTATCTTTCCAGTCAACTTTGGTTCCATAGTCCCCTTTGTTCAACTGTAATATTGAGACTTCAGATTTTCCCATCTCTCTCTCAAATTGTAGATTTGAAATAACTGCATTAGATCAAAGTAAGAGAAAGTTAACTTGTACTCACTCTTCCGTGGACAGAGTGTGTCTGCTTTTTTATTGTTTTTGATGGGCCCAATGGGTATGCATGTGCTGGGATGCCTGAGAGTCTCCTCTGTCCCATTGGAGTCTATGAGAAGTCCACCCACACAGTGCAGGTATGATGAGAGTGGTAGTCTGGATTTCAATGCTCAGGAGTCCGAAGCTGCTGCTAAAAACCTGCCACATTTTAACACGAAAAGGAGATACAATGAGATACAGATCTAATACAATCTTCATAAGACATAAATAATCTGCCAGAAATAGCAGGGAACCGCGGGTCAAAGGAGGACTTGAGTGAAATCCAGGTCAGTCGGGAAGTGGTGTTGGGTAAATTGAATGGATTAAAGGCCGATAAATCCCTAGGGCCAGATAGGCTGCATCCCAGAGTACTTAAGGAATTAGCTCCGGAAATAGTGGATGCATTAGTGATAATCTTTCAAAACTCTTTAGATTCTGGAGTAGTTCCTGAGGATTGGCGGGTAGCAAAGGTAACCCCTCTTTTTAAGAAGAGGGGGAGAGAGAAAACGGGGAATTACAGACCAGTTAGTCTAACATCGGTAGTGGGGAAACTGCTAGAGTCAGTTATTAAAGATGGGATAGCAGCACATTTGGAAAGTGGTGAAATCATTGGACAAAGTCAGCATGGATTTACGAAAGGTAAATCATGTCTGACGAATCTTGTGGAATTTTTTGAGGATTTTTCGACTAGTAGCGTGGATAGGGGAGAACCAGTGGATGTGGTGTATCTGGACTTCCAGAAGGCTTTCGACAAGGTCCCACATAAGAGATTAGTATATAAACTTAAAGCATACGGCATTGGGGGTTCAGTATTGATGTGGATAGAGAACTGGCTGGCAAACAGGAAGCAAAGAGTAGGAGTAAACGGGTCGTTTTCACAATGGCAGGCAGTGACTAGTGGGGTACCGCAAGGCTCAGTGCTGGGACCCCAGCTATTTACAATATACATAAATGATCTGGATGAGGGAATTGAAGGCAATATCTCCAAGTTTGCGGATGACACTAAGCTGCGGGGCAGTGTTAGCTGTGATGAGGATGCTAGGAGACTGCAAGGTGAATTGGATAGGCTGGGTGAGTGGGCAAATGTTTGGCAGATGCAGTATAATGTGGATAAATGTGAGGTTATCCACTTTGGTGGCAAAAATAGGAAAACAGACTATTTTCTAAATGGAGGCCGATTAGGAAAAGGGGAGATGCAGCGCGACCTGGGTGTCATGGTACACTAGTCATTGACAGTAGGCATGCAGGTGCAGCAGGCAGTGAAGAAAGCGAATGGTATGTTAGCTTTCATAGCAAAAGGATTTGAGTATAGGAGCAGGGAGGTTATACTTCAGTTGTATAGGGTCTTGGTGAGACCACACCTGGAGTATTGCATACAGTTCTGGTCTCCAAATCTGAGGAAGGACATTATTGCCATAGCGGGAGTGCAGAGAAGGTTCACCAGACTGATTCCTGGGATGTCAGGACTGTCTTATGAACAAAGACTGCATAGACTCAGTTTATACTCTCTAGAATGTAGGAGATTGAGAGGCGATCTTATAGAAACTTACAAAATTCTTAAGGGGTTGGACAGGCTGGATGCAGGAAGATTGTTCCCGATGTTGGGGAGGTCCAGGACAAGGGGTCACAGCTTAAGGATAAGGGGGAAATCCTTTAGGACCGAGATGAGAAGGACTTTTTTCACACAGAGAGTGGTGGGTCTCTGGAACTCTCTGCCACAGAGGGTAGTTGAGGCCAGTTCATTGGCTATATTTAAGAGGGAGTTAGATGTGGCCCTTTTGGCTAAGGGGATCAGAGGGTATGGAGAGAAGGCAGGTACGGGATACTGAGTTGGATGATCAGCCATGATCATATTGAATGGCGGTGCAGGCTCGAAGGGCCGAATGGCCTACTCCTGCACCTAATTTCTATGTTTCTATGTTTCTATGTTTCTTGATAAACCACAACAACAAAGACATTTATTTTCACTTCGCTCACTGACCATGTTTGAAATAAATGTTATCTCATTTTTCATTTTTAGGACATTCACAAAAATCACCTGACTTTATACTCCAAGAGAATGGATGTTTTACAACTGTACATTAAACAAATCATTCATTAATAAAATAAAGCAGAAAAAGAAACTTGCATTTGTAAAGCCATTTCACATAACTTTCATGACAAATTAGTGTATGGTTTGCACTGAATGGAGTATTTTAGAAGGGATTTACCGCTATAATGCAAGAATTATATTATATTATATTATATTATATTATATTATAAAAATAAAACAGTCAGTTTGCACACAAAGAATTTCTCACAGTAGCATGCAATAATCAGAGCAAACCAATCTCACAAACAATGGATCATTTCAGCACTCTGTAGTCCTACAATCTCAGGTGGTGGACAATTAAACAGTTCATTGAAGAAGGAGGATGCAACAACATCCCCATCCTCGTGGAGGATAAAGACAAGGCCAAAGCATTTGTACTCCTGCTTGGTCAAAATGATCAATCTCAGCTTTCTCCTAAGTTCCCTACCATCACAGAAATTAATCTTCAGACAATTTCATTCAAGGGATTGAAGGAATCAAATAGGAATCGGCAAGTGCCAAATTAATAAAGAAAAACTGGTTAGCATTTAAAAAATATGCCATGTGAAAAAATCATAATTCCTACAAAACTTAATTAGTCACTGGATCAATTTCATGCATACTGTAGTTCAAGCAATTTGCATTGAAGTGTGAAGTCAAATATGTAAATTATGAACATCAAACTCTTTAAAATTGTTTGATGTGGAAAATGTGAGTGAAGTAATTGAGTGGCACACTGAATTGACTTAACTGGATGTGCACTAAAGGCTATAGAGATGGAATACAAGCCCAGAACCACATGTAGCAAGTTTAAGCATTAAGAAATGAGCATCTGAATAAATCAAACACATATTAACACTTGTCAAATAATGTAGTTTAGAGGTGGCATGTAACAACATGACATAGACACTTGGTAAACAAATATCATTTTGATCTTGTGGGAAAATAAATTATTTTTCACAGTTATCCTTTATAGGATTTTCAAAAAGAGATGAGAAGAAATTATAGCGGCTGAGCAGTAAGAAAAAGGCAAAACTGTAAACGTCAAAGTAAATTGTGACAGTTCTAAATAAAAGATAGCTGGAAACCTCCAGAAAGTGATATGTTGATCACAGTACTTCCGATTGAGAGTGAGCTATTAAAACCAGTGGGAAACCATGAGAAGTTTGCGGATGACACGAAGCTGGGGGGCAGTGTTAGCTGTGACAAGGATGCTAGGAGGCTGCAAGGTGACTTGGATAGGCTGGGTGAGTGGGCAAATGCATGGCAGATGCATTATAATGTGGATAAATGTGACGTTATCCACTTTGGTGGCAAAAACAGGAAAGTAGACTATTATTTGAATGGTGACCGATTAGGAAAAGGGGAGATGCAACGAGACCTGGGTGTCATGGTACACCAGTCATTGAACGTAAGCATGCAGGTGCAGCAGGCTGTGAAGAAAGCAAATGGTATGTTGGCATTCATAGCAAAAGGATTTGAGTACAAGAGCAGGGAGGTTCTACTGCAGTTGTACAGGGTTTTGGTGAGGCCACACCTGGAGTATTGTGTACAGTTTTGGTCTCCTAATCTGAGGAAAGACATTCTTGCCATAGAGGGAGTACAGAGAAGGTTCACCAGACTGATTCCTGGGATGGCAGGACTTCCATATGAAGAAAGACTGGATAGGCTCGGCTTGTACTCGCTGGAATTTAGAAGATTGAGGGGGGATCTCATAGAGACTTACAAAATTCTTAAGGGGTTGGACAGGCTAGATGCAGGAAGATTGTTCCCGATGTTGGGGAAGTCCAGGACAAGGGGTCACTGTTTAAGGATAAGGGGGAAGTCTTTTAGGACTGAGATGAGAAAATCATTTTTCACACAGAGAGTGGTAAATCTGTGGAATTCTCTGCCACAGAAGGTAGTTGAGGCCAGTTTGTTGGCTATATTTAAGAGGGAGTTAGATGTGGCCCTTGTGGCTAATGGGATCAGGGGGTATGGAGAGAAGGCAGGTACAGGATACTGAGTTGGATGATCAGCCATGATCATATTGAATGGCGGTGCAGGCTCGAAGGGCCGAATGGCCTACTCCTGCACCTATTTTCTATGTTTCTATGTAAGTAATTGTGACTTCAATAAAAATTCATGAAGATGTTGATTCGCAATTAAGCATCAAAAAAATAAAACAGAATACTGATAAGTAGGAAGTTCCTGGTTTTAATCCAATTATGGCAAAGGAATATACATATATATTAGGATGGTGTCCTACTTGGAAGGGAATTTGGTGGTATTTATGTTCTCATTCTTCTGATTCCCTTATCATTCTAGCTGGCGGCATCATAGGCTTGGAGCTGCTGTTGAAGAAGCCATGCTGAACTGATCATCATGTCAGATGGTAAATACTGGAAGTGCTGTGCAACATGGGCAGAGTTGGAGGCATCTAGTCAAATAAATCTCAATGTAGTGATATGCACCTTGATAAAAAGGACTGAGGTAAAGATTGTGTGCTTTCCCATAAAATGTTACTTATAAAAATATATGTTATTTGGAAAATATAGTTATCATCTGGTAAAAAAGCAAGGAAAGATCTTTCCATTATAAAGTTGCTAACTTGCTAACAGGATGCCCCAAATAGCTAATAGAGTAAATTGGAAATTTCATCATTGTTGCCTTGTAGGAAAAAAGTTTAAAGTACGGATTAAGCTACCCAGATCCCAAAACACTAAACGCCACTGAGATGAGAAGCTTTCTAGAGATGGTCATGTGCAGCTTTATCCAAAGTTTTGCCAAGTTATAGGATTAATAGTGAAGGAGGTAAATTTCCAGTGAGAAATCAAACATGGTTAAAGAGTTTGTAGGGATGGAAGAGGTCACATAAAGACCATAAAGGGATTTAAACATGGTGATGAGAATCTGAAAATGGAAGTGATGGATGGTTTAGAGAAAGCCACGCATTGTGTGAACTGAAGTTTAATGAGGGTGAAGGATGGGAGGTTACCCAAGAGAGCCTTGGAATGCACTTAGTATTTCCAGAAATTGAAGCTCTGAAAGTAACATCTGCTCGAGCTGTAGTACATTTACTGGGTAAGATCTTTGTATCCAAGGAATTCCAAAAGCTGTCAGAGTTGATAAAATGCATTATTTAACTGAGCAGGATTTCAACATGTATATCCTAAATTTTATCATTGAAGATAACAGCTATTGTGTCAATGGAGTGATAGAAAGATTCTAAGAGGTAAGGGCCTGTCCCACCAGCATGCAACTCTATGCGATGAACGCGATCAAACTAGAAGCGGGTGCCGCGCGGAGGTCGGGTGATCCCCTGTACAGGGCCGTTCCCACCAGCATGCGCCTGCATGCAGCAAGCGCAACCAAACCGGCAGTCGGGGCCGCGCGGAGGTCGGGTGAGTGGCGCAACGCGGCGCAAAGTGAGGCGAACTTGGAGCGAACTCTAAGGTAAGTTCGCCAGGACAGAGAGGGGCACACGGAGAGGGGCACCGAGGCACACACACACACAGGGCCATGGAGCCACACACATAGAGGGTCACGGAGGCACTTACAAATAGGTTCACGGAGGCACGGTGTGTAAATGTCGGGGCGGTGTGTAAATGTCGAGGCGACTGCGAGCCGACAAGCTGTTGCCGCGCGGGATTTTTAGACATTGTCAGTTTTTCGGAGCCCCGCGCGGTGTCGGGACGAACTCGGGACGAACTCCGCACAATTCCGCACGGCTCCGGCGATCGAAGTGCGACCGGCCCCGCGACGCCGGACGGCTGAAGCGACCATGTTAGGTCGCGCTAATCGCATAGAGTTGCATGCTGGTGGGACAGGCCCTGTATCCAAAAAAATGACTGTGATTAGACTTAAGTTAGAAGGAAAACATGCATTGTGGAAATTTATGAAGAATTACTGTGTCCAAACTACCTAGGGGGATAGATGAAGCACATATTAAAGCATTATCTAAACAAGACATTCCTCTTTTACTATTGACCAAAATAAACTACAGTAGAATGCCACAATTGTGAAACACAACAATTAATCGAAGGACATCTTGAAAGAATCTGGAAAGGGAGATCAAACAGAGTAAAAAGAAAAGCACTTCCTACAAATTTCAGTGTAATAATAACACAAATCTAGAATTGTGCTGATTTGTTCCTAGGTAATTTATGTGCAACTACAATAAATTGATTTTTTTCCCAATTCATTGATACAGATGGATTTCTCTATATATTTGAGCCAGCCTTGTTAGGTCACCAAAAACCCATTTATTACAAGTCACATCACAACCCTCAAAAGACATACGTTCATTTCCCTCCATGGATACGTTTTATTCCAAATGGCTTTGACATTATGGCATCAGAGTATATTATCAAGTGACAAGATACCACAGTCGCATCTAATTAACGTGTGGTACTTAGTATATACAGATGCTCCCCAACTTACATAAGGGTTACATCATTCGAACCCTTGCGTAAGTTAGAGGTTACATAAATCATAATCAGAAATGCTATTGCACAAGTGTAAGTTTACTATTCGACATAGAAACCACTTGGGAGTTCTGATGCGGAGACAACGTGGGAGGATCCATGAGAACTGTTGATTGTTTTGTATAAACGGCCGCATGCGACAGCAGTAGCGCACTGCTACTGAGACCGCAGAGACACGTAGCTCATAAATAAAGCAGTGAGATTAAACAGTTGCTTACATAAGTGCGAGTTTATGTAAGTTACCTATCATGTAGTTTGGGGAGTGCCTGTACATTTAACTAAAACATTAGTTTATATAATATCAATAACGTTAAAAAAAGTCTTAGGAAATGGAACCCATGTGATCAAACGGTCTTCAATTTGCTCTATGTTCCTTTTTACATTACTACACATTGAACCAGAATTTCCTGTCAAAGGCAACCCATCTATGTTCACTGCTGACGTATGAAAATAATCTAAACCGATCGAGTGCAGGCCTGGTTGACAACGGTAAAATCCTGGACAGCGGCAGACCCTTGTGAATATAAATGCTGTCATCTGGGGGAATTGGGAAGCCTGAAGAAACCCCACCCACAAAACATCTGAAATTGACAGCCTTACTAAACAAATGTGCCCAATGTAGCCAATGGTGAAAACGTCCAACACTTCTGAATGTGTTTAAATATAAAAACTATAAAAATCAATTAAACAGTTTTAAAAACAATTAAAATATAATGCAAAACAGAAGCTAAAATACTTAAAAATACTGAGAGAACACTGAAAGAATACTTAATAACTTTTAACTAAAATCAATTTGAAATCATGTATAACTGATATTTATCTCTCTATTTTCGCTAATTTTCTATTTGGACTAACTTGGAGTGCCTGGAAAAGAGGAAATTGAGCTGGCGTGACATCTGACAAATGGAAGGATCTCGGCTAAGTTTTGTCATCAGAGCCACTTATGACGTTCTATCACCACCCCAGAACCTGTTGCTACATCTATAACCAGGCTATTGAAGAAATTGGGAGTGAGAGGTCGCTCCCTCCAACAAGCAATCTAGTAATTATCAAATTCTGCAGAAAAAAAGCAGCAATTGGATTTGGATCAAAAGGAGAGATAACAATTGGGCTGCAAGATGAAGACAGGAGGGTATGGAATTGAGGGGGTGTAACTGGGACACCAGGGATCACTGTTGAGCCCTCTGGAGATGTTGTGGGCTTATCAATGAAATGTCAAAGGAGGGTGCCCACCTGATGACCCCGATGACGTACCTACCCAACCTTTCACCACTCCAATCCCATTACAAATAGCAAGAGTGCCGACTTATTACTGGGATTGAAACATCAAGTCCTATTAGCTCTACTCTTCGTAAAAGCTGAAATTTATATCAAGCCAAATGGGCTGGATATGCGCATTAAACAATGAACACTGTAGAGAGGCTTTTAATTAGATTCAGATTAGATTGCAATTAGTTTAATGTTATGTACACCACAGTGTAATCAAATTACATTCACATGATGCTCACAGAGTAAACAGTAGACATAAAATAAAGACATATATAGAGTCATAGCGTGGAGACAGGCTCATTGGCTCAACTTGTCCACACCGACCAACATGTCCCATCTACGCTAGTCCCACCTGCCTGCATTTGGCCCACATGGATATCCTATCCATGCACCCGTCTAAATGTTTCTTGAACGTTGTGATAGTACCTACCTCAACTATCCCCTCCGGCAGCTCATTCCATATACCCTACAAATATATCAATGAACGCAATAAATGCAAAAAAGCAGAATGATGAAAGATTGAAGTGCAATCTGAAGTTTTGCATTACAAGTACAACAACAAAATAACTGAAGATTTAAGACTAAGAGTACATGACAGCATCTCTGGGAAGGTGTGTGAAAGAAGTGATTGTTTCAGAAGTCTGGTAGCAATGGGGAAGATGCTATCCCATTGGGGTCTGAAATTTGGATCTTTCAAGCTTCTGTATCTTCAAAAGGGAAAGATAAAAGACTAGTTTATATAAATCAATACAATAACAAAGAGCTTAAGAAATGAAAACCAAGTGATCAAATGAATGTCAATTTGCTCTATGTCAAAAAGGGACAGAAAAAGGAAACAAGCATCCTTGACAAGCTTTCCTGGTGTGACACATCATGGATTATATGGAAATAAATAAAGAGCCTGTGATGGACTGGGCTGCGTTCACCACTCTTTACAGGTTCAGGCAATCAAGAACTGGACAGCAGCCATACCAGGCTGAGATCATCCTGTCAAAATACTTTCTATCGCACAACTGTAGAAAATCAAGGGTATCATGTGGGACATGCCACATCTTCTAAGATGAGTAAGAAAATAAATACGTGATGCATTTTCTTGATTAGTGTGAAGGGACCAGATTTGGTTGCTGGTGATATGGATGGCTAGGAACTTGAAGATGTTGACCATCTCTTCAACACCTCTGTTGATGAGGACATGATTGTGTTCACTCCCTCTCTTCTTTAGGTCAACAACCAATTCTTCCGTCTAGCTGGGGTTAAGGGCAAGATTACTGCCCTGTCACCATGACTCAATCTCTTTCCTATACTTTGTCTCTTCATTATTATTGATCTGGGTGTAAACATTGGTCGTATCAGAAAACTGAAAGATCGAGTTGACATTGTACTTGTCCACAGAGTGGGTATAAGAGATGGAGCACACAACCCTGATGAGCACCAGTGCTGAGGGTCAAGGTGAAGGAAGTGTTGGGTCGAATTCTAGCTGACTGAGACCTGCCAGTGAGGAAATCCAGAAGTCAGTAGCAGATGGAGGCCACAAGGCCAAGGTCAGGAAGGTTAGATATGGGTTTATTTGGTATAATGGTGCATGAGGCTGAGTTGGAGTCAATGAAAAGTATCTGGACATAGGCGAATGTATTGTTAAGGAGATTTCGAGCTGAATGTAGCACATGAGATGCTGTCATCCATTTATCTATTTTTCTGTATACAAATCACAAGGGATCTATGTTGTCCGAAAGAGGGCCAAAGATATAGGCCATTATCAATAATTAGGGCAGGGGCATAAATTAAGAACATAAGAAATGCAAGCAGGAGTAGGCTATTACCTGCTCAGCCATTCAGTATGATTATAGCTTTACCCATCAGCCTTGATTTCCTTACAATTTATCAGTCTCAGTCCTAAATATATACTCAATAGCTTAGATTTCTTGTTTTTCATTGGGAGAGAATTCCAAGAATTCACTACTCTCTGATAAAGAAATCTCTCATTGCTGTCCTGATTAAACCAACCCTTTCTATTGAGGATGTGAACCTTGGTTTTGGACACCATGCCTGAGGGAAACATTAATTCTACATTTACTTTGCCAAGCCTCGTAGGACTTCTTTAATTTAAAATAGAATCCCGTCTCTATGTTCTGAACACAAAGGTATGGCAGCTCTGCTCACTTTCTCCTCATATATTAAACCTACCAACTCGGGTACCCATTTGCTAGGTCTTTGCCGCATTCTCTCTGCCCAAATATTATCCTCCTTTGGTGTGAAGTCTAGACATGCCTACAATATTCCGGATTCATTATCACCAGGGTTGCTTCCATAATTGGAAAAAGACTCACATTAATTCAGTTAATCTTTAGCTAATTTTACATATATACAGAAACTTTTGTAATCTAATGTTATGATTCTCACAAGGCTATGCTCATATTCTAGCTTTCACTTTCTTAAAAATCTTATGGCCCTCCTTTGCAACATTCTGAAATTGCCCAATTCCCATGCACTACTTTTTGTACTTTTTTAGCCACATTATACATATTTCTTTTGATCTTTAACTTCTCTCGATAGACATAATGGGGCAATTTTTCCTATATTGCTTATGCCTTAAAAGTATTTTCATTATGCAAAAATATTTAGCAACTTTTTGATGTAACACTTTTTAATGTAATTTTACATAGCCAACTATTGCCATGCCATAATCTACCACAGCAAACTCAAGCCTTAAGTCCTTGTAGTTTGCTTTATTCAGATTTAAGATTCCAGTATCGCATTGAACTAAGTCTCTTTGAATTTTTATGTAAAATGTTAATGTTATGATCACTATTCTCCATAAGTCCCTTTTTCATTACATGATACTCATTCTAAAAGCCTGTTCCCTATTTTTCCTTCAACATACTGATGGAGAAAGCCATCACTTGCATATATCTCGTGAATTCATCCTCTACATTATTAATACTAATTTGTTTTGGTTAGGATGAAGGGATTCAAAGTAACATTAGCAAATTTGCAGATGACACAAAGCTGGGTGGCAGTGTGAACTGTGAGGAGGATGCTATGAGAATGCAGGGTGATTGGACAGGTTGGGGTAGTGGGCAGATGCATGGCAGACATGGCAGTTTAATGCAGATAAATGTGAGGTTATCCACTTTGGTAGCAAAAACAGGATGGCAGATTACTATCTAAATGGTGTCAAGTTTGGAAAAGGGGAAGTACAACGGGATCTGGGGGTCCTTGTACATCAGTCTATGAAAGTAAGCATGCAAGTTACAGCAGGCAGTGAAGAAAGCGAATGGCATGCTGGCCTTTATAACAAGAGGAATCGAATATAGGAGCAAAGAGGTCCTTCTGCAGTTGTACAGAGCCCTAGTGAGACCACACCTGGAGTATAGTGTGCAGTTTTGGTCCCTTAATTTGAGGAAGGACATTCTTGCTATTGTGGGAGTGCAGCGTAGATTTACAAGGTTAATTCCCGGGATGGCGGGACTGTCATATGCTGAGAGAATGGAGTGGCTGGGCTTGTACACACTGGAATTTAGAAGGGTGAGAGGGGATCTCATTGAAACATCTAAGATTGTTAAGGGTTTGGACACGCTAGAGGCAGGAAACATGTTCCCGATGTTGAGGGAGTCCAGAACCAGGGGCCACAGTTTAAGAATAAGGAGTAAGCCATTTAGAACGGAGATGAGGAAACACTTTTTCTCACAGAGAGTGGTGAGTCTGTGGAATTTTCTGCCTCAGAGGGCAGCGAAGGCAGGTTCTCTGGATGGTTTCAAGAGAGAGCTAGAAAGGGCTCTTAAAAATAGCAGAGTCAGGGGATATGGGGAGAAGGCAGGAATGGGGTACTGATTGCGGATGATCAGCCATGATCACATTGAATAGACCTATTGTCTATTGTCTATCTTCTATTGTTTTCCCCAATCGATATATATATAGGAGGGTAGCCCCATGAATATATTACCCTTGTCACTTGAACACTTAATTTTATGACCCCTGATTTTTCTCAGCTCCACTTAAAAATATTCTGTTTCTTGATTATCTGAGCCAAGTTCCTTCCTTTCTTTCCACTACATCTATCTCATTCAATAAGTTCTGACTCATTTCTTTTGTCTCCCATTTAAAAAAAATGTCCAGGAATATTCAAATCCAATGTTGGCTTCTTTGGAACCATAGCTTTGTAATGGCTATCAGATTATGCTTGTTTAGTTCTAATCGCCCAATTAATTTACTCATTATTATTTCTGTTGTATGCATTCACATAACAACCCTTCAGTTTGTCTTTTTATTTCATTTTTCCTTACATTTACTCTAATTCAGAGTATGGTTTTGTGATTTTATGCACTATTGTTTCCTGACAAACTTTGCCTATCATTGCCCATTTTGTTATCCAGTACAGGGTTACACAAAAAGCTGGAGAAACTCAGCGGGTGCAGCAGCATCTAAGGAGCGAAGGAGATAGGCGACGTTTCGGGTCGAGACCCTTCTTCCTTTTCGTAGGGAGGAGGAGAACTTCTTCAAAGTAGGCATACCTTGAGGAGATATCGCAGTGGAGTAGACAAAGTGTTAAAGAAGCAACTGCAGTTATCCAGTACTATGGCTTTGTCCTTCCTTCTTAAACTTTTAAATTTCCCCTATTCAGATGGAGGGCCAGAGCACTGATAAGGAAAATGAAAAATGAGAAAAGGCTAGCAAGAGTCATACAAACAAAATGTGATTCTATTGATATGTGAAAAGAAAGGTTAATCAAACTAAATGTGGGTTACATTCATAAAAGGTTCTAAAATTGGGACTATTGAAATTGAAGGGGAATAAAATTGAGTTGTAGTAAAGTCAATACTTACCATGCCAACCAAAGCAACAATCAACAAGAAGAGTAGAATTTGAATTGCTTAGTCAAAACAATATAATGCTAACCAGAGTAAGTTATAAACAAACTATGTTCCAGTTCCAAAGCAAATCACAGTAGAAGACACAATCACGGAATCACAGAATGTTTACAGTGCAAAGAAAGGTCATTAGGGTTATTGGCCGTAACAGGTCCACAGGAGAGGAATCCCAACTGCCCAGTCTTTCCCCATAACCCTATTTTGTTGACTCTTGGATACTTATCCAGCTTGAATCTGCTCGACTACTATTCCTGGCAGTCAGTCCAGATTTTAACCCTCATTGTGTAACAAAATTACTTCTCATGTCATTTTGATTCTTTTGCCAAGTATCTTCACTGTGTCTCCCAATTCTTGATCTTTCTGCCAAATTGAACAATTTATCTTGATCTACACTCTTTACAACCTTCAGATCTCTTCTCTGTTCCAACAATGAAAAATGCCGGCTTCTGCAGTCTATTCATACAACAAAGGACATATATCTCTAAAATATTTTGGTAAATTCTCTTCTACATCTTCTTCAAGACTTTTACACTTTTCTTAAAGTATTATACCTAGAACTGAACATAATACTGGTTGAACTATTTTTTGTAAATGTTTATCATAACTTTGTTGCGCATGGACTCCATGTCTCTAATTATAAAGTGCAGATACCATATGCCTTTTTAACTGCTTTCTCAACTGATTGAACCATGGTCATATCCCCCAGATGTCTCCGTTCCAGTACCCCTTTTAGAATTGTGCCCTCTAGGCTGGTGCCAAGTTTGGCACAGAAGATATGTTCTCATGAACAAGATCCCTAATGGGAACTATGCAAACAGGGCATTTATAACATTATATATGGAGAGGTGCAATAGTGACAAAGCTGCCACGCCGGGAAAATGATGTGAACGCCTGCCTTCTCCACTGCTGTGGGCTGTGGTTTTGGGAACGGAATCCAGCAATCAAGTGCGCCAGACTTTCTGTGGACAGGCTGCAATGAGGGTTGCTTTTGGACAGCATGGGGCAAACATTACAGCTGCTCAGCACCAACATTTGGGCTCAGACGTGCACCCCGGTGGGCAAAGGAGATTGCAGGCCATTTGTGTGAAGATGGCCTGCCCAGCTCCAATGGTCTCTCTTACTTCTTCCTGCTGGAACTGATATAAACTTCCAATGTCAGTCCCCAGCGAAGACCCAGACTCACCGGACTGGTTAGAATGCAGGCATAAGTAGAGTCCGTGAAGGACAAGGTCTTGTGCCAGGTTCCCAGTAGCCAGCTTCCTGACACAGAGGCATACAGCCTGAGTGATTTAAAAAAATATGTGGCTGTGTTTGTTTCGACTGGAGGATCAAGGGCATTATTGCAAAATTCTGTGAGTTAGCAGTATGTGGGTGACCAGTGTAGTTTATATTGCCTTTCTCATTCTTCTTCCTAACGTGTAATTGTTCGCATTTTATGACATTAAAATTCATCTGGCCACTGCTTGCAAAGGCAACGATTCTCCATAATTTTCTACTCCGCAGGTTTTTGAAGGCTAGATCAATAGAATTATTTAAAAAGATCATGTAAAACACTGCATAAATGCTAGTTCATTTTTAAACCTGTTATTAATTTTAAAAATTCCATGGACACCATCATAAATATTGTGAAAGTACATACATTTAGTCAAAAGGGAATGTGGATCCAGAGAAATAAGCTATTTGATTCATTCAATTTGTGCTGAATATTCCAATTATGCCCATTCTGTGCACTTATTTCCCAATCAAGTCTCTATACAATTTGCATTGTATGATTTTCCTTCACATCACAGTTCAATATCTTAACGGTATGTTTTCTGATTATCTCCTCACTCAGTGACAGAAACAATTCTCCATGCTCTAACCAAATCCTCACCTTTGTTGGGAACAATCCCACCATCTCCAATCTCTATAACTGTATTCCTCACCCATTGAAATATTCTGGTGAATCGTTTCTGTACCCTCTCCAAAGCCTTCACATTTTGCCAAAGGCACAGTTGCCAAAATTGGAGACAGTACCCCAACTGCTGATGAAAATTCATGGACTTGAAACATTTCACTCTCTTTAGCATGTGTCTGATTTGCTGAGCAATTCCAGCATTTCTGATCGCTATTTCGTCTGTCACTCTGGATAGACGATGACTTACTTCTACTCCCATTTTCTTCTTCATGCATGCCCAATGTGGGAACCCCATACTCTCCCACAAATGGGACAGATGGTTTCTGAAGTGGTGGACAGCTGAGTAATTTATGAGGTGGCCCACTCCTTCTGCTGCTTACTAGGGCCTCTGTGTGTTTTCAATGTGAGGTTTTGGGGCTCTTAATACCAAATGTCTTTCATGAGGCTGCTATCAGACACGTGATTGACATGGACTGCCCCATGCAGCTGATTAAATGTCTTTAGAGCCTCAATATGACAGGAGGAATCTTACACTCAGCATCCCAAAGATAGAGGACCTCTGGTCTGCTGGCCTTGAAAATATAAGTTCACAGTGAGTCCCTGGAAAAGATGGAGCATTTCCCATATATTAGAAGCTAACGTTCTGCAAAGGCAGTTCTTGGTCAAGTGTGGAAAAGGACATTTGAAGATCAAGACCTCAAGCATGGCAGAATGCACTGGGTCTACTATATAGACTTGCTCCCAATGCTGTTATATTGTTCTAAGACCTCGACAATCTACAGCAACACTAGTTAAGATTTTATAGAAATTTCACACTTATATATGTACAAATTCTTTCCATTACATTAATTAACAATATCCCTTTGTTTGATATGTTCCATCACAAGAACACAAGAAAATAGGAGCTGGGCTTGGCCTTCAGGCTCATTGAGTCTTCCCCACCATTGAACATGACCATGGCTAATCTTTGATTGCTTCAACTTCTCTCATGTGTTATTTATCCATAGCCCTCTCTTCCTTGATCCATTAAAATACTGATCCATCTTATTTTACATACTTTAAATAATTCAGCTTCAACCACCTCATTGGGTAGATCATTCCAGAGATTTGCCACCCTCTGTGAAAAATGATGTACCTCTGTTTTAAAGGACCTGCCCTTTATCTTGTGGTTATCTCCCATTGTTCAAGACTCTCCCAGTAGTGAAAGTATCCCATTATTCAGCATGCAACTCAAGGCTTAGGAAAAGTATCAAAAACATCATCTGAATTCACTGAAAGAATAATCAAAGCATTCTCAACCTCTTCCACCAGGCAAAATGCTATGTGTACACACTAATGCTGTAGTACTGTGTTATGGCTTTGTCATAACCTCCTAGCTTTTGTACTTTATATCTCTATTAACAAAGGCCAGAATACCATGAGCTGTATTAACTGCTTTAATAACTTATCCTCCAAATAGATGTGCACAAACATATGCATTTTCACCAAATTTGATATATTCAGCAAGTATTGGCTCTACTTTTACTTCTTACCTTAACAGCATCGCACATTTTAATGCATTGATTTTGGCTGCCATATGGTCACTTTCCAAATGGCATTACCGCCATTTTCATATTTTAATATACTTCCAAGTTTTCCATCGTCTGCAAATTTAAAAATTGTGCTCTGCACTGACAAGTCAATGACATGTATTAAAGACAGTAACCTTTGTATTAAACTCTATGTCCAAGAATTAATACAATCATGCAAGAACTGGTTTCTATGAATGAATGAATGGAGAGCTATCTGCAGTTGAAAAATTAATTTGCTTGTCATCAAGCTCAAGGAGAGTATCGCACCAAGAATCTAGTATTCTCTAAAATGGATTTTTCATTTCCCAATATTAATGTAATTCTGTATTAAACTACAAGGAAGCTCTGAAATTCCAACAACAGTAACATCATCAAACTTGTTATACAGCCGATCACATTTTAAACTCCCTCATAAAACAAACAAATAATTAAAAAGCCACATTGTTTAATCATCTATTCATATATTTTAATGAAAAAATAAACAATAATGAGGGATACCAACAAATTATACCAGCAGTTGAAATATCATAAACACATTTAAAATTATGTTTGTAAAATAATTAATATTAAGCTATTTATTTGGACAACACTGGACCATATATAGCTTTTCATTGCCAGAGCAATAATGGGTAGTAATTATGGATTTATGAACTAAAATATTTAATCTTGAATCAACAAAACTTAACTTTTTCAAAGATGTTTACACCAAAAATAAAATGTGAAGGTTTTGCAGATTCAGTAAGTCCAAAAAACATTTCCATCTGCAAGCACTTCAAAAGCACACCCTGTGAAGGGAGAGACTAAAGCTGAGTGCAGAGCCTGGATTGTTATACTTATCTTTGCAAATGTAAAGTCCAGACATTGCTGTCACTTTCAATACAATGACATGAAAAACCAAACATTAAAAAACCATTACAACCAGAAAATCTGGGCAAAAATGTGCAAATAGAATTAATATACAGGTATTGGAATGAATGCAGAAAATATAGAAGTCAAATGCTGAGCAATGAACATTTGATAATTTTATAGATCTGGAGGAATCCCTGCAGTCACCTAGAATTCATAGCCCATTTCATAACATGGATTTTATTTTTCAAAATAGTTAAAATGCAACAAGGTCAAATTTTGTTTATGTATTAGATCTCTATTTTCCTATTGGCCTTATGTTTGCTATCATTCTCTCTCTGCCAACATGCCTAAATGTCAATTGTACACTTTTGTAGAATGTTTTAGTTTGACAAACTATTTGCATTGCCTATTATCTAATTGGATTGAAGCAGTTCCATTGTTTTGATGCACTTTAATTCCAGCTATTTTTTCAACACCTTCAGATTTTCTGACCAGAGTTCATTCTTTGAAATATACATTTCCTTGCTTGCCATCTTTTCTGTACATTTCTGAATTGTTCACCATCAATATTAAAAATTGTTGTTCACCATCTACGTATATTAAAAATTCCCATCAACAAATCAGTTTTCTTACCTACCATTAGTAAATCTCGCAAAGCTGATTTTTTCCCCAGCATTTATACTGACATTGCTATTTTTAGAACTAAATTATGAATTTGAAGATATGCAAGGTTAGCTTTTTTTAGCTACAGATCGTACAAACAATAAGGATATTTGAGGGACTGGGGACATAGCCAAAAGGGTGGATTTTAGACAGGATTGCTCCTTGGTTTTCTTCAAATATTTATATGAAATCGTGCACAACTCCTGGCAGAGCAGGCAAAAAATCAGCTTAACCTCTTACAGTGCTGCCCCACCACAGAGTTGCACTATCTTAAATTTCTGAAATAGAACTTGAATATCTGGAAAGACAGTTGAGCACACAAAAGCACATTTTCCATTTATGTAACATTTCTGACACACAAAATAACCAAGTCATTTCATAGGAGTACATGTCTTTAAAGAAAAGGTTGTTTCCAATGCACATGAAAATATATTAAGCGGAAATTGTGGTATTGTTTATGCAGGAGCCATTGTAGCCAGAAAATGATCAGTGTTGGGGGTTTGGGGCAAGTTATTAGTTCAGGTTTATCATGAGTAAATCAAGTGAGAATGGCCAAGAGTCTATTGGAAGCATCAAGTCTCCAGGTAGCATAGGCAGGAGATGAGCTAATGCGGGGATGTTGCTGGCACGGAAGCAAGTGGTTTTAGTGATAGACGGCACCATGGTTGGATTCAGCTTCAGACATGTGAGATGGAGAGGAAAAAAATTAGGGTACAAAGTTTGTAATAATGATGACGCCTTAGTGTCAATCTCTCTCCCCCCCCCCCTGATCTGCCAGTATTGTTGGGGGATATTTCTGGTCACACAGATTTCAATGTCAATTAAAATGGTATAGAATATGGAGAGTGTCTGGAGAAGTGTTAGTTGGAGGGAAAGATGATTGTTGTCAGCATTTGTATGGTATCTGGTGCAATATTTCTGGTTGATAAGGGGAGATACGTGAAAAATAAAGCATCCAAGTAAGGAGTCTTGTGGGCACCAGAGGCATTGGTAAATAAGCCCTTGCTGCTGACACACTGGGTGTTCTCTGTGTGTATATGTCTGCTCTTGATATTAACACTAATTACATTTTATATAAGCATGCATGATTTTTTTTTTAAAAGAGGAATGACATCCTATGGAGATCAGAAGAGTCTAGAAAATACAAACCATATTTTGAAAGGATTGTGGACTAGAATCATAGGATTGGGGAAGAAGCTGGAGACAGAATACAGACGTTATTTTAGGAATTTCAAAGCCAATTTTATTTTTGAAAAGAGGTTAACAGAAGTGACTACAAAATGACATGGATAATCTTCAATGGTACGCAGTGCCATAATTTTAAAATGACTCCATGATTTTTAGATGACTGATCTAGACCCGGGAGGCGCTTGTGGGTAGCACATATGGTTAACACTATTTTGTCAATGGGGTATTACATCCGGCAAGTACTTAGTCGAATTATACTCGCAATTAATCAGACTATTTGTTACTTTAAAAAATAAATTGGGCAAACTGGAGCGCATTTAACAAAGAAACCATCACCTGACATTTTACTCCGTCCCTGAGCGGTGATCTATAGTAACTTCGCCAAAAACGGTTACATTCGAAGCATTCTGGAAGTAATCCATTCCAACACCAATTCACGGTTCATCCAAAAACATTTCCTAGATCCTAAAGATTTCATTTGTTACTGATATCACCCCAAAACGTTCCTAAAGTCCCAAATATTTCACTAGTTACTAATATTCTAGATATTCTAGTTGATAGTTGATATTACTGATATTCGAGTTTAATGAGTTGACACAAGAATATTAGATTAAAAAAGGTGTTGATATGTTGATTGAAGATGGCGTAGTAGGATGTATCCATGCCCACCAAAAAGCATCGGAAATATCTCTGGAACAATGTTGTATTTAGATATTTACAATTTCTGAGGAAAGACCGGCATGTTGGAAATAAATATTATCTGCATCTTAACCGTGTTAAGTAATAATTTGATAAAGAAGACCTAGTTTTATACTTCAATGTAGTTGTTGCGCCAAATGTATCATAACTCATTCGAAATCTATAGTGGTTCGCAGTGCATAAAATGCCCTAAATCTGCAGATAGTATTTTGAATCCGATTGCCTTTGGTGAGTCGATGTCCTGGCGCCAGCGCTGTCTCCGTTGCTCAGAAAGGAATACTTCAGTCAGCTCCTTTAAACAATAAAAATAATAATATAAAACAGCGATTTTTTTCCATTCTAGATGAAGCTGCCTGTTGCATTTTTTACAGCCGTGAAAGAATGACCTAATATATCAGTATCATACGGAGGAAACCCTTTTCTACTTTCCACATTTCCTGCAAACCGACCCAGACACTTCGGAATTCAGTCCACGAATGAATCGCTTAATGATTCACACTTCATACATGCGCCTTATCAATCCAGTGGGGTTTTTTTTTAAGCATTGGAGGACAACTCTATTAATCGTGATCTTAATCGCGTAGAATATAAACTAATACAATGGTATTCTGCCTTTAAATTAAGTTTTTAGATCGCATCAGAAAGTCAGACACCCCAGCCAACACTAGCAAAGCCATGCATAACGTTCCTGTAAACTGTGGAGCTACCACCATGTGGCAATGATAACTTAGCTCTTGGTGGTGGTGAGGGCGCGGAGAATGAGGGGGTGGGGTAAGGAGGGGAGGAGGCATGAAGAACAGATTGCAAAATCCACACAAAAAATCGATGAAGGGTTAATCTTCGAGAGGTCACGATTTAATACAGCTCTTCAAATATTGTCCTGCCTTCTCCAACATTCACATTAATTCTGTTCCGTTCCTTTAAACTGTTACTAAGTCTAAATAATTAAATACAAATGCATCAAATAGATCTGTGCGCAAGTAGTGAAGACACCACGCATTGACATTAAAATGATGCAGATTTGTATAAGTGGAATGGTACTAAACAATCAAATTATCACTGTTCTTATACTTGAGTGTAGAAGATGCCAATTTGAATAAATAATTGCAATAATGGAATATTTGCACCTGCTTAGTTCGTGTACCTACAGTTAGAACATATTAAAAGTTGTGAATATCAAAAAAGAAAGTTCGACTGTGAATGTTTATTACTTTAGACACCGCAGGCAGCTGGGTCTCTCCTCGTGAAACGCATCGTTCAAGCACAATGCGCGCCCCTTAGGGTTTAGTTGTGGTACTACATTAATACTTTATCCGTGGTTGTTGCTGGTTCATGTATATTACCGTGGTAAGGACATCTTCAATGTCTTGATGCCAACATTTATTTTGATTGCAAACGTATATAAATTGCCCCCATAAAATGTAGCTTAAATATCAGATGGCATATGACTGACGGCGCTATTCTACAGTTAAATAAATGCCTAATAAACATTTTGCTCTGTTGCTAGGGAAATTATTTATTTAATCCTCTAGAAAGTTTTAAGGATCAAAATATGTTGTATTTTGTAATTAACTCTATACGTGGGAGAACTATTTCATATCAATACCATTGACCACAAATTGCAATTAAAAATAAAAATCGTCTGTTGATAATCCGCCACGAAATTGAAATAATTTTATTTGTGGGCAAATGTAGATGAAATAAGTCTTATTCTGCCAAAACATATTTACATTATTTGCAACTTTTAATTGTTTTAAACAAGTTGTTACCACAATCACCTTCGAAAGTTTTGAATTATTTGCAAAACTCTTGAGCAAAATTGCAGAACTATCGAAACAGTGGGGTTTGTTGTGTTGAGAATTGTTTGCCTATTTGCACCAGAAGCTTCCAATATGCGCATTAGTGAACTGAATCTTTTACAGTGTATTTTCTCAGAACATCATTGACTTTTACCTCGTTGCTACACTGATGTAAATAAACAAAATGCCTTTCATGCTAACAGCGTTGACAGATGATTTGATCTAATTTATAATTAAATCAGGATGACTTTGTTTTTGAATTGTTTGTTTAAATGTTATAGTGAGTTAGATCATAGATGTGTAGGCAGATCGTGTCCCAACGCGTCTGTACTCAAATTGGAAAACAAGCGAAACGCAAATTATAACCACAAGACTATTCCATCCACGTACAGATATCATAATTGTGCAGGCATTTGAATGGATCATTGGTTTGTACTGCCAGAATTATGTTACATATTAGATGTCCTTTATATATTCTGTCAAACAATAATTTTAAGTTATTTGAATATGATGTCTTAACGCCGACCAGAACAAATGCGCTAGGTGGCGCTTCCGGTCTTCAAGCCACAGGAGTGAGAGGACTTGTTTCACCTAAATCAAAAATACACACTTTGTTTCGGCATCCTAGTTGGCACATAGTTGAAATTGTTATAGAAAATACTGCATCACATATTTTAGTTTTATTGTTATTATTAAACGACGCCAAACTTACGTGGCTGATTTCCTCCACTAAAATGAGAAACATGCAAAGTCAGCATTAAACGAAATCATACATTGCAAGTACAATTTCATGAGAAACAACTTTGAAAATTGAGAAACGTTTTCAAGGTTCCGCGTAATATTTCTATTCCGTTCAAATAAATCTGTCACTTTTCACTGAATTAAACATATTGTCACAATCTGCCTCAGGTGAAGTAAGGTAAAGAATGCCTTTTTTTAGCCTGCATTCGGACTTCCGTGTGAATACAAGCGAAGATGTTTTGATAAAAATCCCTATTATTAAACATCAAAGTTTGAAAAGGCTGAATGAAATACTTTCCGATTGTAAATTATCTTATGTGGCAAATTGGATCTTCGTCTGACTCTTTTTTGTTCCTCGTTTACACCGAGCTGGTTATTTCGCTTAATTAATGCACTTACCTCGCAGGCGCAATCCCCGTCCTGTACATGAGTCTTGTGCATTGTTTGTTGCATCAACAGAAAGTGAGAATGGTGACCTACAGCTATTTACGATTTTTGTTATGTACCAATAACTGGGATGATTAATTCCTTGAGCTACCACTGGGCCGCAGCAGAATTACATCATGAAAAAATCCACTCCGTCGCAGACTGTTTCATTCAACACCAATGGACTTTTGTTTCTAAAAAGTAATATATTTGCACCAGTTTACATAATGTTTCAGATTAGGTGGCATTGGAAGGGAGTATATTAGTTGGTCTGGAATATCGTTTTAGCAGTTTTAAATGCGATGCATTGTAGATAATAAATGTTGCTCTCGTTCATTTGCCTTTTGGCTTGCCTGGCAATTTTGGTTACAGCTGTGATAACGAATCAATTGTAAAAACCTTCTAAAGTGCGTCGCAGGAATGGTTAATGGATAAAAATGGAACTAGCAAAGCAAAATGCAAACGCTTTACTCGTTAGAGTTCAGTTCAAACAATAATTAAATGATCATCATCATAACATAATTATTTCTAAGCATTGGACATACTTATGGGTTTGATTTAAGAAAGCGAATACACATTTGGCATGGATTCAGTAAGAACATATAGCAGCATCAAAACAAAGCGACTGTGGCAATCTGGACGTTGTAGATGGTCATGTAGTTGATGCGCGGATTGATGCCGGATTACGCGAATACAAACGCTTGGGGTAATTTGTCGCTTTTGGGGGAGGGGTGGGGGTCGGTGCATGGAAGTATTTACTTTATCTTATGGACTATGTTGCATGCTTATTTCCCTTTCTTGATTATACATCAATGTAATGATGCGGCAGATATTCAAACTTGAAATAGGCCTGTTAGATAAAAACAGGTCTAAAGCCACATCATTACTTACTAAGCCTTAACCTGTATCCAAGAGAGAGTTAGACATAGTTCTTAGGGCGAACGGAAGCAAGGGATATGGGGGTGGGGTGGGGGAAACAGGAACTGGGTACTAATTTTGGATGATCAGCCACGATCATATTGAATGGCGGTGCTGGGTCGAAGGGCCGAATGGCCTACTCATGCACCTATTTTCTATGTTTCCATGTGACCTGAACCATCGCATTTTCCTTGGGAGTGTATCGTTCACTGAAAAGCTGGTCCCTTCGTCAGTTTGTATGTCAAGTATCTGGTTTGCCAGGCCTTAATGCCCGTCTGCTGTGTGCTTGGAGATGCAGCTGATCGTTAAACGATTCGCTCACTGCAGATTTTATTCAGAAGTGAAGGCAAGAAAACACGAGCAAAACGGTCACAAACCGTGGCACGTGACACTAGGATTTCCAAACTGATCAGCGTGGACCCTCCGTTAAAGCTGCCCGGCTTCCACTGATGATTGTGCTTCCAAACATATTTACAGCCAGGCTGCTTGTTTCTAGACTAAATAAGGGCTTGAGCGCACTCTGTGGACTGAAATTGAAATCGTTTTGTTAAAATCATTCCACATGTCGATTTTCAAACCTTGATCAAATAATCACTGTAATGAGAGTAAATAATTGCAAAGATATTTCTTTGCAAATCTGGAAGCAAAAATGGCGACTTGATTACTGCATTCCTAATATATTTAATATGCGCAAATATATCGCAACATTTGAGTAAATACTTGCAGTGCTGCATCTAATCGCATCAGGATTGTCCAGTAAATGGGAATTCTATTTCCTCAAACGTGCTATGTAATTAGATTGCATGACCACGTTATTACACTTTCCTAAACTAATGGGGTATGCGAGGTTCCTTTACAAATTGGTACCAAATCATTTGATCCGAGCTGAATTAGTACAATGAAAGGATCGGCAGGTAATGACTTGCTGCCCCACACATTTCCGATGTCTAGCGTTAGGGACATAGAATGTGTACAGCTTGACCTTACAGCTCCTAATTAGAATGGTGCATTTGTGGAAGAAATCTATTCGCATTCAATTCAAACAAAACCCTTGGTCACCGATTCGCTGTAGGAGCGATGAAATCCATTGTATGGGAACAACTCATTTACGTCCTTCAAGGAGTAGCCGAAAGTGATTTGATCACGACCTTTAGATATGTGGACAGAGAAGTTATATATTTCGATGTCACAACAGACTGGTTAATAAGAAGAAAGCACTGGAGAGGTCGAATCAGAAAATTGATGAAAATGTTTGCACTTTTTAGAATTACTGATTGTAATAGTGATTTACTTTACGTGTCTTGCATAATCTACAGTTTTTATTACAAAGTATGTTCTACTTTATCACACAAACAGTCGAACACACTCACTTGGAACCTATAATTTAGATTTTGTATTTTTCATATTTAGGAGTAAATCAACTGACAAATCTCCGAGTCTTTATGTTATGATACACAACTAAAACGTTTTCCTTCTTAGGCGCCTCTGTGTATAAATTTCCTCGGCTCGTGTTGCAGCTTCCTTAGCGCTTGAGTGTATATATAGGATTTGAAATGGGTGTGTGCATTATATTCAATAATAAAAGCTATACGCCACCGGTGCATTTATCATCCCATTACTGTAACAAATCAAAGCTCCAATACATGAAAGGTAAAATGAATTACCGACGTTAAGCCGTCAATAAAGTCATTTCTGTAAATGGTGTCTCAAAAGGCTGGGGCATTATTCAACCAGCTTTATCAGCAGCTTCTAAATTACGTTTAGGATCTCTCAGCGTGTAATATCGCCCTGCTTACTTTGATTAAGCGTCTTGCCAGGGAATACTGACAGTGCTTTTGACCAGATTTTATTCACTCACATGTGATGAACGCCAAGCTGATCAGGCGGAATGAAGAGTAATTAAAACCTATAAATTATCTTTTGCAGCGCTTCTCAAGGCGTCTCTTGCAGTCGAGATAAGCCACCGATACTCCATTTACTGCATGAAAAGGGCTGAATCCAACAATAGCTACGTAGCTAAATGGGATATTGATAGTGTCGTAATTAGAATTTAATTAAGTACCCAGGCTCGCTTTTGGGATAAAGATTTCAATTTTGCTAACTTAAATATAAATAAACCTTTGGTTCCAAAGGAGGCTTTTTTTTTTTGCGTAAGCGGCACCATATTTAATTGTTGTTTGTTGTTCGCCTACTTCGAAACACCAGTTTTCTTATTTTCTACCTTTTTAAAGAATAATACACAATTACGGTGGTTATTACCCAAACTTCTTCGAGAAAAAAAAGAGACTTTGAAGTGGCAGTAATTAATATTTTGCCGCTTACCTTTTTCTAAATATGATTTAGATTCACTGGCATTTGGGATTTATTTTCTTTAAACTTCTTGGGTCGTGTGAGTAACATATAGATCCATTCAAACGAAAGAATACCTGCTGCACGGTTTGCTTAATTTATCATTGTTTCATAATTATTTTATATGAATGTTCAAACGATTTAATCTATAGCTTTGTGCAAAAAAGTGATTGCTGCAATGTAAAATTGGATGTTTTTATTTCACAAAAAATATTAATGAAAGAATACATTATTTTTTTTGCTGTCTTTTGTAACTAGTTTCCATTGCAATTTGGGTCACAAGCTGGCATTTAGAGACAGTTTAAACTTGTACAATGTTAATGGCAGATAATTGCTCCCATGTTCAATGGTAAACACATTTTGTTTGAATTTGGATCACTGTTTCCTAACTTATTTAAAAGCATATAAAAATACCCGGCAATACTATGACGCTGAGATTATTGTGGTAAAACAAGGAGATGAAGCACTAGATCATTATTTAGGTACCGGTATTTCTTCAACCCAGAACAAACACGTTTTAATATGTATGAAGCATAGTTTTGAAGTTTAATATTTATGAAGTTAGGTTGAAGAGTCTTGTTTACTTTTGTAATATCAGACTTAACTTTAGTACAGGTTCAAGTGAACCTAAATATCTACATAAAGACAGTATCAATATATATTTTATGGGGAAAAAGGACTGTATCTATTAACAATATATTATTTTGTGGGAAAGTATATGTGTAGCTGTGCCATAACTGCAAGTTGGGAATATTAATGCCCCTGGCACCATAAAATGGCATCCTTTTTGCGGACGATGTTTGCTTAGTTTTGTTTCATAGCTATCGTGTGTGAATTTGCTATTTTCACTTCGACATCCATAAAATAGACAACGTACATTTTTTCCGTCAAGTCGAAGATAGATTTTACTCACAATTCCATGACAAATTTTCGATGAGGGACACCTCACTTGGAGTTTACAGGTAAGTATTATCGAAAACGTAACAGAACCCTATTTGACTTAAGCTGCCAGTGCAGCAGAGCGCAGTGGTACCTTCACCAATACGAAAACTGGAGGGCTGGATTTATAACGACGAGGTGGAAAGTTTCATCATCTGTGAAAGTAAAATTCAATTAACTTTACCTTGTACGTCGCACCTACATTGGTCAACATATAGAGCTATAGACCTGCCGTTTCATCTTACGACGGTCGGCACATCATTAACGGAAGCATGAATTATCTTGAATTATATTGTATCCACGAATTGAATCTGACAGTTTTTTTTCCGCGATGAAGCTCACAGCAAATTTTGTACTCACTGTTTGTTAAAACAAAAGAAACAAAGATAGCTGCGTCTGTTCTGCAACGCAAGTTAATGCACTGACACAATTCCAGCTATTGAAACCTACGAACAGATCGAGCTTTCTTGAGAAACTCTTACAGAATGCAATGACAGATCTTTAGGGGTTTCACAGAAAGTTTAGGTAAAATTGGAGTGCAATTTTAGGGTAATCGTTTTTGCATGTTTGCTTATTGCAAAGAGTCTAGGAAATGGGTCGGCAAGACCCAGCGGTGAACCCCTTATTACGTTTCATCTCGTTTTATTTATTTGGGGGAAGCTGCGCTTTCCATTGGCCAGCCCGGCCGCTGTTACTAGGGGTCCACCCCGGGGGCTTGACGCTCGGCCCACTGATTGGTGGAAAGCACGTGCCCTTCCATTCACGTGCTTCCGGTGGCTGGGAAAAGTGTCTGAGAGGCAGCGATTTAGGAGTTTGCAAAGCTCGCACTGTCAGAGAATCGCCACGGACTCCAAACAAAGATCAATGCAGTGCCAGCTTTGCATGGCACAGTAAGTATGAAAAGTGGAGGTGAATGCACCGAGACCCCCACCATGCCAAGTACATAGAGCAGCTGTCGTTCAAAAGTCAGGGAGAGCCGACTGCCAAAAGACATCGAATAAGGTGTTTGGCTTCCGTCCTCTTGGATACGTCGCCTATCAAGTGGGGCAAGGATCAAGTGGGTGCAATTGACAGCTCGAAATATGGAAGAGCAGAAAGATCAAAACATCCGCGTGGAGAGTAGAGAGCCGAGCGAGGCGGATCGCGTTTCTGTCTCTCCTCCTTTCCAGTCGCCCCAAATACAGCCCCATCCAGCGGCGCAGCAGCCGCACAGAAACACTAACTTTTTTATTGATAATATTTTGAGGCCGGACTTTGGGTGCAAGAAGGAGAGAGATCGGGCGCAGACGTCTGGGAGAGAAAACGTCAACCCGCTCACAAGGCCGTCAAATGCATCAAGTCTCAGTCCGGATTCAGATTGTAGTGACAGTTCCTCGCAGCCAACCAAGCAGTCTCAACCAAAGCAAAACGAAGGCAATGGAACTAATTCGACAAAGTATGCAGAAAACACTGGCTCGGCGCTTATGCTTGTGGGGGCTAATGCAGAACCTATATCCAACAGTGATGGAAACAAATCGGCATCATCAGCGGCTCTAATGTGGCCTGCCTGGGTTTATTGCACTAGGTATTCAGACAGACCGTCCTCTGGTAAGAAATTATAATACTTACAACGCAGGCAAAAACACGTACAATTGATCGACACGAAATAACTTTATTTGCAAATCCGAATGGCTACTGAATATTCTTTAATTCTATGCTACCTGAACGCATTGAGTGTAGTTTTCAAGCTTATAGGACATTTATCTAACGTTTTGTTTTATCTAAGAAGGAGTACGCTGCATAGTAAAATATCGAATAGTCGCGACCATAACACGATAGAGAAGATTATATCAGAAATTAAACTTCTAGATATTTCAGATCAATAGTGTTGAAATTATGTACTCGAAACAATTGACAAATATAGCGGTGTAACAGCGACACGGGGCAAGACTTGTAGTTTTGGGCCTTGGTGTTGAACCTTTGCAGACCGGGGACTGAGGGTACACAGGACTGAGTTCGGTGCGGTTTAGGCGCGTTCTTACCGATAGAACTAAAGGATCGAAATGTTAAGAGTTATGGCATTTTTACAAACTCCAGCGCTTATTATTCGAACACATAGCGGGTTGAATTAATTCAGTTCTGCACCGTAGCAGGTTCAAAATCAACTATAATTTAGTAAACGTTTTGATTTTATTTAATGATCCGCTCCAGAAATGTATTTACCTATCAATTCTTGGCTTAATGTGATGGCAACATCAGTCAATTAATGGCATTAGGACCCAGAAAAGAAAAGGCAAATTCGACTGTCATTTATGCTGATTTAAAAATCATTTTCGAGCTCATTAATTCTTATTCATGAATATATATCGTAATGGTCTGGTCGGGGTTCTCTCTGTGAAAGAAACATAGTGATTTTACCCAGAAATTGCACATTGACAAATTTCAAACTGTAAAATCAAAAGCAGAAACAAGCACCTCACTATATAAATAGCACAACCGAGACAGATCCTTCCGCTGAAACTTGGGAATCGGAAAGCATTGATTAAGGAAGCATTTGGTGTCTGCTTTCGTGTGTAGGTTTACTAAAGATCAAACCAGATGATTTATGCATTGGCTCCTGTGTGCGGCGGCCTGGCGGGGTGGTTACGCTCGCGATTTACAGTGGACTGAGAGAAATGTCCTCTTAGTGAAAGCGATCCTGCAAACTTCTGCGTCCATGCAGTGTAGTTTGAGCTAATCATGGCGCCGAGCTCCACAAACTAAGAAAAGCCAGCTTGATTGACCAGTTGATTGATTGATTGAGCTGTCAGGCTAAACATTTAGCAAAACGTCACTTTTTTTAGCTTTTCAATCAAGTAGTAAGATGATTTTATTAACATTTACCAACATTGTTTAGGCTCGGTTTTCAATGGCTGCGATATTTGTGGTATTCTTTTTAAAAAAAGTTCATTTACAGTAACCTTAAATACTGACAAGGGGATTTTTGACTACCGGTCAAATGTTGTCACAACGTTGAGTAGAACGTAGGGTAGTTCCTACAGCGTTTATATCTTGTGCTTTTGGCTTTATCCTTTGCACACACATCCCTGATTAGTATTATCTTACATCAGTAGTCTGTGTAATATAGAACAGGTCTTGACAGGAAGCTGTGAGATAAATGTTGTTGTTAATCAGCGATGCCATTGTCATTTGGTTTATCTGGATCTTGAAGGAAATGATTACAAACGAAACATCAGATTTCCCATGTTACGAAGGCACCGTGATATTTTCTTTAAAATTAATACCAAGACCGGTATTTTATCACATGTTACTTTTTTTTTTAGTTTGGCAAATCTCAGTCTGGTCTAAGTTTACAGGATTTTTAAAAAAAGTTTAAAATCTTGCATAATTTTAAAAGGACGACAGCTTATCGACAACGCACCTCGAACTTGGAATGGAAAGAGCAGTAGCAGCAGTCTAAAAGTTGGACTCTCTTCTTTGGTCCTAAACCAAGTCCAGTGTAATCCACCATTTATACTTACTGTTCTTTAAAAAAAAAGGTACAATTTACATGTGTAGGTGTGGGCTCGTTAGAAGAGCTAATAGCTCGCTGTTGTCCACTGTAGGCCATATGTTTCCAGAAGTATTTGATAGCAACTGAATATTTTTTTAAAAGGGCAAATTTCTGCTCAAGGTTGAAAAGGGAGGGGATTCCGTCCATGATCGAGGGTTTGAATATTACTTTGTTTTACCTTTACGGAAAAATACATAAGCTGGACCTACGTATTTTTCCGGTCTCGTGAATAATGCGACATTATGGTCTTCTTTGCATGCAGTTTTACATCTAGGAATCGTCGGCCAGCTATTTAGACAAAATGTGCCAACCTTTATAATGTTAAGAAACTTGTATATACTGGAAGACCCAAACGAAATAAAATTACACCCTGCAATTCCTGCAGTGCAAAGTATCAAACGTTGCTACACGGGTCTCAGTGCAAGTTTAAATATAAAATAAAATGCTGCTTCCCTGTGGCAGTATTGTTATGTGGTGGGATATGTACTTTGCGCCATTTTGTTAATTTTAAAACCATAAATATGGCCGCCTATTTAAAGAGCGGCTGTTCACTTTGTTTTGTACATTTAACTGCACAGGTCTCTAAAAGCTTTGTCGCGGTCTGGTTTCAAGGAAGAATTTGAAAGCGTGACAATTTGCATGTTTTTTTCTTTGCTGTCTTTACCACAGGTCCGAGGACTAGAAAATTGAAGAAGAAGAAGAGTGAGAAAGAAGACAAGCGGCCACGGACTGCGTTCACGGCCGAGCAGCTGCAAAGACTCAAAGCAGAGTTCCAGACCAATCGTTACATCACCGAGCAGAGGCGGCAAACTTTAGCACAGGAACTAAATCTGAACGAATCCCAGATCAAAATCTGGTTCCAGAACAAGAGGGCCAAGATCAAGAAAGCCACTGGCCTGAAGAATGGCTTGGCTCTTCATCTAATGGCCCAGGGACTTTATAATCATTCCACCACAACAGTTCAAGACGAAAAGGAGGAGAGTGACTGAAGTTCTGTTTTATGCTGTTGAAATAAAGGACTGTGACAGGTGCTATTTAAATTGGATCTGCGTGTATCTATATGGACTGAATTATAATACAAGCATTTTAAAATTATATATAACCAAACACATTATGACGTTGTAAATATTTTATTTCAGGTAAGGAGATGTCTAGAGATCACTGCTTGACCGAGATTTTATCATTTCCGTTTTCAATGTTGTCGCTAATTGTTTTAGTCAATGTCAGATCTAGAGATTTTATGTGAATCCGGTCTTTTCTGAACTTATTCAGAAATATAAACTGACTACGTAATGAATCGCCGCTACATGCCAAAGATTTTACTATGTTGAGAAATGATGTAGCTTCAAATAAAGTGTAGATTGTGCTTGGAGCACATTCTGACTAATGGCTTGGTATCGTACTGTTCTTTCCGTAGCTCCGATTTTTTTTTTACTTTAAGGGCCCGAACAAAAGGTCGTGATAATTAAAGATAGCGGAAAAATTAAACGCAGCAGCTAGAATTCTTGGTTTTCGTGGCGAGCAAAAAAAAAACTGCTCGCTGTTAAAAGGAGAAAACGTTACCCGTATAACGCAAAGCAGCTGGCATTTTAAGCATTTAATTCTCCAGAAGTGTGAAGCTTGTAAGCACAATGCATCACTTCTAACTCCAAATTGTTTTGTCATTTCCTTAAAATAGCCTTGGCATAATTTAAAACCCGCGAAGCGCCGTTGGACATAACAGCAGAAAGAAAATCTTAGAACAGTTTGTCACCGACATTTGGGTGTCTGGTTTGTACATAGGGTATCACCATAGTGTGATTTGGGGGAAGCGGTTCTAGGTACATTATCCCGAAGGCAGTTTGGAGAACATTTTTCAAGACTTCGTTTGGAACATATAAAAGAGCAAATTAAATCTTTTTTTGCATTTTCGGGCAGACCTTACACATTAATTACATTTGAATTATTGGAACAAAATGGTGAACAATTAATGAAAGACACATAGTAGTTTGTTTCCAATAAATAAAAATCCTAGTATTTTTTCTACACAGAAAATTACATATTAGTAAACATTCTGTATCACATATGCTTAATGTGCTAAATGTAATTGGTATGGTTGGAATAAACAATCCCAGAACATTTGGAGTCATGGTCCAAAAAAGAAATAAAACACAACATGATTGTAAAGGCCATGTGATTCTTGTAAAATTTATATACTTTTGACAAATGCAGGTTGTTCTTTCAATCATTGTGTCATTCAACAGACATACAAAATATCCGATAGCTTTCAGCCAGTAAAGAATCTTGTTGGCGATTGGTAGATTTCATTATTTTTGATATTTATTCCTTACCTGATAATCTGGTGATGTCCACATCGCTAGTTCAAAATTACTAAAGTAGCAAACCGTTTATTCCCGACCAAGACATGTTAGGAAAATGCAATAAAAGAGGAAGATCTCTTGTGTTAATTATTTCCAGCCGAAATTGACTTAAAATTCCATTAAATATAGCGATCAGAGGACATACTGCAGCAACCGTAACCACGTTCCTGCTAGAAATCTGTGAAATCTAACTTACCTGGTCAGACAAAAGCAATAGTCTGCTAATTAACAAGAGGAGAGGATGAAAAGACAGAAAGAGGGAGACATATGTTGAAAATATGTACAGCGGTTCGAAATGTTACTTGCCAGGACGATTGTCATAATACGATTCAGTGATAAATGCCTTTATAACTTGTAAGGTTGTTGCTTGACGACTGAAACGCAAATAATGTTCACGTTATTTCACGCAGCCTATACCAGAAAGAAAATATATTATGGGCAACAACATCCAGAATAAAAATGCAAATATGCATCACCATACACTCCATGCTGTAATGACCATAGCAAAAAAAAGCATTAAGATGCGAAAGAAAAACTTTAAAACTATAGTGTAAGAAAAAATTGCAGATGCTGGTTTAAACCGAAGAAAGGCACAAAAAACTGGAGTAACTCAGCGGGACAGGCAGCATCTCTGGAGAAAAGGAATGGATGATGTTTCAGGTCGAGACCTTTCTTCAGACTTTTCATTGTACAGTTGCGTCTTATTTTTTAAATAATGGTACAAGCAGCACGAATATCAGCCAAAGCGCAATTCAGTTAGTCAGAAAATTGTTAATACAATTATAGTTTCTGTAAGATTAGTTTCCTAAGATGAATGCCTGCAGCTGTATAATTCTTTTTCATCGCCTCACCAGAAGGCATTTCTTAATTCGATGTGCAATGACAAATAATGCTTGATTGAAATATATGTTTGAAATTTCCCCTTTCCTATATATTCGTTGATTTTGGTAGAAAGCTGACTCCTCATTTCAATCAAAAGTAGTAACCTTCGTAGAACGTAAATGTACAGCGAGCGTGGGTGAATGTACAATGCACTGGTGGCAAGATAGCAGGTAGCAGGGTTCTTTCGCAAACTAGTAACACGCGGCAATTGCAATTAGCAAACTGTTGTAGTCCGACACCTGTGGAAGCCGTCTCTCCGAAGGGAACTTTCTTGTATTGTTGAGAGGAGTAATCGCATGCTTCAACACTTGCGACCGACAGTGAAAAGCGAAGGGGGAAAATCACTTGTATTAGATTTTGTTTGAAGATTTGCTTCGCAGAGATTATATAATACCAAAGAGACATTATTGTTTTGGGCAGTGAGCATAGCCTACGTCTCGATGAATAGTAAAACAAAGACTTCCGTCATATTTCGTGCATCTTTTCAGATTTGCAGGAATTGCTCCTTTGAAGTATTTCCAACCAGTCTGTGACGCATTGCTAAACATTCAATCTCCTCTGTTCCAGCTCAGTCTTTTAAAACATGTGCGAGGAATTGCCAAATCTAGGCAATAAACAGTTCAGTTCCGATATAAAAGTTGTTCTATTCTCTAAAAAAAAGTCAAATGTTCTGTTTAGTATTGGCCTAAAGCAACAGACTTTTTATTGCACGGATTCATGTCTGCAGATACACACGCGAGTCAATTCAAATCAGCGCCCTCTAGCTTTGGTTGAAATCAAATTCTATGCAGCGAGCAGTGAAGCATATTTTCTCATTCACACTTAACTAGGTGCACCAATTTTGCGTTGTTAAGTTGTAGAGAAAAACGAAATGTTCTATTGGTCGACCATTTAGAACAAAGTTTAGCATATAGTAAAGATGCTGAGGGCCATCTTGTTTTCTCGTTCGTTTTGGTCGTATGTTTTCTCTTTGTTAACCAAACGTTTACAAACTAATAAAACTAATGAACTAATGAATCTTTTTGCTAATGTGACCTTTAGTATATCTGTTGTGTATTTTTTTTAAAGAGCCCGCGTGAGGTTTATTGAGCTTCATAATTTTTCCTGAATACTGAAGATGTAGCTGATATTTTCCAAAGATGGAAATACAACGTGTTAAAATACACGCCTCTTCACTCGTGCAGGACATTTGACGATAGCTTCAGTTATTACATAACTGGTAATGTTTCACCAAAAGAGAAATGTATGGATTTATCTTGATTAGTTCACAGTCTACATGTTTGAGTATTAAGTCAACCTGAAATGGAGAGGAAGAAATGAGCTTCAGCTAGGAAAGTCTACGATAAAGAATGTGTGAAATATGCTGATGTGAATTCTGCAGACTAATATTTACATAATCCAATTATTTATATATGTCAGAAGTCATATTGTCTTAGTTCACTTTTAATATTTGGCAACTGCCAATATTTATAAAGTATCATCTTTTAAGACATTTCTTATTACATAATATATTGTTTAATTAAAATATGCTTAAGTACAAAGACACTAACCGTTTGCTGGTCACAAAATGTGTTGAAGAAAGTAAAGTAAACTTGGGTTAATATAGGAAAGTTTAGACCGAGACTCCTTCAGTTAGTTTGCTAATTAAGTACAATTGGTGGGTTTACGAGATGCACTACAGTGCGTTAAAAATATACAGTACTTATTTAATACCAGCTTGAAACAAATAATCGTGTTGACAAATCGGTCGTAGCCACATCAACCAGTGAACTGTGGCATAAACCTTTATGGCAAACTACATTATGAAAAGCATATTTAGGAACGTTCGAGTGAATTACAACGACATTCGATACCGCCGTCGTTACCCTATGATGTTCAATTGGGTGTAGCCCATGTTTCGTCTGTATGTATATTATGAATAATATAAATACATGCATTTATATGCAGATGGAACACAAGGAAGTTAAAGGAGAAAATAGAGTTAGATGGGCCACGAAACGTTCCCGCAGCTTTCACAGTTATGAAAGATGTAACAATTTAATGTCGTGTCAGAGACTTCGAGTTAGGAATACATCTGCACGGAAAGTTTTTGTTTATATCTGTCATATAATACACATCTGTAACACATACGCTGATTTCGTACAGCGAGAAAACAAACAAATCACGACTAGCATCGTGCAAAATATTTCATTTAATTATTTGGCTAAGATGATATTCATTGTTTACTATTCTGCCAATATAGCCTATAGAATTATATCTACATATATATTTGTATGTACATATATATCTAATAAACAGTGTGCGTGTTTATTTCCGTCGCCAGGCAGGTATCTTTAGCATGACACGCCAGTTTCACTTTCATAAGACGCCCTGGAGGGTCCAATCTTATGTCTACTGTCAGTCACCTTGTAGTTTGTGGCCCTGTTCCGGAATAACACTAGACACAGGAGTAGGCGGGAGAGGCTACTTTCCTTGTGGGGTCAAAGAGCATAATCTGGACAACGAGGATGAATTAAAAGAGCACACAATACCCGGCGGTTATTAGCTTAATAAGAATATTCGACAGACATTTTAGTTGGTGGTGCCCCTTAAAAAACAGATGTGAGTTGATTGTAAGCTTTGGAAAGCCGAGTACGTTGCTAACTATTGGCTTCCATGTTTCATGTCTGTTTTATAGGAACAATGATAAGCTGATTGGACAGATGTGGACGACAGCATGAATGTATATAGCCATATTAGCGTGAATGTCAACTTTTGTTTGTTTCTCACGCAATGATCGTGTTCTAGATATCCCTCCTAAAATTATTGCAAGGAAGTTTCCCATATCTAAAAAATAGAGTAGTTAATTTCAACGAAGGTTTTCCCAGTAACAATACCCACGTATTTATAGTTTCATTTTAGCCAGTCAAAACACGAATTCTGGCGGCTATTCAAGCTATGCAAAATATTCAGGGCAGATCAAAGTTACCAACTTGTTATTTGTTGTTCGTTGCAATAGAAGATCATTCAGAACCATGCGTTTACGTGCGAGGCAAAGCAACAACTAGTTTAGCTATCAGAAAGGAAGCGCGTTTTCCTGCATTGAATAGACGGTTTCACTTCCCATATTGTATACACCTAATACCTAATAAGTAGAGCAGACTGTCAGATGCTTCTTTGACAGCGCACTCTATATGAATACGGTCAAGCAAACTACACTTTCAATAACTTGACCGTCCTTTAAAGTGTTATTTCACTTCCCTGAAAACCACATACTATTATTATACAGCGAAACAATTGCAAACAAAATTATTGTTCCGTCCGTTTGAAGGGCCGAATGGCCTACGTCGGCATCTATTTTCTATGTTTCTATTTTTATATGTCCTTATATCGAAATATGATCAGTTTCTGCTTCCCATCCCATGATTTTCTCAGACTACACTCACTTTATTCGCGGCATATGATAATCCGAATCTTGCTTCGGACTGTATATGAAGAGCACGGCTTTATTTTTGCAGTCAGCATTTCATGCAGTGACAGGGTCTTCATATACATTTGAGGTGGACATATACATGTGCATCCTTTACTTCAACCCTTGCAGATCAACTGTTGCCTTGATTTATATCTGTATGGATATTTGGCATTATTATGGCGTTACGTTCATCGAATCAAAGGCTTAGCGTTTGTTCTGCTTCACCTGATATCATAGACTTATTTAATCACTATACTCTCCTGATGATGACTGGCGTAAATGCAAACTACAAGGTAACATGGCTGGCATCATGACATTTCCAAAACAGTTTCAAATTGGAAAATATTTAATTTCTGCCTAATATATTTCAAAGTCATTAATTCCAACATAAACGACTTCTGAGAGTGAAGTCTTTGGAAGGGTATCTAACCTAAAAGGCGTACGTGAGTACAAGATCATCCAGCTCCAGGTTTTTAACGCCCATCTCTTAAGGTTTGCTACTCGGGGCTTCTTTTGAGATAAATTACACTGACATAATTTCGGACTGTGGCAGGTTATTCAGGTTTATTCCTGGAAATGAACAACTGTTAAGTTGATTGAAATAAAGTAGTTTTCGCCAGTGCCGTTCGTATTTGCTCGTTCTGCCCAGTGAACCAAAAAAATAGGTCATTCTGTTCGGAATAGTGTTCCAATAATTTCCACTTGCGCAGCAGCAGCCGAAGAGGCGTGCTCACGTTTATATGGTATCATTAGTCATCTAAGAAAAAAAAAACACACGAATTAATGGTTCACATTACTTAGAAATTTCAAATCATAAATGAGTGCGACAAAATGGAACAGATATAAGCGATTACTCCAATCTGCAGACATTTTACTTTTACTAAAGTATGTTAAAACATAAAAAAAAGACGAGACAATTACAAAAGAAGAAATTAATTGCTTCCTACCAGTAAATATGCAAACTGTAATGCATTGCTGTTTATTCAAACATTTTTACTATTCAAATACGATACTTACTAGAGAGAGAGAGAGAGAGAGAGAGAGAGAGAGAGAGAGAGAGAGTTTGATCGTTGGAAGTGAAATTTGATTTTTTATTTGATATTAAAAAATGAGGCAATCTCAGTGATTGTCACAAACTGAATAATTTGCTGTTATGGAAGCGCTAGAAATAAATCCAGCGTCTGAACGGTCATATTATCGACCCGAACAACAAATTAAATAATTCCATGCAAGTTCTTTAGGTTTCCTTTAGCTATGGGGTCAGTCAAAATGTGAGGTGAATTTTCCGTTACATCAGATTCTGATTATGTTATGAAATGTGCCTAATATCACATATTGTTTCCGCAAATTAGATTTTTAAATGTATTGTATTACAAAAGCTTCCTTGAGGAAAAGCTACAATGATTAAAACAAAATCAACATTACCTTGCTTTGGCAATGCTTTCGTCATTGGAAGTTTCTCTTGAACATCTGATTGTAAACGGCAAACGAATAAGTGCAAGGTCTTGCTAAGAGTTACTAGAAAATACATGGACCGATATTGGAAAGCAGTTACTCGACAGAGAATCAGACCAGTTATCGCAATAAAATTTAACTAGATGGGCGTTCAATTGGAACATAATAACTTTATAAAAAAAGCCCTTGGTTACAATCCCAGCACAAATCACATGTTTACAAAACTTTAAAAATGCTAATCGGCGATAAAGATAATAAACTTTTCCGTGGCAGAAATGGATCGAAGTGGAGATCACTATTCCATCGCAAAAAGCAAGAACAGAAACGTGGGGAAATCATTCAAATTCACCTCACCATTGCAGACTGGAAAGGAGTAATTACTGACCAGGACAAAGTGACCCATGAATATACATGCGCTTCTACACAAAGGGAAAAAAAGTATTACTAATAATTTTAACGACAGTTGTATATGCTGACATGCCCTGAGGTGACCCGATGCTGGGCCACGTGAAATTTGCTACACAAATTAAGAAACATTTAAAAGTCAGATTTCAGAAACAAACGCAGAAATAAATGTCATTATCATGCTACAGAATACACTCTTATGTACTCTATTGCAAGGGTCATAATAAGTTGGATCAATAAAAAATGTATAATGCACAATTTGCAAACGGTTAGAATGTTTGAAGGACAGAACATCTGGAAAAAAACCGTCTGTATTTTTGTCTTCGTCCGATTTTGCAAAAAAAAAGAAAGCTTTTTTTAAACGAAATAATCAATTTAATTCCAACATTTTATAGTATTCAAAACAAAGCGAAAGCTCATTATTTCTGTGCAAGTAGAATTTCTGTTTTTTTCCAAAATTACATCAGAGAGAACGCTTAAATGAGCACACTTCTTTTTGAATGAAGTCATTTCAACTTTAGGTGAATCACTGGCCTGCAACATAATCTATAACATTTCAAGCAGATAGTTAAACAGGATACATTGTAAATAAGCGACAAACAACTCACAGACATTAAAAGAGTTTGCTTAATAAAAACGTTATCTTTGGTACAACCAGGCTAAAAATGTAAATAATTGGCCATCGACTCATTTTCCAAACATTCCGTCTAGAACGTTGCATTGGACACGGTTGAATGCTAAATTGATATTTGTCTTTTCAATGACTAAATATGAATACGACCTTCATCTGATAGACAAATCTTTGAGCATCCATGTATTGCGTTCCTTGTATATTGAATAATATTATTCCAACTTTATTGACCTATCAGAACATCACGTTTGGCTATGTACTTGAAACACTGTACGCTCGAGAAATAAATAAGTTGGTTTATTTCACTCAATAAATAACGCCAATTGGTGTTGAAGACCCACGCATGGACAAACTACAGAAACAAAATACACAAATTTCACTAATTATATTTACAAGGATCCTTCTAAATGTATAACATTTCAACAATAATACACAGAAAATAATATCGTTGGTCAATAGATTTGTGCATCATGTGAGACTTTAATACCCTAGCGTCCTTAGAATTTTCAGAAATATTGTCAACGTTACAACTCAGCATTTACTGCATAATGGGGCCTCAATCGTACTTGGTATTTTTGAAAGCCTAACAGCCTAGATTATGCCAAAAAAATGCATGAAATGACATAACAGGAAGAGTTGTACTAAAACATACGCAATATTAAATACCAACAAATCAGTTATTGCATTCAGCTGGCCTTTCAAGCATTTCATTCAGAATGGACATTTCGAAATTAATCGTTGAAAAATATAATTTATTGTGAATATAAGTGGTTAAATATTGCTATTTCTATTTGTAGTTTGGATGAAATGGCTATTTTTAAAATTATTTCTAGTAAGTTAAATAGCAGTGAATTTACAGATTATAATACGTGTATGTAGAAACTGTCAGTGCACCTACAAGGTCAAGGCAAAGAAATAACTTTGAAAAACATTTCACAGAGTTTACTTGTCTCCTCGTTGGTACTTCAGTCGTATTAAATCAAATTAGACTAATACGCATTAAATGCAGACATTTTATATTTGCAAGCCTTTAGCAATGCATCCATCAGAGTTTACATTCTATGCCTGCTCATGTGTTCACCGGCTACGTACCTGAAAGAGTAAACATTTGAATCCGTGCATATATGCTGATCCCCATTTATTAAGCGAGACCCGCGGAGAGATTACACTTTCCCAGGGAAAAGTAATGAGATTCTCAATATAGCATATTAGATTTCAGATCGTGACCAGTATTTCACCACCAACCGCATGTTTTAGCATTAATTGCTCTTCGGCCTTTAAAATAAAAGGCACGAACAGAGAAAATAATTACATGTTAAATGCGAACCAAACTAAAGTTTCCATTTTACTTTCCTGTTATTGCTAGAAATTGCAGTCTGGTAATTTCATCAACGATGGTGCTGTAAGTGGGATCCGCGACTGCACTATTGGATTTTTTTTGTGTGTATATGATCCTAGTAAAAATAAAACCACAAGCGAATGTTAGTAAAGAATAGAACAGATCCGATACAGAAATACACTTGGCATTGATCAAAGGCAGATACAGAATTCAAATGGAAATGTTTCAGAGGTGGGTTAAGAAGGATAAATGAGGATTCTCTTTTTTATTTCACCAGTTTCTTTCGACATTTAGACTGCTCCAGAACAGTTGAGCCGGTATGTGGTAGCAATGCATCACAAGGAAGCCATGTGTAGTGCACATGTTCACATACTTCTGATGTGACTCCAATCTTCAGTCTGCTTGAAGACATTTATTTATTAGATGTGAGAAACTAGACAATATATGAAGAAAATACTTTTAAATTCAAAGTCAACAATATTGAAAAGAATCCTCACATCGTCCTCTCCATCAATAATAACAAATCTGACAAAAAATCCAGAATACATGAAATGTGACATCAAATAAAAATTATTCTCTCCTCGCATTCTGCTTACAAGAATATGGTTTACAATTAGATTGAGGAGAAGAAAAACCTTCACTATCACTGTAAAATGTTTAGAATCAAATATACCATGCCGATATGAATGGCACAACATATTGCTTCTCTAATGGATCACTGATTTGCTTGATTTCCCACACAGAGTGACTGCACAAACATCTGGGGAGACACCAAGTGAAGCATTTTTTTCCTTCACCAGGGAAGACGATAAGAAAGAAAGGCAATCTAGGCAAATACTTTGACTGATTCAAGGACTGCAACTGCACATAACTTGGGGTGGAGACTGGTTTGTTTTCTTTAATCAAGTCATACCATATAACTTCAAGTTAATGTGAAGCTTGATAAAACACAACCAACATAAGACTCTTTTAAAATGCTTCTTTTAAGTTTTAAAGGAACACTTCAAAGCAATTATTTTCATATGAATGTCACATCTAGTCTTGTAATTATTTGAATACTAAAAGTCTACCCTATTCAAAAATACAGCTGGTAACTTTTCACTTTCAATTTTTTTTCTTTTTGGCACAAGCTTTGATTGGAGACATTGGTCTTTTGCACATCAATCATTCTGAAACTATGTGCACTTCCACCTTAATGGTGAACCAACAAGTATCATCAATAATTAGTGAATATAACATATTCTTCGTGGGAACCCAGTTATGTTAAAAAAATGTTGTAATGGTGATACATGTTTCATCTATACTGTGCAAACGTTACCAAGTAGGTTGTAGATGACAATGAAATAGTACAAATTTATAAACAGTGACCACATTGAGCTGATTATTCAAATTCCATTAACATTATACATACTTAACAATACATGCTGATTCCAGTAATAGACATGGAGTCATATTTCTGAGTGACTGTAGCTTGTAACAAGGGAATCTGGTTAATATATTATTCTATGTAGTTTATGTAAAATGATACTCATATGTAAATGTATTCACATCTTTTTAACAAGGGAGTTTAAAAAGTCGGTTGCATGGTGATATCACGTCAAGTGACTGGACCATTTTCTGCTTTAGTAGTTTCTGTTTTATTACTCCCTTCTTCATCAATTTAGCAAAAACCCTAGTTATCCCACTTTTCACGATTCTGCTGAAATTTCCAGCATAGAACCATGGAGTCATTGAGTGGTGTATCACCGAAACATGCCCTTCGGTCCACCCTGTCCATGCCAACCACATTGGCATTCTGGACTAATCCCATTTGCCTGCATTTGGCCCATAGCCTCGAAACACTTCCTACCCATATATCAGTCTGAATGTCTTTAAAAGTCATGATTGCATGCATTTCTATAGCTTCCTCTGGATGCATATTTCAAATTCATAATACCCTCAAAGGTCAGAAGGGAGAGGGACCTCAATACCCTTCCCTATAAAGGTAAGCATGCTAAATGACTTGTTCACCACACTGTCCACATGACTTGTCAGGTTTTGGAACTTGCACCTGTACAGCCAGGTTTCTCAGTTTTGCAGTACTTTCCAAGGTTCTACCAAGTCCTGCCCTGATTTGACATAGTAAAGTGCAAAACCGCACCTTTGTCTGAGTTAATGTCTATTTGATGTTCTTTGGCCTGGTTTCCCAACTGTTCTAAATCTTGGTGTAAAATAAGATATCCTTCCTCACTTTGTACCTACTTCTAATTTTGATGTCACCTGCAAATTTAGTAACAATATTCACTACATTGTCATCCAAATCATTCATGTATATACCAAGCAGCAGTAGGCCCAGCACTGAACCCTGCAGCACTCTACTGGTCACAGACTTCCAGTATGAAAATCAACAACAACTGCCCTTTGACTCATTCCTCCATGCTAATATTGAATCCAAATGGCTAGCCCACCTTGAATTGCATACAATTCACCATTCTATACTGCACTTTCTATGTCAATTTCCATATCTATCGTGTTTTTCTTATGCTTATCAGTTGGATCTTTATTTGATATTCTATGCTTTTTCCTTACTTCCTGAATAATATTGTGATAAATCCTGGTTGGTTCTCATACGATGATCATTGGATGCATACTTTTTTTGCACTTGTTTTAGATTGCTTATGATTAGCATTTTTTTCAAATTTTACCTTGGGCCTTAACATACACAGAGACATATCAAAGATCTGGAACAAGATCTGGAATCAATAATAAATGTTGATAAAAAGAAAATACAGGGAATGATTATATAAATTAAAATAGCCAGAAGACTAATAAACTAAACAGAAATACATGCTATGTGAACAGAATGCTGAATGTAGAAAAGAGTAACAAATTTGATGGGATGACATGGACTTGGTGGGCTAATGGGCCTGTTTCTGATTTTGTGATTAATTGAATCACATACAATGGGTTTTTGCTGATATGAAACATATAGCTCCAAATGGTTGAACCAAAGCTGACTTTGGTAAATGCTGGAAGCAGTTGACCTTTCAGCATACCGCTCCCAATGATGGACCCTAAAATCGAAGAGATACCATAAATAAGAAAAAATATATAAAAAGGGAGGAAGCAAAGAAAGCCAGAATGAAGGAATGAGAGAAAAACATTGAACAGCAGAACATACAAATACATAGAAGTGCAAAAGTACAGAAACTTCAGCACTGAAATAAAAAGAATGAAAAAACATAAAAAACAAAATTAATTTCCCCACAATATTTTGTTGTTGACTCCTTGTAAGACTTGATTTGTTGCACATAAGTACATATGTACTTGATTTTATATTCTTTAAAATTGACATTAATTTTTACAATATAACCATTAAGATTGTACGTTTCATTATTAGTAGTACACTTTTATGCCTACATTTAGAGATAACAGTACAAAATAATACAAGTTAGGAAAACAAGTCCATGTGAGAAACTACATTCAAGCAGTGAAGCAATTGATGATACTTTTTATAAAATGTCATTTTAGTGTATTTTTATTTGTTCTAATTTTCTTTTCATTATCTTTGCAGGTGTCAAAATCTACAGTGCTTATGTATTGCATCTATAATTTAACCAAGAATCAATTTTTCATATATAATCCTCATGGTTAATATCAGCAGAATATTCATTTGTGGACGTTAGTGTGGCAGTCCTCTACCCGGCCTCAACCTCTATGATCTTTGGCCTCAACCAAGATCCACACATGCACCCTTTTTCAATAGGAAATCACTGGACAGTGATAGTGTGTGAGTCTAACAATTTTTGTCCCATCTTTCAGCTGAAAATCTGGTCAAATCCAGTTCTTCAATTAATGGTGCTTTATGATGAACCAACTATGTTAATAATATTAATCTAAGCCTAAATGTTTTTCTTCGTGTATTCTTGGAAAATAGTACACATTGCATAAAAGTTTTAGGCTCATTAACAGAGAAGCAATACGCCTTACGGTGATTATGCAGTTTATGGTAATTTCTTGTTTTTGAGCTTGAATGGACCTAGTGAAGTGATCTTTTCAATTCAATGTGGTCATTTTTGAAGCTCTTAAAAGGTTTTCATATATTTCAGTTTATTCAAGCATTTCAATGGCAGTGTTCTTGCATTTCCTTTTTAAAGAATGTCAGAAGCACTATGATACTTGATCATTTCATATATATTACGATGGATAAAATATTCCCATGGTTCAGTACATATTGGCTTTTTACCTTTGGGCCATGGATTTGATTGCAGACTGAAATGATGGAATGAAAATCTCTCCTCAAAGCTGGCTATAGGGTTCATATATAAAATGAATTCCCATCGACCCATGAACCCACTATAAAAACCTACTTACATTTATACATAAATTAGCAATCTCACAGGAATGGCAAGTATAATAGCAGGAAATGAAATAAAAAAGAACATATGCGGGGGATGGAGTGTTCTTGTATGGTTGGGGAAGAAGTCAAATTATTATAGGAGAAAAAAACTTGATTTTATATTTGATATTTGCTTTGGCTGATGTAGATTTGCATGGTTACACGGCACAGCTAAAATTGCAGCACAGAATTAGTAGCTTCAACAATCCAAAATTTGGACAATTATCTCCAGCCTAATGCAGTCATAATGAAGCTATTGTAATATGTAGTGATAGAACACGAAAATGAAATTTAATTATTGATGGTACTCCATATAATATAACATAATTTCATTTGTAGAAATTATCCATAAAATGTAAGGATCAAAATAAACAAAATCATCTAAGACATTAAAGGTATTTTAAATTATTGCTGTCAGTTGCTTTTTTTTTAATACAAAGAGCCTTATGATCTATTTAAGGAATGCTTCAACTACAATAAATGAGTTACATTTTAATTAAATATAACTTAATAGCACTAAAATGAACTTTGCAAAAATAAAACAACTTAACAGCATTTCATCTTGACATGTAAAACCAAGGACTAGAATTGATAACAGAAATAACCATACCACATTTATATTTTGCTTTTGTTTTACTTTTACAGAAAATACGTTCTATATTTTGAATTAATGGATTTAGTTAAATTTATTTTCCTACAAGGGAATATTTTGTTTATGTCTATATTTCATAAATTATATTTTTGTCTAGATATTTTGTGAGCATTGCAATTGTACTTCTGTTATTACAAGTCTGTAAAAGGCTCTGTCCATTATTTAAACAAGTGTGTTCACATATTTACTTACAATTTGCTGATTTCATCCATAAAGCAGCCGATACATTAAATTAATATGATTATGCCACCATATTAGCATTGATATTACAGGACAATGGCATCACAAAAAATAGCAACTCAGACCATTTGGCCCATCAAGTACATGCCAGGCTAATGCAATTGTGATTCAGCTTAATATTTTCTGCTGTGCTTTCCCCATCACCCTAAACATTTCCTTCCTCTCTGAGTACTGCTATTAATCTGTTTTATTTTCCACTATCCCCAAACCTGACAGTTAAGTGTTTCTCTCCCCATTGATGTTGTCTACCCGGCTTAATGTATCCAGAATTTCTGTTTTTATTTCGGGTTTCTAGTATCTGCAGATTTTTCATTGCTTGTTGTCCACCACCCAACTGGCTTTACTTTCTGAATCCTAGCCACTTGTACCATGAGGAAATCCTTTGCCTGTGCTACTTGTGGTTCTTTGGTCAGTTAACATTGATTCTTAAATGTCATCAATGGGAACTGATTTGCTCCATTCAGTCTGCCTTGACCCTGATTTAAGTATCAGATCCATAATCAACTGCCCCTGTTCCAAGGAGAGAGAAAAAAAAGCGTAATCTCCAGTCAATCTACACAACTAACATCTTTCATCTCCTGATTTATTTGAATACATCTCTTCTGCATCCTCTCCGAAGCCTTCAAATATTTCCTGAAGCATGGTGTCCAGAATTGGATGCTGTAATGCAGTTGGAGCAGAACCAATGTTTTACAAAGACTTTTCATGACTTCCTTGCCCTTATATTCTATAAATTGAATAAGTACATCATTAAAATAATTTGATCCTGACCATGATTCAATGCATTAAGTGATTGCACTGAAATATGTCCAGTTTTCCAACACTGCACAAATTACATCCAAACATTTTGGGATCCAACATTTTTCCTTTACAAACAACAGCTGCCGGGTTTCTATCTTATTTAATAATCTGAAGAATAAACCTTTTTATTAAGTTGCTCTAAAGTCTTCATATTCTTAGAATGAGCTTTTATTAACTATTTGTTAATAAGAAAAGGATAAGACAAGAAAATCACCCCATACACTAGATCTATCCTACAACTAGGAAGTAGTTTTCATGAATTCTGAAGCGTACATAAGGGCAGCAAAAAAACTTTCAACTTAAAGTTCCAAATCACTGAAAACATTTAAAATAAAAAAGTAAGAGATATTAAACTTATTTTTCCATTGTGATTATAACAGAAACTGCAGAAAAATGTTAACATTTGTTTGAAATTTGGTGATTCCAACAATTTATTTCCATAATTTCTCCATGTAACTTTTTCCTAGCTTCATGAGAAATTGGCCATTTGAACAATATTTACTGAACCATTAAAAAAATAATAATAATGGTAACATTGTACGTAATGTAAGGATATTTCCCCTTGTAACAAAAGGTAATCACTTTGGGATTGAATTACAGCTCAATAACAATCTCAAAAATTATCTATGCCTATATACTGCATACCATTATCTAATTAAATCTACTCAGCTATTGACATAATATAAGCATTTTTCAGAAGTACCTAATTAATTCTTGAAATTACATGTCTTATGATAATGATAATTATAATTTAGTTATCTGTACCAGATACATTGGCTTAACCTGTTAAATTCAGTAAAATGTGCCAAACCCATTAATTTTAGCTTTAATCATTTGGATTTAACATCTAAGAATCATATTTGCGAAACAGTTTCAGTTTAGTGATTTCCAAATGTAAGCAAGAAGCTACATAATATGAATGTATGGTACACCCCCGCTTTATACACCCCCGGTTTTCTTGGAAACCCGTCTGTATTGCGATTTTATGTAATACAAACTCTTCAGAAAAATTAACAACATTTGCTATTTCTTCTGTATTTCGTTTTGTATTTCTTTGTTTTTTTTTTCTCACATAAATTTCATTCGGACACATTTTTATTTTGTACCTCAATTCTTTTGGTAGTGATTTGTGAATTCCTTAAGCATGAGTTTACATCACCCAAGCTGTTGTTTCGGTGCCTACACTGTATTTATAAACCTGAAGATTTTTTGAATACATACTTCCCGCAGTAGGTTTCCTCAGTAGGTTAACGCTGAAAGTATTAGAACGCTTTTGCATTTTTAGCTTCTATGTCATATTAGTCATGTTTTTTTTGGGTTACAGTGAGCAAATGTTTAAAAATACAGATATTAAAAGGATAGTTAGAAAACAAACAAGCAATTAAATTGGTACAAATTTACTCTGGTTTCTCCACCCTTCCATTTAGCTGCTGCATGGAGCAATAAAACAAAGAACTCTGGTAAAGTCAATGTTTTTGTGCACAACTGCCTGGAAGCAACAATGCGCGTTTAATTTATATGCAAATGAATACATAAATGGGAGAATAAGCTCTAGAAATAGCATGACAAGATGATAAAAAAATGAAATACATTTCAAATTCCCTTTCTTAAAATATATACTGGCTGACTGGCAAGTGGCCATCTTCTGATGAGATCAAAAGTTACTTTCACAGAATGGGATGGGAACTGTAAGGGTGTTCTCTGAAAGTGGATGAAAGCTCCAACAAACATTTCTTGTGAGATCCAACATCAGGATAATTTCACAGTCTCACTTCTGACTGCTTCGTTCTGAGTTGACCAGCACCATGCAAGGCTGATCAAAGGCCATCGGAAACATCAAGTAAGAGTGAATGGGGTTAAAGTATGCTAATACAGGAGCTAAATTTACTTTAATCCTGTTATAATACAAGTTAATGCAGAAGTGGTGGAGGGGCTTTTTGCCTTTCCCCACTGATTCAGTAGGACCCCTGCAAATCATGAATAGAACCAGCTTCCTATTCTTTCTGCTGTTAGGCTTATACTTTTGCAGATGCACACACAAGTCCCTCCTTCTCCGTTTACTAAGTGTCAACAGTCGGATGAGCAAGACTTCACAGTTCCTTAGATCAGTACTCTGTGACCTTCCACATTTAAGTACAGGACATTAGACTAAGCTTTCCAGCTGTTGCATGAATTTGATTGTTTTTGGGGGATGGTAATTCCAGATTGAGAAATACGTTACCAACAATTTAGTAACATTTAGTTTAAGCTATTTAGCACTTAATTTGTGTTTGTTGCCTTTGTCTACATCTTTGCAATTTTCTTTATTTTAGTTAAATGTAAAACAATTTCAATGTTTCTCACAGAATTATAATTGTAATTTTAACATCAAATTTAGGAATGTTTCCAATATTTCCAGATAAATTAAGGAAAGAAAAGCATCATTTTGTGTTTCAGACATAAAATAGGCAAAAATGATCATTGTGGTGAACCAAGGTAGAACGATGGCTGAAATATATTCATTAAGGTAATGACTTGGATACTACTCGGGTACTACGCAGGCATTCTTTATGACCACCTTAAACAGGGAACAAGACCCTTGCATATGTTAACATCAGATTACGGATAACTCCTTGAAATTGGTTAAAAAAAAAGGCTAAGAAGAGCCCACACTGGACAAGCTCAACTAGTTTCTCAGGCACTGCAGTAGCCTAATCAATGGTGTTTGAATGAACCCCCAAAGACATCCTGATACATGGTAAGTAAAGTTTATTTTCATTAACACTAATGTAGAACAAGGAGTATATGCACACTGCATAGAAATACTGCTGGCCACTGCTGACCCAGAATCAATCAGTTCAAAAAACACCTGAATTTTACTGTCATCAGGATCCTTCATTGGCAGCCAGAGCTAACTGTTTTATGCTAATGATACCCAAGGACCAATATTAGATGATTCTTGGGTAAATCTATCTAATTGGGCATTGCAATAAACAGGCACAAAAATGTTTTCACTCAAAGTTATTAAACATAATTTTAAGCATACTTAAGTGGATTCATTCACATTGCAATGTGGAAAGTTTAGTTATATCTGTGCTTTGATGAATATTGTCATTTCAGAATCGACGGAATTAGTGAAAATAAAAGCCTGTCAAACTTGATCGTTGAAGAAGCAAATGAAGGGCTTTGTTAAATAATATTGTTTTATCAAATATATATATTTATTCTGAAATTTTCCTGTGTTGATAATGACCATACTGGGACAATAAGATGTTCCACAAAATTTCTACATTATGTTCAATAATAACTACAACTACAAACTCCAGACCAATTTAGACTATATATTCACACAATGACAAAAAAATAACTTGTCAAACTTGGGAGACCAAAAAAAATCCTTAATTCTATCTGCAAAACATAATTTCCATTTTACTTTAAAATAAAATAACTTTAAAATAAAATACATCACCGATATTGTTTCAGCAGAAGATGTGGCTGCCCTTAGTGGCATATGTTAATGTTGTTCAGAATTAATATACACTATAATATTGGTTACATTTTACATAGTGGATTGAAGTTTATTAGTATTTATTTAAATGAAAATACATTTGGCAGCGTGATGTCAAATCTTTATTTGAATTTTCAACAGGTACGCGATTTTTGTGTTAGATTTTACAATACTGGAAGGTTTCATAAATCAATATTATTACATACCATTTTTAGTAGTTAACATTCTGATACCCTGTAGAATTATGAGCCCACAAAAATATGAAAAAAAAGTGATACATATTTTATTTGTAATGAGATTTGAAACTCTTCTCTGCTGTTGGGTGTGCCTTCATTATAAATTGACTGCCTTCTTATTCATAATTCTTAAGATCTTGCGGTCTGTCTTCAATGCTACTTCTGTCCAATAATTAAACAACATTTACAGATTGGATGCTCTTGATTGGAGCCTGATGAAGTTTTTAACTATTGGCAATTGAATTTAGGCTTAGCAATCTCACATACCCAAGGTGGTTGAGTTGTAAATGATATGATATTTAAAATACTTCTTAGATTGAAATCTTTGTAACTCAATATTTGATTGTGCAATCAGAGATCAAAATAGATGGAGGACTATTGTAACCTGCTGAAGTAACATGCAACACAATTTTTAACTCAAGCTTAATTAAAACGAATGAAACAAAATTAATAATGACCAATTTTTTTGCATAGGAATTAATTACATGGTTTATTTATTTTAAAACAAACCAGTTGTGCAGTCCTAGGTAAAATATGAAACATATAATGCAAATATATACTGTTAATTTAAATAATTTAAAATAAAACATAATAACGTAGTTGTGTACTAAACAACAGATGATTTGAGCATATTAAGTTCTGCTAATGTCAGGTTATGACTCAGGTTATGACTTCCAATTATTTACAAAATTACATGAAATACCTTAGAATTGTAAGGCTTACCTTATGTCAGGAAGCTAATTGTGTTTGAAGCTCAAATCCTTAGCTCTATTGTATATTAGGATGAAAGAGAAAACATTTTTTTTCTATTCTATGTAATGATAAGAATTTATCATGGTTTCTATATTCAAATAATCATTTTGATCATGTCATAAATCAATTAAAAATATGGCAAATGTAAAGCTGTGGGGATTTTGCTTTTAACAATACATCTAATCTCATCACAATTACTTTTAATCTCTTTTTTATTCTTCTGTTTTGGGTTTATCGATATGAATCTTGTCATTTATTTTCGACCAGCAGCTATCATTAGCATCAACTAATCCTGAATTACATGTTACACAGTCACACGCTCAGTAGAGGTTTCTCAATCCTGGAAATAATAAATAAACAGTAATTAACTTACACCAAGCCTTATCACATTGAAACACTACAAAGCCATTCATATAATGAATTATGGCCAATACTTTATCCTACTAATGAGTCTTAACACCAACTTCAGAAATGCACCCCTGCTGTACCTGTGTGAATTTTCCCATTTCCAATGTTAGCCATTCTAATGACTCTGGATGTGAGTGCCAATTTAATGGCAATTTATGTTTGAACTCACAAGAAACTTGATTGTGAAAGCCCAAAGGCATTTCACATCAAACCCATACAACTAGGAAGGAAAATAGATTTTTCATCCCATCTGTCTGCACTGGATTCAACTCTGTCCCAAATGTAACAGGTCAGTATGCTAACACAATGTATCATGCACTGTCCCCTGTTAATCTATTTATTTAAGGTTGAGCTTGTACTGTCCATATCATTTCCACTGCGTACCTAGTGAAACCTGCTTCAGTCGAGAATAGTATATCCAGTTAATGCTGTGTAATCCTCTCCAATAGAAATGATTTAGCTAAAAGTTGAAAGATGATAAGAAATATTATTTAGTGAGCCCCTAATCTTTTAATGCATGGGTATATTTTTAATGGGTCAGTCAATTACATGACAGGAAACAGAAGGAAAGACCCAGAAATTAAGAATTAAATGTAAAATAGTCTTCCTCATAAACGACAATTGGACGACAATCCTAGAATCCACAAAAAAACATCCATTTGTAAAACAGAGTGGAATACAAGATCATTATCCTGAGCAAATTAGTGAAATTAATTTGCAGTTTACCTTAGTTTCAAATCACTGCATATATTTATATCGAGAGATTTACAGTGACCCAAGCACAGTAGAAGTTGAATTTAGTTGAAGTGCAGTTTAATAATTATGTTCTCTTATTTTACATGACTTTAATTGGACAAATTTTGTCATGGAAAATTTGGATAGTTTATAGATAATAAATCCATCAATATTTTATTTTGCAAATGTGCTTCAGAATATTGTGCCTGAAATATTGTGATAACTCATTGTAATTAATTGAAATGTAAAAAAACTATCTCCATCACTTGCCTAGAATCTTTTGATATTCAGACATTTCAAAATAAAATTAATAGCTTTAATTGTGCTTTAATTTTGCAGCAAATTTCTATCTAAAACTTGGTTAGTATTAGTTTTCATACCATTATCTTTTTTTGGTGTAGAATTGACAGTTTAGAATTTTTTTTCAGGATATTGAGCAAAATTTATGAGCTGATATGAATGTGGGTAGAAGAAGAGTTGGCTGACAGCTAATCTGATAGAAGGCTTTCAGTTATGAAGGAGTTTGATAAGGTAGATATAAGTAAAGTGTTACCACATATGGAAAAAGCAAAACTAGTTGTTTTGTACAAGGAAGTAATAAATCTAAGAAGGACTGGAGAACAAACTTATTTATGCAGAGAATCGTATGCGTGGAGAAAGTACTATTGCATGGCTTGAGACTTTAGACTTTGGACTTTGGAGATAGTGTGAAAACTGGCCCTTGGGGCCACCGAGTCCGCACTGACCAGCAATCTCCCCATACACCAGATCTATCCCACACACTAGGTACAATTTACAACTTTACTGAAGCCAATTAACCTACAAACATGTACGTCTTTGGAATGTGGGAGGAATCTGGAGCACCTAGAGAAAACCCATGCAGTCACAGGGAGAACGTACAAACTCCGCACAGACAGCACCCACAGTCAGAATGAAACCTTGGATCTCTGGCACTGTAAGCAGCAACTCTACTACCATGCCACTGTGCTGAGACATATAACATAGATCCAAATAAAGAGAAGCTAGATAAGTACTCGAAGGATAAATTAATAGAGGGTCTTGATTATAGATCAATTGAAGGGGGGCTGTTAGGGGTCTTAGCATTACATAGGGGAATACGTTTGAATGATGTGTTTCTGTGGTGTACCAGTTAGATAACCGCACACACCCTTTTTATTTCCTTTTGGAGAAGTTGGGTAAGTTAAATTTCACCAAACTCAACCATTAATCATAATTAGATCACTCACACTTTTAATACACTTCCTCACTTGCACAAAGCATAGATCTAAAATGGGTAAAGATGTTTAGAACATATTTTGTTATAATAAAGCAAAAGCAATATTATTATAATTGATTACATGGTTGACTTTCATTGACAGTCAGTATTTGACTACCGGTCCATAACACATTTTGTTCCCTTCAACCTCAGTGAATCACTTCGGGACAATGGGTAAATTCAGTTACGACCTATGCCACAACAGGCTGGGGCAAAATAATTAATGTGATACCTTTTATTTAATCAGCAGAAGCATTCACAATTGTATAGATAAAACATGGTGTTTTAATTAAGCTACATATTTAAAATCAGAGGGTTATTAGCCAGGGTTTCTTCTTTTCATGTAGCTTTTATATTAACTCAATATATTCATAATGCAGTAAAAATTGTAATTAATTGACTCTAGTACAGCAGATAACTACTTCTAACAGTTTTAGGAAATTCTAGTTAGGTGTAAATTACAATGCATGAAATAAATAATGACTGTGTAACACAACACACAAAGGATTATAAATGCAAGACCACTCAGAATTTAGTCTTCAGTGTAAGACAAGTCAAAGCTGGAATCACAGAATGTTAAAATACATTCAAACATATTTCATAAGAACTACTTAAAAGACCACTGTTCTGAAGCTTTATATTCAGACGTTACAGATGGAATGACAATATTTACATTAAAAAATAGGTGTACCCATTTCATTGCAACGAGCTTCCAATTAAATGCATATATTTGATATTTTAAGATTTATATTTCTTGAGGAATTTGAATCAAGCATGCTAGTGTAAAACATATTTGAAATACATGTCACATAAAGACCACAATGGGAGAGTTTAATACACTGCATGAAACTATTAGTTGCTCTGCTGCAGAAAGTGTAATTGAGCTCAATATGATGTAAAACAACTTGACAATAAATGTAGTGCTTTACTGAAGAAAGAACAATATAATTTACAACATTTACTTTCTAAATCAATGGTTTACTGATTCATGATTGGAGATGAAAATCCTCAAAATTTATTCTAGGTGACAAAATCTAGGTGCTATTGTTTAATTGGAATGTTAGAATAGACTTGAGGGAGGATAGGGCTTACTCTTCCCAAATTTCTATGCCTCAGTGTTTTAGTGTGATAACGGGTTGCAATGGTGGAATATTTCTTCAGAATGTCTACTGAATGCTGAGTGCAGAATAATGGGGTTTTAAATTTTAGGATGCTTTGCTTGTAATCTCTCTTCAAATAGATTAAACAAACCATTTAGTTAGTAATTAGGCTAATTTGGAGGCTTCGATATTTTTCATTTAGAAAAACGTATAAATTTTCCAGATTATCATGCTGGTTTTACATTTGTACTGGTTCCATAGTGTAGGACTTCAACACAATGACTCAGGTGGTGTCTGATGCTGTTGGCCTTGCCATAGTGAGTGTTCCCAGCTGCATCTTGGCCTTTCGTTATGTGAATCAGGTTCCCTGATGAATGGCTCCTTTGATGATGGGCATATCAGGAGAAAGCTGAGATAGATCATCTATTGGGCACCTCGGGTTTTGAATGCTTCAGCCTTCCCTTTCGCACTGACTAGCTGGGTCCCACTATCACTGAGCGTGGGGAGTCTCTTCCTCTTAATCGTGTGTAGTTAACCACCATCACTAATGGCTAGATTTGACAGGGTTACTGAGCTTTCATCTGATCTATTGGTTATCATTTAGCCTGGTCTATTGCATACTGAATTTGTTTTTTAGCGTGCAGGTAATCCTGTGATGCAGGTTGAAAGGATTGGCACTTCTGTTTCATGTATGTTTTGTGCTTTTCATGACCCACTAGGTTGATAGTGACAGTAGAATGGCAGATATGCTGGAACACAAGATTGCAGATGTCACGGTGCACATTTCCGCTGTTGTAGATGGAGCAGCGGAAATATTGTGGACGCCTGCAACACATTGCTAGGAGTAGTGGTGGTGGCAGTTACAACAGATCAGAAGCTTTTGGATATGAACATTGATATGCAGGGAATTGACGGATATGGATCACACGCATGCAGTGTAAATACGTTTAACATGGCATTTTGATTGGCATGGATATTGTGGGCTGAAGTGTGTGTTCCTGTGTTGTACCAATCTACGTTGTTCTATACGAATGGTTTACAGTGCCTATTGGGTGCCCAATTTATGTCTATCTCATTTAGCATGATTGTAATATCTCATTATATACTGAAAGGTAGTCTTGGTGGGCATAGCCACCACAAAGTAAAAGTGTGTGTGTGGGTTTGTGGGCGCTCCTTCCTAACATAGGCAGATGCTCCTGCTGTAGATTTACAAGAATTATTTGAAGTAGGTTTATCCCCAGTTTCAGTCACAGACTCAATCTGCCAGCTGGTGAACTCAATCTGGGGTGGTAGTACCGCTAACCCGCCCTTGGACATTAGGAATACTTTCTGAGTACCTGCTACTTTTCATGTTAGTTCCAAGTGTTCAACGTGAGGGCACACTGGTTCATCTGCTGAAAGGCAGTAAGTGATAATTAGAAGGAGGTTTCCTTGACTATGGTTGATGATATGGGTTATGGTCAATGTTTAAGGCTGAGAGGGTTACTCCCTTCTGCATGCATGCCACTGTGCTATTTCCTCTGCTGGATCTGTCCTCTCCCAGAGGGAGAGGTCACTATCAGCAATTGTGCTGAAGGAGGTGATTAAGTTGCCTGCATAATATCATTCTGTGAGTAGTCCGCTCAGTCCGCTTAAACCTACCTCATCTCCTTGTTGCTAAACACTTTAACTCCCCCTCCCATTCCAACACTGACCTTTCTGTCCTGTGCCTTCTCCATTGCCAGAGTAAGGCCCAGCGCAAATTGGAGGAACAGCACCTTATATTTCGCTTGGGCAGCTTATACCCCAGCAGTATGAACATTGGCTTCTCTAACTTTAAATAACCCTTGCTTTCCCTCTCTCTATCCCTCCCGTTTACCAGTTCTTCGACCATTCTGACTGTCTCCGACTACATTTTATTTCTGTTTGCTTTGTTGTTGCCTTCTCCCAGCCAACAATAATCTATACTACATTTTCCCAGATTTACATCCCCTCTGTCCTGTTATTACACCTTACATTTCCTTATCTATGTATCTCCCTCTTCCCTGACATCAGTCTGAAGATGGGTCTCGACCCGAAGCGTCACCCATTCCCTCTTTCCTGAGACGCTGCCTGTCCCGCTGAGTTACTCCAGCATTTTGTGTCTATCTTTGGTTTAAACCAACATTTGCAGTTCGTTCCTACATCATTCTATGAGCATGTCTATGGGACAACTTTCCCAATTTAGATACCAGCCTCCATGTGTTGTGAGGACGATTGATCTGGAAGTGATATTGTCATATCCAAATACTATGGCTGGGTTAATGCAGGCTGGCCCATCTGGTTTTATTCTTCCTCCATTTCATCCTGCTAGTTATGAGCTAATTGAATAGCTTGCTCAACCATTTATGAGCCAATCACACCATTGGTTCTGGTTTCTTATACAAGCCAGGTTGGGCTGAATCCCTCCCAAGAAAGGCATTGGTGAATCACGTGCATTTTTATGACAGTTCGGTAATATTGTGGTTATCCTTCTTAATGAGTAGCTTTGTAGTTTAAAAAAATATTCTAGATTATTAATGTATCACGTTGTAATCTGAACTCCGATCAGGCCACTGGGACAGCAACAACCACTGAGCCACCAGCCTATCCTAATTTTGCCTAGTTTTATGCTGAGTCGTTGACAGTTTTTATTCTTGTTGTGTTTTGATGTGGCAGTTTTTATGGAATTGAACGCCGTTCAATTCCATTAGACATTTCTCAGGGGAAGTAAGAGGCAACACTTTGCTGTGGTTTTGGAATCACATAAAGAGTGGGCAATGATGCCAGGTTTCCTTCTCAGATGGACATACATGAACAAAAGAAGCTTTTAATGATTATCTGGTTATTTCATGGTCACTATTACTGATGCAAGCTTACTGATATTATTTAACGCATAAAATTTAAACTACGCAGATGCCATGACAAGATTTAAACTCTACGCCTCCAGATTGTTAGTTCAGTCTTCTGAATAACCTACTTAGCTCAACAATAACATAGCTTTCTTTACTCCTTACACCTCAAAGCTGACTCTGCGGTCTCTAAATTCACACAAACCTTTACAGGAGCACATTGGTTTGCCTTTTGCTAGTTACCAATAGCACCCCCTCCCCGCCCCATCTCCTAATTAACAAATATGATGTTTGGTTTGTGCTCACCAGTACTCGGTACTACCATGTACTTCTTTCTTGGCTGTATAAATACTATTTTCATGGCTTCCCTTGCTCTAAAAAGATAGCAGATCCAAACAATTATTTGAATATGGCAGACTTAGACCTTTTAAATTGTTATTTGATCATGAATGTACAGTGAATGTGGATACGTACTGCATACATTTTAGGATATTTGATTTGACTTGCAGTCTCTAATTTTTATTTACATCAATCTAATAGACTACAGCCACTATGTTAAAGTTTTGAGTTTTTGTAATTTTTTTTCCCTGCCAATGGTTTAATGACTTTAATGGCTAAAGATGATGCAAATATCTATGCAAGAGCCTCTGTAGTTTTTTCTCTAGCTTCTAACAAAATTTAAGGATGTACTTCATCAGATGCTAGTGTTTATCCTCATCAATGTACCTGAAAACCATCAATACCTCCTCTGGTAATTCATATATGATCCAAGACATCACAATTCCTGTGCCACAATTCCTTAGCTTCCTTGATCTTATCCTCTGCAAAAATAACAAGAAGAATTCAGTTGACATCTCTCCTGTCTCTTGTGGCTCTACACAAAGATGCCCAATGCTGATCTTTAATGGTATCCTGTCTTATTCTGGCCATCCTTTTACCCTTAAGCTACCCATAGATTTTTTTAGTATATTCCTTTACTATACCGGCAAACTCAGCGGGTGAGGCAGCATCTATGGAGCGAAGGAACAGGTGACATTTTGGGTCAATTTTCCATCATAAAGTCAGAGTGGAGATATTTGCAGATGATTACATAATGATTGATTCCATTTGCAATTCCTCAGCAAGTGAAGTTGTCCAAACCTGCAAACATCAATACCTGGAAAACATTTATTCATTGGTTACTAAATGACGAATAGCATTTGCACCAATCAATTACTAGCTCCATCAGAAATGAATCTAATTATCACCCTTTGACATTCACTGACAATGCCAGCGTTCCCACCATCAAAATTCTGTGATCATCATTAACCAGAGACTCAATTACAGCAGTTGCATAAATACCATGGCGACAAGAGCAGTTCCAAGGCTGAGTATTTTGCAATAATTGCCTCACCCATGCCATGCCGAAGCATTTCCAACATCAACAATTCACTAGTCAGGATTGTGATGGAATACTCTCCAGCTCTCTGCAGAGCCAACAACTCACAAGAAGCTTGATACCATCCAAGACAATGCATCTGCTCTCTCTTGACCACCCTAACCATTCATTCCCTCCACCACCAGAGCAGTGGCTGCTGTGTGGGCCATGTACAAAAATGCACTGAAATTACTTGCTTGGGCTACTCTGCCAACAGCCCCTAACTCACGAGTTCTACCATAAAGAAGGAAAAGAGCATGATATTCATGGGAACATCACCATCTCCAGGCTTTCCTTTAAGTCACAGATCAGGGTGGTAGGTAAGTATAGTGTTGGTTCTTTATTGATGTTGGATCTAAACCCTAATATTCCCTCCCCAACAGCTTATAGTAATACCCTCTTCAGAAGATCACTGGTTCAAGTTGAAGGCTCACCACCATTTTCTAAAGAGAAGTTAATAATAGACAAGAAATGTCAAACTTCCTAATGATGCCTGGGTACAGAAACATAAATACATTTTTAAAATTCTCCAAATTTCCTGTTCACACTTCTGCCACTTAGATCAAATAATTTTCATCCCCTCTGTGATCTCTCAATCACCATTCGATATCAACTCCAGCTTGTCTGTCCATTCTGTCTTCTAATTTAAAATTGTTGCCTTGCCTTCTCCTACAGGATACATATACATGCTAACCTCCAATTTTACATCAGTTTCCTAATACAATGACTGTGGACTCTTGCATCACATGACTCTTAGATTCATGAACTTACAACAAAATATACCTTATTGAATAGAGTCAACTCTCACTTAACACCTGTAGCTAATACAGTAATATATCAAAAACTATAAAAAATTGTCAAAAGATAAATTCACATTCATTGCGTCATTGTTTCCCTTTAAAAATTGAAGCAGCCTGTCATATATTTCCATGCATAAAAGTGCCCGTTAGATATTTACAGATATGGAATTATACAATATATTTATTTACAGCAACCTGTACGAATGTAATCACACATGTATTTACTCAGTGTTCTCAACTATAAAATTGCTCAGCTGCCTTTATCTCCACAACATCCTTTCCAGACATGTGGATCACGGCTTTCATATGACGTGTTACCTTATGTGACAACCTGAATAACTATGCATTACTATTACCATATCGCAATGCAATTTTTCTAAATATTAACTATTAACACTAAAATTACAGAGCCTTATAACGCGTCAACTACTATGTTACTCACATATATATGCCGTATTTGGTATATTATTAAATACCAGGATCCCAATCACATCTGTTTCTCCTTTGGTCCGTTCACAAGGCCCTCCATCTTTGTTCCTCTGCTTTCACACAGTCTTGCATTTTGACTTGCACTTCGACTTCTCGTAAACATTGGAATTTTCTATTTCCTGTTATCCCTTTAGAAATTAGAAAGTTGCCTCCCTTGACTTTCCCTCTCTGGGTTGTTTCCAATGCCTGCAATTTGGCCATAACTGTTCTCAGCCTCTCTTGTCACACTGGCTGAATGGTTTGAGCAGACATGGGATCTTCAGACTTTTTGAATCACCTCCATATCACAAAACAGCCCTCCCTCAAGGCATTCAGCTCAATCTGAACTTGATTTGGCCCATTCAAGACAATGAAGAACAGAAACCTTATATACTTCTTCTTAACTTGTCTCATCCGCTGCAAAAACTCATATGACAAAATTGATATGAAGTTACTGCTGAGTCCAGTACATGCTTGTGACCATTTACCTTGCAGAGACATTGTCCTGCAACTATTACAGACTGCTTGTGTTGTACTATGCACATACATTTGTATATTCAAACCTGAATGCTGTGTTGATGTCCATATATATTTCAGCAACTTTTTGGAGAAAGATAATTTCTCTATGCTATCTGTAATGATTAAAAAAATAGTTTATACTTTCATAAATGCAAATTCGGGCTCTCACTGGATTAAAAAATCCCAGCTTTTGTTGATTTTGTCCATGTTGGAAAAACACAAAAAACACTCGATATAGTAGCCATGCCTCCATGTTATAGTAAAGAATGGCATCAAAAACACATGACTGATAAAAAAAGAACAATAGACAATAGACAATAGGTGCAGGAGTATGCCATTTGGCCCTTAGAGCCAGCACCTCCATTCAATGTGATCATGGCTGATCATCCACAATCAGTACACCGTTCCTGCCTTCTCCCCATATCCCCTGACTCTACTATCGTTAAGAGCCTATCTAGCTCTCTCTTGAATGTATCCAGAAAACCGGCCTCCACTGCCCTCTGAGGCAGAGAATTCCACAGACTCACAACTCTCTGTTTGAAAAAGTGTTTCCTCATCTCCGTTCTAAATGGCTTACCCCTTATTCTTAAACGGTGGCCCCTGGTTCTGGACTCCCCCAACATCGGGAACATGTTTGCTGCCCCTAGCATGTCCAAACCCTTAATAATATTATATGTTTCAATACGATCCCCTCTCATCCTTCTAAATTCCAGAGTATACAAGCCCAGCCGCTCCATTCTCTCAGCATTTGATAGTCCCGCCATCCCAGGAATTAACCTTGTGCACTTACGCTGCACTCAATAGCAAGAATGTCCTTCCTCAAATCTGTCGTCTTACCAGGGCTCTGTACAATTGCAGAAGGACCTCTTTGCTCACATACTCTTGTTATGAAGGCCAACATGCCATTCGCTTTATAGACAATAGACAATAGACAATAGGTGCAGTAGGCCATTCGGCCCTTCGAGCCAGCACCGCCATTCAATGTGATCATGGCTGATCATCCCCAATCAGTACCGCTTTCTTCACTGCCTGCTGTACCTGCATGCTTACTTTCAATTGCTAAAAGTAGAGAGAGACAGAAGGAGAGAGAGACAGAAGAGAATGAAGGAGAGAGTGAAATAGAGAGGGAGAGAGGAAACATTGGACCTAAACTTAATAATGTTATGGGAATTTTCGTTATATTATTACAATTATCCAATTATAAACTTGGTTTTGTTTTCATTAATATAATAGACTAGAAATATTCCTATTTGATGCCCATGAAAAGTTGTATCCAAAACCTAACCCATAAAAGGATCACAGCATAATTGTGCAATTTTTGGTTTACTGTTGCATTGATTCATTACATAAAAATACATTTTATCAATTTGATTTAATCATTTTTAACATTTTCCATTTCTCAAACCTCTTAAGTAAAAGATACACTGATTGGTAATATTAAATAATAGGTATTAGCTAATATTCTTAAACAAACTGCAGAAAATGTATACAACTTCAGTGATTGTATTTATTTTCTTGTCAATTAGATTTAATACTCCAAATGGATTACTGAATACCTTGTATCTCAGTGATCTGCATTAAGTTTTCAACAATACAGGTTTCTTATTAAATTCTGTCAAATTTAACTTAACAGTTTAATTTAAACAAGTTCTGTCACAATAACACACTGTCAGTTGTTGGACATAATTAGAAGCATAGACAATATTTAAGTGTACTACATTTCAAGAAGAGTGCAAGCTATGCTGTGTGTAGCACATAGGTTATATACTGTATGCTTTATATTGAAGCGGTGTATGTATTAAGAAACATGAAGAATTTGCAGCACATATCTAAATACTCTCTCCTCATATTTTGCACCATGCCAAGTTGGTGCTTTTACATGCAGATTTAATTATTAGTCTTGCATTAGTCTTCGCAGTATGTGTAGTTATAGTGCTGTTCAGAAATGTTTGAAAAATGTTCCTCCCTTTCTTCTTACCATTTCTTTCTTTCCATTTCACTGCGCTTGCTAAGGTTCACTGAGTCTAAGTAATTTTATTTTGTTAGGAACTTATGGATTCAATATTTGAACCAAGGAAATATAAAATGATCATATGGGTATGCATAATTCAGATGTACTGCTGGATTTAGTAGAGCTGGTAATGAAACAAAGACATAATTTTGATAGCAGAGACGATGGCAAGGAATAACCAAATTTTAAAATGACATAAATATTTACCACAAATACGACTGAATGGGGATGTTGGAGGCATTGTCAGTAAGTAAATGTAGTGCAGCTGGTAGAGTTGCTGCCTCTCAGCATCAGAAACCAGGGTATGATCCCGACTTTGGGTGCTGTATGAGTGGAATTTGCCCATTCGTCTGTGTTTTCCTCCAGATGCTCCGGTTTCCTCCCACATCCCAAAGCAGTGTGGGTTTGTTGGCTAATTGTCTCTGTAAACCTGCCCCTGATGTGCGGGGCATGGATGCGAAAGTGGGACAACATAGAACTGATGTGAATGGGTGATTCAAGCACTTTATGATCTAATATGACATAGAACATAGAACAGTTCAGCACAGAACAGGCCCTTCGTGCCAGGTCTATGCTGCACAAGATGCCAAGTTCAATCTTCTCTCGCTGTGTATGATAACCCTCATGATATCCCTCTATTCTCTGCATTTTCATTATCTTATTCACCCATGACAGCACATTCTAGTTGCCCACCCACTCTGTGTAAAAGGTTTGCCCCATACATCTCCTTTAAACATCACCCTATGACCTAAAAGCAATGCCTCCTGGCCTTTGACATTTCCACCCCAAGCAAATGTTTCTCATTGGCCACCCTATCTATACCTCTGATAATTTTATATACTTTTATCAGGTTTCCCCTCAACCTTCAAAGCTCCAGAGAAAAGTTTGTCCAAACCCTGCTAATAGCTAATAATCTCCAATACAAGCAACATTCCGTAAAACCTCTTCTGCATCATCTCCACGGCATCCACATCTTTCCATTAAATGGGCAATCTGAACAGCGCACAATACTCCGTAATCAGCCTGACCAGAGTTATATGAGGTTGTAACTCTTATACAATATCCCGACTGATGAAGGCAAGCAAACCAAACACATTTACTGGTCTATCTACCAGGGTTACAACATTATTTATCCACTTGTTTCAAATGTTATCCTTCTTTATCATGTTTTAAAGATAATTCTTTTAGGGTTCATGTATATGTAATTCCAGTATATATATTTTTGGAACCCTTTCCAAAGCCTTCAAATCTACCTGTGGTCATGATGGCCTAGACAGTGTTGACCCAAAATTGCTGCACTTAATTGAACTGAATGTGAGGATTTTATTTTCATGGCCTTTGTAATCTGGATTTCAGTAGCATGATCTATATGGCAACTGAATTTAAGGTAGTGCATTGAGGAGGAAGCTTCTTTGAAATGATCCTGACAGCATTTGGCAACCATTAAAGCAGGACTTTACTGACATATAAAACTGACATTTAAAAACAATTAAATCGATCAGTAAATCTCACAGCTTGTGCAAGGGTGTCTGGACTTCTTCAGGTTCAAAGTCTGAATACCAGCAGTTCCATTTTCAACCATCAAACAAAGTCAGCCCAAGAATAGAAAATTATAGAAATAAAATCCTACTGATGTTGGAAATCTGAATCAGAGACAGGAAATTCTGGAAATTCTCAGCAGGTCAGGCAGCATCTGCGGAAAGAGAAATGGTTTCAGTACCTCAGACTGACGATTCTTCATTAGAACTGGAAAAAAAACATTAAAAAGAAGGTTCAAGTTGCAAAGAAGATGTCAGTGTCGGATGGCAGCAAAATATTAGATTTGGGAATGAGTACGTTTTTTATGTCTGTTTGAAATCGATATTTTGCTTGCAGGAAGATGTATTTTCTTATTCTGTAGTGTCCAAAAGTATCCAGGTCTTGTTTACTGCTGTGGAAGTTGCATCACATCATCAGAGCAGTGGCAGAGATTGAACATCTACCACTTGTTGTGGTCAATACAAAGTAGCAGAGGATGGCTTAAGCTCTGAGACAACGCTGGGATCGAGCCACTTCAACACCGGTCAAGAAATTCAAGATTCCTTTTGACAACTGGGAGAAACTAGGGGACAGAGGATCTAGTGGGAGGGAGGAACTGAAGGAAATCCACTTTAGTCAGGAAATGGTGTTAGGTAAATTGTTGGGACTAAAGACAGATAAATCCCCAGGGCCTGATGGTCTGCATTCCATGTGTACTCAAGGAGGTAGCCCTAGAAAGCCTAGATGCATTGGTGATCATTTTCCAATGTTCTATAGACTCTGGATCAGTTCCAGTGGACTGGAGGTTAACTAATGTAACCCCACTTTTTAAGAAATGGGGGAGAGCGAAAACGGGGAATTATAGACCAGGTAGCCTGACATTGGTAGTGGGAAGATGCTTGAGTTGATTATTAAAAATGTAATAGCAGTGCATTTGGAAGGCAGTGACAAGATTGATCAAAATCAGCATGGATTTATGAAGGGGAATTCATGCTTGACCACTCTTCTGGAATTTTTTGAGGATATAACAAGTAGAATGGATAAGCGAGAGCCAGTGGCTGTGATCTATTTGGACTATCAAAAAGCCTTTGACGAAGTCCCACACAAGAGATCAGTGTGCAAAGTTAGAGCACATGGTATTGGGGGTAGGATGGATAGCGAACTGGTTGGCAGACAGGAAGCAAAGAGTAGGAATTAACGGGTCCTTTCCAGAATGGTAGGCAGTGACTAATGGGGTGCCGCAAGGCTCAGTACTGGGACCCCAGTTATTTACAATATATATTAACAATTTAGATGAGGGAATTAAATGTGACACAAAGCTGGGTGGCAGTGTGCGCAGCAAGGGGAGACTGCTATGAGACTGCAGCGTAACTTGGATAGGTTGGGTGAGTGGGCAGATGCATGGAAGATGCAGTAAAATGTGGATAAATGTGAGGTAATTGATTTTTGGAGGCAAGAGCAAGAAGTCAGATTATTATCTGAGTGGTGTCAGATTAGAAACGGGGAGGTTCAACGAGACCTGGGTGTCCTTGTACATCAGTCACTGAAAGTAAGCATGCAGGTACAGCAGCAAATGAAGAAAGCAAATGGCCTTCATAGCAACAGGATTTGAGTATAGGAGCTATCTGGTCCTACTGCAGTTGTACAGTGCTCTGGTGTGATCACACATGGAGAATTGTGTGCAGTTTTGAGGAAGGACATTCTTGCTATTGAGTGCATGCAACGTAGGTTCACCAGGATAATTCCTGGGATGGCGGGACTGACATATGATGAAAGAATAGAAACATAGAAAAATAGGTGCAGGAATAGGCCATTCGGCCCTTTGAGCCAGCACCGCCATTCAATATGATCATGGCTAATCATCTAAAATCAGTAAGTTTAAGAAAGAACTGCAGACGCTGGAAAAATCAAAGGTAGACAAAAATGCTGGTGAAACTCAGAGAAACTCAACTCACCCACTGAGTTTCTCCAGCATTTTTGTCTACCATCTAAAATCAGTACCTCATTCGTGCTTGTTCCCCATTTCCCTTGATTCCTTTAGCCCTAAGAGCTAAATCTAACTCTCTCTTGAAAACACCCAGTGAATTGGCCTCCACTGCCTTCTGTGACAGAGAATTCCACAGATTTGCAACTCTCTGGGTGAAACATGAGTTGGCTGGGCTTCTATTCACTGGAATTTAGAAGGATGAGAGCGGATTTTATAGAAATATAATAAAATTCTTAAGGGTGGACAGGCTAGATGCAGGAAAAATGTTCCCGATGTTGGGTGAGATGTTCCCGATGTTCCCAAAGTTTGTTTGATTTGACTTTAACTGACTTGACTGAGTCCAGAGCCAGGGGTCACAGTTTAAGATTAAAGGGTAGGCCATGTAGGACTGAGATGACGAAAAACCTTTTCACCCAGAGAGTTGTGAATCTGTGGAATTACTATATTTGCCACAGAAGGCAGTGGAGGCAAATTTACTGGATGTTTTCAAGAGAGAGTTAGATATTGCTCTTAGGGCTAACATAATCAAGGGATATGAGGAAAAAGCAGGAACAGGGTACTGATTTTGGATGATCAACCATGATCATATTGAATGGCGGTGCTGGTTCGAAGGGCCTACTCCTGCTCCTATTTTCTATGTTTCCAATCCTTATAACCAGTCAATCTGCCAAGGTTTGTAGGATATATAACCTTTTTCTTCTCTTGCATCTTTTGTTGCAACTTTTACATTTTCATTTTGCTTTTATTGCCTCACTTGTTTTTTTGTCACCTGAATCGTTCATTTGCTCCTTTCTCTTGCTTCCTTCTCCTCATTCATACATTCTTAGCAGGGATTTAAATTGTCCATTTTTCTAATTTTCTTTGATTTTCTTCTGTGTTTTTACACTGGCAAGCAGTGATTATGCTATATTAAAATGAAAAAGTTTCCAAACTTGGCAACAACCTTGTTTTCAAATGTAGTCACAGCTGAGAGCTGCCATCACCTGCCAACATTCACTGCTTGGATCTGAAATGCTCTGCAATGATTTTACACCTCTGAACATGTGCCATTTCATTCAAGATGTTAATTGACTGTGTGGACATATTTGCAATTTAAAACAAAATGGATTTAGTTAATAAAATTATTTTGTAATATAATACATTATGTTAATTTGTATAAAAGATGCCATTCTTGAAGTGGAGCAAGTACTATTCTTTTATTTTGCCATACAGTTGAGAACAAGTTGTTCTCTTTCTTGAAAGACTGACCACCTCTGTAATTTTTTGTCTGATAAAATACATTAATGTCAGCAAGCCTAAAGAGTGGGTTGTCATAGGAAGCAAGTGGGTGAACACACCCTCAATGGTCACTGTAGAAAGGGTTGCCTGTTTCAGGTTCCTAGGCATCCACATCACCAGCATCCTAACCTGGTCCTTCACACTGAAGTGATGATCAATAAAGCACATCAGCATATTTACTCTCTTAGATATCTGAGAAGATTTAGCACGTCCATGCGGATTCTCCTGAACCTCTATAAATAGACTGTCAAAAGTATTCTGATAGGATGCATCTCAACCTTGTATAGCAAATGCTCTGCTCTTGATTGGCTGAACTTGCCTCAAGTGGTGAACACAGCCCTGTCCATCACAGGCTCATCAACAATCTGTCCATCTTCATGATGCATTGCATCAGGAAGTTCAAAGTAACATTAAGAATTCCTGCCACCATTGCCATTACATTTTTTCCCTTCTACTTTCTGTGTGTAGGTACAGGATCTTGAAAGCCACGATATTCAGACTTATGAACAGTTTCTTACTCATGGCCAACAAACTCACAACTTAATCACTTCTATTGCACCCCTTCCCGGAGGTGCTACTATGTACTCTTACTCTTAACTCTACCTAATTGGGTTATTCCATTATAGTACTTTTTTTTTCCTGCACTACTTTCAGATTGCAGTACAATCTTGCACCATTCTGCTGTTTATATTTATTGTTGAATATATCATTACTGTATGTATACAGTACACTCTGAGCTTTACATGCGCAAGGAATTTCATTGCACCCTGATGTATAAGAAAACAAACTGCAGATAAACCTCCTTATAGGGGAGGGAGGGAGGGTGGGGTGGTTGTATCCATTATTGCCAATTGTCCTCTATAACCGAGTAAGGGATATTGACATCTACAGGTATTGACCCCATCGATCCATAATCCCATTGACATCACTGCCCACGCACTGGGTCAGAATCCAGGAGCCCTGTCACTGAGAACCCAAGGCATCATCTTGACCAGCAGAGCTGGGGATCAACAATAACCATGGCCCCTGCCGCTGATTCTCACATTCAGAGATTGAGAGCAAAATGGAGGCCTGGGCTGTTGGTATGGCAGGGTGAACAACTCCGGTCCCTCTCAAAGTGAGACTCCCTCGACCATCTGCCCATCCGTAGGTCAGGGTGAAAGGACATCGACCTTAAATGTTAACTGTTTCTCCTTCCAAAGACGCTGCCCAACCTGCTGAGTGTACGAAATTCATTTTAACAGCTAAAAATATATTTTTGTTACTGCATGCAAAAAATATTAATAGGTTGTTTAATAGAGTATCATTGCACAAGTGTCGATCGAAGTAATTGCTTTTCCATTTCAATAACCTACCCACATTGCAAATGGCAGGCTGTGTTCTTAAAGAGACAGTGGTGTCTGATTACTGTGGGGATGCTCAGTCTGCTATAACCCAAATCTGTTAAAAGTGGTCTGTAATAACAAGGGTAGAATGTAACCTGAATCTGATTTTAAAGTGCAATTTTACAGTATAAATATCATCCATGTGAAATGGTTTCCGCTCTGCAGTAGTGAAGAAATTGGGATTATAATTGGTGCAAAATAAAAACAATTTTTAAAGTTTAATAATATCTTCAATTGTGAACTAAATGGTGGTTAATACAAATTAAAGCATTACTTGATAGCATTTTGTTTCACCAACGCTCATTTGGTTAAGGTTTTTCTTTACAACTTAAGATGTCTGATTAAGTGATAAGCAAACCTATTGCCAATACCCAGCAGGTCATCCAAAATTGGCAAAGATTAATGAATTTAGTATTTCAGGTAAAACACCAATTGGTTGAAGAACTCAACAGATCAGGCAGCATCTGTGGATGGAATGGGCAAATGATGTTTTGAGTCAGGACTCTTATTTAAACCAAAGTACCTTGGATCCACCCAATATTTGTCTGACGTTGAGTCCTGACCTGTTAGGTAATCTATCCATTTCCTCCACATATGCTGTCTGACTCTTTGGTTCATCCAACATTTTGTGTTTTGCTAAAGATTCCAGCATCTGCAATTTCTTGTGCCTCTGTCATAATATTTTAACTGTTTTATTTTGCCAAGCCTTTGACGTTTCAAGAAATATATTAGCAAGAGTGTGTTGTACAATAACAGACAATCAATGTGGAGAGCATATGTTTGTTTCATAAAATGGGCTGCTTCATTTTATAGTTCTTACGATGGATTGCCTAAATTCTTGTAGAAGTATCAAAAACTAACTTTGGCATATTGTTTGGCATGGACAATGTAGGCCTCTGCTGTACTGATGATGTTCTATCTTTTATTTGACTCAATACTGTAATTTGATAGAATAATAATTATTTAAATGGATCAAAGGCATGCACTGGGCAGAATTCTAACAAGGAGCTTTGTAAAGAGTGAATATGTACACGATATTTTTCAGGAAGAATCTGTTCTTGGATAACTACATTTGACAGAATCATGCTGCTTCCTGGCCAGAGGTTTTGTAGAAAACTGCCAACCAGCTATTGTCCAATGGGTCAATTCACTGCTGTCTTCCACATCCATGTATTCCAACACAAACCTTCGCAATTGGTTGCATTTCAGATGCTTGCACTGACTCAGTACTGAATCCAAGGGTGGTCAACCAATGGACTAGATGCACATGATATTCGGCTTTCTTGTGCTGCACAATGAATGGGGTCACTGATCTGAATTGTAAAGGTAAGAACAGATAAATATTTTCTATTTTCTACTTCTATAAATATTTTAGCCTCTTTTCAAAAACATGTAAAAAATCCTTTGACTGTAGTGTGGACACAAAGTGCTGAAATACCTCAGCGGGTCAGGCAGCATCTCTGAAGAAAAACAATGGGTGATGTTTCGGGTTGGGACGTTTTTTCAGACAAAAAGTAGAGGGGAGAGAACTGGAGGCGAGAAAAGGCCGGAACAAAGCAGGTCAGGCAACAGGGAGCAAGGGAACGAAACGATACAAGGATGCGAACAGTGGAACTAGTAGGCTGACGATGGTGGGGGAGGGGAGAGAGGGAATGCAGGGATTACTTGAAATTAGAAAATCAACCTCCTCGCTACTGAAGGGTCCTGACCCAAAACGTCACCCATCCTTTTTGTCCAGGGATGCTGCCTGACCTGCTGAGTTACTCCACCAATTTGTGTCTATCTTCAAAGTAAAGCTGCTTGCACAGTTCCTTTCTACACATTTTGACTGCAGTGTCTTGGAGAGAGTATCAGGAATTTTTGCCTGAGGCCTAGTTACAGTTCACATACCACCACCATGTGAGTCAGCTGTATCAGTGGGTCTCAATCGAATCTGTGGGACCACAAAAGTAAATATAGTCACGGGACAAGTGGAGGCACAAGCATGAGGAGTGGACCTGATTGAGTATGAGGAATGGACCTGATTGAGCATGCCCAACCTTCTCCAAACTGCCCAGTATCATTTTGTCTCAGCATACATTTTAACTGAATGATTATTTGATATTCATATTTGTTTTCCAAAACATGTAAAAAATCCTTTGACTGTAGTGTGGACACAAAGTGCTGAAATACCTCAGCGGGTCAGGCAGCATCTTGCAGTTTTTGCTTTAACATTCTGTCGCTATTTGCACTTTGAAAATGTAAAATGAACATTGTCAAAATATTGCCAGAATAGCTGTAAAGAATATTTTCTAAAATTAATTTAAATTTGATGTCGGACATCAAAATTTGAAAGTGATGTACATTGATGACAATTTTCATTCAACTCATATTATTAATTTTACATTACAGTAAGAAGAATGGGTGTTCTAATTAAATCTGCATTACACATGGCTTTTATATTCTAAGAATTATTAATATTGCCTCTGACATTGAATAGTTTTCAGAACAGCAACAGCCCAGCAAGAACTTATTGTTAACTGAACCTTTCCCACCAAAAAAAAAAATCAGCACTTCAAAATGCAACTGAAGCTGCTATATGAACAAAAATGTATTTATTTCATTAAACATTAGGGGAAGACGTATGTTTTCATAACAGGTATATAATATCTGGATATCTGTAATATCTGGATACATTAATATGCCATGAACTTATATTGTTAAACAATAAGAAAATGTCAATGTTTTTGGATGAGATGCTATTTGACCAGAACTGAATTTACAAGTTTCAGGCACCAAATGTTCATTTGAAAATCTTGGTGTGGCTGTTCATCATGGTGTGTTATTTGATTTATCACCCAGCACATTCTTCAACACAAGATAATGGTATGGAGCATGACTGGAAACACATTTAGGAAATCCTACCACCCTGTGGCACTCAGCAGCTATTGCATACACCAAACATCATTAGTGCTTATTTACATGGAATTCATTACTAACAAAGTCTAACATTTTGAAAGATCCACGTGAAACATTTGGCAGGTATTGTTTTATAAAGATGCTACATGGATTCCAGTGCCTATACTTATCCACATATGTGTGCTCTATGACCACCAGATGAGACAGAAACAGATGGAAATGTTATTTTCATGGTGGTTTTAAGTTTTATCAAAATAAGGTGTGAAAAACAAAAGCTGTATTAACAGAATCAGTATATTTTCATGCATCATAGCATAATCTCTACTTTGATGTCTCACATTAATGCGTGTTTATGAAGATAATTTCAGTCTCTTACAACTGATAGTTAAACATTGTCTCTTTCTAAAATAATGACTGACAAAGCTAAACGTCTGCTAGTTAAAACAAGCAGGAGGCTAATAGGATTTGCTGGTGCACATTTTACAAATACTCTGAATTTTATTTGCGGCAGATGGCTCTTAACTGCAATGAGCAACAGCAGCTAGAACAGAGAGAGGGATGGATGGAAAAAATCCCATATATTTCCTTTAAAAGAGTAAGATGACCTGCAGATGTTTGTGGAGACAAGGTGCTGACGTAGACAAGTGAAGCAACAGCTTCAAGACTCCATTGATGTCCAACAGTGGACATCTATGGTAGCTGTCTCTACTGATAGGCAAGATTTATGGAGGTTATCTTCTTGCTTACACACTGTCAGGGAAACTGCAGTTAAACTAAGGTGAGGAAAAAACACCATTTCTTCTTCCTACCAGGAAAAGTGATAGTTACAAGAAAAAAATTAAATCGTCTCACTTTCATACTTCAGGTCATCTTTGAACAACTTTGGATTTTTCTTCAGACATGATATTTTTACATCAAACTCTTTTATGGTGTTGAACCAATTTGCTTGCCATAATTCGTTATGGAACATGCCCTCAAGTACGGTAAATGACCTTATTCAACACCTGAAGTCAAATTAATCTACGATGAGGCATATAAATGACTACTTAACTGGTTGGAGAAAATCCCATCTTATTTGATTTTATATTTTCTGAGCAAGAAGATTATGCGTAATATGCATTGAATGTAATATGAAATGGCAGAAATATACTTTGTGATATTTTAATTAAAAGTGTATATATCTATATTGTTTTGAAAGCATGGAGTAGAATTCCAGAGTATATTTCACAGCAATAGGGCTGCTTTGTTTTATTTTCAGTTTTTCAGTAATTATTCAAAGCTTGTATACCTTTAGAAGGATACAGAACATAGGAAAACAACCAATCTGACTCCCCTGTCAGAAAGGTAGAAAGACAGAAAGGGGTTGGGGAGGGTGGGGTACCAAAGGACAGTTAATTTTTCTATTGTTGGCAAAATACTAGAATCAATAAGCAAAGATCAATAATCGTTTATGATCTGGAAGATATAATGAAATATGTATGCCCACAATATGAAAATAGGTGAAAGGACAAGTTAAGATGAGGTCACCATGATTCTGCCAATAGATAATGATAGATTGAGTGATTGGCTACAAAACTGGCAAATGGAGTTCAATGTGGAGAAGTGTGAGGTTGTGCATTTCAGCCAGAGGAATCATAATGTGCGTTATTATCTGAATGGAAGGAGCCTGCAAGTGAGGGAAGCACAGAGATATCTAGGTGTTCTGATTAATGGATCACAAAATGTTAGCAGGGTGTTACAACAAGAAAGTAAGGGGAAAAATGGCATATTGGCCTTTATAGCAAGGGGGTTTAAGAATTGTGAGGTTTTGTTATTGTTGAACAGGTTGTTGGTGAGGCCACACCTGTGCACAGTTCTGGTCTGCTTATCACAATAAGGTGTAATCAAGTCAGAGTCAGCACTCTTGTTTCGGGTAATTAAAAGGCTAATTCCTGGGATAAGAAAGGTATCCTATCAAGAGAAGCTAGGTAGTTTCAGGTCTGTATTCCTTTGAGTTTAGATGAATAAGGGGTGACTATTCAAATATATAAGATCCTAGAGGAACTTTACGATGTTGAAATGTTGTCACCAGTGGGGCAATCATGATCAAGGGGACATGTCTAAAACAAATAAGGAGCTGGCTACTTAAAACTGAGATGTGCTGAAATTTCTGTTCTCAGGGAATAGTGAATCTTTATAATTCTCTGCCCCTGAGGCTGATTGAGGCCAGTTCATTAGATATATTTAAGATGGAGATAGGTAAATATTGGAAAAGTGGAGATTAAATTTATGGAGAACAGGTACAGAAGAGGAATTGAAGCCAGGACAGATCAGCCATGATCATATTAAATGGCAGGATAGGCTTGAGGGGCCTGGTGGCCATTTTCCTGTTCCCATTTTCTTGTATTCACCAGCTTGGTGTATTAAAATACTTTGACTATTTATTTAAATGCTACTTTCATTTTAATTTCAGATTCTTGAACAAATTATGACATTTTATTTTGTTTTCTTAAAGCAGTGGATCTTGTAATATAGCCTTATCCCAATATCAAGCATCACAGAAGCAGAACAGTGCTAATTTGTGTGTTCTTAACATTCCAATGGCACCTTTGAGCAAAATCACAGGGGTAATGAACAGATTCTGTAGATACTGAATGGGGTGGCTGAATGCTTGTAATTCACATCTTACCACAGTACCTTTATCTAATAAACAGAAAAGGACAAGTAATTACAGATAATATTTTTTACTGAATTATGTTTGAATAGTGCCACAGGAAAATTTTGTTTCAAGATTTATAATGTGATTCCTAATGTGATTTTTTTTTTCATATTAATGAAGCTTCATGACAAGAGTATATTTTCAGGAAACTAACTGCGTCTTTCTTATGCTTTTTCTCATTCACCCAAGTCAGATTTGTTTTACTGGAATGATGCAAAATAAAACTCCATTGTAAATATTATTTATCAATTACCTCACATTGATTTCAAAACGTATTTATCAGCCTCCAATGGTGCACTATACATGATTAGGTAAGCAACAAACGTCATAAAATATTCTGCAGATATTTTAACTGATTCCTTGGTTTTTCTTTAAGTTAGGATCTTTTTATCACTGTGCAGTTGGAAATGGTTGACTAGTGCATTGAAAGTATAAATGTATTTCTTTGGGAGTCATCAACTACAACATTTCAACAAACCCAAGATAAACTGCAAAATTAGAACAATAAATACTGTATATGTAATTAGGTTAATGAGAATATAATAATGTTGTTGAGACGCTAAAGATTTACGATATACCTTCCACTGGAAAAAGTTCTTAGGAAGGCATATACATCCCTGGCTAATCCCTTATCAATCACATTTTTGTTTAATCTACTGCTCTGATTTTCCATTTCCTTCACTCTCTCCACTTCAGCATCACTATTCCCTACTTGTCCTGTCTGCAAAGATTTTGTCTTCCCAGCTGGTAGTCAGATCCAACCCAGTCCTTCTGCAAAATTATATCAAGTTGTAATCTAAACAGGATGGTCTGGATTTTAGTGATGGAGGCCTGCCACCCATACGTGCCATCAATAGGTCTCACTCCCTGGAATGTATCTCGACTTGATCCTGAAGGCTGCTTGCTTGTCCTGTGTTGTTTTTTTCTACAATTTATTCATTTCTTGGCGATGTGATGATTACTGGAGAAGTAATATCTCATGGCCTGAATAGTGTGGATGGAAGCATATCATCCTATCCCAATGAAATTCAATGGTCAACCTATTGACAGGTAAGAATTACATATGTGCCCGACTAGGTAATGGTGGTAAAGTTCCTCACCTGAAGGACATAAATGGATTAAAACATATTGTGATAATTATTCATTTTGTGAGCTGCTAAATGTATGCATAATAATCCAATTTAAACATTTTAGAATATGAAATGTAAAAATATTTATTAAAGAGGCCTACAAAAATTATTAAAATGTGTTGTGCAGACCTGAATGTGGAAGTCTTGTTAGGTAGCTTGATTGAAATATATGTGCCCAAACCCAACTCTTGGTGGTAGCCCTAACCTGACCTTATTCCTGCTGGTAGTGCTGACCTGATCTGATTCCTGCTGGCAGCTCATGCATCAGATGGATAAACTTACACCAACTGGTATGCCACAAATTAATTTATCTGAGCTCATCATCTGACGACTCAACCTGCAAAACCCAGACCAACCAAATTCCCTGTAGAATTATTCTATCATACTCCATTCCATATATTAATCTGCAAAGAAGACTCTGATTTTATCCACCCTTATCTTTTGTGAAACAAAGTTCAAGTAGATAATATTTCTGAATATTCTTCTCAACGGACTTTGATCTGTCAGCCCTTTAAAGTTGTTGGCTGTCAGTTTACTCCAGTTGATAAATCTCCCACCTGAAAGTCAAATAGAATCTGGATTCATGCCACAATTGCCAATCCTGTATATTAACCACGAAACATTGTAATTGCCTGATAAGATGTCTAGACAGAACAATCTTAAAGAGTGCTTTGAGGAAAGTTAGGGAAACCTTTTGGGTAAACTTCCCAAAGCATCTGCCAGCATTAGTGAGTCTGGCCTGAATGTGACTCCAGACCCACCGATATGATTGATACTTAAATGCCCTTGGATTTGGCGAGTAAGCTATTTGGTTAACTCGGGCATCAGACATAGTCATAGCAGAGTTATTTCAGTCAGTCAACTTTGTAAAGCCCTTTCCACAAATGTCCAGGGACTAAGGTCTACTTTGGACAGTTATCCTAGTGATTAGTCAAGCAGCAGCCTGACTTAGTTGTATTCACAGAACCATTCCACGCAGATAGTGTGCCAGGTTCCAACACAATGCCTACATATTGCCTCACTAGTTCGATAGGCCCGCAAGGGAGAGGAGGGGGGGGTGATAGATTGGTATACAGCTAATGTGTGCCTGGGAGGTCTTAACGTTGGGATATCTGTACAGTAGTCTGAAAACAAGGAGGAAAAATATTTTCTTGAATCTTGTGGTATGTACTTTCAAGGTTTTGTGTCTTCTTGTCCCATGGGAGAGGGTGGAAGAGTAAATGACTATGGCCAAAAAAAAGATGCTTACTATGGAATCTGTAGAAATTGATAAGAGTCATTGTTGATATGCAGAATATTCTTAGTCTTCTGATTTGCTTTCTGGGCTGTAGCGTCAATGGGTCAGACCAGGACAAGTTATTAGTGATATTTTCAGTTAAGAACTTGAAGCTTTCGATTATGTCCACTTCAGCACAATTGATGCAGACTGAGGATTAACTATGGTTTAATTAAGAATGCAGAAGAGATGCGCACTAGGCTTTTCTTTAAAAAAGACCAAACTGGTCTGATGTCCCAAAATACAGGGCTGACTCCAAAGGATTGGATGTGAGGGAGCATTGGATGTGAAGGAGTATTTGTTAATGTACCACATGAAAAGTTGATTAACAAAATTGAAACAAATGAAATAGTAGGGTTAATGTCAGCCTGAAAATAGATTTGACTTAAGGATAGAAAGGACTGAATCATGCAAATGTTTGTTAAGCAGTAGGATGGTAGATAGTGATGTTCCAAATATTAGTGTGAGAATCATTGCTATTTTTGAAACATACAAATGGCTTGGGTATTGGAATGTGGAGAAAGATTTCAACCTTTCTTGGTGATACAGAAGTTGGTGGTATGGCTAACATGGACAAAGGTACCAATCAACTTTAACAAACCTAGACAAGAGAAACAGGCAGATATTAGGCAATGGAATTTAATACAGAGTGGTGAGAGGTGATTCATGTTGATGGAAGTGATGAAGAAAGGAAGTACAGACAAAAGCTTAATTCAAAAGTGTGTAATGGAACGGGAGAACTAGGGGGTTACTGTATATGCTTATATCTAGGAAGAAGACAGCACATGTTCTTTACTTGATGATCATACCCTTTGGGTCACGATGGCTTGCTCCACTTCAATTCTGTGAGCTCAGATGGCTGATAAGGACAAAGTGTAGACTGCTGATTCTGCCACGGATGAAGCAGGAAGCACTTGATGGGGTGGGTGCAGATCACGTCCACTACTTTTCCTGACAAATAAGAGCATAACAACATAACACAAATGAGCAGGAGAAGGCTGTTGTGTCCATTGAGCTCGCCCACTGATCTATGATTGAGCTTTAACCTCCGCACTCTTTTCCAGCTACTATCCTCAAATCCCTTGATTATTTTAATATCCAGACATGAAGCTAATGACAGCTTACATGGCCTTTGATGTTATCTTCACAGTGCTTTAAGGCAGTCTGAGATTCAGACACATATATAGGGCAGGGTTCATCTCCACCCAGTTGCAAAATAGCTGCTACCGGAGCTGCAATGTGGATTTTGTCTAGCTTGAAGCACAATGAATGGGAATATCAAAAGTTATGCAGCATGCAACAACATACGTGATAGATGTAAACTCGTGAAAGTTATTAACTCCTAGTCATGAGAGAATGTGGAACATCCTATAAAATATTTGTTGTCTACAGAAATTCAACTGTTTTATGCCTGCAGGCAATGATTTTGACCAATAATTCCACAGTGGACAATCTTATTACAAGATTCATGTCAAGCAAGACTGACTCATCGCCCCAATAATTTTCTCTATCATTTTTGCTATAGTGGTGCATCTCACCTCTAACAGGAGTCGTTAGAGAATCCACCTCTAGCTGGAGTCGTGCTAATCTGCAGGAATAACAGGCAATGTTCAAGGTATGTAACCTCCTCTCTTCAACTGAAGCCAAGCCACCTTTAGACATTTCATTCACTACTGAATGAAAGCAGACATTGTTGTTGAAATTCACCAGTGCCTTCAGCATAGCAGGACAGCCTTCGGCAGTCTGCAGAAAAGAGTATTTGGAGATCAAGATCCAAAACTCAGTGTTCATGATTTATGCCTAGCATTGATCTTATATAGGTGTATAAAATCATGAGAGGAATAGATTGGGAAGATGCACAGAGTCTCTTGCCCAGAGTAGGTGAAACGAGGACCCGAGGACATAGGTTTAAGGTGAAGGGGAAAACATTTGACAGAAATCTGAGGGGTAACTTTTTCACACAAAGGGTGGTGGGTGTATGGAACAAGCTGCCAGAGGAGGTAGTTGAGGCAGGGACTATCCAAACATTTAAGAAACAGTTAGACAGGTACATGGGTAGGACGGGTTTGGAGGGGTTTGGACCAAACTTGAGCAGGTGGGACCAGTGTTGCTGGGACATGTTGGCTGGTGTGGGCAAGTTGGGCTGAGGGGCCTGTTTCCATGCTGTATCACTCTAAGACTTTATGATTCATTGCTCACTGTTGGCTTGGGCATATTTAGGGAACAGTTAGAATAACATTTGGGATTTGGTGCTGCATGAATAGAGGTACAGATACATATGGAGAAAACTGATGCTGAACCTATACAAAAATCTGATTGTGTAACAATTAGAAATACCATCAAACATAAGTAATTGCGAGTTTGCAGAGGTGTTCCATTAGAATGGTTCCAGGGATAAGCAATATTTACTACACTAATAAATTGGAGGTAGGTTACTTCTTGCAGCAAAGAAGGAAAATGATAAATTTGATGTAATATACAATATTTTGACAGATTTAAATAATGTACATTTAGGTTGACAAAAGTGCTGAAGAAACTCAGCGGGTGCAGCAGCATCTGACGAGCGAAGGAAATAGGCAATGTTTCAGGCCGAAACCCTTCCTCCAGCACTTTTGTCTCCCTTCGATTTTCCAGCATCTGCAGTTCCTTCTTAAACATGTAGATTTAGGGTTAAGGCTTCAGAATGTTGCGAAGAAGAAGAACATTTTAGTCAGCAAGTGGTAATGACCTGAAATTCACTGCCTACAAGGATGGAAGAAATGGAAGGGTTGAATGGATTTAAACAGAAAATTGGATCAACACTTGAAAGAAATAGACTTCCAGGGCTATAGGAAGAGAGCAGTGTATAAATTGTTGAGATCAGTTTATGAATTGTTTTCCAGGGAGCTTCCATGGGCTCATTGGACAATGCGGCCTCTTCCTTACTTTGCTATGACATACGCGTGTGGCTCATTGGATATCTTCAATAATTATTAGCCTACTACAGGTTATTTTATTTTAGTTTCGGAAGAGTTAACCAATTATTAAAAAACTTGTTTTGATCATCCATATTGTCATTATAACGAGGCTGCCCTTTATAAAAACCATTATTTAATTGCATTGCAAGTTTGATTCATTTCAATGCCATGTTTCCGGCTGCCTTTGTTTGCTGCTGCTAGTTTCTGCATGCATTTTTCCACGTTAATTTACATCAATATCCAATTACAATATATGAAACCCTCTGTTTGATTCTCTAATATATAAATATAATACATTTCCTCTATCCAAATAGCTTCATGTGCCAATGAATGCACTCATGCTTTTACAGACACTCAGTCCAATATCATTCATAAATAGAGCAAATAACAGACAGACTAGAACAGATCCCTATGGAATGCCACTGGTTACTTTTCCCAGGCAGACGACTTCTCATATATTAAGCAATGAGTCAGGAAAATTAAGGCTTAGATCTTTTATACTTCTAATTTATTGGGAGGTAAAAATAAATCTAACATTTAAATACAGAGATACCCAGAGTTTGGATAGCTAATTGCAGACCCATTATGAAATATATATCGCCTTGTCAGATTCTGGCTGTCAGTAGATTGGGAAGATACGTGAAACTCAAAGACAGACTCAGAATTAGCCACGACTCATTAAAAGGCACATGACAGCCTGCTTGGAGTTTGCCAAAAGGCATGAGAAACAAGATTTTCTTGTCTGATGAAAACAAGATTGAACTCTTTGGCCTGAACGTCTTGAGGAAAGCAGGCACCGCTCATCAACTGGACAATACCATACCTACGGTGAAGCATGATGGTGGCAGCATCATGCTGTGGGGATGTTTTTCAGCGGCAGGGACTGGGAGACTAATCAAGATCGAGGGAAAGATGAACGGAGCAAAGAACAGAGAGATCCTTGATGATCACCTTCCAACAGGACAACGACCTAAACACACTACCAAGTCAACGCAGGAGTGGCTTCTGTGAATGCCCTTGAGTGGCCCAGCCTGTGCCCAGACTTGAACCCGATCAGACATCTCTGGAGGGACCTGAAAATAGCTGTGCATTGACACTCCCTATCCAACCTGACAGAGCTTGAGAGGATCTGCAGAGAAGAATGGGAGAAATTATCCAAATACAGTTGTGTCAAGCTTGTAGTGTCATACCCAAGACTTGAGGTTGTAACCGCTGCCAAAGATACCTCAACAAAGTACTGAATAAAGGGTCTGAATACGTATGTAAATGTGGTATTTCAGTTATTTCTTTTCAATTACTTTGCAAAAATTTCTAAACACCTGTTTTTGCTTATTTATTATGGGGTATTGTGTGTAGAGTGATGATTAAAACAAATTAATTTAATCCATTTTAAAATAAGGTTGTAATGTAACAAAATGTGGATAAAGTGAAGGGGTCTGAATACTTTCAGAATGCACTGTAGATACAACAATAAATCCAATAGTGAAAGCAAACCAACAGAATTGTGCAAAGGTTGTTGTGCAATCTGATGTCATGTTAAAAAAAAGTGCAATAATGGAATAACCGAATGTGGTAGAGTTATGGGAAAAAGTACATGGCGACACCTCTGGGAAGGTGATGTGTTTGAATCAGCAGTCTGATAACAGTTGGGAAGAAGCTGTCCTGAATGGGCCTGTCCCACTTAGGCGATTTTTTGGGCGACTATTGAAATTATTTTGGCAACATTGGCAACTATTTTTGCTGTTGTAGGGTGACGTAGGTGTTGTCGTAGGTTATCATAGGTGTTGTCATAGATTGTTGCCAGGTGTCATAGGTGAATTCCATTAAAACTAGTCACTGGCAGTCGCCTAAAGAATCGGCTGAGTGGGACAGGTCCATAAGTCTGATGACTGGGTTTTTAAACTTCGGTACCGTTCTGCAAAGGGAAGAAAAGAGAAAAGGGATTGGCCAGGGTGGCAGGAATTGTTGATGGTACTTTTAGTCTTCCTGATACAACACACCTTGAAGATGGACTAGATGGAAGGAAGTGACAAGTATGCCCCTGCCAGTTCTGGCATTTTCCCACATGAGTGTTATAATGATGCATTGATCATGTAGGCTGCTTGTTTGACCCAGGATTGTAGCATCCTTATGATAGAGATTGAGACTCGTGGCTTAATATATGTAAAGTACTCCATCAGTCAAAATAACCAGTGATGTCCCATAAAGCTCTGTTCCAGGTGAACTTATTATTTGCACTATTTCCGAATGATGCAAACTCCAGTGGTCATCTGCATGGGCATGCGCAAATGTTGACAGAGCACAAGCCTCTGCAGGCCAACAAGGAGACCCTATCATTTATTAAAAAATAAAAAAAAAATTAGTTGCTTCCTGCTTTTGAGACCTGGAATCCAGTAATTCAGTGGCAGAGCCCTCCCTCTTCTCCCTGCCAGGAAATGTGTTTTAATGGGTTGGGTAATAAATCTAGGCCTACATATTTTCTTTTGTTAAGGCCACTTTTGAATCCACCTGGCCAATTTGTCTTTTACTCAATGAACCATAACATTCACAATTTGATTAATTTGTAGAATATTTTCAAACACTTACTTAACATTTAAAAAAGAAACAATTACACAATGGATTAGTTGCATCCAAAGAAAATATCATTACATTTCTAAAGTATGACTATGAAGACTGCTTGTTATGTTATCTTCAAAAGATTAATTGATAACAATCTTGTGGCGTGCCCTCAAGCAGTTTATCTACTAAGCATGTTAAGACCGTAATTACAGGTTAGGCTTTATTCCTGTTTTCAATATATTAGAACTCCATTTGCTACTTTTCAGTCATATACTCCAATAATTCCAGATCTCTGTATTTATCAAAGCATGACAAATGTTACCCTTTAATTGTTTTGTTGTTCTTGGGAGATTTATACCCATATCAAGATCCTTAATTGACCATTGTTTGGTTAATTTTGACTGGATTTTTAAAGCTGTCATGAAATAAAACATATAAATGACTGAACAAGTGAAAGAAGAAACCATTTCTATTGGGCAAGGAAGAACGGTAATGAAATAAAATAAGATGGTTTAAATGAGATAAGGTGGTTTAAATCCCTGAATTCAGCAGAGTATATAGAGTCATAGACCCGTATAGCACAGAAACAGGGCCTTCGACTAAACTTGCCCATGCTGACCAAGATGCCCAACCTAGAACAATCCCAACTGCCAGTGTTTGGCAGTTAACCTTCTAAATATTTCCTGTCCATGTACCTGGCCAAATGATTTTTAAATCTTGTTATAGTACCTATTCTGGCAGCTCATTCCATCTACCCACCAAACCCTGTGTGAAACGTTGCACCACAGATTCCCATTAAATCTTGCCCCTCTTACCTTAAACCAATGTCCTCTGGTTCTTGATTTCCCTACTCTATACCTCAATAGGATCACCCTTCAGCATTCTGCACTCCAATAAATAAAGTCCTAGCTGCCCAACCTCTCCCTATATCTCAGGCCTTCAAGTCCCAAGCAATATCCTTGTAAATCTTATCTGCACTCTTTCCAGCTTAACATCCTTCCTAGGGTGCCCAAAACCAAATCCAATACTCCATATGTGCCCTCATTAATATCTTGTATAATTGTAATGTGTGTATATATATATATATATAGCATATGGAAGGTAACTGGAAAACACTGTCTGATAATTATTTGAATTGCTTAGGCATAGAGAGCGTAGGACCAAGTGCTGGGAAATTAGGTTAATAACAAGGATTGGTTAGCATTAATGAGTTAGGCCAAATGGCCTGCTTTTGTGGTCTATGATTCTATAATTCTAAATGCTAAAATTTCGTGATCACTGTCTGATTGTAAAATTTGCTAATTTCACTGTTTTGAGTGCCTTATGCAATGTATACTGCAATATATACATAATTTGCAATCCATATTTGACAGAGAGTTTATTTGGAGCTTCTTTCTTTCCTTGCAGACAGGTGAGATGAATATGTTTGAAATTGTAACCCAATTAGGGTTTCATACTTTGTTTCAAAATGCAGGCATACATGCTATTAAAATGCAGGCTAAATTGCTTGATTTATTCATTTTTCAGATACAGAAAATTTGTCTTAAATGCTAATAAAGTCATAATTGATTGAAATATTAACTAGGCTTTTGTAAGTACGCAATGTGAAACACCTGTTCATCAGTCATTGTATACATTGCATAGTTAAATCAGTCTTTCATTGATTAACTGATGGCTTTATCCTGACATAACCAATCTATATTTTAGGCTGCCTTTTCTTAACACTTTTAGTTCAATTTGATTCATTTTTGAATAGATCATTCAGAGTTTTTGGATAGATATAGAGATTGTATAAGGTAATCACTAGAGCCAGGATGTTTAGGCATTAAAAAACTCTGAAATAGGCAGGCAAAAAGGCATAATAAAACTACAAAAAAGGGACGAAAAAGGCATTTATTGACCAAAAAAAAAGGCTTAGAAAGGCATTTATTTCCACCACCAAAATATGGTTAAAAATAGTAACATTAAATGAGAACTTACCAGTTTGAAGTTTGATCTTGATTTTATGAGGCGTTACGATGAGCGATTACGTGAAGAAGGCCGTCAGTCGTCATGCGCGTCAATCTTCAAAGCAGCGGTGTGGAATCACAGATAAAAATAAGTTGACCTAAAGATAGTAAGATTTGGAGAAACTAGAACTACCAGATGACCTGATAATATGAGGGTTGGGAGCGGTGGGCATGTAATCGCTCATCGTAACTCCTCACAAAATCAAGATCAAACTTCAAACTGGTAAGTTCTCGTTTAATCTTACTACTTTACTTCGGAGTCACGTGAGTGACTACGTGAAGATTTCAAAGCTCTGTGATTTCACGCCGGTTCGAATCCAGACGTCACACACTGAATGGATTGACCATGGGTGAGTGAGAAAAAAATATTAAAGCATTCAGACATAACATATTTAGATAACAAAACTGATGCTTTAATGCAAAACAAAAACAATAGTGACCCCGCTCAACCTGGGGGGTAACTATAAACTGAATTAAAAATAGTACGTGCAAACAACCCCGGTCCGGCAATGAGTTTATTATAAAACTGGCGGAACATCCTTTCATTGGCTCATCCTGCTGCGGCTAGGATGCTATCGAGGGGCACGTCCATAGCCCTTGCTGCTGACATTGATGCAGCCCTGGTGGAGTGAGATTTGTAAATGCCAGTATCTACTCTTGCAAATGCCGGTACCTCTTTTAGCCATCTGGAAATAGTTTGTGTTGACACCCTATGGTGTGCCTTTTTGTGGCTGATTAGGACAGCTAAATCTGCATCTCTGAGGCTCCTGGTGACTGTAATATACTGGTGCCAGTGATCAACCACACATAATCGAGGATCTTCGGGATATGCCAAGAACTCAAGCCTGGGCCCTGCACCCCGGCCCTGCTCTGTTTAACTAAATCATAAATGACAAACATTATGGTGTTGGCAGTGTCGTGCTTGTTGTCAAGTCGCAGTTTGTGCAGTGTCTGGACTCGTTGCGCCGTAATGAGCGTCATTAGCATGACCACCTTGAGGGTAAGCTTGTGTAAGGATAATGTGGTGGCTGGGGCCCACTGACGGAGTAGTGTTAGCACCACGCTTACATCCCATGTGTTGGTATATCGTGGCCCGGGACAGTGTTATATGAATCTGGTAATAAGTGGATGCTTTCCCACTGGTAGGGCTCCCTTTCCCAGTACTATGTATGAGGACAGTGCACTCCTAGCACTGTTGATGGCACTGTAGCCTAATTTCTTGTCATGCTATAAGGTAGACAGAAATTCTAATATGTCCGTGATGCCCATAGTGTCATATGTGATGTTGGATGCCCGGCAATATGTCTCCCACTTCTTGATGTGGGAGACGTACTGCTTTTGTGTGCTGTCCCTCCAGCCGCTGTAATTACATCCACCGTTCGATCAGCCAGTCCGAGTCCCAGGAAAGGTCTCTTCAGAATCTGCAAACCAACAAATTGATTCGGTCATGTAGCGGATGATGGCCCCCATTACCGGGTGTACCAGCAGCTCCCAACTGTTCGGGACACCCATCAAAGGCTGTGTCATGATTCCCAGGACAAGTGGGAACCAAGATTGCGTAGGCCAATCTGGCACTACCAAAATGCCTGTGGGATTGTCTTGCTTTATTTTAACCAAGCATCGGCTGATGAGGGAAAAGATACAAGAACAATCCTCCCCAATGCAGTGTGAACGCATCGACTGCTACTGGCCCTGGGTCTGGCTCCCATGAGACATATTTGGGTAACTGGTGATTCAACCTGGAGGCAAACAAATCAATATCTGGCGTGCGATATCGGCCAACAATGTCAGTGGACATGACATGATTCAACATCCATTCTGTGTTATCATTGAATTTCCGTGATCTAGTGCCCGCCACCATATTATATTTACCTGGCAGGCAGATAGCCGTGACCCAAATGTTCCTTGTAATACAAGGAGGTTTGCCAATTTATCACAAGACTCAGATTTTATTCTATCCATGTGATTGACATATGCCACTGCCGTGGTGTTGTCAATCTGAAGTTGTACATGCACATGATGCATATTGCTGCAATGAGCCTTTAAGCCATAGAGTGCTCCCAACAACTCTAAGTAGTTAATACCATATTGCTGTAGGATTAAGGACCTGCACATTCCATCTGCCCCCGCTGGTGTCTGTTGCCCCCCCCCCCCCCCCCCCCCCCCCCCCCATCCCAGGCCACTTGCCTCAGTTTGTATTATTACCGATGGTGTGTCAATTTGAATTTTCTTAGGACAGTGATGTATATTGGTAGCCCACCAGTGTAACTCAGCAATGGTGTCTGGTGGTAAGTGCATATGTTCCCCGAATTTGCCTACGTGAGATTTGAAGGCCCGTTCCTTTGCTCATTGTAAATTTTGGTAGTGCAAAGGTCCGAAGCGCACACCTGGAAAGGCTGCCACAAGTTTGCCAATTATGCTTGTCTAGGATAATACAACTCCCTCCATATTTCTTTTGCTTGGGAAAAATATTAGATACAAATTGGTGTGATTCCTGGCTTGACCTCTGAATCATCCCTTTTGCACGTAAAGCCTGAATTTCAGCCTGTATCTCAAATCTTTCCTGGTGTGGAAACAGGTATGTGCGATTTGGTAAATTTTGAGTGGGTGGTGACGGGCCAAGAAGGAATTCAATTTTAAACCCCTGTACAGTGTGCAGTGTGAACGGGTCTGCTGTAATCCAAATCTATTAATACAAAAAATGTTTTAGCCTCCCCTCACTTGTAAGTTAGAGGTGAGTAATTTGTCCCACAAGGGACTAGAAAGTCCTACTTTAGGCATTACTGCCTGAGTGGTCCTGGCCTCCAGCCTTCCTCCTTGGGACTGCTGGACTCTGCCTCCTGTCCATGAGTCCCTAGGCTGGCTGCGCCTGGTGTGGAAGGTGGCATAGGGGTGGCCTCGTAGCGATGAGCCCCTGGGTGGAGTTGAAGCTCGGCTCCTGAGGCGTAGAGTCTTGACCTTGTCATCCAGCTCTCGTACCTGCTTCGGCAGGTCTGCCCCAAACAAGTAGTTGGCTGGCTGTACATTGCTGGCTTTCCACAGCACCGCAAATTTTGGGTTGAGTGCCGACTGTATTGCACCCTTGCGCAGACAGTTTATCTCGAACAGGGCATTGCAGAGGAGCCCCACTGCGTCCTGTTGTGTCTCCGTTAGTGGCCCGCCATGGCTAGACCTGGCAAAAGCCGTTACCCCTGAGGCCAGTATTTTTAGAATTTTCTGGAGTTTTACCTTCTGGTCTCTTACCCCTGGCCCAATATGGCCCCAGATGGCGTGGTTGACGGCCAGCACACTGAGGGAGGCACAGTTGACAGCTGTACTGTAGCGGCCGGTGGTCTCCTCCATTACCTGGTCCTTTAGCTGGTGCGAGGCCAGGTAGTTTATGGTGGTGGCCAGCTCTTCAATCAAGGCATCTCCGGTTCAGGTAGGTATGGCAAACTTAGATGCCAATAAAGGCACTGTAGCCCCTGGGTCCCCAGGGTGTTCCCCTGATGTGCCTCCCTGCTCTGAGTCAGGATACTGCTGACTCCGTGTACTCCCCTCTATAGATAGGGAAACACATTGCAGCCCTCGTAAGGTACTGCTAGCGCGAGCTCCCGTGGAGACCCGCTGTAATACTGCTCCCTCTGGAGCAGATCAGTCCAACTTCTCCAACAGGTGCTCCATCTGGGAGAGGCACCCGCAGACGCTTCCCATTGTGGGAGGTGATTCCTCCGGCCTGGACTCATGAGAGTCTACGGGTCTGGCAGAGTTGTGGGTGGCTTTGTGCATTGGCGGGGCTGCCAAGGTGCCTTCCTGTAGCACCAAGTCTTAGGCCGCTGGTTCCAACACCGGCGGCCTTGAAGGTGACACGGACAGCCGTCTGCTACCCGCAGCACCGCGGTCTTCCGTAGCCGCCTTCACAGACCTGCTCCGCACCTGCGACATGGTAGGTTAGTTCTGTTGATAGAAAAAACTCAAAACCGAAACCCACCAAACAATGACCATAAGTAACTAATTTAAAACACCTCTGTTTTTAAAACTTACTGCTGGAGAGACACAATCGCGCCTGCCAGTCCGTCGTTGGCGCATGCTTCTGACGTAATGACGCGCATGATGACTGACGGTCTTCTTCACGTAGTCACTCACGTGACTCTGAAGTAAAATAATAGTGTAAAGGTACACTACATTAAATGTCCAAAGTTGCCTGGTTGCACATAATTACTAGCATTTTTTTCAAATTATCTGGTGTTAAACTATGCCATCTGTCAGACAGAATATGCTTCAATTGTGAAAAACTTCTTTCTACGCCAGCTGAGGTCACTGGTGCATACCCAAAACAAGCTACAGACTCGATATTCATGTCGATATCTTATGCATTACAACTACCTTTGAGAACGTTAGCTATGTTTTGTATTTATTCAAGATCTTTGTTAGCTAAAATCACTCTCTCACATTTTCCTTGTATGTCTTTACCTATATCGCCAAGAACTTTACAAATATCATCAGTTACTTTGTTGAAAATCTGCAAACTATTCACTAATGTTTCACCACATTTCTCAAGGAAAGTGATAGCTTGTGGAAAGTTTGCAAAATTGGAAGCAATAAACACAAGATTGCGGTGGAGGGTCTTTTTCTGCATGATTTCACTGACGATCCTGACTGCAGCAGATTCTTTTTCTTCAAAATAGTTGACAATTATTTTATCTTTTCATGTACCATGTACCCCACCTAGTCAAAATGGGCTGAGGAGGTAGCGGAATCTTGGGTGCCATTTCCTTGAACAACTGCACATGTGATGGTAATTTGATGAAGATTTTCTTGACATTGGAAACTAAGCGATCGACATTTGGAAACAAGCTATGTCTGGGAAAATGGCGTGGATATCAGAAAGAGTCAAGCCACGGGGTGAACCCGGCTCGGAGAAACCCCGCCGCAGGGACTGTGTGAAAGACACAAGCCACGGGGTGAACCTGGCTCGGGGAAACCCGACCGCGGGGACCGCAGGAAAACAAGCCGCGGAGGGAACCCGGCTCGGGGAAACCCGGCCGCGGGGACCATGTGGAACACACGGCTGTGGACCACAGAAGTACGGATAGCCGGCGGCATTTTTTCAGACTCCAGCAGCACGGACAGAGGTTCAACGGAGTCTGAAAGGCCTGGACGAGTCAGGCCAGGAGGGTTCCAATCCGACATGGGTAAGTGCTGGGACGTGTTTTACCCATGTGGAGCATGGATAACGTCCATATAGCGCTCATCCCACTGAAATGCTCTATCCTGATATGGTCCATGCAGGGCCATATCAGCGCAGGGCCCCTAGGGGCCTGTGGCAGCACCTATATCAGTGCTGCATACAAATCTCCCTCTCTGTGAAGTGGAGTGCTAGGGGTCAGTGGGAGCTAACTCCAAACTCGGATGTATGTCCAGGGAACATACTGGAGCACATGCGTGAGGTTCCAGAAATTCCCAGCATGGCATAAAGACCTTCGCTAACGAAGAAACCTGGAAGGGCTAGAGTTCCCTCATGAAGCAGCAGCCACCTCACGTCACATCATTACAGGAACAGTTGCCGGCTGTGAGATATCATGCACCTGTCAAATTGTTCCCAAAAGGACCAGCAGTGAACAGTGCTATGTGGGGGTACAATGCACATTTCAAAATGAACTACTTCCAGAAGAATGCCATCGGACCTGCCTTAAATTTCAAATTTGCAGGCTCAAGTAAGGCCAGCAATGTCCAGCCACCGAATCCTCTCTTCAGTAAACCTATCCAAACAGGTAAGACCCAGATGAAGAATCAAAGCTGTCCGGCTTATCAAGGTACCACAGCAACAACACACCCCACACCTCTATCGACAGCAAGCGTTTCACTGAAGCTGGTGGCAGCTTCAAAGCTGGGCACAGGTCTTTCAGGCCAAGGCCCAAACCGGTACTCAGGGAAAATATAGGATCCAAGCACCCCAGCAATTCTATTCTCCAAATCTGGGACGGAAATAGAACCCGCATCAGGGGCCTTTGGGCTTACCACAAGACGACCAATAACCATGAAGGTAGGTGGGTCTGGTTCTTTCCGAAATATGAGGAATGTGGACCATTTACAAGTTGGTAAAATTTTCACTTGTTTTGTGCATATGATCTATTTATAAACTAAAAGAAACTGAGATTAGTTTTATACTGCACAGTATACAAGAGAGACAGGGTTGCCTTTCAAGACAGGCCCGCAGTTGCGGCCTGCTCATTGTCACATTGAAAGATATCGGTTCAACTCGCATGTGCAGTATAGATAATTCTGAATAGGAAACTTCATTACTGTCTAACAACTGAGGAACAGTTTCCACTCACAGGACTCACCAGAGGTATTTTAAATTTAGCTGGATGGAGCAATGATACAGTTAAAAGCATTGCAAAATGGGCTAACTTCAGCCCCAGGTTGTTTACCAAATTACTAAAACCAGTACTTCGGCTGCTCAGAGCTAAAAAAGCTATTGTATGGCCTATCTGGATGATGTTCTAAACGCTGTATTTTGCCAAATTACCGGCATCAGCCACAAAACTATATTTCAGAAATTGGGTTCTCATCCATCCAGTTAAATTTAAGTTGATACCAATTGAAATTATTGAGTATTGGGACTTACCTCTAGCTCTATTAAATTGTCTGGGAATTGATAATATATTGGCTTTCGGCTGTGCTATTTGGGCTTTGCATTATCAGAGCTATACCGTGTGCAAAGGAGTAAGCTCTCCAGTACCATGTAGGTCATTGCTACCAGACCTATTCCCAGCTGAAACTATTGCTCAAAGATGGAAAATTACTAATACCATCTCTAGTTTCGGAGGTAGATGGGTTTGCATGAGCTACCAATTGTCCAGTTAGAGGGTATGAACTAGCTATACACACTAGGTGCATTCTGTGGATTAAAGGTTTTGTACGAATATGCATAATCTGCATGCTCAAGTCTAATTTGATACACTCTGGTACTGTTATATGTTAATCACATGGATGTAAACAAGTCAAAGTATCCGGTGATAGTTTACCTAACTTCATTTGACATTGGTGTATCATCATGTAAAGTCAATGACTACACAGAATGAATGTTAGATCACAAGTATTCAATTACATTGTGGGCTCGATGGAACACCAAAAGATCGAGATGTTTGCATCTAGGCTCTATCACCAGTTGCAAAATTTGTGGCATATCAGTGGCGATGGATGCATTCATGCTACACTAGGGAGGAATGTTCTTTATGTCTTCCTCCGTTTTGCCTCATCAGACGGGTCTTGCAAAATTCATCAATTTCCCGCTTCAGGCATTTTCATTCAAAACAGCCATGGTTCCCACAGATATTGGGAATGATAATAGAACTTTATAAAGTTATTTCAAGGCCCAAAAATTGTGGTTAGCCGTGACCTGGGAAACCATCCTCTGCATAATATGGTCAATTCATTGTCTTGCAGATTGGGAAGACTGTTGCTGCGGCTCGGGCTGTTAAACCAAACCATGGATGTGCTCACTGCAATTGCAGGAAGAGCACCAAATAAGCAGTACTTCCTCATAAGGAGATGGGAAGTATTTTTTGTTATATACTAATATTACCTATAATACAGCGCAAATGACTGACACCTTGAAGTTCAGTGCTATATGGGGTTTGACAATCATTAATTTAAAGTGCCATTTACTGTGCCTAACGTGCCTTCTCATCATATTGGCTGCGGGGAGCAGAATTCACTCTGTCGAGTCTCACCTTCTGATATCTAGATTGTGAAGGGTATCTTCAACTCGAAACCTCCCAGGCCAGGTACGCAGAGATGTGGGATGTTAACATTGGAACATCCCTGTCCTTGGTGAAACTCACTTATAAAGTGGTTATGCTCATGGCGCTGAGTTCAGTGCAATGGGTCCAGTCTTTGCATAGCCGTGACTGGACAGGATGATTATATCTGCAGGCAATATAACATTTATGTTTATGACTTAGTCAAGCAAAATACACCAGGGACATAAGGTCTCAAACTAGATTTGTTGGCATATCCCATGGATCTTTGGTTGTGTGTGGCCACACATCTACACCAGTATGTTAGGTCACTAGAGCCTTAGAGACTCTGAACTAGCAATGTTTGTTAGTCACATAAAGACTCATAAGAAGGTATCACAACAGACCATCTCCAGGTGGTTAAAACGTGTTCTGGGTTACAAGAATGAACTCTGACATTTTCAAATCTCACTCCATCTAGGCTGCAACAATATCAGCAGCAGGGTTATGGACGTTTCACGGGACCACATCCAAGCAGCTGCAGGATGGTCAAATGAACAATCTTTCCAAAACATTTTAGAACTAACCCAATGGCAGACTGGGGGTATTTGCCAACTCTATTTTAGGTCTTGTTTATAGTTTCCTCCCGGTTGAGGGAGGAACATTATCTTCAACATTATTAACATTATTTGTTCACTAAAAGCATCAACATGTCTATATCCATGTCATGTCTGAATGCATTATTAATGTTCACTCATCATTGGCCACTGATGCAGTGTGTCATGCATGGACTTGTTTCCACAGCATGAAATCACAGAGCTTTGAAATCCTCACATAGTCACTCACGTGACTCTGAAGTAAAATAGTAGGATTAAGTGAGAACTTACCAGTTTGAAGTTTGATATTTATTTTATAAGGAGTTACGTTGAGATATTATGTGCCCTCCGCGCCCAACCCTCTATCATAAAGGTCAACTGGTATTCTAGTTCTCTTATCTTACTATATTTAGGTCAACTTCTGTCATCTGTGATTTCACACCGCTGCTTTGAAGAATGTTGCGCATGCGTGCTGGCGGGGTCTTCACGTAATCCCTCAACGTAACTCCTCATAAAATACAGATCAAACTTCAAACTGGTAAGTTCTCGTTAGTCTTCCTATTATCCTGGTGGAATCATCATGGAATTTATGGCAAATTCCTGGCTCTAGTAATCACATTGCATAAAATATATTGTGAAAGCAATGAAGACTAATTTCATTCCAAAATCTCTGGAACAAACGTACACCAAAATGGGTATTTTGGCTATATAGATAGACTCGATCATTATTATTTCAGTGGCTGTACATTTAAATGTTATTGTTTGCTGCTATTGTGTACCAAATTGCTGGTAAATAATTCCAGATATTTAAATAAGTACATCTGATTTGACAGTCGCAAGGGCAAAATTAAATTTGGCCTTGGATCTCATTACCATTTTTCCAGTGTGATTGGTGCCTTCTCAGGGAACTTGGGGATTCAGAACAATGGCAAGCAGTGAGGTGAAAAGAGGAAGTGTGTAGGAAGGAACTGCAGATGTTGTTTTAAACTAAAGATAGACACAGAATGCGGGAGTAACTCAGTGGGACCTGCAGCATCTCGAGAGAGAGAGAGAGAGAGAGAGAGAGAGAGAGAGAATGGATGAAGTTTGGGCCGAGACCCTTCTTCAGAACCTTCTTGAAGGGGGGTCTTGACCTGAAACGTTACCCATTCCTTCCCTCCAGTGATGCTATCTGTCCCACTGAGTTACTCTAGCTTTTTGTGTCGTTCCTCTGAAAAGAGGAAGTGTTTGGAGCAGGCAACATGCTGTCTCCAGAATGGAGTAGCACTCTGTTTCTTCTAGGTTCACAGAAAAGTCTTAAAATAAAATAGAATATAAAATTAATACACCTTTCCAAGGTGTGCGGAAAACTAACTTGCCATGCATTTTAACAGGTATTAAGCTCCTAATTAACATGTACAACAAAGTCAATACCTTTCTCGGATGGATAACTTAAATATTTAAAAATATGTCTGATCTAAAGCACAGTCAAATTGTTCTACTTTTGTCTTTGTCGTCATTGCATCTAATTGACTGCCAAAAGATAACTCTACTATGTGCTATTTTCCATCACTGTAACTTGCAGTCAATGATTGATATTTAAATTGTAACTGGCAGAAAATAGTTTGCAAACAAACAAATCTACAACCCTCGTTGTGGACTTTTAGATTAAATATTACTCTTCTGATGTTGAATAAACAATTTTGCCTGGGGCTGGTTATTTTGATTTCAACAAGGTTCATCACAGAGGTAGTAGTTGCAAGGCAAACCCTCAACTATGCCCAATCAGTTTCCAGCCCTATTATTGTAGACAGGTATGGATACCAACAGAGCAAATGAAATCAGTTTGCGCAGGGCTGCTTTTCAAATAATTTCCCCGAGTGTTTAATCCTCACATGCTGTCAGTTTCAATTTTGCAATTTTCATCCAACTATAAATTTATCAAGAGTTACTTTGCTGGGTATCAATATGCTCAGACACACTATTTACATCCCTATGCTATCCAAGATGCGTTGTTGTACTGCAGCCTGGCCCACAGCACCTATCTGAAATACAATGTGGCACAAGGCTATCTTAAGAAGGGTCCCAATGCGAAATGTCACCTGTTAAAGAAGGAACTGCAGATGCTGGAGAATCGAGGGTTACACAAAAAGCTGGAGAAACTCAGCGGGTGCAGCAGCATCTAAGGAGCGAAGGAGATAGGCGACGTTTCGGGTCGAGACCCTTCTTTGAGTCTGAAGAAGGGTCTCGACCCGAAACGTCGCCTATCTCCTTCGCTCCTTAGATGCTGCTGCACCCGCTGAGTTTCTCCAGCTTTTTGTGTAACCCGCGAAATGTCACCTGTCCATTCCCTCCACAGATGCTGACCGACCCGCTGAATTCCTCCAGCACTTTGGGTTTTCTGTCAAACCTACTATTTATATTTAATGTTTGTGAATGTCTTGACTGTCAATGGAGAGAATGGAGCGGCTGGGCTTGTATACTCTGGAATTTAGGATGAGAAGGGATGTTATTGAAACACGTTAGAGGCAGAGAACATGTTCCCGATGTTGGGGGACTCCAGAACCAGAGGCCACAGTTTAAGAATAAGGGGTAAGGCATTTAGAACGGAGACAAGGAAACAGTTTTTGACACAGAGAGTTGCGAGTCTGTGGAATTCTCTGCCTCAGAAGGTGGTGGAGGTAGAAAAGTATTTCTCTGAATACTTTCAAGCGAGAGCAGTCAGGGGATATGGGGAGAAGGCAGGAACAAGGTACTGATTGCGGATGATCACATTGAATGGTAGTGCTGGCTCGAAGGGTGCTCTTGGTGCATGTAATTGTTGCACTATGTGATAGAGATTCTAGGCTTCCATGTCGAAAATAGTTGTCAAAAGCCAAAGAGAAAAAAAAAGACAGATATGAAATTGACTGAGAAAAGAAAAGACAGATATGAAAAAGACAACCAGGAAATGCCAGAAATTGTCATCAGGTCAGTCCACATCTGTGTGTAGAGATACAGAGTTAATGTTTCAGATCAAAGACCTTTCATTACAACCGGGGAGGAGATAAACAAAGTTTGTTAAACAACAGAAGTGTAGGGGAGGGAGGATGTTTCTGATAGGGTAAAACCAGGGTGACCATGATCATAAACTGCAAACAAGGTTATCTGGTCGATGTGAGGTGAACCGAAAATCGACAAAAGATTCAGATTCAGATTAGTTTAGCTCAAATTAGTTTATTGTAAGATGGAGACACAATAAACTGCAAATACTGGAATCTGGAGTAATAACAAGAGACTGGAGGAACTCAGCAGGCCAGACAGTATCTGTGGAGGGAATAGACAGACAATGTTTGTGTTAAAGTGGTAACAGGGCACCACAGACAAAGCCTAAAAGTAGGCATGGAATTCGACAGTGACGACACCCAAGTTTAAGGAACTTCAATAATTATGTTATATCATGCACCCATTGTTGGAACAAAAAATTGGATTTACTGTCAATGAAGTTAGACTTTTGGATAATCATTTTATTCTGTTACCTAATTAAGTCTTTCTATAAGCTCCATCCTGTAAAAATGACCTAATTTAATTGTTAATTGTTTCTGTGTAATCTTGTCAACTGAGCTCCATTCTGTAATCAAGATCTAGTTTTACTGTTAATCAAGTTATTGGAGGAGCTGCATCTCATATTCCGCTTGGGGAGTCTGCATCCTCTGGGCTTGAACATTGAATTTTCTCAATTCTGTTAATGCTTGCTGTCTCCTCCCCTTCACACCTCTCCCCCAGCCCTTGGGCTCCTCCTTTTTCCTTTCTTCTCCCTGCCCCCCCCCCCCACCTCCCATCAGTCTGAAGAAGGGTTTCGGCCCAAAATGTTGCCTATCTCCTTCGCTCCTTAGATGCTGCTGCACCCGCTGAGTTTCTACAGCCTTTTGTGTACCTTCTGTTTAATAGTACAATCTGAGAATATTAAAAAAAAAACTGAAATCACATTTGGTACATCAGCTTTGACTGGTCTTCTGGAGTGCACCAGTTTTAATAAATCGACCGCTACTTCGAACACCAACTCTGAGTGGCTTTTCCATTTCGCTCCAAAAGCAATAAAGGAATGACCGAATGAGGTAAAATTAAGAGGAAGAGTATGTCATAGCACCTCTGAGGAGGTGGGAAAGAGGTGATTGTTTCAGGAGGAGCCATGGGGAAGATGTTCATAAGTCTGGAATTTTGGTTTGCAGGCTTCTTTAACTTCGACCAGAAGGTAGAAGAGAAAAATGGAATGGTCAAGGTGGCAGGTATTCTGAGCGAAACCTCTGGCTTTTGTGATGCAACACACCATGAAGATGAATTAGATGGAAGGAAGTGACTGACCTGTGAAGAACTGGGCTCTGTTCACCACTCTCTGTTGGTTCAGATGGTCAAGAGCAGAGCTTTTATCATACCATTTGATGCATTCCATCAAAATACTTTCTACAGGTATCTGTTGAAGTCAACAGGATCCTTGTAGATATGCTAAGTCTTCGAATGCCTAGGAAAATGAGTATGTTGAAACACTTTCTTGATCACCACATCAGTATAAAGGGACCAGGTTAGGTTATTGGTGATATAATTCCTCAGAACGTGACACTATTAACCATCTCAATGGCAACTCTCTTGACGAGTAGAGCATTCTGTTCAATTCCACACCTACTTCCCCTCTGTTTCCTTAGTTCAACAACCAACTCAGCAAGATGAAAATCTTGCTGACGTTAAAGCCTAGGTTTGAAGAATGGTCCCTACATGAAACGTCATCTATCCATGCCTCCACAGCTACTGCCTGAGCACCAAGTTTCAACAGCATTCTTTGTTTTGCTTAAAGTATATACTCTTGTTGTTGATCCTGCCGACAACAGTGATATCAGCAAACATGCAGGTCGGGTTTGAGCTGTACTTGTTCATATATTACTGGGTGAAAAGGGAGTAGAGCAGGGAACTGAGCATGCAATGTTGAGTATCACCTTTGCTGAGAGTCAGGCTGGAGGAAATGTTATGACCAATTCTAACAGATTGAGGTCTGCAGGTCGGGAAGTCCAGAATCCAGTTGCAAATGGAGGCCCCAAGGCAAAGGTCCAGAAATTCAGAGATGTGCTTACTTGGTATTATGTTGAAGGGTGAGCTAGGGTCAATGAATAGCATTCTGACCTATGTGTTCTTTTTGTCAAGATGATCCAGAGATAAATAACATCCTCCATAAACCTATTTCCCTGTACACAAATTGCAAGAGGTCTAGAATGTCTAGTAGACTGATGTTATTGTGGGCTATAACAGGTCTTTTAAATAACTTAATTACTGGTTTATGTTAAAGTTATTTGGTGGTAATCATTAAGATAGATCACTTTATTTTTCTTGGGGACTGGAATTAAGACAGATTGCTTTTATGTGGAATGTAGGAGTTGTGAAATTGTGAGCAGGATGACATGCCCGTGCTCCACTTCATGAGGATCAGAAAGTGAAAAAGGGGAAAAATAAACACACTGAGCCAATGATTGGTACTGATGAAGAAATCAAGTTACCTGAAGCTGTAAAATTCAAAATTTTGAAATCTGCAATATGGCCAGAATGACAATGAGGTGCTATTTCTCAACGTCGTGTTGGGTCTTATTACAACTTTTTAGGAAGCCACAGACCAAGTCAGCAGAGGTGGGTAATGGAGAATCAAAATGGTGAGCAAGAGGAAGATCAGGCTCACTCCTGTGAATTTAATGGAGGTGCTCCACAAACTGATCACCCAGTCTGCATTTGTTTTTTCCAGTGTGGAAGAGGTCACATTGCGAACGTTGAATGTTACACACTGGATTGGAAGAAATACAAGTGAACTGCTGCTTCATCTGGAAAGACTGTTTGGGCCTCTGGATGTGGAAAGGGAAGAAGTGAAAGGACAAGTGTTGTATCACTAATGGGTGCAAGTGAAGTGGGTGCATACATTGGGAATGAAGATTCAGCAAAATGCTGAAAGAGGAGGAGAACAGAAGAAATATCTCATGGTAACATTCTAGATTATTCAATGGAAGTAAAATAACATACAGAAAATAAAATAGAGATGAAGAAAAAAGAAATTGCAAAGAGGAAAGTAACATTTTATGTGTAGGATGGAACTGCAGATGCTGGTTTACACAAACTCGGCGGAACAGGCAGCATCCCTGGATAGGAGGAGTGGGTGATGTTTCAGGTCGAGACCATTCTTCAGACTCTTCTGTTTGAAAAAGCATCTCGACCCAAAATGTCACCCATTCCTTCTTTCCAGTAACATATTATGCTTGTCTATTAAACAAACAAAATAATTAAAATCTTCAGGAATGAGTATCCAAATTGGCAAATGCCGGAAAGATTGTTTGATTGTTCGTGGAATTCTCTGCCTCAGAGGGCGGTGGAGGAAGGTTCTCTGGATGCTTTCAAGAGAGAGCTAGATAGGGCTCTTAAAAATAGCTGAGTCGGAGGATATGGGGAGAAGGCAGGAACGGGGTACTGATTGGGGATGATCGGCCATGATCACATTGAATGGCGGTGCTGGCTCAAGGGTCAAATGGCCTACTCCTGCACCTATTGTATTGTCTATTGATAGCTCAGCACCCCATCAAAAACTTATTTGCGCTTAAATGGATAAGCCTCAAAGTTTTTCCAGCATGTTGCATGGTTATCCAGTGGATGAGTCCCTCAGCGTCACATGAGTCTCTAGGCAATGAGCTTTTGGACAAGAAGACACCATCCTATGTTTAACAACGTAGATGTTGAGAAGTTAGACTAACATTAACAATCTTGACTAACGGTGATCATTGTTAGCCTACTTATTATTTTTAAACAAGATATGTCTATTGTTGGGAATAGTAATTGGATTGACAATCACTTTGGCATATTATGCTGTCTGCTTATAATACCTTGTGCAAAGTCCTTTTGATGTTGCTGGGAAATGAAGTGAGTTGGATTGAAGATTATTTTCAAAGTTTGCTTTCAGAGATATCTTTATACCAGAGATAAATCATGAAGGGAGAAGAGAGATAATCATTGTAATGGATGACATAGTCATGCAGAGCTTTTGAGGATGAATTTTTTCCAGATGTTTTAGATAGTAGCAGCCTAACAGCCCTGCAATTTGTTTGGAAAGTTTTATTCCCCCAACATATCCTCATGCTCCTTTTGCACACTTCATGACTTGCTTTGTTAGATGGATGCCTTTTCTATTGAAGTACAAAGCAGGCCACTGTGATTTTGGTTAGCCTCCTCGCATCATATTACAAGGTACTCCTAATCAATCCAAGGCATCAGAACCATGGCTTCATTCAAAAAGTCTTCACAATGATTCATTGGTGAAAATATACATTTATTATATGTGTAGGAAACATAGAAAATAGGTACAGGAGTAGGCCATTCGGCCCTTCGAGCCTGCACCGCCATTCAATATGTTCATGGCTGATCATCCAACGCAGTATCCTGTACCTGCCTTCTCTCCATACCCCCTGAATCCCTTTAGCCACAAGGGCCACGTCTAACTCCCTTCTAAATATAGCCAATGACCTGGCCTCAACTACCTTCTGTGGCACAGAATTCTACAGATTTGCAACTCTCTGTGTGAAAAATGTTTTTCTCACTTAAAAGACTTCCCCCCCCTTATCCTTAAACTGTGACCCCTTGTTTTGGAGTTCCCCAACATCTTCCTGCATCTAGCCTGTCGAACCCCTTAAGAATTTTGTATGTTTCTATAAGATCCCCCCTCAATCTTCTAAATTCTAGTGAGTACAAGCCGAGTCTATCCAGTCTTTCTTCATATGAAAGTCCCAACATCCCAGGAATCAGTCTGGTGAACCTTCTCTGTACTCCCTCTATGGCAAGAATGTCTTTCCTCTGATTAGGAGACCAAAACTGTACACAATACTCCAGGTGTGGTCTCGCTAAGGCCCTGTACAACTGCAGTAGAACCTCCCTGCTCCTATATTCAAATCCTTTTGCTATGATTGCTAACATACCATTCGCTTTCTTCACTGCCTGCTGCACCTGCATGCCTACTTTCAATAACTGGTGTAACATGACACCCAGGTCTTGTTGCATCTCACCTTTTCCTAATTGGCCACCATTCAGATAATAGTCTACTTTCCTGTTCTTGCTACCAAAGTGGATAACCTCACATTTATCCACATTATACTGCATCTGCCATGCATTTGCCCACTCACCCAACCAATCCAAGTCACCTTGCAGCCTCCTAGCATCCTCCTCACAGCTAACACTGCCCCCCAGCTTCGTGTCATCTGCAAACTTGGAGATGTTACATTCAATTCCCTCGTCCAAATCATTAATATATATTGTAAATAGCTGGAGTCCCAGCATTGAGCCTTGTGGTACCCCACTAGTCACTGCCTGCCATTCTGAAAAGGACTCATTTACTCCTACTCTTTGCTTCCTGTCTGCCAGCCAGTTCTCTATCCACATCAATACTGAACCCCCAATACCATGTGCTTTAAGTTTGCATACTAATCTCTTATGTGGGATCTTGTCAAAAGCCTTCTGAAAGTCCAGATATAACACATCCACTGGTTTTCTCTTATCCACTCTACTAGTTACATCCTCGAAAAATTCTATAGGATTCGTCAGACATGATTAACCTTTCATAAATCCATTCTAGAGGAAGGAACTGCAGATGCTGGTTTAAACCGAAGGTGGACTCAAAAAGCTGGAGTAACTCAGTGGGACAGGCACCATCTCTGGAGAAAAGGAAGAGGTGATGTGGTCTCGACCTGAAATGTCACCCATTCCTTCTCTCCAGAGATGCTGCCTGTCCCGCCGAGGGACATTGTAATATCAGGATATCACAATCCACAATAATATTGAGTGGATGGCCAGAATCTGCCATCGGATAAACCCTTAACTTTAATCACAAAACTGAAGATGCTGAAAATTAAAAATAAAGTGTAGGAAGTACTCAGCAGCTTAGGCAGCATCTGTGGGGAGAGAAACAAGTGAACGTGTCAGGTTACCAACTTTCCATCAGACTAGGAAAAGAGATGCAGTAGCTTCCATCACTTTCAACAAGAGGTAATGTGTGTAGGGTGGACTGTCGGGTGATCCATGAGGCCATGGAGAAGCTGTTACCTATATCCAGCAACGGGTCGCATTTGTTGCATTGGTCCTGATGTATCTCGAAGCTTCTGAGCTGACTGACCGCAGCACTGTCCCATCTGCCCCACACCAGACGTCACAGGCAGCTTCTGCACATTAGTGCAGCTGTGTGGTGCTGAGATTAGTATGTCAATAAATTGAGAGTACTAGGTAATGGCACATAGATACATAGACAATAGGCACAGGAGTAGGCCATTTGACCCTTCGAGCCAGCGCCGCCATTCAATGTGATCATATATGATCATCCACAATCAGTATCCCGTTCCTGCTTTCTCCCCATATCCCTTGATTCTGTCAGCCCCAAAAGCTATATCTAACACTCTTGAAAACATCCAGTGAATTGACCTCCACTGCCTCTGTGGCAGAGAATTCCGCAGATTCACAACTCTCTGGGTGAAAACAAAATTCTCATCATCTCAGACCTAAATGGCTGACCCTTTTTCTTAAACTGTGACCCCTGGTTCTGGACTCCCTCAACATCGGGAACATTTTTCCTGCATCTAGCCTGTCCAATCCCTTAATAATATATGTTTCTATAAGATCCTCTCTCATTGTTCTAAATTCCAGTGAACACAAACCCAGTTGACCCATTCTTTCATCATATGTCAGTCCCGTCATCCCTAAATTAACCTGGCGAGCCTACACTGCACTCCCTCAATAGCAATAATGTCCTTCCTCAAATTAAGTATAGTTTTCACTGTACCTCACTCTACCCATGCCTATAGTAAGCCTAAACTGAAACCTGCAATTAAGTTTCTATTGTGGAGTGAGAGTGCAGCCTCTTGTACGGGGTTGCAGGTGTGAAGCCGCCAGGGTTTGACCCGGGTTAATGACTCGCCACAATCGAAGCCTCCATCCAGCCGGAGGCTGCTTGCTCGCCCGCTCTGCCGCTGCCTGGGAGCCGGCGCCCATTGCCGATTCTCCCCGCTCCCCCCCTATGCCCGTTGCCGGGGACGATGACATCAATGCATGGATCAAATAGATTTAAATTTAAAACTTTAGAAGGTATATACTTATGAAAGTTTCTGCCCCAGCACCAAGCAAAACTAAAATATATTTGCACTATGCGTTAACATTAATCAGGTACTGGTGGTTTTGTAGTTCATCTACTTTGTTGGTAACTTTAGTATTTGTTTCCTTTTCTTGAAACATTTTGGCATCTTACACAAACTCTATTAAAAGGAGATCTGTGGTTAACTATAAAAGCTTGGTTCATTGTGTCTTAGTCTCTGTTTTGCATTGAGCAGATTTTCTTAACCTACATATTTTCTTTTGTATATACGTTGCAGAGAAAGATGAGGATTGAGGGGGGGAGGGTATAAAGGGGGTGTCTGTGATCGATTGGAAAGCAGGAGAGAATGACACACATGGTGGCGGTGTGACTGAGGGAGGTTGATGAAGGCTTGTTTATCATGGTTGTTCTCTCCGGATGGAGAATATATAAAAGATGAATGGTTAGAGAAAAGAAAAATGATGGAACTGTGAGACACAAAGCACTGCAGATGCTGGAAATTTGACATGAAAATGCTGGAAATGCTCGGCTTGTCAGGCAGCATCTGTGAAGAGAAAACGACAGAATGTTACAAAATAATCTTTATTCAGAATTCCAAAGGTAAATTATCTGAAATCACCGAAAAAGATAATTCAATGCTTTATACAAATGTTCATTGTTTATCACCAGTGAATAGAATTGTGTCTGTGCCAGATAACCCCTCTATATAAAAAGCAAAACAGTTATTCTAACTTTTTCTGATTCATCCTTGGCTAGCTGGGGACTAGTATCATTAATGATTGATTACATATGTTACATGCTTGCGTAAATATGTGTCTAATGTTGTGTAAAGAGATTGTTTAACCCTTTCATCAGCAGAGGATAGTTAACTTTGGGTTATCCAGTGAAGCTAAACACTATCTCTGACCCAGGACATTGGATCTAGTATTCATTGACCTTGTGTATCCAGCTTAAACTGCCTCAGTATTACTAAGTGGAGGCCAAAGTGATTAGTTCTGTCTATGAGACAACCAAGTGGAATGTGATCAAGTTGAATAATGCGGACAGTTCTTCATTTTAGTCATATAGCATACTACATGACTATTCTCCATTTGTACCATATCTAAAGTACTTTAACATGTCTGGTTTTGCAGTGCAGCTTTCAAACTGGCCCCTTGTAAAAGGGCTGAAATGTGTCCATTGAAAGCTGACATGCTGTTCCTTAACCTTAGGTTAGGATTGATTGAAGAGTCCAATGAGCCAAACAGAGACAGGTCAGAGCTTTTTTTCTGTTGGTATCAAATATGGCCAGTTACAATGAAAAGTTTATCAACATTAATAATTTTGTTTGATTGTTTAAACTATTTAGGTTCCAAATGTTTCTGAATGTCAGATCCATTCAAAGAGCATTGATCTTAGTAGTTCTGACAGATGTAAAGTTAGGAGTATGTTTTGCTAACTGTTCAGGATTACCTCAGCAGTTTTCTGGGCTTGTTCCAGATCACAATTGAACCAGGTGCCATATAACCTGATTATGTTTCACAAGACCCCATTGGGTCTGACTGAATGGGTGAGTTCAGAATGTTTTGGTCCAACGGGTTCTTCTTTATGGATACATATTAAGGTAAATGTGAGTTAATTGTTTACCCCACAGTGAGTAAGAGAACAAGCCCCACTCAGCAAAATCCAGATCATAGTCTTTGGTTTCTGCACAAATGTCAGTATGTGCTTTGGATGTTTTGTTAACTTTGGCTCGGGAGCAGTATTTTACTTTGTTGTAAGGATGGGAGTTCAAGCCATTCACCAGACACCCAAGTGCATAATTACAGCTGACAGTTCAGTGTAGTTCTGAGGGAATTTTATTACTGTAGATACTATATGTTGAACAAGTCTGCTCATTTTCTTTGTTTCACTTTTGTATGTGTTATTTTTTATTTGGTCTGTGTTTGATTAGTAGTGAATCAAACTCACTTTACTTTATTCATGTGTATTGGAAGCATTTATGTAATCTATAGCAAAATGTAATATTTCTACATTATTTTAAATATAATTAAACCTTTTCCTGTAGTTTGGATTCCTTTCATCCTTTTGTATAAGCTTATAATATCCAAGCAAACCTTACTGATATGTTTGTAGTTCAATGCATTTACTATAATATCAGGAGGACAATTTTATCCCTGATTTAAGCCAGACAATACGCCATCATAAATATTTTCTATAATAACGGGAAAAATAGGAATGCTCATCCAAAAGATCTGTAGTCAGCTACAATGAATTTATTTCCACAATGTGGCCAGCATGAATAATACAAGAAATTAGGGCATGATGGCTTCATTATTGTCTCAGTCAAGCGTTCCATCTATGGATTCGTCCCATCATTTGCTTAGTATCTCTAACTGCTTCTTTTAGTTACAATTCTTAAAATGATTAGTGGGATTTCTTAAACGCAATAGACCACAAAGAACTGATAGTTACACATAGTACCTAAACACTTCTTAGACTCTTCCATCAAAGCCTAACCTGATATCATACTAAGCAACAGTGACATTCACCCTTACAAGTTTCAGGTTCTTCACATGGTCACGCCAAAAATATGTTCCATCACACACACTGAATGATTTCTTCTTTGCCTCCTTCAGTAACAAGAGCATAAAATGGGAGGAACAACGGGAGGGTGTTGCCAGAACTTGAAGGTCTGTGCAATAAGGAGATATTGGGCAGGCTGGGACTTTATTCCTTGGAATGGGGGAGGTTGATCTTATAGAGATGTATAGAGGTGTATAAAATCATGAGGGGAATAGATATGGTGGATCCACAAAGTCTATTTTACAGAATAAGGGATTCAATAACTGGAGGCCATAGGTTTAAGGGGAAAGGGGAAAGATTTAATGGGAGTCTGAGGGTCAACTTTATCATACAGAGGGCATTGGGTATATAGAGCGAGCTGCCAGAGGATGGTTTTCTTTTCCATGTATATGACTTTATGACATGGGTAGGTTTGTGGGCAGAGATGAGGTCCAGAGTGCTCGTATATATATATCATCCCCTTTAAACTCACCAAGTTCTCTGGAAAATATATTGTGTAACAATTAATGTATATTGCAGTATTGAGAGGAGTAACATGATATAGCCCGTAGAATGTGCTAATCCAGCAGCACCAAAATCTCAAAGGTGCCTGATTACTCGAGTTTAACTATATTCTTAACTTGTAAATACTAATCCATCCTTTTAATTCACATCTTTAATCTTTCAGAGGGATATAATTTGTCAACCAGGATGTGCAAAAGAGGAAAGACATTGATTCATAAGTTCAAGAGTTTATGTGATAGGAGCAGAATTAGGCCATTCAGCTCATCGTCTACTCTGCAGTGACTTGACCTGACTTGACATTCAATTACGACTGATCTATCTTTCCCTCTTAACTCCATTCTCCTGCCTTCTCCCCATAACCCCTGGCTCCTGTACGAATCAGGAATCTATCTATGTCTGCCATAAACATAGAAGCATAAAGAACATAGAAAAATAGGTGCAGGAGTAGGGCAGCCGAGCCAGCACCACCATTCAATATGATCATGGCTGAATCAGTACCCCATTCCTGCTTTGTCCCCATGTCCCTTGATTCCTTTAGCCCTAAGAGCTAAAGCTAACTCTCTTTTGAAAACATCCAGTGAATGGGCCTCCACTGGCATTTGTGGCAGAATTCCACAGATTCACAACTCTCTGGGTGAAAAAGCTTTTCCTCAACTCAGTCCTAAATGGCCTACCCCTTATTCTTAAACTGTGATCCCTAGTTCTGGACTCCTCCAACATTGGGAACATTTTCCTGCATATGTTCTGTCCAATCTTTTAAGAATGTTATATGTTTCCATAAGATCCCCACTCATCCTGTGAAAATATCCACTGACATGGCCTCCACCGCCTTCTGTGACAATGAATTCCACAGATTCCCCATCCTGTGACCAAAGAGATTCCTCTTAATCTCCTTCTTAAAGGAACATCCTTTCATTCTGAGGCTATGACCACTGCTCCTAGACTCTCCACTAGTGGAAACATCTTCTCCAAATCTACTCTATTCAGGCCTTTCACTATTCGATAAGTTTCAATGAGGTACCCCCTCATCCTTCTGAACTCCAGTGAGTAGAGACCCAGTGCCGTCAAATGCTCATCATATGTTAACCCACTCATTCGTGGAATCATTCTCGTAAACCTCCTTCTGGACCCTCTCCGGAGCCAGCACATCCTTCCTCAAATATCCCAAAATTGCTCACCATACTCAAAATGTGATCTGACGAGTGCCTAATGGGACCTGAGAATTACATCCCTGATTTGGTATTCTATTCCTTTCAATGCTAGCATTCCATCCTTACTACTAATTCAACTAGCAAACCAACTTTTGGGGAATCCTGCACCAGCACTCCCAAGTCCCTTTACACCTTAAATTTCTGAATTCTCTTCCCATTTAGAAAATAGTCTACACAAAGGACTCCTCCTCAAAGGAGGTCACTCAGTCCGAAGGTGCACTCTCACAGGACACATGCCTGCCAGACACCAGTTTAGATGAGTGCACATTGGTCGGTTCGGAATGAAAGTCCGTGGGTTGTCACTTAGTTAATCACATATTGTACATGAGCAGGAACAGATGGCGGACGCTGTGGAAAGTCTCTGACAGAGAGCATGACTGTCTAAACTCTTATCAGCCAAACTCAAGTGTCAAATTTTCAGCAATCTTATGGCTTGCTCAATGACACATCTGGTTGCCTGGTAGCTTCCTCATGGGTGTCATCAGGCATGGTTTATGGGGATATCTCTTGTCTTTCAGCAGCTGGCTGGTAATCATGCCTTGGCTTATGGAGGGTTGGTCTGTCACAGGATAAAGACAACATGGCAGCTGTCAGAGAGCTTTTCTCATACTTGCATGAATATCTGTCTGTCGTATCACATGAGCTGCACTACCATGAAATGCAACTACATGCTGTTTATGAATATTCCTAATAAATTAATCTAATAAATTGATACCCTGACTGAACAAGGTATTGATAACCACACCCTGCATAGTAACTCCTTGCACCAATAGAAGGGCACCCAGGGCAGTTAAAGTGAATGAATGGGTGATGTTTTGGGTCACCCATTCCAATTCTCCAGAGATGCTGCCTGTCCCGCTGAGTTACTCCAGCAGTTTGTGTCTATCTTTGGTTTAAACCACCATCTGCAGTTCCTTCCTACATAGTAAAAGTGAATGCTTGCTCATTCTGACTAGGCACTTTAATTCCATAGTTGATAACATGTCCCGGGAAACATACGGGGTAAGGTTTTAGCTCAGTTAAATAGAATTAAATCAGACATCATTTATCTTCAAGAGACTCACCTGAAAAAGGACGCACAATATAGACTAACGGCAAAATAGATTTCTAGAGTGTACCACTCTTCATTTACTCATAAATCCAGAGGGGTTGCAATACTTATTCGTAAAGGTATCCAATTTAAACATAGCTCAATAATAGAAGATCCTGAAGGTAGATACATAATAGTTACGGGTGAATTATACTCGAAGAAGGTCGTTCTTATGAATATATATGGACCTAATTTCGATAATCCGTTGTTTTTTAAGAAAATATTTAACACTATTCCTATAGTCACACAACATAATTTAATAATCGGGGGTGATTTAAATTGTACTTTGGCTAACTATTTAGATAGATCATCAACTAAAAGGAAGGCTACATCTAAATCAAGCGAATTCATAAATTTGTTTATTAGTTCCGCTAATGTCAAGGATGTTTGGAGAAATGATAATCGCACTGGTTGGGAATACTCATTCTATTCTCCAGTATTCGGAACTTATTCTAGGATAGATTATTTTTTAATAGATTCAAAGCTTATCCCATTCACATATGACTCAAAATATCGTAATATTATTATTTCGGATCATGCCCCATTAACATTCAAGATTAATTTAAAGGGTATAACTAATAGATATTCTCAATGGAGACTTAACCCTCAAATATTAAGTGATAAGGCTTGTTACGATTATCTGGTTAAACAGATTAAACTATTTTTTGAGACTAATGATAAACCTGGAATTTCTTTGTCTCTTCTATGGGACACATTTAAAGTTTTTATACGTGGTGCTATAATATCTGCGCAAGCACACCTTAATAAGGAAAACCAAAAGATTCAACAGAATTTGGAAAAGTAAATAAAGCAATTAGACATTGAAAATGCTATATCACCATCTAGGGTGATATATAACAAAATCGCACATTAAAATATAAGTTAAATGAGATACAATCAAATTATGTTATTAAACTTTTTCAACAGACTAAACAAGTACGTTTTGAATTCGGGGATAAACCACATAAACTTCTATCTCACCAACTTAGAATATCAGATGAAGAAAAAATGATATATAAAGTCAGATCTGAACAAGGAGGAATACTAACTTTACCAAAAGATATTAATGATAGATTCCAGCATTACTATCAAAAACTTTATACATCCAAACTGATGGGTCAATCTGATGGAATGGAAGCATTCCTACATGAATGTCATATTAATGGATTGGATCAGGAAGGAAGAGACTTGTTAGATGCTGAAATATCAGTAAAAGATATTGAGGAATCAATCAGATCATTAAAAAATGGTAAAGCTGCTGGCCCCGACGGTTTAGGTGTTGAATTTTATAAGAAGTTTCATGATTTGATTGCCCCACGTCTACAAACAATATATAAAGATGCCTATGAGCAAGAACAGCTACCAGAAACCCTAAATGAATCTACAATTACACTCATTCCTAAAGTAGATAAAGATCTGGAAGATCCAGGATCATATAGAGGAATTGCTCTTCTAAATACGGATCAAAAAAGATTAACTAAAATTTTATCTCATAGGTTAAGTTTAGTGATCAATAGATTAATACATCATGATCAAACAGGCTTTATCCCTAAACGCTATTCTACTTATAATTTGAGACGTCTATTCAATATCATATATTCAAAAAGAATTAATGACATTGAATTAGCTGTTGTATCCCTGGACACAGAAAAAGCATTTGACCAGGTTGAATGGCCTTACCTATTTAGGATAATGCATAAATTTCAACTGGGGGAAGGATTCTGTAAATGGGTTAGAATTTTATATTCTGACCCAACAGCAAGAATCCCAACAAATCAAATGTTATCAGCCAAATTTAATCTCTCTAGGGGTTGTAGACAAGGATGTCCGTTATCACCTTTATTATTCACTCTTGCAATAGAATTAGTTACTTAATGTTATAACTGAATTTAGTATGTTCTCGGGATATAGAATTAGTTGGAATAAAAGTGAAATTATGGCTATAACAGGAATAAAATTGAATAAATTACAAAAATTTCCATTTAAAATAGTTACTGACCAAATTAAATATCTTGGAGTTAATGTATCCAAATCTTATAATTCTCTATTTAAATCAAATTTCCCCCAATTACTCAATAAACTAAAAAATAATATTTTATATTGGAAAACATTACCAATATCAATGATCGGCAGAATAAATGCCATTAAAATGATTTTTTTACCACAACTACTATATTTATTTCAAGCAATCCCGCTATATCTTCCTAAAACTTAAAAAAAAAAATTGATTTCATTGTCAATAGCTTTATTTGGGATTATAAAAATCACAGAATAAGTAAAAGACATTTGTGTAAATCTAAGATAAATGGTGGACTAGCACTACCTAATTTTTTATATTATTTCTGGGAGGTTCAGATCAAGAATATGAATTTTTGGTTGGTAAACATGGATCAGGACCCAGCTTGGTTAAAAATGGAAAAGGAAGATTGTTTACCTTTTGATATAAGTACGATGCTCCTTGCCCCAAGGGTGGTGCAAAAAAAATATAGGAAAAATTCTATAATTTTAAGCAATATACGTATTTGGAAACAAATAGTTAAGACTTTACATTTAGAAAATATGTTGCTTTGCTTGACAATTATGAATAATTAAACCCTCTTTATTGGATGGGGGGTTTAGACATTGGAAAAAATTAGGAATTATAAGGATAGAACATCTTTATAGGAATGGGAAAATTCTCTCATTTCAAGAGTTGAAAGATATTTATGGATTGCACTCAAATAACTTATTTAGGTATTTACAAATCAGAGATTATGTTAAATCAAATATGCAAGATTATAGAAATAGAGAACCAGGATTATTGGATGATGTGGTCAATAAGCATCCAAACACAGAGAAATTAATAGCATACATATATATAATATCCTTTTGGACAGGGAAATACCAACAACAGAATCATTTCGACAAATATGGGAAAATGAAACTGGTTTACCGATATTAACAGACTTTTGGGAAGAAAGTTTACAATGTATACACCGTTATTCGTTAAATACCAGACATACTTTGATACAATTCTATTACATAGATTACATTATTCAAAAAATAAATTAAATAGAATTTTTCCTAACATATCCCCATTGTGTGATAAATGTCAGCACATAGAAGCTGATTTAACACATAGTTTTGTAACATGCACAAAACTTAATAGTTATTGGACTGAAATTTTTTAAATTATTTCTATAGTTCTTAAGATTATATTAAATCCTGACCCAAGGCTAATAATATTTGGTGTTTTAGATTCAAATCAAACATTAACAGTAAATCAAATAAATTTTCTTGATTACTGTTTAATGATTGGAAAAAAATGAATATTAAAATTCTGGAAGGGACCATTATCCCCTACAATCAAAATGTGGACAGTGGAAATGTTGGAGACGTTGCAATTGGAGAGAATTAGGTTTATCCTAATGGATAAATACAAACTTTTTGAACAAATATGGTCTCCATTCACTGATTATATGAAGGGGTAGCTGGGCTCAGCATTGTAACTCAACAAGTACCCGGTGGTTAGATCAGATGAAAAGTTTTAATCTGAGATTTGTACACTCGTCTCTATATATAGTTATTAGAAATTGTTCCATTCATTGTTAAGATGTATACTTTTTTTTATTTTTAAGTATAATAATTGTTTGTCAGTAATATGGGTTTTTTAAATTTTTTTATCTTCTCACATATAACCAAAATTATAATCAATATTAGTTAATCACACTTTTTAAATTAAACATCTATTATCTCTTTACTCTTTTTTCTTTTCACTATCAAAAACAAAAAATTGAGGCTTATATATTGCTTTGTAATATTCATATAACTTTGGAAATATGTAATATGTATATCTGAGAAAAATGTTATATTATTTGTAATACATATGGCTTCTAATAAAAATATATTAAAAAAAAAAGAAACATACGGACGTGATCCACCTGGCGAACAACCATGCCACCCACAACCAGAACGCCGACCGAAGATTGGAACGCGCCCCGGTAGGCCCGATTCTCCCCACAGGCCTTCCAGGGGACTGTGGTGAAGCTGGGCGGCGAGGCCTATCTGGGCCGAAGGAGCTTCTGCAGTTATGGCTATGGGAATCTCGGCGGTGGCTGCGGGAGACTCGGTGGCGGCTGCAGGTGCCTCGGCAGCAACAGGAGACCCAGTGGCAACATGGGCCTCGGTGGCAATGGGAATCTCGGTGGCGGTTGGGCCTCGCAGTCGATGAGCGTGAGGGGGGTAGGAGAAGACAATGCGGATCCAGCATGGGGGACCGCCGTGAAGAACAATGGAGGACCCAGCGTGGGAGAACCGCCATGAGGGATGGTGGGAGAACAAAGGGGGACCCGGTGTGGGGGAGGGGGGGGGGGGCATTCTAGTTTAGATTCCTCTGTCCAGGGAATAAGTCTGTGTTTGTTTGTTTGTTCACTTGTTTCGGTGCACTGCTGTGTACACGGCAGCCAGCCAACAGTTGCTTGTCTTTTTCTTTTTGTTTTCACTTTTAATTTCAAGTTTTTGTGTACCTTGTGGTTGTGACCAATTTCCCTCTGGGGATGAATACAGTTTATCGTATCATATCGTATTCCTAGCCTTAGCACCAGATTTTAAAACATAAGTGCTGCACAGAATAGAATTCTGGAAATCCTGTATCCAGCTGAACCCTGGAATGACCCTGAGGCAAAACGCTGAGGTAGTCATGACTATAACTATCTATTGGTAAAGTATAGCTAAAAGTTGCAGCAGCAGCAGTTCCTGTGAATACCCAGTGACTTGACTATTCGGAGTCAATAATGTCCAGTAAAATATACTAGCGAATCTCAGCCTCAGTGGGTATATCTTGTATGTTGTATAGATGTTCCTACAAATTGTATTTATCTGTTGTTCCTGTGCAATTGCAGATTTTATGAGAAGAAACCTGGTGTTCTGAGACACTACTGCAGCATTCATGCCATCTTTTACCAGAGAGAGCTTTAAAGTACATTTGCAAAGTTTGCCTTCTGAATTACAGATGTTTGAATTCACTTCGGAAGATTCAGAAATTTTCCTCCAAAGATTTCCAAGTAATCTGTCAGCACAACTTCTTTAAAGCCATCCCAGCAAGTTGGTGGAAAGTTACGTTTATTTGACCGTCACCTCTTCAGTCCTGTTTTATCGACCACCTTAGTTGCACTGGTAAGTTCCAAGCAGCACCAGAAAGCTAAGTTAAGATCCAAAACCCGTCAATATCACTCTTAAAGGGGAAGTCCATGTTGAACATAGCAGCCTAGTTCTTCTAAGTGTCACAGTCTAGAAATAGAGAAAGGAATAAAAACCAAAAAAGCCATTTCTTCTTGTCTTTGACTGTTGTCATTTTTAACTTCCTCTATTTACTCCTCAAGACTGATCAGCCACAATTAATGAACATTCATTTTCATCTCCAAGATGGCATGGAAAGTCATTGTGTCACCTAGACAACCTTAGTTTTTCCCAGTCACAGATTCTTTTGTTGTTGTTCCGTCACTCCTGCCATTCTCGGCAACTTAAAACGTGCTTGTTTTCTTAATTTTATGGACTTGAAATGTTAGATCTGTTTTGATCCCCACATTTATGGCCTGTACTGCTGAGTATACTCACCACTTTCTATTTTCAGTTATGATTAATAACAATTGGCACCAAGGGTCATAAACGATAAACAAAAGGGATTAAAAAAACATTCAGCTTTAAGGTTTCTGTATTTCTACCAAAGGGACTATATGAAATCTCCATGGTTGCGATTAAAATTGACAAAAAACATGTAGAGAACAGACCTGGACATTAAATCTCCATTTCGTTTTGTACAGGTTCCTCAGGTCAGATTAGATTAGATGAATGTGGGTCATTCATGTCTTCCATGTTTAGATGTTTTTTTAAGTCAGTGGTATTCATGAAATGGATTGCAATACTGAACATTGAATGCGATGAAGCAGGAATTGAAGAGAGCAGTAATCTGTCAAGAATATATCTTGTCTCTCAGCTGCAGGTGTTTAGTTTTCAGAAGAACTTTGGATGACACCCCAGAAGAACACTCCAGATGAACAGTCAAAAATGGGTGGAACCACACATAATTATATTGTGGTGTATGATTATATCATAGTAGTTGAAGACGTTCTGAGACTAGCTGGATACTGTAGCCAGAGACAAGCTTACGTGTGTTCTGAGAGATAGAGAGAACCAGTCAAAAAGCCTTAGGTTTTATTTTGCATCTAGGATCTGCATTTCTGTGGAGATGGAAGCCAATGAATTCTGTTTTTTGGTTCAGGAACACAAACAACATGTAAGTGTACGTGGTGATATGATAACAATATCACAACTGCTGCAGTAGACATGGAGCTGCTTTGCATAGCGTCAATCTTACAAGCCACTAAAGTGCGATAAAAGAGGGTTTTCAAGTCACGCTCCTGATTGATGGAATGCCATTGGAGATACAGACTGATGCAGCTGCAGACTGTTCCATTATTGAGAAAGATGCATATGTCAAGTCATTTATCCTTAGTAAGGCACATGATTAGTCATTAGAGTCATTCAGGACAAATTTTAGAAGTCATGGAAGCGATGTAAAGCTATGATTTTCAGTGTCTGGATTTATAATGGACTGTGAACTCTTTGCTGAATGGTCATGAACTTGAAACATTATCCCTCCACAGATGTTGCCTTACCTGATCGGTATTTCCAGTGTCCCCTGTTTTTATTATTCTTTTAGTTTAGCTTAGTTTAGTTTAGAGATACAGTGCGGAAACAGTTCCTTGGGCCACCGGGTCCGCACCGACCAGCTATCTCTGCACATTAACACTACCCTACTCACACACTAGGGCCAATTTTTACAGTTACCAAGCCAATTTACCTACATACCTGTACGTTTTTGGTGAGTGGGAGGAAACCAAAGATCTCAGAGAAAACCCATGCGGTCACAGGGAGAAAGTGCAAACTCCGTACAGACATCACGGGTAGTCGGGATCGAACCCGGGTCTCCGGCACTGCAAGCACTGTAAAGGGCCTGTCCCACCAGCATGGAAATCTTTGCGATGAGCGCGACCTAACGTCCCACTTCGATCGCCGGAGCCGTGCAAATTGTGCAGAGTTCGTCCCGATATCGCGCGGGGCTCCGAAAAACTGACTATGTTCAAAAATTCCGCGCGGCAACGGCTTGTCGGCTCGCAGTCGCCTCGACGCATTACACACCGCATTCAACGTTGTGCCTCCGTGACCCTCTCTGTAGGTGCCTTCGTGACCCTCTGTGTGTATGGCTCCGTGGCCCTCTCTGTGTGTGCCTCTGTGCCCCTCTCTGTGTGTTCCTCTCTGTCCTGGCGAACTTACCTTTAGTCTTCGCTCCAAGTTCGCCTCACTTTGCGCCACATTGCGCCACTCACCCAAACTCCGCGCGGCCCCTACTGCCAGTTTGGTCGTGCTTGCCGCATCCAGGCGCATGCTGGTGGGAACAGCCCTGTACAGGGGATCACCCGACCTCCGCGTGGCCCCCGCTGCCTGTTTGGTCGCGCTCATCGCATGGAGTCGGATGCTGGTAGGACAGGTCCTTAAGGCAGCAACTCTACCACTGCGTCACTGTGCCACCCTAAATTAGATGACAGTGGGTAACCAATGATAATGGGCAAAGACCAGTTAACAAAGTGAGAAATTTATTGGGCAGAAGTCCTGTCCAAATTATCACATGATTATCACATGATTTGGGACATTTTGTTTAATGGGAAGGATGTAGAAGAGAAAGGGAGGACATTTAAAGGGGAAATTGTAAGAGTACAGAATCTTTATGTCCCTGTCCGGTTGAAAGGAAATAGTAAAAATCGGAAAGAGCCATGGTTTTCAAGGGAAATTGGACACTTGGTTCAAAAAAAGAGAGATATCTACAATATTTATAGGAGGCATGGAGTAAATGAGGTGCTAGATGAGTATCAAGAATGTAAAAAGAATCTAAAGAAAGAAATAAGAAAAGCTAAAAGAAGATATGAGGTTGCTTTGGCAAGAAAGGTGAAAGTAAATCCAAAGGGTTTCTACAGCTATATTAATAGCAAAAGGATAACGAGGGATAAAATTGGATCATTAGAGAGCCAGAATGGACAGCTATCTGCAGAGCCAAAAGAGATGGGGGAGATATTGAACAATTTATTTTCTTCGGTATTCACCAAGGAGAAGGATATTGAACTCTGTGAGGTAAGGGGAAAAAAGTAGAGTAGCTATGGAAACTATGAGATTCAAAGAGGAGGAAATACTGACACTTTTGAAAAATATAAAAGTGGATAAGTCTCCAGGTCCTGACAGGATATTCCCTAAGACATTGAAGGAAGTTAGTGTAGAAATAGCAGGGGCTATGACAGAAATATTTCAAATGTCATTAGAAACGGGAATAGTGCCGGATTGGCGTACTGCGCATGTTGTTCCATTGTTTAAAAAGGGTTCAAAGAATAAACCTAGCAATTATAGACCTGTTAGTTTGACATCAGTGGTGGGCAAATTAATGGAAAGGATACTTAGAGATAATATATATAAGCATCTGGATAAACAGGGTCTGATCAAGAACAGTCAACATGGATTTGTGCCTGGAAGGTCATGTTTGACAAACCTTCTTGAATTTTTTGAAGAGGTTACTAGGGAAATTGATGAGGGTAAAGCAGTGGATGTTGTCTATATGGATTTCAGTAAGGCCTTTGACAAGGTTCCCCATGGAAGGTTGGTTAAGAAGGTTCAATCGTTGGGTGTTAATGGTGGAGTAGCAAGATGGATTCAACAGTGGCTGAATGGGAGATGCCAGAGAGTAATAGTGGATGGCTGTTTGTCAGGTTGGAAGCCGGTGACCAGTGGGGTGCCTCAGGGATCTGTGTTGGGTCCACTGTTGTTTGTCATGTACATCAATGATCTGGATGATGGGGTGGAAAATTGGATAAGTAAGTATGCAGATGGGGGTGCTGTGGATAATGAAGTAGATTTTCAAAGTCTACAGAGAGATTTGGGACATTTGGAAGAGTGGGCTGAAAGATGGCAGATGGAGTTTAATGCTGATAAGTGTGAGGTGCTACATCTTGGCAGGACAAATCAAAATAGGACGTACATGGTAAATGGTAGGGAATTGAGGAATGCTGTGGAACAGAGGGATCTAGGAATAACTGTGCATAGTTCCCTGAAGGTGGAATCGCTTGTAAATAGGGTGGTAAAGAAAGCTTTTGATGTGCTGGCATTTATAAATCAGAGCATTGAATATAGGAGAAGGGAAGTAATGTTAAAATTGTACAAGGCATTGGTGAGACCAATTCTGGAGTATGGTGTGCAATAGTGAGATTAAACGAGAACTTACCTGTTCGAAGTTTGATCTTTATTTTATGAGGAGTTACGATGAGGGATTACGTGAAGAAGCCCCGCCTGGCGCTGGATCGGCATACTTCAAAGCAGCGGCATGAAAAACACAGAACCAATAGCCGGAGTAAAATAGTAAGGCTCAAAATAGACTAGAACTACCAGATGATCATTTACATTATGAGGGTTGGGAGTGGAGGGCACGTAATCCCTCATCGTAACTCCTCATAAAATAAAGATCAAACTTCGAACAGGTAAATTCTCGTTTAATCTCACTATTTTACTTCGGAGTCACGTGAGTGACTACGTGAAGATTTTAAAGCTCTGTGTTTTCCATGTCGTAAATTCATTTCATACGACTCTGGTCAAAATAGTAGTGAGTAAAAGTATTTTAACACATTGTTATAATTTATGTAATAAGTCCTTTAATTATAAAAAGAACAACTTTTTTAATAATAATAATAACCCCTCTATCGCAGGGGAAAAATTACAAAATAATTGATAAATGATGTCAATGGTAACATAAATCGATAATATAAATCGATAATATAAACAAAGCAAGCATTTAAAGAGAACCCAGTACTGCGTGTCCAAATCCTGGCACCGTGACAACAGGTTTATTGTAGAACTTTGAAAAAGTTTCTTCTCTAGACCACCCTGCGGCCTCTAAAATTTGATCGAGTGGTACGTCCTGTACCTTCGCCGCGGACGTAGCTGCCGCCCTAGATTTAAACACATCAGTGTCTATTCCTGCTAGACCCAAAACCTGTTTTAACCATCTAGAAATGGTTTGAACTGAAACTTTTGTATGTGGTTTTTTGTGTATTATCAATAACGCTTTCTCAGAACCTCTGAGATTTTTGGTTACCTCCATGTATTGAGTTAAATGCTTAACTACACACAATGTTTCATCAATAGGATATGCTTTAAACATTACCTTCATTCCAGTTCTCCCTGGTCTGCTTTGTTTGATTAAGTCATAAACATAAAACACAATGTTATCTGAAGTCACATGCATGCAATCCAACCTTAACAATTGCAAAGTTTGTACTCTTTGAGCTGATACCAATGCCATTAACATAACCACCTTGAATGTTAAGTTCTGCAAAGACATTGAATTAATTGGAGTCCATTGTTTAAGCAAAGTGAGAACAATACTAACATCCCAAATTTCTGTATATCTGGGCTTGGGAGGATTTTTATTAAAAATACCTTTCATGAATCGGGATACTAATGGGTGAGACCCAACTGAATCCCGATCCGAAATTTGTCCTAAATAGGATGACAATGCACTCCGAGCACAATTAATGGCACTATAACTCAAATGCTCATCAAAGTGTAACCCAGCAAGGAACTCCAATACATTTGAAATGTTTGCAGAATGATAAGATATCTTTGACTGTGTACAAAAGGCTTCCCATTTCCTTATATGCGTCATATATTGTTTTTTAGTGCTAGTCCGCCAAGCTGCATCTATAACATCCATGGTCCTGTCCGACAGTTCAAACTCTAGCAATGGTCTGGTCAGAACCTGCAGATTAACAAATTCATATGATCATGCAATGGATGAATTTCTTTTGTTACTGGTTGTGTCAACAGATTGTCGCAACTGGGAATTGTCATACATGGTTCAATAATCATTTTTAACATCAATGGGAACCATGACTGTGTGGGCCAATTTGGCACCACCAAAATGCCTTTGGCAGCGTCTTGCGCTATTTTCTTGAGACATTGCCCAATGAGACAGAATGGGGGGAAAAGCATAAAAGAACATATTCCCCCAGTGTAGCGAGAAAGCACCCACCGCTACTGCCCCTGGATCGTGTTCCCAAGACACGTATTTCGGCAATTGGTGATTCAATCTAGATGCAAACAGATCAATGTCCGGTACTCCATACCGACTGACAATATTTTTGAAAATTTGTGGATTTAACATCCATTCTGTATTGTCTTTAAATATTCGTGATCTTTTGTCTGCCACAACATTGTCTCTCCCTGGGAGATAAATAGCTGAAAGCCAAATATTTTTTGCAATACACCACTGCCATATCTGGTTTACCAGATGATCACATGAAATTGATCTGACACCACCCATGTGATTGATATATGCCACAGCTGTGGTATTATCTATTTGTACTTGGACATGCAAATCCTTTAATGAAGAGCAATAAGCTTTTAATCCATAAAATGCTCCCAGTAGCTCCAAATAATTAATACCATATGTTTGGAGCAACAAATCCTCTTGGACAGCCCATCTGCCTCCATAGCTGGTCTCATTGTCCGTAGCCCCCCATCCGAGAGAACTTGCGTCAGTTTGTAAAACCACGACTGGCTGATGAACTAAAATGTTCTTAGCAGCTTGTGGAACATTCTGAATCCACCAATGTAATTCCGATAAAGCTTCCTTAGGCAATTGCATTGGCCTATCAAAATGGCCTGCTCGCTGAATTAGTGCTTTAGTTTTTGCCCTTTGAAGATTTTGGTAATGTAAACGACCAAATTCTACTGCTGGAAATGCTGCTACCAATTTACCAATACCCTTGGCAACCTCTCGGATGGAGGGATAAGGTTTGTTAATCAGGTTTTGACACACATTTGTCAAATCTTACTCCTTATCCATTGATAAAGTTACCAACATGGTAACTGAGTTAATCACAAACCCCAGATATTCAATGGTTTGGGATGGCTGTAACTTAGACTTTGTTGGATGGATCAGAAAACCCAACTTCTCAAACAAGCTAATAGTTGCTGAGACTGATTTTCCAGCTGATTCCTGATTAGCATTGACAATTAAAATGTCATCTAGATAAGCCATAACGATGTGTTTTTGTGCCCTAAGCAGTGCAAGTGCTGGCTTTAACAATTTAGTGAACAATCTAGGTGCTGAACTTAATCCATTAGGCAAAGCTTTGTATTGCCACAGCTGTCCCATCCATTTAAACTTTAAATACCTGCGAAAATTATGATGAATTGGGACCGAATAATATGCATCCTTCAAGTCTATTGTAGCCATATAACAGCCTGTTGATACCAACTGCATTGCAGTGTAGAACGTGTCCATTTTAAAATGTTTATACTGGACAAATGTATTCAAAAATGTGAGATCTAAAATAATCCTACAACCCCCATCTTTCTTTGGTCTGGGGAAAATGTTTGATATAATTTGTTGTGGATCCTCTCCTGTTTTCTCGATAACTCCTTTTTTACTCAAATTCTTAATCTCTTTGTCCATTTGATTTATCTCAAACTCTGAGAACCTCAAAGGATGACTAGGCTCATTCTGTCCCAATGGAACCATACCTTCCACAAAATCAATGGTAGATCCTAGTACAGTGTCTAATACCACACGATCAACTGTAATATTGTCCCATTCCTTATAAAACATTTGGAGTCTACCACCAATCTGTGGCTCATCCCAGCATTCCTCTTTAATAGGATAATGTTTATGTACCTCTCCAACTGGACGAAATGATCTCCTTTTCCCAATGAATGGGTGTACATTCGGCTGTGTTGGCTGGAAATTTTTCCTTATCATACTCCTGCCTCGGCTTGTACCAGCTCCAAAATCAAATCTCTTCCTCGTATAGCCAGTCCATCTCTGGCCAAAGTTGAAGGGTTTCATACGACCAAGAGTCTTTGCCTCTTCATCTATTTCTTTAATTTGTTTAGACAAATCCTCTCCGAACAAATAACCAGGAGTTTGAACATTGCTTGGTTTACACAATCCTGCAAATCTTGGATTTAACGGAGGTCGAATGGCAATCTTCCTCATACAATTTATCTCAAAAAATGAGTTGCAAAATAAGGCCAACATATGTTTCTGCACTTTGGTCATTCCACAACCTTCCACTTGTCTGCCAAGTGCAGTAATGCCAGCTGAAATCAGCGTGAGGACTCTTTGAAATCGAATTTCCTGCGCCCGCATAATTGATGACATTGGCGCCCAAACAACCGGATTCACCGTAGGTACCTTCAATGAGGCACAATTGATAGGTGTTTTATACATTTCTGCTGTCTCAACCATAACAGCATCTTGAAGCGGGTGAGAGACCATATAATTAATATTGGCCGCCAGGTTATCTTCCATGGCCTCACCGCCTCCTCCAGGTATAGCAAAATCTTGTGCCACATCAGGCACACCTGGATCCATATAATTGTATTGTGGTGTGTACTCCGGACCACAATCACCACTTTCAGGGTCTGTCTCATACAGCCCTGGTACTCCTGAAACTTGTTCAAAGGAGACTTCCTCCAGTCCATACCCAGGCACTGGAGTTTCAAATTCCCAATTCGAACTGGCACCATATTCACGATATGGAACCCCCTCAGGGGCTGCCTGGGAATATTCTGGGTTCTTAGACCCTTGGTTGATAATAGTTTGGAGCATTTTCTCCATTTGGTCCATTCTGAGCCATAAGGCTTTTCTTTCTGGACCTTCAGAATCAGAGTCTTCAGAAACCCCAGGCCCTTCAGCTTTTCTTTTACTTTTTTTTAGGCACTGGGATTTCCTCTACAGTTTCTGTTTGTGGAGCAATCAAAGCCTCACTAACGGGTGTTTCAACGGCCACCGGTATCGGAACCGGCTCCGCAATAATCTGCTGTTCCGACTCTTCTGCACCCTGGGACGCACGTTTTACCCGCTGTTTTTTGGCCTTCTCCATTTTGTTTTTTACTAACTCCTCCTGGTTTACCCACCAGGCTACGGAGTTCTGGAACCTCGCCCTAAATTTTTGTAAAACTCTCTTACCTGCGGGCCAGTTCCTTACCGCTGTGTGGAGCTGCGCTCTGCAGCTCTTTCGCTGCCGACAGCGACAACGTAATGCCGATCCAGCGCCAGGCGGGGCTTCTTCACGTAGTCACTCACGTGACTCCGAAGTAAAATTTTGGTCGCCTAATTATAGGAAGGATGTCAACAAAATAGAGAGAGTACAGAGGAGATTTACTAGAATGTTGCCTGGGTTCCAGCAACTAAGTTACAGAGAAAGGTTGAACAAGTTAGGTCTTTATTCTTTGGAGCGTAGAAGGTTAAGGGGGGACTTGATTGAGGTCTTTAAAATGATGAAAGGGATAGACAGAGTTGACGTGGATAAGCTTATCCCATTGAGGGTAGGAAAGATTCAAACAAGAGGCATGACATGAGAATTAAGGGACAGAAGTTTAGGGGTATCATGAGGGGGAACTTCTTTACTCGGAGAGTGGTGGCTGTGTGGAATGATCTTCCTGCAGAAGTGGTGGAGGCAGGATCAATTTTAACATTTAAAAGTAAAGTGGATAGGTATGTGGACGGGAAGGGAATGGAGGGGTATGGTCTGAGTGCAGGTAGATGGGACTAGGGGAAAATAAATGGTCGGTACGGACTGGAAGGGCCAATAAGGCTTGTTTCCATGCTGTAATTGTTATATGGTTATTATATGGTTATATGATTGTTGTGACAATGCATTTTGTGGGCAAACATTTTTCCAATAACAACCTTTCAGACTGGTCAGGAAACTCGACAATATATCATATTAAAATAAGTCTGCTTTCTCATTTTGTGGTGATGAATTAGTCTAGAAGACACGTGCAAATGAAGTCAGCTGTTCTATAAATGCAGATTTAAATGTGTAATTAAGCAAGGATATTCAATATAAAAACATCAAAGAGTTATTCAATGTATTCATAGGGAAAGGATAGCAGATGAATTACAAACTTAACACATTGGAACATCAATTGAAGGCCATTATCATGTCTTAAGTGGGAAAGAAATTGTAACCATATACAGTATATTGTTCACAAGGATGTTGCCAGGACTAGAGGACCTGAGCTCTAGGAAAAGGCTTAGCTGGCTGACTTTATTCTTTGGAACGCTGGCGGATGAGTGGTGATCTGGGGTCGAGGAAAGAGCGTTCATGTCGTGGCCCTGTTTCCACCAATCTTTCCACCACCACGCACAAGTAGCACAAGAAGCAACAAAACAGACACCATTGTATGCAGATGCTGAGAAGTGTGTTCAGCTCTGGCTGAACAACTTCTAATCTTGTGTGTGGACTCGATAAGAAGAGTGGTGATCTTATAGTGGTATATACGATCATGAGAAGAATAGATAGGGTAAATTCACAGTCTTTTATCCAGAGTAGGGGAATCAAGAACCCGAGGACGTAGGTTTATGGTGAGGAGAACAAGATATAATAGGAACCGAGGTGCAACTTTTTAATGCAAAGGATGGTAGGTAAATGGAATGAGCTGCCAGAGGAGGTAGTTGAGACAGGTACTATCACAATGTTTTAAAAAAACAACATTTGGGCAGGTAGATGGATAGGATAGGTTTAGAAGGATATGGGCGAAACCCAGGCAGGTGGGACTCATATAGATGGGGTATATTGGTCGGCATGAGCAGGTTGGGCCGAAGGGCATGTTTCCATGCTAAATGGCTCTATGACCCTATAACAAGCAACACAGAATATACATCATTAAACAAAACTACTACTGTGGAAATGGTTGACTCAAATAATTAAAATGAGTTATAGATACATAGTATGGAAACAGGCCCTTCAGCCCAACTCATCAATGTAAATCAAGATACCCATCTAAGCTAGTTACATTTACCTGTATTTGCCCTATATCTTTCTAAATCTTTCCTATCTATGTACTTGTCCAAATGTCTTTAAGATGTTGTTATTGTATTTGGCTTAACCACTTCCTCGGGCAGCTTCTTTCACAGCCATACCACCCTCCGTGTGAAAAGGTTCCCCATATTGAGTCCACATTGATCAAAGGGAATAATTTCCTTGTGTCCAATAGTCGAAATGGTTTGAAATCAGTTGTGTAGACAATTGTAGTCAGTGTAAAATAGACTGGAGGAGATGTGTTGGATACTTGGTATGCATTGTCATTGACAGGTCCTCCATCATCAACATTCTGTGGGTCATTGAACAGAATTTCAACTGGATCAGCCTCTTAAATATCAAGAGTAAAATAGCTGGTCAGAATCCTGATGACCCCTGACACCCCTTTCCACAAGCATCAAATCTGGAGAAAACAGAACACTTATTTGGAAGAATGAAGCTCCAGCAGCATTCAAAAAGCTTGACGCCACTCATGAACATTTAGTGCTCTGTCAACTCTAAATATTAATTCCCTCTACCAATGGGACTGAGTGATTGTGATATTTACCATCTATAAAATGCACTACAGTATCTTGCCTAAGCCATTTTGATAGCACATCCCAAAACTTCAGCCTTTATCACCAAGAACGAAACAAGAAGCAGAACACCACCATTTTCAGAATCCCCACAGTCAATCACACTTACTCCTTCAAGATATGAGGGTCTAAATCTTGGAATTCCCTGCCCAGTAGCATCGTCCGAATATCTCATCCTGTTGGAGTACAGAGGTTGAAGACTGACATATCATTACCTTTACAAAGGCATTTGGGAATGGGCAATAAATACTAGCCTTACAAAAGTTGCTTTCAATTTGAAATAGATGAATTAAAAGAAAAGGAATATATTTACAGAATTAAGAAGAACTGGTTTATCTTAAAATTGCAAAATAAGTTTCATTGTTAAATGTCTCCAAGACTGGTTTCCATTAAAGTCTATTTCTGTTTCGGAAGCTTTGAATTCTTGCTTTTATGTCATTATATTCAGATGATTTTTACCAAAGTAACAGTTTACAGCTGCAGCATTCATTTCTAAATTGTGCAATGCACTCAATGATATTACCAGTCTTATTTCTTTCATATAATTTGAGAACAAAAAGTCATATGTAGCAACAGGGATATGGTTAAACTGGCAGTTGTACCATCAGACGTAGATTGAATGCTGAAAAGCCACTGTTGCCAAATGGTTATTTAGGGCAGTGGCTTTAGATGACAGAAACTCATCGTGCTCCCACACAAAGTTAGCTAGTGAATAAGTTCTGTTCTATGGATGCGGAGAGGATTTGAAATGTGGTGATGGGATTGATGGGGTGCTGAAAGAATAGCCTGGAAATGAAGAGAAATAAATATTAAACTTATTAAACTTTGCTTTTCCCTAAGCAACCTTAGCAGGATTACAAGATCATAAGAATCAAAGCCGCACACAGCTGTGTATCTTGGTTAGTTTAATGGACACCATTCACAATGGGTACTGTCAGTAGAAATTATGCAGCTGGTGAACAATTTGCAGATTGGGCCTCATTCACAGATATGCACCTGCTATTTGATCTGGAGCAACCAGAGGCTTTTTTCTTTGCTTTCTGGTAATAAACAATCATGGTGTTCCTTTGCAAGCTTCGCAAGCAGTGCTTGGAAACTTCTCTTGCAGCCATCAGCACCTCATAATTCTGCACAGTGGCTTTCAATGCAGGCTGCCTGAATCAACGCAAAAAGGTTTTTGAAATTTGCCTTAGAAACTAGGTGCAGGAGGAGGCCATTCGGCCCTTTGAGCCAGCACCGCCATTCATTGTGATCATGGCTGATCGTCCGCTATCAATCGTGCCTGCCTTCTCCCCATATCCCTTGACTCCACTAGCCCCTAGAGCTCTATCCAACTCTCTCTTAAATCCATCCAGTGATTTGGCCTCCACTGCCCTCTGTGGCAGGGAATTCCATAAATTCACAACTGGGTGAAAACGTTTTTTCTCACCTCAGTCTTAAATGACCTCCCCTTTATTCTCAGAATGTGGCCCCTGGTTCTGGACTCGCCCAACATTGGGAACATTTTCCTTGCATCTAGCTTGTCCAGCCCTTTTATAATTTTATATGTTTCTATAAGATCCCCCCTCATCCTTCTAAACTCCAGTGAACACAAGCCTAGTCTTTTCAATCTTTCCTCATATGACAGTCCTGCCATCCCAGGGATCAATCTCGTGAACCTACGCTGCACTGCCTCAATCACAAGGATGTCCTTCCTCAAATTAGGAGACCAAAACTGTACACAATACTCCAGATGTGGTCTCACCAGAGCCCTATACAACTGCAGAAGAACCTCTTTACTCCTGTTCTGAAATCCTCTTATTATGAAGGTCAACATTCCATTAGCTTTCTTCATTGCTGCTGTACCTGCATGTCAACTTTTAGTGATCGGTGTACAAGGACACCCAAGTCTCGCTGCACCTCCCCCTTACCTAAGCTAACCCATTGCAGAAAATGAAAATGTAGAAGTATTTAGCCAGTCCCTCTAATGTTTGATAAACATTGCATCTGTTGTGTAGCTAAACATAGCATAAATAGAGTATTCAATTCTGGACATCTGAATGATGAAATGCATTGGATGTCTCTGTCTTTGGTCATTCCAGTCAATAGGCATTCCTTCATAATACGGCCGTCACTGACTTGATGAAACATTGTGAACCTAAAAATTGTCCAATGAAATCAGATCACACATTTCTCCTGTTAGTAAGTTATGTAAGTTTTTCTCTTTCCTGAATAACTATGATATATTTTTCACAGATAGACTCTATTCAGCTTATTCCTCTCTTTAGATTATTATTTTGTTCCCTCAATGCTGTTGTTAATCCTGGATGAAATCGAGCAGCCATAGTACCCTCATTTTAATAGTGAGATTAAACGAGAACTTACCTGTTCGAGTTTGATCTTTATTTTATGAGGAGTTACGATGAGGGATTACGTGAAGAAGACCCCGCCTGGCGCTGGAACGGCATACTTCAAAGCAGCGGCATGAAAAACACAGAAACCAATAGCCGAAGTAAAATAGTAAGGCTCAAAATAAACTAGAACTACCAGATGATCATTTACATTATGAGGGTTGGGAGTGGAGGGCACGTAATCCCTCATCGTAACTCCTCATAAAATAAAGATCAAACTTCGAACTGGTAAGTTCTCGTTTAATCTCACTATTTTACTTCGGAGTCACGTGAGTGACTACGTGAAGATTTTGAAGCTCTGTGTTTTTCATGTCGTAAACTCATTTCATACGACTCTCTGTTTAGTCAAAACAGTAGTGAGTAAATAGTATTTTTAGGACATTGTTACAATTTATGTAATAAGTCCTTTAATCATAAAAAGAACAACTTTTTAATAATAACCCCTCTACCTTAGGGGAAAATTACAAAATAAATTGATAAATGTTGTCAATGGTAACATAAATCGATAATATAAATCGATAATATAAAACAAAGCAAGCATTAAAGAGAACCCATTACTGTGTGTCTAAATCCTGGCACTGTGACAACAGGTTTATTCTAGAACTTTGAAAATCTCTTCTCTAGACCACCCTGCGGCCTCTAAAATTTTATCGAGTGGCACGTCCTGTACCTTTGCCACGGACGTAGCTGCCGCCCTAGTGGAGTGAGATTTAAACACATCAGTGTCTATTCTTGCTAGACACAAACCATCCAGAAATGGTTTGAACTGAACCTTTTGTATGTGGCTTTTGTGTGTTATTAATAACGCTTTCTCAGAACCTCTGAGATTTTGGTTACCTCAATGTACTGAGTTAAATGCTTAACCACACACAATGTTTCATCAATAGGATATGCTTTAAACATTACCTTCATTCCAGTTCTTCCTGGTCTGCTTTGTTTGATCAAGTCATAAACATAAAACATAATGTTATCTGCAGTCACATGTATGCAATCCAACCGTACAACTGCAAAGCTTGTACTCTCTTTGAGCTGATACCAATGCCATTAACTTTACCACCTTGAATGTTAATTTCTGCAAAGACATTGAATTAATTGGAGTCCATTGTTTAAACAAAGTGAGAACAATGCTAACATCCCAAATTCCTGTATATATGGGCTTAGGATGATTTTATTGAAATTCCTTTCATGAGTCGGGATACTAATGGGTGAGACCCAATGAATCTCGATCTGAAATTTGTCCTAAATAGGATGACAATGCACTACGAGCACAATTAATGGCACTATACTCAAATGCTCATCAAGTGTAACCCAGCAAGGAACTGTAATACATTTGAAATGTTTGCAGTATGATAAGATATCTTTGACTGTGTACACTTCCCATTTCCTTATATGCGACTTATATTGTTTTAGTGCTATTCCTCCAAGCTGCAACTATAACATCCATGGTCCTGTCCGACAGTACAACTCTTGCAATGGTCTGGTCAGAACCTGCAGATTAACAAATACATATGTGTTGAAGAAGGGTCTCGACCCGAAACGTCGCCCATCTCCTTCACTCCCCAGATGCTGCTGCACCCGCTGAGCTTCTCCAGCTCTTTGTGTAAGCAACAAATACATATGATCATGCAATGGATGAATTCCTTTTGTTACTGGTTGTGTCAACAGATTGTCGCAACTGGGAATTGTCATACATGGTTCAATAATCATATTAGCATCAATGGGAATCATGACTACGTGGGCCAATCTGACACCACCAAAAAATTGCATTCGACAGCGTCTTGCGCTTTTTATTGAGACATTGCCCAATGAGACAGAATGGGGAAAATCATAAAAGAACAAATTCCCCAGTGTAGCGAGAAAACATCCACCGCTACTGCCGCTGGATCGTGTTCCCCAAGACCCGTATTTGGGCAATTGGTGATTCAATCTAGATGCAAACAGATCAATGTCCGGCACTCCATAGCGACTGACAATATTTTGAAATTTTGTGGATTAACATCCATTCTGTATTGTCTTCAAATATTTGTGATCTTTATCTGTCACAACATTGTCTCTCCCCGAGAGATAAATAGCTGAAAGCCAAATATTTTTTGCCATACACCATTGGCACATCTGGTTTACCAGATGATCACATGATATTGATCTAACACCACCCATGTGATTAATATATGCCACAGCTGTGGTATAATCTATTTGTACTTGGACATGCAAATCCTTTAATGAAGGGCAATAAGCTTTTAATACATAAAATGCTACCAGGAGCTCCAAATAATTAATACCATGTTTGGAACAATAAATCCTCTTGGACAGCCCATCTGCCTCTACAGCTGGTCTCATTATCCGAACCCCCCCCCCCATCCGAGAGAACTTCGTCATTTTGCAAAACACTACTGGCTGATGAACTAAAAGTTCTAAGCAGCTTATGGAACATTCTCAATCCATCAATGTAATTCTGATAAAACTTCCTTAGGCAATTGCATTGGCCTATCAAATGGCTTGCTCGCTGAATAAGCGCTTGAGTTTTTGCCCTTTGAAGATTTTGGTAATGTAGACGACCAAACTCTACTGTCTGGAAATGCTGCTGCCAATTTACCAATAATTTTGGCAACCTCTCGGATGAAGGGATAAGGTTCGTAAATCAAGTCTTGACACACATTTGTCAAATCCAACACTTATCCATTGGTAAAGTTACCAACCTGGTAACTGAGTTAATCTCAAACCCCAGATATTCAATGGTTTGGGATTGCTGTATCTTAGATTTGTTGGATGGATCAGGAACCCAACTTCTCAAACAACTTGTAGTTACTGAGACTAATTTTCCACCTGGCTCCTGATTAGCATTGACAATTAAATGTCATCTAGATAAGCCATAACGATGTACTTTTGTGCCTAAGGCAGTGCAAATGCTGGCTTAATCCTTAAAGGCAAAGCTTGTAGTACCACAAACTGTCTCATCCATAACTTTAATTACCTATGAAATTATGGTGAATTGGGACCGAAAAATGCATCTCTTCAATTTATTGCAGCCATAACCACCAGTTGATACCTGCTGTATAGCAGTGTTGAATGTGTCCATTTAAAATTTTTTTACTGGACAATATATTTAATTGTGTGAGATCTAACATGATTGTACAACCCCATCTTCTATGGCCTGGGGAAAATATTTGATACAATTGTTGTGGATCCTTTCCTGTTTCTCAATACCTCCTTCCTCACACAAATTCCCACGTCTTTGTCAATTTGAATTATTCCAAGACTATAACATGAAGAATGATCAGGTTATTGTGTCCCAATGGATCCATACCTCTTCATTATCAACATTTGGAGTCTACCACCAATCTGAGGTTCATCCAAACATCCTTCTTAAATAGGATTAAGTTTTGTACCTCCCCAACTGTTTGACGAAATTACCTCCTTACCCAAAAATGTGGGTGTACATTCGTTATTTTATTAATATATGGTCACTAGATAAGGGACGTATCAGATTTAAACTGATAAGAACAGATACCATGCTTAATCTTAGCCAAAAAGCCGAGAAACGATTTGCTGGCTGGAAATTCTTCCTTATCATACTCCTGCCTCGGCTCAAATCAAATCCCTTTTCCATATGACCAGCCTACTGGCCAACTAAAGGGTTTCATAAGACCAACAGTTTCTTCCCCTTCATCCATACTTAATTTGCTTAAACAGATTTTCTCCGAATCAATAACCAGGAGTTTGAACATTGCTTGTCCTGTAAATCTTTGGATGTAAAAGAGGCCGAATGGCAATCTTTTATTTATATAATTTAACTCAAATAAGTTTGCAGAATAAACCTAACATATTTTGTTTCATTCTGAACTTTAGTCATTCCACAACTTCCCAGCTTGTCTTAAAAGACAGTGATGCCAATTAGTTTGAGGATTCTTTTAATCGTAATTCCTGCGCCCGCATAATTGCTGACATTGGCGCCCAAAACCCGGATTTACCAGGTACCTTCTTAAAGGTGTTTTAGAATGCTTCATGCATTAAATTCTGTATAATTCCAATTTTAGTATATGTGCTGCCGAAGCGAGCACATGTTTAAATGCAAATCTGCTGTTTCAACCATAACAGCTTCTTGAGGCAGGTGAGAGACCATATAATTAACATTGGCCGCCAGGTTCCTTCCATGGCCTCACCGCCTCCACCAGGTATAGTAACTTTGTGCCCTTCAGACACACCTGGATTTGCATTGTGGTGGGTACTTCTGACCACAAACACCACTTTCAGGGTCTGTCACATACAGCCCTGGTACTCCTGAAACTCGTTCAAGGAGACTTCCTCCAGTCCATACCCAGGCACTGGGGTTTCAAATTCCCAATTCGAATTGGCACCATATTCACGATATGGAACCCCCTCAGGGGCTGCCTGGGAATATTCTGGGTACTTAGACCCTTGGTTGATATAATTTGGAGAATTTCCTCCATTAGATCCATACTTAGCCAATTTTAGGCTTACCTTACAGGATCTTTTAGAAACCTCAGGCCTTTCAAGCCTCTTTTTACTTTTAGGCACTGGGTTTTCAAGTGTTGTTTGTGGAGCAACTAAAGGCTCCCTAACGGGTATTTCAATCGGCCACCGGTATCGGAACCGGCTCCGCAATAGTCTGCTGTCCCGACTGTTTACACCCCGGGACGCACGTTTTACCCGCGATTTTCTTTTTAAAACATTTTATTTTTTATTTTTATTTAAACTCCTGCTGGTTTCCTACCAGCCTACGGAGTTTTAAGAAAAACGCCCTGGAAGTAAAATAATTTTACTTACCTGCGGGCCGTTTCCTTACCGCTGTGCTGGAGCTGCGCTCTGCAGCTCTTCCTCTGCCGATAGCGTCGACGTAATGCCGTTCCAGCGCCAGGCGGGGTCTTCTTCACGTAGTCACTCACGTGACTCCGAAGTAAAATAAGGACTTATGTATTGCTCAGCCACTTTGGTTAAATATGGTGATCTCTTGGACAAGCTTCTGATGGTGCCTGCAAGTCTGGGGCCCAGATCAATGTTGCATTGTTAGATTTCTGCAAAGAACATCATAGGAAATGTAAAGTGCATGAGGTTAAGAGCCTTGTATATATTGTAAATAATGTTGCAAACCAGTTACCCTGTTAAGTTATGAAGGCCAATTGGTTGAAATGTTAAACCCTGTCTGATTTGTTTGAATCCCAGGGTAAATATTGCATATTCAAGGTTCTGTTAGCCACTTCCAGAAGCTTCACCTGCAACAATGTAAGGAGATTTCTGTAATTGGCCTGAGTACCTGTCAGTAATGTATTATTGTCATTTTTGTACTTGATTGGATTGTAAATGTACCACCCCATTGTAGTTTGGCCCCTCAAGGTACGGTGACCTATAAAAGGCAGCCCCCAATAGGTCCGTGGTTGTTCTTCTGGAAGAGCGCTTGGGACTGCGTGACCTTTTGGAGTGTTTCTGCTTGCACGAGGCAAAGAGGCTTCACCAAGCAGATACAAGGATCGAACCTGCAGTGGTTTAGGTATCGTATAGGGTGATCTGTTGTGCTTTCTAAAAATAAAGTTTAGTTGTTCCAGTAATTGAATCAGTGGCTTATTGACTGACCTAGACTGGAGGGAAGCTTAGAAAGAGCTTATTAACATTGTATGTGTACCCTTTTTTAATTTGTGGACTATTATCTGCCAATTACGTAATGCTCTTTTCTATCAACAATTGGGTACACAAAAACATCACCACTTTATAGAAATCAGGCAAGAGGGATGGTCTATTAGTTCCCTGCCATCCAATGGCACATGATAAATGACATTAACTACGTGAAATGGGCCCTTAATTAAGGGAAGTTATGTCGCAATAGGCATCTGACAAGTTGTTGATCGTATCCCGGCAATTCTAAGTTTCAGGAACATCCAGAGTTGAAATCATTGCAATCAAGAGCTTCATTCAGAATAGGCAGTTAAAACATTGTTAATTTTTTTCCATATCAAATTACTACAACATTGCATTGCAATGCATTCAAGAACTTTCTTTCTGCTCACATGACAGAAACTACGAGAATGTTTCAACGCAACATGGAGTTAATTTATTTAGAAACTAATGATGTTACATTAATTAAAACCATTATGTAGTTTTTTTTTTTGGAGACAGGGTCCAATGATGCTATCAAAGGATGTGTTAAATGGACATGCCGAGAACATAGAGGTTGGAATCTTGAGGCCCAAATCGATGCTTATGCCTCCAACTTTGACTTAAAGAAATTGAGGTGAATGGAGAAATGTTGTGAAGATGAGGACACATTCCTTATCAGGCAGAGGAGAATGTTAATTGAGGTGAATTGATGGGTCTCTGTTCAAAGAGGAAATGGAGGGCCCAGCAACTTTCCTGGTGGGAAACGGAGGTGTATAGGGAATGGACATCCATGGAAACGATGAGGCGATGGGAGCCAAAGAATTGTTATGGAAGTGGCGAAGAGTGTGTAAGATGTCGTGGATGTAAGTCGAAAAAGAACTGTCAGCAATTAAGGGGTGCTAGAGCAGTTATGCTTGCAGATTTAGGGAAGGAGAAAGAAATGGGCAATGCGAGCTGGGAAGCTATAAGGTTGGAGGCTGTGGAGGGAAGATCATGGAGGTGATAAAAACAATGATGGTGTGGGAGTTGGTAGCCTGGTGTTTGTCAGTGGAGTCATGATCATCAGATATGTATAAGGAGTTGGCCGAGAGCTGATATCTGGCCTCAGTCCTGTCAGACTCGATTGCACCAGGCTTATCAACGTGTTTGATGACAATATTGGGATTGGTATTGAGTGAGCGGACGGTTGCACATTCCAAGGGGATGGGATTGTAATGAGTAAGGGGCGTAGAGAAGTTGGGAAGGTCCATGTCGCAGCAGCATTTGGAGAAGAAAAGGTATACATTCAGGATTCAAGAGAGTTTATTGTCATGTGTCCCTGATAGGGCAATGAAATTCTTGCTTTGCTTCAGCACAACTGAACATAGTAGGCATAACTAAAGAACAGATCAGTGTGTCCATATACCATTATATAAATATATACACACATGAATAAATAAACTGATAAAGTGCAAATAAACGGATAATGGGCTATTAATGTTCAGAGTTTTGTCCGAGCCGAGTTTAATAGCCTGATGCATGTGGGGAAGCAGCTATCCCTGAACTTGGTTGTTGCAGTCTTCAGGCTCCTGTACTTTCTACCTGAAGGTAGTGGGCAGATGAGTGGGTGACCAGGATGGTGTGGGTCCTTGATGATGCTGTCGGCCTTTTTGAGGCAGCGACTGCGATAGATCCCATAGATGGAAGGGAGGTCAGAGTTGATGATAAATTGGGCAGTATTTACTATTAGCTGTAATCTTTTCCGCTCCAGGGCGCAAAACATTTAATATTTAGGGAATTCCACATCCTTCGCATATCCCTGGATTCTTAAAATAAATCTGAAGATTCAACAGTGTGTGAACTCAGATAAAGAGAAATCGTATAGTTTACTTGTTGATATTGTATTTGATATCATATCAATATTGGAAGCTTGGAATAGTGATACCCTTGGCAATTGTTTGACTACATCTTGTTGGAAAATCTTAATTGGAATACTTAACATTTATTAAAACTAGACTACGTGGGACCCGTTGGGTCCCAGTCACACGGGAGGGCTGGTCCCCCAATACAACCCAGGGTTGTTGGGGCGGGGGGGGGGGCGTTGTGAGGGAGGGGGGTTTGTTGGGGGAGGAGGGGGCCGTGGGGGGAGGTGGGGGTGGGGGGGTCATGGGGGCGTGGTTTGTGGAGGTGTGGGCGGGCCGTATATGGGTGGAGGATGTGTGGTTGGCGGGGTGTGTGTGTGGGGAGTGTGTGTGTGGGGAGTGTGTGTGGGGAATGTGTGTGGGTGGCAGTGCGTGTGTGCGGCAGGGTGTGTATGTGGGGAGTGGGGTGGGTGTGGGTGGGGGTTTGTGGGGGGAGGGGTGTGTGGTCGGGGGCTTATGTAGGGGGAGAGAAGTGTGTGGGTGGGGGGAGTTGTAGGGGAAGAGGGGTGTGTGGGCGGGGGAAGTGAGCTCAGAGAAAAGACGGGGAAGAGCCATGGGGGAGAGTGGGCATCAGGGGGTAGAGGGGGGCATCACGGGGAGGGGGGAGGATCCAGCGTGGGGGTGCAGAGGGGTAATTAGCGGTGCAATGGGGACTCACAGTGGGCGCTGGGAGCTGGTCGCTGGTCGTTTTCCTCCACCGGGATCAAAGTCTCCGCTTTCCATTTGGCGACCGGCGTCATCTCCAACTTCAGGCTGGGTCTCCGACTGGGCTGGGCTGGGCTGGGTCTCCGACTGGGTTGGGCTGGGCTTGGCCTCCCACGCTGAGCTGGGCTGCTTCTTGGGGCTGGGCTGCACCTTGGGGCAGGGCTGTTGCTTGCGGCAGGGCGGGGCTGGGCTGCTTTGGCCATCCTCAGCTCCAGTAAAGAAGCGATGGCGCATGACGGGGCAGACCATCCCGGGACTGACAGGGGAAGAGACTAGTCCGTGCGGTGCTGGAAGGCAGGAGAAGAGATCGATCTGCGCATGCGCGGTTTTTAAGGATTTTAAACCTCGCTAATTTTTACGACTTTCAACCAATCTGAATGAAACTTGGTGCACTCGCAGCACAGGAGAATGGTGAGTGAACTGATGAACAATCGTAGTGCTATCGCAAACCATTTTTGCGCAAATAGAAAGACCACCAAACCAGAAGATAACAAGATCAGAGTTTTAGTTATGTATAAATATATAGAGGGATAGATAGGGAGATATAGAGATACGGAGATATAGAGATACGGAGATATAGAGAGACAGACAGTCAGACAGTCAGACAGACAGACAGACAGACAGACAGACAGACAGACAGACAGACAGACAGACAGACAGACAGACAGACAGACAGACAGACAGACAGACAGACAGACAGACAGACAGACAGATTTTTAACCCCATTTGATTCCCCTTTTCTCAATAAAGGTTTTTTTTACAGGTTTAGAAGAAGTGATGTCATTGAATTGTATCAGAGCAATTGAAATATTTCAAGCTGAAAGCTTCTTTCTTCTGGGTAGAGATCTAGACTAAGGTCCCACCATCCAAAAAATTGATAGGTTATGGTTGAACTAAGGCTAATTTTATTTAACTCAAGACACTTGTGAATCATTGATAATCTTCATTCTAATGTGGAAGCTCATACAAGTAATATTAGGCTAAAATAGATAGGTTTTTGGACTGTGGAGAATCAAGGGATGTTGCAATAGACAGGGTAGTGGCATTAAGATACAAGGTTTATATGGTGTCCTGCTATCCCAAGCCAGACTAGAGGGTCTGTAAGACACCCATTTTCTATGATTCCCTTGGCGGCCTCTGCTGGGCAGATATATCTGATTACTCCAGAGTGGAGGAGGTTAAGAGGGAACACGATTTGAGATTTTTTTTAAATTATGAGGGGTATAAGATAGGTAGACCACCGAAAACCTTTCTGCAGAAGTAGATAAAACTGGAGACCATACTGTATATCTAGTGTAGGGTGAAAGTGATATAGAGGGGATCTGAAGGCAACCCATTTTACTTAGACAGGGTTAAGAACTGGTACATATTGCTGAAGAGAATGGTGGAAACAGAGTTTCTGACAGCATTTAAGAAATGCCTGGATGTGCGTTTGAATTGTCTAAACATAGAAGGCAATGGGCCAAGGACGAGAACATGGGATTAGGATGGATGAATGGCCTCCGGCTAACATGGATGTGGTGGGCTAAATGGCCTAATTCTGTCCTGTATGCCTTTATGACCATGATTTTCTAAGCTCCTTTTCTCCCCTGATCTTGTAACCTTGTATTTTTATATTTCTCCAAATCCTCACATTTTTTCTCTTTTCCCCATTTGATCTTTTTCTTCTCTTATCCTTCATTTTTATTCATCATCTATGTCCTCTGTGTAGGCTACTTTGAAACTGATTCACATTTCACCAGGCTATTCCTCCCCAGTAGTATAATTCTTCACACTTTCCTTCATATTTTTTTCTTTTCTAACGTTGAAATTTTCTGTTTTATTCTCCTTTCCATTATAAACCAATTCTTACATTTCAGCTTGTTGTGGTTATTGTCTGCAGATTTCCCTCTAATCCATTGTTGCTTAGTTGTTGGTTACACAAAAAGCTGGAGAAACTCAGCGGGTGCAGCAGCATCTAAGGAGCGAAGGAGATAGGCTTTAAAAGAGAAGTTGTTTAGGGTAAGGACCAACTCCGCTAGGAGGAGGAGGGTGTCAGTGGATGGGTATGGGTTGCTCCTCTGGTCGAGGAAGTACCGGAGGGCTTTGAGACCATCCTGGTGGGGGATGCAGGTGTATAGTGACTGGACGTCCATGGTGAAGATGAGAGGATGGGGGCCTGGACAACGGAATGTGCGGAGCCGACGGAGAGTGTCTGAGGTGTCTTGAACATAGGTGGGGAGGGATTTAACAAAGGGGGATAGGATGGAGTCAAGGTATGTGGAAATGTGTTCGGTGGGGCACGAACAGGCAGAGACAATGGGTCTGCCGGGGCAGTCGGGTTTGTGGATTTTGGGGAGAAGGTAAAATCGGGCTGTGCGGGGCTGTGAAACGATGAGGTTGGAGGCTCGGGGGGGTAGGGAGCCGGAGTTAATGAAGTCAGTTATGGTGCTCGAGATGGTGGCCTGGTGCTCGTCAGTGGGGTCATGGTCCAGGGGTAAGTAGGAGGAGGTGTCCGAGAGTTGGCGCGTGGCCTCTGCTTTGTAGAGATCGACGCGCCAGACTACCACGGCACCTCCCTTGTCGGCGGGTTTGATAACCCAGTCTGGGTTGTTGCGGAGTGAGTCGATGGCAGTACGTTCGGAGGGGGAGAGATTGGAGTGAGACGGGAGTGGAGAAGTCGAGGCGGTTGATGTCCCGACGGCAGTTTTGTATAAATAGTTCTAAAGCTGGAGGGCCACGAGGGGGGGTCCACGAGGAGGGGGTACGTGGGAGACAGGAAAAGGGATCATCAGTGGGGGGCGAGGACTTGTTCCCGTGGAAAAACGCTGTGAGGCGGAGGCGACGGTAGAAAAGCTCCAGGTCGTGGTGGGCGCGGAACTCATTGAGGTGGGGATGGAGGGGGACAAAGGTAAGACCTCTGCTGAGGACCGACCTTTCGGTGTCGGAGAGGGGGGGGGTCCGGGGGGATGGTGAACACACGGCAGGGATGGGGGTTGTGGCTGGAGGAAGGCAGGTGAGTGGACTGAGGACGGGGTGTTGTGTGGTGGGGGGGTGGAGGGTGGTCAGGGGGTGGGGGGGTATGTGGGCTGTGGTGTGGGTGGGAAAGAGCAGGGGTTACATGGTAGGAGGGGAATGGGGAAGACCCAGTGGAATAGCCACTGAGGTCACCGGGGCTGGGGAGACGGGCACTAGGACCCAGTTCCGTTAACAACAGAGTGGTGGGAGGAGTGAGCAACGTGGAGGCTTCAGGCCCGCTGCACAGTCCAGTCTGTAGGTGAGGCGACGGCTGCGGGCTGCTGGAGGGCGGTGGAGTGTCGCGGGTCGGCGGGCCCGAAGGTAGGAGTCCGCAGGCAGTGGAGTCGGTGTCGGCGGGCGATGCGTGGGTGGTCCTGGTGGGCGAGTGGTCGGTGGGGCAGCAAGGTTCAGCCCGCCCGGTGAGGCGGCGAGATGAGTGGGGTGCGGTGCGGCGGCCATGTTCGGAGGGCCCCGGTCCGGCGGCGATGCAAGGTGAGACGGGTGCGGCTGTGATCTTTGGCGGGCCCAGTACAGCGGCGATGCTGGATGGGCCCGGTGCGGCGATGAGGGTAGGTGGTCCCGGGGGGCAGCGAGGTTCGGCGGTCGCGTTGTGCTGGAGATCAGCGGTGGAATCGGGAAGGGTGAGATAAACAGAGTTACCGGGTAGGCAGCGAGGCTGGGCGTCATCGGTAGGCAGGTGGGGGTCGGCGGCAGCATCGGCATGGAGGTCGGTGAAGGCGGCGTCCCGGTGAGTCCTGGAGGCGCTCCTTGTGGCCAAGATGGCGTCGGGGGACTCAGGCCGGAGGCTCGGGCCAGAGTTGGGGCCCGGGGCCTGCGGGCGGTGGAGTCGGGGATTGTCGGTAGCTGGAACGGCCTGGAGGTGGGCTAACTTCAGGTCCTTGGTGGAGGTAAGATGGGACAGGAATTGTTGATTAAAGCGGTGGATCTTCCGGAGGATGTAGTGCAGTTGGGGTCCATTGCAGGTCTGGGTGAGTGAGGCCCGAAGATTCGGGAGAGCCGATGCGAGGTCTTGCTGGTGCCGGCGCATTGCAACCAGGGTGGATCTTAATGCCCGGTTGGAGAATTGAACAGTGTGGCGGTGGATGGCCAGTCGGTACCGATAGTCCGGCTGGGGTCCGAACTGGGAGGCAGGGAATTGGAGCTGGAATCCACGAGGTATGAGGTGGAGGCGCAGGCAGGCCCCGAGGAAGCAGATGTGGCTGTGGTATCGAGTCTGGGTGAGGATGTGGTCGTAGAGTTTGAGGGAAGGGGATATCACAGAGGGGGAGCAGTTAGAGAGGAGGTTGTGAAACTGTCTTCGTAGGGAGGAGGAGAACTTCTTCAAAGTAGGCATACCTTGAGGAGATATCGCAGTGGAGTAGACAAAGTGTTAAAGAAGGAACTGCAGATGCTGGAGAATCGAGGGTTACACAAAAAGCTGGAGAAACTCAGCGGGTGCAGCAGCATCTAAGGAGCGAAGGAGATAGGCTTAGTTGTTGTTTATTATCAAGTTCATTGGCGTCCCTTGTATAAAAGTACACCTCTTTGTTTCTGAAAGCATCAGTTACCAAATTGATTGGTTTAATTTGTAATGGAAAATACATTGTGCATGAGTGGTTTCTAGTTACAAAAGATTACATTACATTTATACTCATTTGCATATGTTAAACGCCAGGTCTTTTTTCAATTCAAATGTTCCTGATGTCATATGAAAACTCTCTTGATATTCAAATATTGCAATTGCTGTTCAAGATATTAAAAAAAAATTAAATTGCAATTTAACTCGCCTCGAAATTAGAAATTTATAGCTGATATCATTAAAAATCCACGAGCTCCAAAGCCTGAGCATGACGTTTTCCAATTTCAATAACAATGAAGTCTTCTGAGTTCTTGTGGAAATGATCAATAGTTAATGATTAAAATACAAATGATTATATACCACCAACCTCATCTTTTCCATTATGGTTTATCTTGAAGAGCTATTGCTCTAATATCAATGCATGACAATTTTTGGAACTCACCCACAGTATTTTGCAAGATCGCTACAGGGCTGTAAAGAAATTCAACCAAGAAAGACATATTATAGAAAAGTAATCACTCAGGGCTAGAACATGTTTTATCAAAAGTTTTGTCTCTTCTCCTTGCAGTTTCTTTTAACTTTAATTTACAGGTATCTCTTCAAATGCTTCCTTTGCTGTTGTTGGAGACCTACCACCATAATGGCAACAGGGTGTTGATTTTGCCTGGACAGCTCTGTTCAAGATAATAATGTCAATCACTTTCTCCATTTGCTGACTTTCCACCGCTTTTAGGCTGACATCCAAAACAGTAGCAATGGTTACACACATAATATCAACACAAACTAAAAATAATTGACTGTCTGATTCCTTACCAATGTTTTGCAGATCATCCCTTATGCAATTACTGGTGGTTAACTTTTTCAGTGAACATATTTAAAGATATTTAGGAATATTAATTATTTTCTAAGATAAAAAATTAAGCAGCAAAAAACAAGAAAAACAGGAAATACTCAGCATGTCAGGGATCATCTATGGAGAGTGAAATAAAGTTAATGTTTCAAACCACATAGACCAAAGAACACTGCAGGACAAGAAAAGACCCTTCGGCACACGTTGTCTGTGCCGACCATGATGTCAAGTTGAAGTAATCTCTGCTGTCTGCATAAAATCCATATTCCTCCATTCCTTGCAATTCCACATACCTATTTAAAAGCCTTTTAAATGCCAGTGTTGTATCTGTCATCGCAACCACCCCTGGCAGCTCATTTTGGATACCCACCACTAACTGTGCAAATAATTTGCCTTTAAAATTTCCTTTAAACCTTGCCCCTCAGATCTTAAAGCTATGCCCTCTAGTTTTTGACATTTCCATCCCGACCAAAGATGTTCAGACTGTTTACGTTATCTATGCCTCTCATCATTTTATATGCTTCTCTCATCAGCTTCCAACGTTCAGGAGAAAACATTCCAAGTTTGTCCTCTATTCCGAGCAGCATTTCAGTAAACGTTTTCTGCACCCCCTCCAAAGCCTCCACATCCTTCATGCAGTGGGGCAACTAGAAATGCACACAGAACCTTAATTGCAGACTAACCAAAATTCTATAAAGCTGCCACATGATTTCCGGACTCTTGCTCTGGCAGATGCAGGCAAGCATATCATACATATTCTTGCATTTTCAACACAAGCAATATCTACTTGTACTTTTAGCGAAAGTACAGCTACTTTTAGCGAATTATGGGCATAGACGCCAAGATCCCTCTGGATATCAATGCTGTTAATAGTCTTGGTATTAACTGTAGAGTTTCTGCCTGTATTTGACCTCATAAAATGCAACATCTCATACTTGCTCAGATTAAACCCCATCTGCCATTTCTCTTCTTATTTAGTTTAGTTTAGAGTTTAGATATGCAGTGTGAAAACAGGCCCGTTGGCCCACCGAGTCCACGCTGTCCAGTAATTCCTGCACACAGACAAAATCCTATACACATTTAGGACAATTTACAATTATACCAGGCCAATTAACCTACAAAACTGCACGTCATTGGAGTGTGGGAGGAAACAGAACTCAGAGAAAACCCACACATTTGCTAATCTACTACTCTGGTTCCCATTCCCCTGCAACTGTATTTTCAACCCACCCGAGCAACACGAGGGAACCTCCTTGCAAGAATATTACTCTCTCTCCAGTTCAAACGTAACACATTCCTCATGAACAGGTCAGCTCTGTCTTGAAAGAGATTGCAATGGTCAGAAAATCTGAATCCCTGCCCAGAGCAATGCCCTTTTAAAAACTTGTATGTTAGTGATTCACACCTCTAATATGTGCCTGTAGCTGTGGTTGTTCTTTCCATAATCCATAGTATAATTTTGAGAAAATTCTGAGCAAAACCATAATGATAACACAATAAAATCTTTATTGGATCCCTCTATAACGGATTTTGGTTATAGAAGACGGATCTGCCGATGCCACGCCTGGCTCGCACCATCTCCCCGGTTGTTCACAGACCTAGCTTCAGTTTGATGAAGGGTCCCGATATCATCTATCCATGTTCTCCAGATATGCTGCTTGACTCGCTGAGTTACTCCAGCACTTTGTGTCCTTTTGTGTATTATCCATCATCTGCAGTTCTGCTGGAAATATGCATAGTTTCTTATTGGTAAAGTACACATAGATAAACAATTGGTATGCAATGTATATCACTGAAGTTTCTCACAGATCAATTGAATTTCGGACATGCATTGCAGTCACAAAGGAATTATGCAATTGGAACAAAATGCAATGTCATCTCTGGTGATGACAGCACTGATGTACCATTTTGACCCCTTAACTGATTTCCACACCGGTGCAGTTTGCAAATGCACAAGAACTGCTGAAAGAGCACTTTGGACAGGCACTGACTGGATGTTTATGTTTGAATACAGAAATAGTTTATAGGCCTTTTTTTAATGCCAAATGTATTTGTACAATCCAGTTAAAATACAGAGCCCTTTGAAATACATGTAAAGTGATATTGTAATGCAAGATGACATGAATATCAATTTGTTGTCTTTGGGCAAAAAATATTTATGATAGGATGGAAAGTCCGGGGCTAAATTCATGAGGTTAATCCCCGGGATGGCGGGACTGTCATATGAGGAAAGATTGGAAAGGCTGGGCTTGTATTCACTGGAATTTAGAAGGATGAGAGGCCACAGAAGGCAGCAGAGGCCAATTAACTGGATGAATTTAAAAGAGAGTTAGATAGAGCTCTAGGGGTTAGCAGAATCAAGGGTTTTAGGGAGAAGGCAGGTAAGGGTTAAGGGCCTGTCCCACCAGCATGCAACTCTATGCGATTAGCGCGACCTAACGTGGTCGCTTGAGCCGTCCGGCGTCGCGGGGCCGGTCCCACTTCGATCGCCGGAGCCGTGCGGAATTGTGCGGAGTTCGTCCCGAGTTCGTCCCGACACGCGCGGGGCTCCGAAAAACCGACTATGTCCAAAAATCCCGCGCGGCAACGGTTTGTCGGCTCGCAGTCGCCTCGACATTTACACACCGCCCGGACATCGTGCCTCCGTGCACCTATTTGTAAGTGGCTCCATGACCCTCTATGTGTGTGGCTCCGTGGCCCTGTATGTGTGTGTGTCTCGGTGCCCCTCTCTGTGTGCCCCTCTAGGTCCTGGCGAACTTACCTTGGACTTGCTTCAAGTTCGCCTCGCTTTGCGCCGTGTTGCGCCACTCACCCAACCTCCGCGCGGCCCCTGCTGCCGGTTTAGTTGCGCTTGCCGCATGCAGGCGCATGCTGGTGGGAACGGCCCTGTACAGGGGATCACCCGACCTCCGCGCGGCCCCCGCTGCCGGTTTGATCGCGTTCATCGCATATAGTTGCATGCTGGTGGGACAGGCCCTTTACTGATTGTGGATGATCAGCCATGATCACAATCAATGACGGTGCAGGCTCGAAGGGCCAAATAGCCTCCTCCTGCACCTATTTGCTATGTTTCTATCTATGTTTCTAAGTGTATTGAGGTATGCCTGAACTGTGTGGTTGAAGTACTTAGAATGTCCTCAATATCTACTGTATATAGCAGTAACAATAGTTTTGGATGACATAACTGTGAACATATTGGTCACAGCACTTGAAAATTCAATAGCTCATGAAGCCCAAGTCATCACGTGTTACTGAATCGGTATTCTATTGGCAAGGCCTTTCGATTGTATGGTGTGTATGGTAGAGCACCTAAATAAAATAATGTAAGTTTGGGGCCATGACTGAACCTAGCATGGATAATGGGGTAAACATTTGGGCGATGATGGGTTCGGAATCAAAGTTGGGACAGAGTGAGAATGCAATCAACAAACAGTGGAAATGGTAGTGTGGGAAAATGACTTCACCAGTCAAAAGGTGATAAGTGCCCAGACGATGGGTAGGTGGGCAGATTGGTCCAGGTCACTGTTGCAAACTTTATGCAGGGTGGATGAGGATGAAATTAGGAAGTCTCAAGGTGAGCTACTATGTTTATAATTTAGTGGGAACCTACCTGAAGGAGGTTTCCAGAGACAGGCTGTGACTAGTTTAAGTAATCCTTCAAATTACACAACAGCATTTTATACTATGAAACTTTATTTCTGCAAGAGGGGCCTGAGTATATTCACAAAACAATCAGAAATATTAAAAATGGAATAACGAGTTTTTTTCCCCAAAAATCTCTCAAAACTTTAATATAATTACCGGTATTAAGCAAAGCAGAAATAATTTTGTAAAAGGAGCTTACTTTTCCTTTCCTTTCATTCCCACAATCCTACTGTTCCCAAAATCAACGGCATTGCAGATTCTGTGCCATGTCAATCCAGACGCTGGATCTGATAGCAGATTCACAAAATAAATGGCTGGGATTCCAGTAAGATCCTGTTTCATAGCAGTGAGCGCAAAATGAAGTGCAGCAGGAAAATGGTGAGCAGAACCAACCAGTAAACTTGGCACTTCCGAATCAGTGCAGATTCCACAATTCCATTTCCAGTCTCCAGATCTACGCAAGAGCTTGAGTCTGTGAAAAAGACTTTAGCAATCTACTCTTTGTCACCTCCAGTTGACCTGAGCAGCAAATTCTCATTAGCATGAGTTTCATAGGGAAGTCAAGGTAGCCTTAATTTTCAAGCAAATACCTTTAATTTGGTATCATGCTGTAATGTATAGAGGGATGGATAATTATGGAATTTAAAACCCTAAGGCAGCCGTGCATATGATAAACTACTGGCTAAAAGACTTCAACTTCATAATTATGAAGTGTAATTTCTGTTAATTAGTTGAATAGAAATGTGGTGTATTTTTGGGGAGAGATTAAAATATGTTAGTTTTTGGGGGATTCCTGAATGTCCTTGTACTTAAATCATTAAAAGTTGGTAAGCAGTTACAACACAAAATTAAGAAGATAAACAGTACCTTGGGGTAATTGCAAGATCTGATCATAAGTAAAGATGTCACTGTACACACAGAGTCCTGGAAAGATTGCCGTGGAATAGTGTAAATAGATCTGGCCCCTTCCATCTGAGGAAGGATATAATTGCAATAGCGCGAGTGCAGAGTGATTCCTGGGATGGGAGTATTCGCCCTCAAGGGATAGATTAAGCAGACTAGGTCTATGCTCTCAGATGAATGAAGAATGATCTCATTGACACTGACACAATTCTCACCGACTTTGCAGCGTAGACACAAGGAGTTATATTTCCGCTGGCTGCAATCACAGTCTCACAATTAGGGGTTGATCATAAAATGCGGAACTCAACTGATAAAAAACTGTCTTTACCCACAAGATAGTGAATTTTATACCAACCAATGACCAGTTTCTCATTATATTCAAAAAACAGAGGAGATTAATGTAATAAGAATCCAAAGGGCACCTTTTTCAACACAGAAGGGGGTATATCGAATAAGCTGCCAGAAAAGTTGGTGAGGCAGGTAAAATAACAACATTTGGACAGGAGCATGGATAGAAAAGAATTAGAGGGATATGGGTCGAATGTGGGCAAATGAAAGTAGCTTAGATGGACATCATGATTGGCATGGATACATTGGGTCAAATAACCTGTTTCTGTGTTATATGACATCTTTGGACATCAAGAGAATAAAGGGATATGGGGATAGTGTAGGAAAGTGGTGCTCAGAAAGAAAATCAGTCATGATCTTATTACAGGGAGGAGGAGGCACAAAGGATCAAGTGGCCCCCTCCTGCTTATGTTTCTCATATTATGATCGTGCTGATGACTTTTCAAAACAATTTTTCACCTTCTGATTTCCGAGTTTGGAGTCACCCATCAGGATAATGGCCTCTTGTTGTGAACCTGTAGTTGAACAGATTCCTCCAAATTAGCAAATACAAGCAATTGAGGATGTGAAGAAGTGAGAAAGAAGCAGCAACAGAAAAAGGTAGAAAATGAAAGGCCATTTTCTTGTTTCATCAGCATCTCTGTTGTTATGCAGAGCAGTGTAGATCTGGAGGGAGATGCCATCATGAAGAGCAGGATGAACAGGCTAGCTGGAGAAGCTAAGAATGTGTGGTTGGAGGTGGCAGCAGGAATTTAGCAGTACTTGAGAAAATGCAGAAGGTAGTTCAATGAGCCATGCAGATCAAACAGGTGAGAACAATTCACCACCATTCTTTCAAGAGATCCTGGGCTGTGCAAAGTAAAGCGAAAATTGTGATTTGTCATCCTTGTTCTATATTCAGCATGCTTACCTAATTTGGACAAATGCAAAGTGTTGCTTTTTGTAAGTTAGAGCAGGGCAGGACGAGGTTGGGCTACGTATTGAAGTCACTGAAAACCTCTGTGAGAATTTGGATGTGGTTAGTATGGTGTCCAGATGTGGACTGTCCCTGACTCCAAAAGCAATGGCTTCAGTTGTATGTAGCACTGTTCTCTTCCTTCCTTTCAGGGAATTAACTCCTGCATCATTTCTCATGAACTTCAAATATGCCATCCTGTGTCTTTTTCCTTAAGTATGTTTTCTCAGAAAGCTATTCCATATTCTCCCTGTCTAGCTGTAGCTCTTACACTATTCTCCTGCTCCTCGTCGGTCACTTTTGCCCACCCCCCCTTCCTGGAGTGGAAGTGCTAAATAGACATCATTAGCAAACTAATTAAAGTTTTGCTATCACCTACGAGGTTGAAGTCTGAAGTGTAATAAGATACTCAACACTCAACTCATATATGACACGCATAAAACTTGAACAGAATAGATTGTTTGATCAAGATACACGAAACTGCTAATGCTGGTTGGAGTAATTCTGCGGGTCAGGCAGCATCTCGGAGGACATAAAAAGGTAATGTCCTGACCCACAATGTTGCTTATCCATTTCCAGAGATGCTGCCTGGCCTGTTGAGTAATCCAGCACTTTGTGCTTGTTTGATCAGTTTGCTTGGCATTGGATTAATTATCCATTCACCGTAATATTGATGCAGTGCATAATATTTTCTAGGATGCACCGAAGAAAGATTCTATTTCAAATCTATTTCATTCCTTGATACATCGACTACTAATACAGAATGAGTAGCAATCTCTAAGTTCTCAACAAAATCACAAGCTCTCTTAATATGTAAGTATAAGTGATATGTAAGTTTACAGTTGACACAGAGAAAAATGGAAAGTTGCAAGGTTGAATACTTCAGCAACAAATCTATAAGTTTGTTGAACAATGAAAATTAAGATTCTGTATAACTAATTTCATTCCACAGGAGAAAGTTCCATTTTAAGGCCTAATACAATTATTAACTTCATCACAAACAATTTACAACAAATGTGGAAAAAAAGTTCTACTATGACTAAGGCAATTTCTAGTGATCTAGTTATTTGTAGATATTGTATTGATATTTAGGTACCACAATCTTGGGAAATATATCCTGACATTGAAGAAACTACAAGATAATACCAAAGATCATGGCACTAATTTAAAATGACTGATTGATTAATTCAATTTAAATTCACTTAAAGCACCGAGATTCAGTCCTATCCTTGTTTCTAAGATTAAAAAAAAGCTGATGGATGGATATAGATTTCAGACTAGAAGAAGATAGAAATCTTTGAAGCATTATGAGAATGTGTACCACTCCAATGAGAAGAATTTTGGTGCAGGTAAGTCTGCTCTTGATAAAGAGCTCTAGCCATCTGCAAGAATTGAACTGGAATCGCAACTGTCTAAAGAGTCATATTGTTAATCATTTTAAAATCTCAATTAATTGTATACATCATAAATATTATTTACTGCTTTGAATTAAATTATTGCATATTTAAAATGAAACTTATTAAGTTTATGGGTTTTGTAATTGCATTGATTGTAACCTGGAGATGAATACACCATGCAAGTCTCTGTTTCCATGTTGTGTTTGAAGTTGTTGCATGAGAAAAAAGGGCTAAACGATTGACAGCTTATTAGACCCACGTTAATAAAAGCTTTCTTAAAGTGACACATTTGCACTGCAGAATTTTCAGAAATTAATCAAGTTAAATCAACCAAACTTTAAAAAGATTGTCATTCAAAAGAAGAAAATAAGTTACCTCTAATTTTAAATAAGACAAACTAAGGTCTTTTAGAAAACATTTTGAAGTGGAAAACTAAACATGAAGAATCTCAGCGTTTTAGATAAGTTAATAACAGAGCCAAAGTGTGCATACTATTTCAGCTATTTGAACAAAGAATAGCCAACTGACATTTAACTATAATATAAATAATGAGGCTTTTCAAAAGTATCAATCAGGATCTGACATTAGCAAAAATTCAGGATCAGCTTTCCTGATTCAACTGATGTCCTGCGGGCAATTTAAATGGATTCAAAGCCTTTAATTCTTCAATTAGATTTGAAGTAAGTGCAACCATATAGATAGAAAGGGAAAACCCAAGGACTGCGAGATTTATCATTGAATTTTATTAAACATTTCTAACTGAACTTAGCTAAGCCATTAAAGAAAATGTATGATGACTTCCAAACAGATTCATTCTCAACCTCAGATGTGTATATGTTTTTGGCATCCATGGAAAAAACATATTCTTGATATTGGCCTTGCAGACGATTATAATTATTAAATCTGAAGGTTTGATGGAAGTATTTTCAAAACAGCTGGATAACATCCTCTTCCTAAACAGATCTGTCTCAATTTAACAGGCTTTATCCATAATAGGCAGATGTTGCACATATGTAGTTTTTAACATTTATGTATTGCAGCTTTGGCCATCTCCGAGTTGCTAAAAATGTGCTGACGATAGGGATTGCTGTTTGCAGCATTTAACAAATTTAGATTAGGAGATAATATGCCGTGGTTCAAGTAATGACTGACAAAATAATTTGCCGATTCATTTAATAAGTATGAGAAGACAAGTGTACTCCCTCTCTTCATATTCATGGAAGAACCAATAGATCAAATGTTATTATCATAATATTTCATTTCATGCTGGCATTATTTTCCTTTTAATTAATAATTTACAGCATACAATTATCAAACATGCAATTTGTTAGTATAGCACCATTTTCAGATTTGAGCCATTGGATGTATCAATTTATTCATTTTTAGAGTAGATTGAACTTCAGTTTTATTTATTAAAACCATAAATCATATGAGCATAAATGGTAATATACTGCATTCATGCTGATGTAAGTAGTTGAAATCTTGTACATTATAAATGCTTGCAGAAAGTTGTTAATAAATAGTTACTCATGGTGTAAAACTATGAAGGGAATAGCATCTCCAGCTAAGGTTACTTGAAAGACGATGAATTGTAAGTGCTCATTTAGTATCCTTGCAGCACACCTTAAGGTGAAATGTAGTCACTGTTTGTTCATTTATTAACTGGGCGTGGTCAGTATTAAAGTATGTGCTGACAATATTTTACCTGATACAATTTGAACACTTAACGTACCTGACCCTGTGCATAAACCCCAAAACATAAATCATGTATCTACATGTCATTAGTTACTTTGAATCTGTTTAAAGCTGTATTTGTACCAATATTAATCATATGCATCTGTTTTCTCAGCTTTGAGATTCATAGCAAATATTGTTTCATAGGGAAAGAAATCGAAATACTTGTATTTATAAACTGACTTATCATGTATGATTGATTGAAATTTGTTTCTCCTTTGGATGCTCAAATCCAACCTCACAAAACAACAGAGATCAATTTCGATACAAGACATTGGGACATCTTCCCTTAATCAATAAAATAAAAAATAATTAATTCAATACTGACCACTTGCTTTAATTCATGGATTCATCCATGTCCCCAGCTGCATAGAATAATTATATTCTGCAGAAAACTTGATTACTATTGTTAATTCTCATGATTGTCTTTCCTCATAACACTTATACCAATTCTTTCCTAAAATAAATTAATCAACATAATATTAACTGCTATTATTTTGTGTCTAATCGACAGGTCCATTGCGTGTGGAGGGGACAAAAATCGTGTAATCCCTAGTCTCATTAATGGTGAATTAAATGGCAACATATAATGCTCCATTTTCCAATGTATTGTTCCCTGTGGATGTCTTGCAATCATCCCTCAGCCAAGTTCATCTTCTCCCCAACATCCAACGCATGTGTCTGAAGGAGGGTCTCTGGTTCTGGTTGATTCTTGTGGATTACTGCGCAAACACCTCATCAGTGGTTATCTCACTCAGGTCTGAGTGAGTAGAGTAGTGATTAAATTTTGAAGTGGGCCTTTTTGACCAAGTTTAGGAGATCTAGTGTCGACCTGAAACATCACCCATTCCTTCTCTCCAGAGATGCTGCCTGTTCCGCTGAGTTACTCCAGTTTTTTGTGTCTATCTTTGGTTTAAACCAGCATCTGCAGTTCATTCTTAAACATATATGACAAGTTTTAGTTTTCACTCTTTCAACATACAACTTTTCTTTCACTTGATTTGTGGTTGCAAAATCCCATAGTGTTGTTCTGTGCCTGTAATAGGGGATGCAACTGCCAGGTGCGCAAAATTGGAAAAATGAACATTTATTCTTGTCGTCATGGATATACACGGACATGATCCAAGTCTTTGTAATCATCAATATATCATCCTGACTAAAAATAACTTTCTGAGATATTAACAATTTGGTGTATTTGATTTAATACAACTGCTTTATTAGCAGAATTTCAAGATAAAGCTCTCAAATAGCCATAATGCCCCCATATATGAAGGTAGACAAAAGTGCTGGAGAAACTCAGCGGGTGCAGCAGCATCTATGGAGCGAAGGAAGTAGGCAACGTTTTGGGCCGAAACTCTTCTTCAGACTGATGGAGGGTGGGGGGGGGGGGGGGGGGGGGGGATGGGGTGAGAGAAGAAAGGAAAAAGGAGGAGGAGGAGCCCGAGGGCTGAGGGAGAGCTAGGAAGAGGAGGAGACGGGAGACATCAAGGACTAACGGAATTGGGAGAATTCAATGTTCAGGCCACCGGGATGCAGTTTAACTTCCATCCGGCACTCAAATACACTTGAACCAGTTCCGACACTTCCCTACCATTTCTTGACCTCACTGTCTCCATCGCAGGTGATAGACTTCTGACCGACATCCACTATAAACCCACTGACTCCCATTGCTATCTAGACTGCTCTTGTTCCCACCCTGCTTCCTGTAAGGACTCCATCCCCTACTCCCAATTCCTCCATCTACGCCGCATCTGCTCCCAGGATGAGGTGTTCCACACCAGGTCATCAGAAATGTCCTAATTCATCAGGGAATGGGGGTTCCCCTCCCCTAGTATAGATGAGGCTCGCACCAGGGTCTCTTCCCTACCCCGTAACACTGCTCTCTCTCCCCCTCCCCCCACTCGCAACAAGGGCAGAGTTCCCCTAGTCCTCACCTTTCACCCAACTAGCCATCACATACAACAAATCGTCCTCCATCAGTTTTGTCACCTCCAACGTGACCCCACCACTCGCCACATCTTCCCCCCCGTCTGCTTTCCGCAAAGACCGCTCCCTCCGTAACAACCTTGTCAATACTTCCCTTCCCTCCAACACCACCCCTTCCCCGGGCACTTTACCTTGCAACCGCAAGAGATGCTACACTTGTCGCTTTACCTCCCCCCTCGACTCCATTCAAGGAGCCATGCAGTCATTCCAGGTACGACAGAGGTTCACCTGCATCTTCTCCAACCTCATCTATTGCATCCGCTGCTCTAGGTGTCCGCTGATCTACATCGGTGAGACCAAGCGTAGGCTTGGTGATCGAATCGCCGAACACCTCCGCTCGGTCCGCATTAACCAACCTGACCTCCCGGTGGCTCAGCACTTCAACTCCCCCTCCCATTCCATATCCAACCTCTCTGTCCTGGGCCTCCTCTATGGCCAGAGTGAGCAACACCGGAAATTGGAGGAACAGCACCTCATATTCCCCTTGGGCAGTCTGCATCCCGGTGACCTGAACATTGAATTCTCCCAATTCCGTTAGCCCTTGCTGTCTCCTCCCCTTCCTATCTCTCCCTCAGCCCTCGGGCTTGTCCTCCTTTTTTCTTTCTTCTCCCCCCACACTCCACCAGTCTGAAGAAGGGTTTTGACCCGAAACGTTGCCTATTTCCTTCGCTTCATAGATGCTGCTGCACCCGCTGAGTTTCTCCAACTTTTGTCTACCTTCGATTTTCCAGCATCTGCAGTTCCTTCTTAAACCCCCATATATGATGCTAGTTTGGATATCAAGACATTGGCAAAGCCTTGGAGTGAAGACATTTACAAGGAAATTAATAGAGATGAATAGAAATTAAAACTTTGAAGGGGTAAGCAGAGCAAGCTGGGCAAGCAGAGGCTACAGATTTAAAACAGTTGGAAAATAAAGCCAAGGGGCATTGAGAAGATTTAATATTTTATGCAATGTACAGTTATAAAGTGGAATACACTACTTAAAAGATATTGGAAACATATTCAAAAGAAGCTCTTGAAAGGAAATGAAACACATAATTCAATAAGAGAAATGTGTGGCAATGGGGAAGGGTCAGTGGGGCTAATTAAATGGCTCGTTCCAAGAGATAGCATAGTCCAATTGGACCAAAGTGTCAATGAAATAAGGTTAACCACACCATTTTGGGAGATTCTCATCTCCTCATTATCCCTGGCAGGAGCATTATATTTGGTGCCTTTCCTGTTAAGGCCCTGACAAGGTAATGGCTTGCCATTATCTCCTGTGCTGCAAGATTCAATGATTCTAAGGCAATGATTTGATAAGCAGTAAACAAGTCACTGTAGATGTATTGCAGTGATTCAAGACATTGGTCGACTAGTTCCTTTACAAAAGCATTTTGAGGTGTGGGCATTAAATGCCAGACTAGTTAGTAATGCCCACATTTCTTACATTAATTAAAGAAACATGACTGCAGTCACAGATGCATGCCTATTAATATAGATGTGGCTTCTGTACCAGCTTGCATCGATTGAAAGAGACTTGTTGAATAATATTTTCACCTGCCTGTGGCTGTGGAGCCAATTAAATATGCAAATAGATTGAACCAGTGATCTTCAACAGTCAATGAAAAAATTCAAAGAAACTTTCTTTTATCTCTTATGGTCCTTCTAGGACTACAAATCCCCAGCTCATTTTCAAGATGTTCAACCCCTCTCTCTATCCCCAGCTGATAACCCCTACATCTAGAACTGATCTGTCAGCCTGATCCAAGGGAGAAAGACCATTTTCTGCTTTCCTCCATCTGCATATGTATTTCAACATATCCAAAGCTCCATGAAAAAAATCCTGTAAAGCAAGTATTGTAAAAGCAGTTTCCCTTGGTCTCCTTTTTCTCCATATTTAACCTACCACCTGGAAACTATCATTTCTGGGCAGGAGGAGGGTTGTGAAGCAAACCTTGACTTTCCACCAGAATGTAAAATGGTGGAATTAATTCATTAGCCTATTTGACATCTCTCTTGATATTTAATCACATTATGCTTAAGGAAAATAAACACACAATGTGATGTAACACACATTATAGGATCAATAATAATTATTTAATCCAAATTATACCATGTTAATTTCCAATCCAGAAACACCACAACCTTTTCCAGCAAAATAACATAAGAAGGCTCTAATGTTAATATCAATTGATTCTTAGCACCGTTTGAAGTTAGTGTTAAAAAAACTCTGAAAAACATATTGCACTCTTCTAATTTGTACGTGATATTAATAGAGTGGCACAGTGGTGCAGTGGTAGATTTTCTGCCTTACAATGCCAGAGACCTGGGTTTGATCCTCACAATTGGTGCTGACTGTACAGAGTTTGTACGTTCTCCCTATGATTGCATGGGTTTTCTCCGGATGCTCCGGTTTCGTCCAACACTCCAAAGATGTACAGGTTTGTGGGTTAATTGGCTTTGGTAAAACTGTAAATTATCCCTAGTGTGTAGGATAGTTCCAGTATACAGGGTGATCACTGGCTGGCGCAGACCCCAGTGGGCTAAATGAGCTTTTTCCACCCTGTATCTCTAAAGTCTAAGGTCAAAGGTAAGATCGTGCCTTATAAACTGTACCAATTTAGAACTTGATTGAAGTTTGACTTGCAGGGCAAATGGTGCATAAATACTGAATAATTTTGTAAATTGGCACCTTACTTAGATCTGCCACCTGCAACTGCACTCTAATATTCATTTATTTTTACTTATAGTATATGCTTATCAATAATCAAAAGCTTCTGAGACACGGAAATGGAAATTAACACAACCTAAACAGGCATTATCAGTATGCCTGTTTTGTTTTTCAAATTGGGACGAAGGTGGTGTAAAAAATACTGATGCTGAAAATAGCCTTATTAATTCCTTAATACCCTTCACAACATATGCTTTACTGATCGCTACACATGCCATGAATTCCTGACCCAACATGACTTGATATGGAATTGTGCAATCTTCAGCATGAAGAATGATGTAAATAATTAGTTTACTTCCCCTGCCACTTCCTGATCCTCTGTAACACTTTACCTAATTTATACTCTAAGTGTTCTTTAAGGTTCTGTGTTCTTCTTGCATGACTAAACATTTATTTCAATCTGGCTTTCAGTTATCCGAATTATACCTTTCAATTAACCTTCCTTCTCTTTATACTCATTTTGATAATCTCTCTTGTTTTTCTAGCACATCTAAACTGAACAGGATTATATATTGAACATTACAACCATCTATAAGCTGATAATGTATTTTGGGAGAACCATGATTTGCTTGAGTACTGCCATTTCATTTGTATATTAATCCAGGCAAATCCCTTTGTAACATTTTTCTAATCCTCCACGTAGCACATAAATTGCACTGTTGAAATACATCAAGGTACATTTTAAACACAATAATTAATCTTCAGTTAAATCTCATATTCCTCAAATTGTTTTACATTTTATAGAAGACTCTCAAGTTTTGACAAATTTCTGGCAAATATGGGGAGAGTATAAAAATATATTCATTTTTATTTCAAAAATATCCTTCAGCAGTTTGACATGTCTGGAATTGTACCTAGAATGTGAGATTGACACTGTACCACCACAGATGTATTAAACTAAATTCAACAGAGACTTCCTACCTTAGGGCTTGCATCTTTGGCAGTGAACGTGGATCCAGGGAAATAGTGCAGACCACTACACTGAAAGTCACCACAGGTGGTCTTGTTTTGTAAACCAGCATCTGTAATTTCTTATTTCTACAAGTCACTACAGGGATCTGTGTAACAATTGACAGTGTGGTACAGTCAAAATGTAGAAACAAATAACTGCAGATGCTGGTTTACAATAAATGACAGAGTGCTGGAGTAGCTCAGTAGGTCAGGCAGCATCCGTGAAGAACATGGAGAGGTGATGTATCAGATCGGGAACCTTCTTCCGACTCTAACAAATCTCAAAATTTTGTAACATTGATATTTAAAGGATTAAGATTTTTATAGAGTGAGTTGATTTAATTTGGGGGTAAGCCATGTTAGTTGAGATCGGCCCCATGGTTTGCTCATCCTGCAACATGTGGGAGATCAGGGATATGGTCGGTATCCCTGGTGACTACGTTTGCAGGATGTCCAACTGCAGCTCCTGGCAGACCGCATTAAACAATTGGAGCTGTGGTTGGATTCATACTGGAGCATCCACGATGCTAAGAAAGTCGTGGATAGCACGTACAGTGAGTCGGCCACACCGCAGGTAAACGTTAAGTGGACATAAAGGGAACAGGTGGACACTAGCCAGTGCAGCAGTAGGCAGGTAGTGCAGGAGTCCCCTGGGGTCATCTCCCTCCTAAACAGATATACCATTTTGGATACTGTTGGGGGAGATGGCTCATTAGGGAAAGGCAGCAGCAGCCAAGTTCATGGCACAGTGGGTGGCTCTGAGGCACAGGAGGGGAGGAAAAAGAGTGGAAGGGCTATAGTAATAGGGGATTCAATTGTAAGGGGAATAGATAGTCATTTCAACGGCTGCAAACGAGACTCCAGGATGGTATGTTACCTCCCTGGTGCAAGGGTCAGGGATGTCACTGAGTGGCTGCAGAACATTCTGGAGGGGGAGGGTGAACAGCCAGTTGTTGTGGTGCACATTGGCACCAATGATATAGGTAAAAAATGGGATGAGGTCCTACAAGGTGATTTTAGGGAGCTAGGAGATAAACTTAAAAGTAGGACCTCAAAGGTAATAATCTCTGGATTACTACCAGTGCCAAGTGGTAGTCAGAGTAGAAATAGGAGGATATTGCAGATGAATACATGGTTTGAAAAATGGTGCAAGGGGGAGGGATTCAAATTTCTTGGGCATAGGAACCAGTTCTTGGGGAGGTGGGACCAGTACAAACAGGACCGCCTGCACCTAGGCTGGAGTGGAACCAATGTCCTTGCGAAAGTGTTTGCTAGTGCTGTCAGGGAGGGTTTCAACTAATGTGGCAGGGGGACGGGAGCATGAGCAGAGAGGCAGAGGGGTGTAAAACGAGGGTAGAAGCAATAGGTAGCAAGGTGAAAAGTAAAAGTGGCAGGCAGACAAATCCAGGGCAAAAATCAAAAAGGACCACTTTTCAACATAATTGTATAAGGGGTAAGAGTGTTGTAAAAACAAGCCTGAAGCTTTTGTGTCTCAATGCAAGGAGCATTCATAATAAGGTGGACGAGTTGAATGTGCAGATAGTTATTAAATGACTATGATATAGTTGGGATCATGGAAACATGGCTCCAGGATGACTAAGTCTGGGCACTGATCATCCAGGGGTATTCAATATTCAGGAGGGATAGACAGAAAGGAAAAGGAGGTGGGATAGCGTTGCTGGTTAGAGAGGAGATTAAAGCAATAGAAAGGAAGGGCATTAGCTTGGAGGATGTGGAATCTATATGGGTAGAGCTGCGAAACACTAAGGGGCAGAAAATGCTAGTGGGAGTTACGTACTGGCCACCTAACAGTAGTAGTGGAGTTGGGGATGGCATCAAACAGGAAATTAGAAATGCGTGCAAAAAAAGTAAAACAGTTAGAATGGGTGACTTCAATCTACATATAGATTGGGTGAATCAAATTGGCAGGGGTTCTGAGGAAGAGGACATCTTGGAATGTATGTGGGATAGTTTTCTAAACCAACATGTAGAGAAACCAACGAGAGAGCAGGCTATTCTGGACTGGGTATTGAGTAATGAGGAAGGGTTAGTTAGCAGTCTTGTTGTGCGTGGCCCCTTGGGCAAGAATGATCATTATATGGTTGAGTTCTTCATTAGGATGGAGAGTGACATTGTTAATTCAGAAACAAGGGTTCTGAACTTAAAGAAAGGTAACTTTGAGGGTATGAGATGTGAATTGGCCAAGATAGACTGGCAATGATTCTTGTGTTAAAGAAGGAACTGCAGATGCTGGAGAATCGAGGGTTACACAAAAAGCTGGAGAAACTCAGCGGGTGCAGCAGCATCTAAGGAGCGAAGGAGATAGGCGACGTTTCGGGTCGAGACCCTTCTTCAGACTGGTCAGGGATCAGGGAAACGAGAGATATAAACAGTGATATGGAGAGATCAAGCAAGAACAATGAGTGAAAGATATGCAAAAAAGTATTGGTGATAAGGGAAGCAAGCCATTGTAAGCTGTTTCTGGTGTGAAAATGAGAAGCTAGTGCGACTTGGGGGGGGGGGGGAGATGGAGAAGGAATGTCAGGGCCCGAGGGCTGAGGGAGAGGTGGGGGGGGGGGGGGGGAAGGGAGCAGTCTGGGTTAACAGAATTGAGAAAATTCAATGTTTAAGCCCAGAGGATGCAAACTCCCCAAGCGGAATATGAGATGTTGTTCCTCAAACTTGCGGTGTTGTTCACTCTGGCCATGGAGGAGGCCCAGGACCGAGAGGTCGGATACGGAGTGGGAGGGGGAGTTGAAGTGCTGAGCCACCGGGAGGTCGGGTTGGTTATTGCGGACCGAGCGGAGGTGTTCGGCGAAACGATCGCCTAGCCTCCGCTTGGTCTCACCGATGTAGATTAGCTGGCATCTGGAGCAACGGATGCAGTAGACGAGGTTGGAGGAGGTGCAGGTGAACCTCTGTCGGACTTGGAATGACTGCTTGGGTCCCTGAAAGGAGTGGATGGGGGAGGTGAAGGGACAAGTGTAGCATCTCTTGCGGTTGCAAGGGAAAGTGCCCGGGGAAGGAGTGGAGCGGGAGGGAAGGGAAGAATTGACGAGGGAGTTGCGGAGGGAGCGGTCTTTGCGGAAGGCAGACAGGGGGGGAGATGGGAAGATGTGGCGAGTGGAGGGGTCACGTTGGAGGTGGCGAAACTGGCGGAGGACTATCTGTTGTATGCGCTGGCTGGTGGGGTGAAAGGTGAGGACCAGGGGGACTCGGCCCTTGTTGTGAGTGGGGGAATGGGGAGAGAGGGCAGTGTTGCGGGGTATGGAGGAGACCCTGGTGCGCGCCTCATCGATAGTGGGGGAGGGGAAACCCCGTTCTCTGAAGAACGAGGACATTTGCGATGACCTGGTGTGGAACACGTCATCCTGGGAGCAGATGCGGCGTAGTCGGAGGAATTGGGAATAGGGGATGGAGTCCTTACAGGAAGCAGGGTGGGAGGAAGAGTAGTCCAGGTAGCTGTGGGAGTCAGTTGGTTTGTAGTGGATGTCAGTCAGGAGTGTGTCACCTGCAATAGAGATGGTGAGGTCAAGGAATGGTAGGGAAATGTCGGAAATGGTCCAAGTATATTTGAGTGCCGGATGGAAGTTGGTGGTGAAATGGATAAAGTCAGTCAGTTCTGCGTGGGTGCAGGAGGTGACACCAAAGCAGTCGTCAATGTAACGGAGGTAAAGGTCCGGGGTGGGGCCCTGGTACGCCGAGAACAAAGATTGTTCGACGTACCCGACAAAGAGGCAGGCGTAGCTAGGGCCCATGCGTGTGCCCATAGCTACGCCTTGTGTTTGGAGGAAATGGGAGGAGTCAAAAGAGAAGTTGTTTAGGGTAAGGACCAACTCCGCTAGGAGGAGGAGGGTGTCAGTGGATGGGTATGGGTTGCTCCTCTGGTCGAGGAAGTACCGGAGGGCTTTGAGACCATCCTGGTGGGGGATGCAGGTGTATAGTGACTGGACGTCCATGGTGAAGATGAGAGGATGGGGGCCTGGACAACGGAATGTGCGGAGCCGACGGAGAGTGTCTGAGGTGTCTTGAACATAGGTGGGGAGGGATTTAACAAAGGGGGATAGGATGGAGTCAAGGTATGTGGAAATGTGTTCGGTGGGGCACGAACAGGCAGAGACAATGGGTCTGCCGGGGCAGTCGGGTTTGTGGATTTTGGGGAGAAGGTAAAATCGGGCTGTGCGGGGCTGTGAAACGATGAGGTTGGAGGCTCGGGGGGGTAGGGAGCCGGAGTTAATGAAGTCAGTTATGGTGCTCGAGATGGTGGCCTGGTGCTCGTCAGTGGGGTCATGGTCCAGGGGTAAGTAGGAGGAGGTGTCCGAGAGTTGGCGCGTGGCCTGTGCTTTGTAGAGATCGACGCGCCAGACTACCACGGCACCTCCCTTGTCGGCGGGTTTGATAACCCAGTCTGGGTTGTTGCGGAGTGAGTCGATGGCAGTACGTTCGGAGGGGGAGAGATTGGAGTGAGACAGGGGAGTGGAGAAGTCGAGGCGGTTGATGTCCCGACGGCAGTTTTGTATAAATAGTTCTAAAGCTGGAGGGCCACGAGGGATCATCAGTGGGGGGCGACTGGGTTATCAAACCCGCCGACAAGGGAGGTGCCGTGGTAGTCTGGCGCGTGGGGGGCGAGGACTTGTTCCCGTGGAAAAACGCTGTGAGGCGGAGGCGACGGTAGAAAAGCTCCAAGTCGTGGTGGGCGCGGAACTCATTGAGGTGGGGACGGAGGGGGACAAAGGTAAGACCTCTGCTGAGGACCGACCTTTCGGTGTCGGAGAGGGGGAGGTCCGGGGGGATGGTGAACACACGGCAGGGATGGGGGTTGTGGCTGGAGGAAGGCAGGTGAGTGGACTGAGGACGGGGTGTTGTGTGGTGGGGGGGTGGAGGGTGGTCAGGGGGTGGGGGGGTATGTGGGCTGTGGTGTGGGTGGGAAAGAGCAGGGGTTACATGGTAGGAGGGGAATGGGGAAGACCCAGTGGAATAGCCACTGAGGTCACCGGGGCTGGGGAGACGGGCACTAGGACCCTTCCCCCCCCCCACCTCTCCCTCAGCCCTCGGGCCCTGACATTCCTTCTCCATCTCCCCCCCCCAAGTCGCACTAGCTTCTCATTTTCACACCAGAAACAGCTTACAATGGCTTGCTTCCCTTATCACCAATACTTTTTTGCATATCTTTCACTCATTGTTCTTGCTTTATCTCTCCATATCACTGTTTATATCTCTCGTTTCCCTGATCCCTGACCAGTCTGAAGAAGGGTCTCGACCCGAAACGTCGCCTATCTCCTTCGCTCCTTAGATGCTGCTGCACCCGCTGAGTTTCTCCAGCTTTTTGTGTAACCCTGGCAATGATTCTTAAAGGGTTGACGGTGGATATGCAATGGAAGACATTTGAAGCCTGCATGGATGAACTACAACAATTGTTCATCCCAGTTTGGCAAAAGAAAGGTAGTGCAGGGAAGGTAGTGCATCCATGGAGAACAAGGGATAGTATCAAAACAAAAGATGAAGCATACAAATTAGCCAGAAAAAAGCAGCCTACCAGAGGACTGGGAGAAATTCAGAGTCCAGCAGAAGAGGACAAAGGGTTGATTAGGAAGGGGAAAATAGATTATCAAAGAAAACTGGCAGGAAGCATAAAAACTGACTGCAAAAGTTTTTATAGATATGTGAAGAGAAAAAGATTACTTGAAACAATTGTAGGTCCCTTGCAGTCAGAAACAGGTGAATTGATCATGTGGAACAAGGACATGGCACACCAATTGAATAACTACTTTGGTTCTGTCTTCACTTAGGAAGACATAAATAATCAACCGGAAATAGCAGGGGACTGAGGGTCAAATGAGATGGAGGAACGGAGTGAAATCCAGGTTAGTCGGGAAGTGGTGTTAGGTAAATTGAATGGATTAAAGGCTGATAAATCCCCAGGGCCAAATAACTTGTTTAGGTATTTACAAATTAGAGACTATATTAAGTCAAACATGCAAGATTATAAAAATAGAGAACTAGGAGTATTGGATGAAGTGCTCAACAAGCACCCAAGTACAGAAAAACTAATAACATATATATACAATATTCTTTTGGATAGGGAAATTCCAACAACAGAATCATACCGACAAATATGGGAAAATGAAACGGGCTTATCTATATTAAAAGACACTTGGGAAGAAAGTCTACAACGTATACACCGTTGTTCATTGAATGCCAGACATACCTTGATACAATTCAAAGTATTACATAGATTACGTTATTCAAAAACAAAATTAAATAGAATTTTTCCTAACATCTCCTCTATTTGTGATAAATGTCAGAACTCAGAAGCTAATTTAACGCATTGTTTTGTAATGTATAAAACTTAATAGTTATTGGACTGAAATTTTTTAAATCATTTCCATAGTTCTTAAGATTAAATTGGATCCTGACCCAAAACTAATAATATTAGGAGTTTCAGATTCAAACCTAATATTATCAGTAAATCAAAGACATTTTCTTGATTATTGTTTGATAATTGGGAAAAAATTAATATTAAAATTCTGGAAGGGAACATTATCCCCCACAATTAAAATATGGACAGTGGAAATGTTGGAGACGCTGCATTTGGAGAGAATCGGGTTTGTCCTAATGGACAAATATGAACTTTTTGAGCTAATATGGTCTCCATTCACTGACTATAAGAAGGGGTAGCTGAGCTCAGCATCGTAACTCAATAAATACCCATTTGCAGGATTAGATGAAAAGATCTATTCTGAGATTTGTATACACGTCTCTAGAGATATTGTTATGTGAAATTGTTCCATTCACTGTTAAGATGTATACTTCTATTTTTTTAATATAATAATTGTTTGCTTGTATTATTTTTTATTTTTATTATTTTTATTTATTTATTTTTTTTAAACATTTAAAAAAAAATTTAAATAAATTTAATTTTTTTTTAATATAATCATAATCAATATTTTTTAATCACAATCTTCATTGATTATACACCTATTCTTTCACCTCTCTACTTTCTATTAAAAAAAATAGAAGCATATAAATCATTCCGTAATATTTGTATAACTTTTTCAAAACTCTTTAGATTCTGGAGTAGTTCCTGCGGATTGGAAGGTAGCTAATGTAACCCCACTTTTTAAAAAGGGAGGGAGAGTGAAAACAGGGAAATACAGACCTGTTAGTCTAACATCGTTAGTGAGGAAAATGCTAGAGTCAGTTATTGAAGATAGGATAGCAGTACATTAGGAAAGTGGTGAAATCATTGGACAAAGTCAGCATGGATTTATGAAAGGTAAATCATGTCTGACGAATCTTATAGAATTTTTCGAGGATGTAACTGATAGAGAGTGGATAAGGGAGAACCAGTGGATGTGTTATATCTGGACTTTCAGAAGGCTTTCGACAAGGTCCCACATAAGAGATTAGTATGCAAACTTAAAGCACATGGTATTGAGGGTTTAGTATTGATGTAGATAGAGAACTGGCTGGCAGACAGGAAGCAAAGTGTAGGAGTAAACGGGTCCTTTTCAGATTGGCAGGCAGTGACTAGTGGGGTACCGCAATGCTCAGTGCTGGAATCCCAGCTATTTACAATATATATTAATGATTTGGACGAGGGAATTGAATGCAACATCTCCAAGTTTGCGGATGACACAAAGCTGGGGGGCAGTGTTAGCTGTGAGGAGGATGCTAGGAGGCTGCAAGGTGACTTGGATAGGTTAATGAGTGGGCAAATGCGTGGCAGATGCAGTATAATGTGGATAAATGTGAGGTTATCCACTTTGGTGGCAAGAACAGGAAAGTAGACTATTATCTGAATGATGGCCGATTAAGAAAAGGGGAGATGCAATTAGACCTGGGTGTCATGGTACACCAGTTATTGAAAGTAGGCATGCAGGTGCAGCAGGCAGTGAAGAAAGCGAATGGTATGTTAGCATTCATAGCAAAAGGATTTGAGTATAGGAGCAGGGAGGTTCTACTGCAGTTGTACAGGGTCTTGGTGAGACCACACCTGGAGTATTGTGTACAGTTTTGGTCTCCTAATCTGTGGAAAGACATTTTTGCCATAGAGGGACTACAGAGAAGGTTCACCAGACTGATTCCTGGGATGTTGGGACTTTCATATGAAGAAAGACTGGATAGACTCGGCTTGTACTCACTAGAATTTAGAAGATTGAGGGGGGATCTTATAGAAGCATACAAAATTCTTAAGGGGTTGGACAGGCTAGATGCAGGAAGATTGTTCCCGATGTTGGGGAAGTCCAGAACAATGGGTCACAGTTTAAGGATAAGGGGGAAGTGTTTTAGAACCGAGATGGGAAAAAACATTTTTCACACAGAAAGTGGTGAATCTCTGGAACTCTCTACCACAGAAGGTAGTTGAGGCCAGTTCATTGGCTATATTTAAGAGGGAGTTAGATGTGGCCCTTGTGGCTAAAGGGATCAGGGGGTATGGGGAGAAGGCAGGTTCAGGATACTGCGTTGGATGATCATCCATGATCATATGGAATGACGGTGCAGACTCAAAGGGTCAAATGACCTACTCCTGCACCTATTATCTATGTTTCTATTTTTCAAAGTGGTATTGAGACTGGTCCTTGATTATGCTGAGAGTCACAGCTTGTTGCTCTGCTAAGTGCAAAATCTGCATTCATTTGATGATCAAGGTGTGAAAGACCCAGAATGCTATGACATAGCATAAGTTCCATTCTGTGCTTTTACTGAAGTGTATCTCTGGAGTGGTCAAGCCTTTGGACAAGCTCAAGACCCCAATGGAGGTCTACTCTGTACTTTAAATGGTTGCATGCCTGATTATCATATCATTCCAGCTATGCTCATACAGTTCAGTTTGGCATGAGGAACAATATTTGAAGCAAAGCACTTCCATTCCACCAAAGCTATCCATTGTTTTAACTTCATGGCCAGAATACGGAGGGCAAAACTCAACTCAAAAGATGTTGTGCTTGGTGCTTTTCTCCATAAGAAACTTTGAGATGTTGATACATACAGTATTTAAAGAGTTTGCATCTTTAGTTTTCCTTAGCTGATGGCAACCATTTTCCGATTTGCTTAAAAAAGTCAACTTTTCAAAAGGTTTTAATATATGCTTTAGTTGTGTACTGGGGATTTCAAATTGATGTGGGTGTAACCAATTGTCTTTTACATCATGGGGAAGCTTACAATGCCAATAATATGATTTGAGGGTGATTAATATGGTTCAGAATGATTGGAAAAATAACTTAATTATTTGAATGCAATCGCTATGCCAGAAGGAATACATTCTGTCAGATTTTCTTGTGCAGTGCCACCAAAGAGTACCAGGATTCATGATTGACAAAGATTCAAGATTCAAGATATATATATATATATATATATATATACTCACACATAAATAAAGTGCATTGGGCTATTAATGATCAGAGTTTTGTTTGGGTTGAGTTTAATAGCCTGATGGCTGTGGGGAAGTAGCTATTCCTGAACCTGGATGTTACAGATTTCAGGCTCCTGTACCTTCTACCTGAAGGCAGCAGGGAGATGAGTGTGTGGCCAGGATGGTGTGGGCCTTTGATGATGCTGGCAGCCTTGTTGAGGCAGCGACTGTGATAGATCCCCTCGATGGTAGAGAGGTCAGAGCCGATGATGGACTGGGCAGTGATTACCACTTTTTGCAGTCTTTTCCGCTCCTGGGCGCTCAAGTTGCTGAACCAAGCCATGATGTAACCGGTCAGCATGCTCTCTACTGTGCACCTGTAGAAGTTCGAGAGAGTCCTCATTGTCATACAGACTATCCGTAATCTTCTCAGGAAGTAGAGGCGCTGATGTGCTTTCTTTATAATTGCATCCCTGTTCTTGGACCAGGAGAGATCATAAGAGATATGCATACCCAGGAATTTGAAGCTCTTGACCCTCTCCACCATCGACCTGTTGGTATAAATGGGACTATGGGTCCTCATCCTACCCCTTCCAAAGTCCACAATCAGTCCCTTGGTTTTGCTGGTGGTGAGGCCAGGTTATTGTGCTGGCACCATATGGACAGTTGCTGGATCTCTCTTCTATACTCTGACTCATCCCCATCAGTGATACATCCCACAACAGTGGTGTCATCAGTGAACTTGATGATGGAGTTCACACTATGACCGGCTACGCAGTCATGAGTATAGAGTGAGTACAGCAGGGGGCTGAGCACGCAGCCTTGAGGTGCTCCCGTGCTGATTGTTATCGAGTCTTAAACATTACCACCAATACAAACAGATTGTTGTTTGTGAATGAGGAAGTTGAGGATCCAATTGCAGAGGGATACGCAGAGACCCAGTTCTGAGAGTTCGGTAACCAGCTTGGAGGGGATGATTGTGTTAAATGCTGAGCTGTAGTCAATGAATAACAGCCTGACATATGAGTTTTTGTTGTCCAAGTGGTCCAGAGCGGAGTGGAGAGGCAGCGAGATTGCATCCACCGTTGATCTGTAGTGGCGGTAAGCGAACTGGAGTGGGTCCAGGTTTATGTTGAGGTAGGAGTTGATTTACGCCATGATCAACCTCTCAAAGCACTTCATCACCACTGATGTTAGTGCTACTGGTCGATAGTCATTGAGGCATGTCACCTTGCTCTTCTTGGGCACTGGTACAATTGATGCCCTCTTAAAGCAGGTGGGAACCTCAGACCTCAGAAGTAAGAGGTTGAAAATGTTCGTTAAAAACTACAGCCAGTTGGTCCACACAGGTTTTTAGAACACGACCGGGTATACAATCAGGTCCTGGCGCTTTCCGAGGGTTCACCCCTCTGAAGGATTTTCTGGCGTCGACATCAGTGACCGTGACCGAAATACCATCACAGCAAATGGGGGCTTGAGAAGGCACATCAGTGTTCTTCCTATCAAAGCGTGCATAAAACACATTGAGCTCGTCAGGGAGTGATGTTTCGCCAACATTCGAGCTACCTCCTGATTTTACCTTGTAGGAGGTGATTGCATTCAGGCCTCACCACAGCTGCTGAACATCCATCTCATCCTCCAGGTTGGAGCACAAGTTCCTTTTGGCCTTTATAATGGCCTTACTGAGGTCGTATCTTGTCCACTTGTATTCCTCGGTATCTTCAGACAGTGTCTGGACTTCAGAAGAGTGCAGATCTCATATTTCATCCAAGGCTTCTGATTGGGAAACACTTGGAAGGTTTTTGTTCGGATGCTGTCCTCCACACATTTCTTTATGAAGTCTGTAACGACTGTGGCGTATTCGTTCAGGTCCCCCCCCCCCCCCCCCCCTCCCACCCCCACGACCAGCTCTAAGGAAGACATTGTAAAGAGAAGACAAGCATGTTCATTTCCATCATCTGGAATGATGTAGGGCATCAACTATGATTTATTTAGTAACCAAATAGTTTTAAATAAGATCTAATAATCCATGCACAAGTAGGATATTTAAAGTCTGCATTAAGCTCTGTATTAACAACATGGTAGCTGAGGTTTTAGCTTTCAATAATGTCTTTACTCTCTCCTCTTGATCCCTTGTAGCTGAAAAAATAACATGGATTATAATTTTGTTGTGGTTTTTGTAGCTTGCACAATCTTCTGCATTATACTGCAATTGCAGGTGTGTATAATGAAATCTTCAGTCTTGCCAGTCACATGTGGGTAGAACACAGATATATTGAATCGTGAAATTTTCATGGTGCAAAAGAAAAGATTTAGTGCACCAACTCCATGCTGGCTCTGAGTGGAGCAATCTACTCAGTTCCAGTCCCACTTTCTTTCCCCTCACGTTATTTTAATTTAATTTCCAATCTGTTCCCTTTTGGAGGCAATTGTTTGACTCTGTTTCTTCATCTTACATGTAGTGAGTTCTAGATTATAATCATTCTGAACAAAGAAGTGCTTTCTCATGTTGCCCCTCCACCTTTTGGTCGTAACTTTGGTTTGTGTTCCTTTTAGGCACAATAATGTCATTGCTTCCCACTCAACCCTCAACCCTGGAAGCAGTTTGCGAAACTGCTTAGGCAGCTCAATTGAACCTTTGAATTCGTTTTTTCCTTCTAATTAATCACAGGCTGAAACTTGCACAGGCAGGGTTGAAGGAGAAAGAAGTCAGAATGCACGTGATCACTTAATTGCACAATCACAACCACCATCTCAGATACTGGTATTGACACTGTGCTCAAGCTGGCTCTCTTATATGAGTGTAGACCATGTATGATGCTTGATGTGTTACAATGTGCATATCACATGTCACTGTTACCTGTACAAGCAGGTGTGCTCTACTCACATGTCAGAGAGCTAGCACGAGTACTAGTTCAGTGGAGAATTAAGTCAGACATGTGTTTTGCTGTAGTGGACCGAGAAAGAGACTGGTGGACATCTAGAGCAAAAAGCTTGATGCTTTGGGAAGTCTGATGAGAAGCATGAAGGAATTCAACAGAACATTGGCATGGGGTTTTACACAGTTAGTGAAACACATCCTTTCTAGTGTGGAAAAAGTGTTGGATTCCTTTTGCAGCCATGAAACAGCATCTTGTGTACTGTCATAGCCTCTGGAACATAAACAGCAGGCATCCAATGTCTGTGTTACTGTGGGAGTTACAACTTCTGCCTTGCATGATCTGTCTATTACCATTAGGACAATGGACCAGAGCATTTGTTGGATTTTCAGGGTACTCCAAGATGACAAGACAATGGTCCAAGTGAATGGCAGTATCTTCAGGGACCATAAATCTGCTGTCATTTCTCAGAATGGTCGCATTCAGCCTCCATCCCATGCATCGGTGTCCCTTTTATTGCCTCCTGTTGTGGACTATCATTGCTAAAATGCTGATATTGCACAGATGTTAGCCACGCTTTCTAGGCAAAGAGTAAAAAGACAAAACTGCTGGAGGAACTAAGCAGGTCAGGTAGTGTCTTCAAAAGTTCATAAATTCCAGGAGTAGGTTTAGGCCATCCAGCCCATCAAGTCTACTCCGCCTTCCAATCATGGCTGATCTATCTTTACCTCTCAACTCCATTCTCCTGCCTTTTCCCCATAACCCCTGACACCTTTACTAATCATAATCTGTGGAAGGTAAAGCGCAGTCAATGTTTTGGGTTGAGACCCTTCTTTAAACCTTTCTTGATCATCTTTCAGGTGATGCCCAGCCCGCTGAGTTTTTCAAGCAGTTTGTTTTTTTAACATCAGTCTGAAGAAGTTTTAGATCAATCTGAAGAAGGGTCACGACCCGAAACATCACCCATTCTTTCTTTCCAGAGATGCTGCCTGTCCCGCTGAGTTACTCCAGCATTTTGTGTCAACCATTGTTTTTTTTAATGCAAGATTTCAGCATCTGCAGTCTCTTGTGTTGCCCTTCTTGGCTAAGGCTTGCTCAATGATCCACCATCAACTATCTCACCCAATGGAAGTCATCCAGTTATGCTGCAGCAATTAGGGTATTGCACTTAGAAGCATTGACAGGCAAATACAAGGAGAACTAAGATCCTAAAGCAATTTACCTTCATATGCAATATTATGTTATCTTGTTGTATTCTATTTGGCTATGGCTTTTGATTTTACATTGTGCTCAAGTAGATGGTATGATATTCGATTACCAAGAGAGGTACGGGTTTGGTGTGGAGTATAAGATGTGTGGTTATTAGAATCACACTTGGATTCTTCAGCCATATAGGGTGATACTGAGTACCTTTCACAATGGTGAAGGTGTTCAGCAAGGAATAGATTGTTAAGGGCCTGTCCCACTGTGGGGACATAATTTGCGAGTTTAGAAGAGTTTGCGCTCGACTCAAACTCGCAGCATGGTCGACACGTGTTCCTAGGAGGTCTATGTAACTCTCCTTCATGCTCAAGAGAAGTTCCTACATACTCGAGGCCTCAGTTTGTCGAGGAGTATTTTTTAGCATGTTGATAATTGTCCGCGAGTAAAAATTTGTCGGCATGGAAAATATAGATTTTTTTTCCGTAGGTAATCGAAGGCAATAGAAGGTAATCGAAGATAGTCGAAGGTAGTCAAAGGTAGTCATAGATAGTGTTAGTATAGTCGAAGGTAGTCGAAGGTGGTCATCTTCACTCTCCACTATTCGGTGTCCAATTTCCCCGAAGCTAGATCGAAGGAGGTCTTTTACATATTCATAGGAGGTTCTCTACATAGTTGAATTAGGTCATAGGAGGTGTTCTACTTCAGCAATACAACACGACCATGACACTTTTTAAAACTCTCCTAAATTCTTCTAAACTCGCAAATTAGGTCGCCGCAGTGGGACAGGCCCTTTCTACATTTTTGAGATTGGATTTGTTGAGAATTACAATACCCTTTCAGAGAAGTCTAGGCAGCAGGGATTTGTAGTTCTATGAGCAACAGTGCATGCAGTCTGCATATGGATGGCGTGCAAACTAGATTCATGAAGTATGTCATAATGTTTGTCATCCATAGCTCCTCTTAGGTTTGCAGTGGGGATTCTCTGGCACAATGGATTGCCAGAAAGTGAAAGGATACTGGATTTTGATCAAATATCTCACTCCAGCCATTGGAATCTCCTATATTTAATGTCTAGGACAGGGCAGAGTTCACATCCACAAAGCAATATATGTGCAGTCAAAGGCACCATACACATGAAGAGGTCATCAGAATACAAGGAGGTCTTCAGAATATTCTGTCATTGTGGCATAATATACGATCACCAAAAGGGAGAGTGGCTTATTTGCAAGGCTGAATAGGTAACCTATGTACCTATTGTTTTATCAAGCTCTTTCCACAATTTGCATGTTTCAATGGGTGTCATCAATACAGAGCAGGCATACCACGTGATCCTGTTGACCAACATTACACGTAGAGATACGCGGAGTACAGTACCCATATGGATGCATTAGAAAAGAGAGTTGACTCTCTTTGAAATGGAAAGCATCGATAAAGACTGGAACTTGCAAAGGTTGAGTGGAAGAGGCTGTTAGAAGGTAAATGGATATCTGGCAGGTGAGAGGAAAGTGAGATAGAGAGCTCAAGGCTCCTTGTGTTTGATCTCTCAAAATGCAACACCTCACAGTTGTCCAGTTGAAACTCCATCTGTCATTCATCTCCTCAAATTTTCAACTGATTTATATCCTCCTGGATCACTTGACAACGTTCTCTACTATCCAATAGTCATGCAATTGTCTTGTCGCTTGTAAACTTACTAATATAATCACCTGACTTTCACCTGCAGATCATATCTTAAACAATAGATTATTATTGAGCTTTCTTTCACCATCTTTTCAATCTGTGAATTCAAATTACTGCTTGTTCTTTTGCCTTTGAGAATTTTGTAATTGGAAATAATCCTCTACCTTATTTGTCAATTCCATGCCTACTTTTGAATCTATCAAATCCACTCCTTATCTCTTCTGACCCAAAGAGAACAATTCTCCTTTCCCTCATCCAATTCTCTCATTCTAAGTACAATTCTATTAAAGCCACTTCTGTCTTCTCCCTGTCTTGGCATCTATCTGTATTGGTCTTATATTATGCCAAATACTTCTGCTTGTTTGTTTGAAACATTAGCTATTAATACTAGGTAGTTCACATTGATCAATAGTTTCCTCATCTCTTTATCCCACTGAAAATTTAAAACTCAGTATGCGACTTTCAGTTTCCAAATTGAACCTAATAGACCACACTTATATGATCTTCTGAAATTAAGCAATAACCTAAGTAAATGACATTTGGTAGAATGTAATTATAATTCTAACCTAAGTAAATGACATTTGGTAGAATGTAATTATAATTCTAAAAACTACATACATTGTTTTGCAAATATTCAAACAGTTAAAGATTGCAGCTTTATTTAAAAATGAGTCAGAAATGTTTTGGCTTGAAGCATGGACCTCTATAACTGTAATAAACTATTTTACTGATTTTGCAATTCATATTGCAATATCAAAAAACAAATCTGTTTAATTTTGAATTTAGGAAGAAAGTTAAGGAAGATAGATTACTGCAAAACGGAAAAAATATTTATTGGACTACAAGAAAAAAGGCACACCAGGGGGTCATGTACACAAATCCCTAAAGGTGTGAAGACATGCTGATAAACATGCATTATAATTGGGTTTATACAAATAAATATTCAGTTTAAAAATAACCTATTTCTAAACTCTTGTTCATTTTTCAATACTGTGTTATTACTAAAATAATATCTAGAATGCATTCATCCTTAAGAAAGGGATAGGGAAATGGAAATGTCCTTTTCAATGAAGAGAAATAAAGGCAAGATTTCATTGAGGCATTCAAATTTCGATTGACTTTTGGTTGAGGAGAAATTGTTTGACTGGTGAGATAATAACCAGAAGATACAGATTTGAGGTAAATTGAACAAATGGAGAATTTTCTTTTAATCTTGTGTTATGTTATGATCTGGAATGCTGTGCTGGAAAGCATAATGGAAACAGATGCAATAGTAACTTTCAAGAAGGAAGAGGATAATTGAAAAAGAATATGATAGTTCTAGAAACTGGGATAGTTCTAGAAACGTCAAACTAGTTTGATAGTTCTGGCAAAGAGTTCAAAGAGCCGGATTGGAGGAAATGTCCATTGCTTGATTGTAACCTGTGCTGTTGCATTCACATCAATAGTAAGGTAAAAGGTTTCGTGTTGGTCAATGATAAATAAACATTAGAATTTTTTCATTACATAGAATAAGGCCATTCCCTCCATATTTTCCTGTAATCCATTCTCTCTCACGAGCTACATTTTAGCTTTTAGTTTAGTTTAGGGATACATTGCAAAAACTGGCCCTTCGGCCCACTAGGTCCGCGCCGACCAGCGACTCCCATACACTAGCACTATCCTACACACAAGGGACAATTTACAATTTTTACCGTAGCCAATTAACCTAAAAACCTGTATGCCTTTGTAGTCTATGAGGAAACGGGAGCACCTAGGGAAAATCCACATAGTCACAGGGAGAACATTCAAACTTCAAACAGCCAGCATCCGTAGTCAGGGTCGAACCCGGGTCTCTGACGCTGTAAGGCAGCAACTCCATCGCTGTGCTACATCCTGTTGCAATATTTAAGTATATACCTTTAAATGTACATATATTTTATTGGTGTCAAATACGTTTATCCATATGTTTAGATGTATTCCCTCCAATTGATCTTTGGGATAAAAGTAATGAAAATTATAAACATTCCACATAAGTACTGTATTGAAAGTATACATTTGTGAGAAAATTCATTGTTTGATGCAGCATCTGAAGATACGGTACTAGAAAAATAGAAATAAAATTCATCTTCTTTTCCAGTTTTGCAGAAAATATACCATATTGCTTTTGTAAATATAGAAAATGTACACTGCACTACCTAATATTGTATCAAGCAAACAAAGAGGATCTTCATATCAATATCTGCAATCAATTGGATATAAATCTTTGATCAAGTACAAATGTTAACTGACCAAAATGAAAAATGATACATTTCTCAAACCCTTCTATTAAAACAATAGTAAAGCATTCATTTGGATGGCTCATTTCCCTACATCCTCAATGGTCTGCATTGTTATTTTGCCTTGTTACTTGAGAGCTGGAACTGTAATAGTATAAATAAGGTCATGAAAAGAACAGATAAAAATACAAAATTCAAATCTCAGTGTAATGCAATTAGAGGCAAAAAAATATATATGTTGAGTCTAAAGAAGTCTCCAACCCGAGACATTGTCTGTCCATTCAGTTCAGTTTAGTTTATTGTCATGTGTACCGAGCTACAGTGAAAAGCTTTTGTTGCGTGCTAAGCAGACAGTGGAAAGACAATACATGATTACAATCGATCCATTTACGATGTATAGATACATGATAAGGGAATAACGTTTAGTGCAAAGTAAAGCCAGCAAAGTCAAGATACAAGATACATTTATTTGTCACGTGTGCCAGTTGGCACAGTGAAATGTAATCACCATACAGCCGTACAGTAAAATAAAGAACACAACATAGAGTTGATAGAATTCAACATAAAACATCCCCACACAGCAGGATCAAGGTTTCCCACTGTGAGGGAAGGCACCAAAGTCAGTCTCTTCCTCTAATGTTCCCACTGTTCCCCGTGGTCGGGGCCTCCCCGAGCCCTCTGCAGTCGCCGCTACGGGCCACCCGATATTCTGGCCTGTTCGCCGGGGTGATGTAAGTTCGACGTCGGGGCTGGGGGATCTCCTCAGCGGCCTGGACATCAGAGTCGACCCCCTCCTACCGGAGTCCGCGGCTCCCAAAGTCCGCAGGCCGCACTGGGCGGAGATGCAACGCTGGCGACCCTCGGCAAAGGGCCCCAGGACTCCACAAAGTTGTTCAGCACCGCCCGTGTTGGAAGCTTTCCCAAACCAGAGCTCCACGATATTGGAGCAGCGGCCCAACGCTCTGGAGCTCCTAACTGCGACCCAGGTAGGCATCACCTGCTCCGCGGTGAATTCAGCGCCACGCCGCCGCTGTTGCAGCTCTGGTCCAGTTCCCGGTCCCCGGCAGGAAAGGCTGCTCCAATCCATGTGGTAGGCTGCGAGGTGGGAGGCGAGGACGCGACTCGGAGAAATAGTCGCGTCCCCACCAGGAAGCGACTGGGAGTTAGTTTCCCCCTTACCCTGCCCCCCTCCCCCACATATAAAAGTTAACGATTCCCCCCAGAACAAACTTTAAACTGACTAAAAATAAAAAAAAGATTGAAAAACAAACGGGCTGCAGGTAGAGGCTGCTGTCAGTTCAGCGCCCCTAGTGACTAACAAAGTCCAATCAAGGAAAGTCCGAGGGTCATCAAAGAGGCAGATAGTAGTTCAGCACTGCTTTCTGGTTGTGGTAGGATGATTCAGTTGCCTGATGACAGCTGGGAAGAAACTGTCCCTGAATCTGGTGATGTGCGTTTTCACACTTATATACATTTTGCTTGATGAGAGAGGTGATAAGAGGGAATGGCCAGGGTGAAATTTGTCCTTGATTATGCTACTGATTTTGCGCAGGTGTCGTGAGGTAAAAATGGAGTCAATAGAAGGGAGGTTGTGATGGTCTGGGCTTTGTCCACAATTCACTGCAATTTCTTGCGATCTTGGATGTAGCTGTTCCCAAACCAAGCTCTGATGCATCCTGATAAAATGCTTTATGGTGCATCTGTAGAAGTTGCTGAGAGTTGTAGGGTAAATACCACACTTCCAAGACTTCGACGTAAGTATAGGCATCGGTAAGCTTTCTTGGTAATTCCTTCAATATAGTTGGTCCAGTAGAAATTGTTGGTGATATTGACTCCTAGGAATTTGAAGTTTTCAACCATCTTTACATCGGCACCGTCAATGCAAACTGGGGTATGTGTACCGCTTCACTTTATGATGTCAATCACTAAATCCTTTGTCTTGCTGACATTGAGAGAAAGGTTGTTGTCTTGACACCAGGACACGATGTTCTCAATCTCCTCCCTTTACTCCATCACATCATTATTTGATATCCGTCCCACAATGATGGTGTCATCTGTGAATTTAAAAATTGATTAGATTTGTACATGGCTGCACAGTTGTGGGCGTACAAGGAGTACAAATTGGAGCTGCGAGCACATCTTTGCAGAGGCCCCGTGTTCAGGATTATCGCAGAGTATAATTTGTCCCCTATTTTCACTGGGGTCTGTTGGTCAGGAAGTCAAAGAACCTGTTGCAGAGATGAATGCTGACATCGTGTCCCGCTAGTTTGGTGATAAGCTTGAATGGTATAATGGTATTAAAGGCAGAGCTGTAGTCTATGAATAGGAGCCTCTCTTATCCAGGTGTTCTAGGGATGAATGTAGGTACGTGGATGGGACGTCGAAGGACGAGAAGCCGAAGCGAAGAATTGGAAGCCAAGAATGGAAATGACGCGGAAAAGCCAAACAACAGAACGGACATGACACCGAAAAGCCAAATAACCGAACAGACACGATGCCGAAAAGCCAAATAACCGAACGGACACAATGCCTAAAAGCCAAATAACTGAAAGGGCACGACGCATAAAAGCCAAATAACTGAACGGACATGCGCCGAAAAGCCAAATAACCGAAAGGGCACGACGCTGAAAGGAAATGAACCCGAACAAACTCCATGCCGAAAGGACAATACACAGAACGGAAATGGCGCTGAAAAGCCGCCAAACGGACATGACGTCTCCAGGGATGGGATTTGTCCGAGACCTTGTCAACGATTGACCCATCGCATCAATGGCCAGGGAAGACGGGAGGGTGGAGGGGAGACGGGAGGATGGGAGGCATTTTTAATTTTCCTTCGCCGCCGTAAAAACTCCAGCCAGTTGGTCCGCACAGGTTTTTAGAACATGACCAGGTATACAATCAGGTCCAGGTGCATTTCGAGGGTTCACCACTCTGAAGGATTTCCTGTCCTTGGCCTCTGTGACTGAGACTGAAATACCATCACAGCGAATGGGGGCTCGGGAAGGCACATCGGTGTTCTCCCTATCAAAGTGTGCGTAAAACGCATTGAGCTCATCAGGGAGTGATGTAACGGCGACATTCGAGCTGCCTCCTGGTTTCGCCTTGTAGGAGGTGATTGCATTCAGGCCCCGCCACAGCTGCCGAACATCTGTATCATCTTCCAGCTTAGCTACCAACCTGTAAAATCTATTTTACTTCGGAGTCACGTGAGTGACTACGTGAAGACCCCGCCAGCACGCATGCGCAACATATCGTCGAACGCATTGCGGAAGCGACAGTCGGGAGGAGCGCCGCTCCTCCAGCGTAAGTTTTTGAAAAAACTACCGAAGGTAAGTCTTACCATTTCTGGTGAGTGTGGCGACTCGGTGTTCTGTTTTCCAGAGTCGAAACAAGCACCATGGAGTCGAGAAAATACCGGAGAGCAGCGGCAAAATCCGCTGCTGTGGAAAGCAGCCAGCAGCGTGCCGTCTCTCCAGAGCTGCAGGTGCTACCAGCAGCCCCCGACTTCTCGCCGCAACAGACCGCAGGTTCGCCGCGGTCCGCCGGCAAAACCACCCGGAAGTCGGACAGGTCCGTTGCCTCGGCGGGACCTGAGGACACCCCGTTCACGGTTAGCGACGGAGGTCGTCTTTCCCGCATGGAGCGGATGGTGGAGCAGTTGCTCCAGCGTGACCTGCTTTTGCAGGGGCAGAGTCACAGTGGGTCTCTTCACAGACCCACGGCAGCATCCTATCAAGGACTGCCAAATGTCTCACCCTCTTCGCAGGGGAGCATTAGGGGTCAGAGCTGGGCTGACCCTGAAGAAGGGGCAATGGCTGAAGAATACCTGTGTCAGGGGTGCCAGAAGAGTTGTAGGCATGGGTAATAAACATGCTGTACCAACCCAGAGAACTGCGTTTCTCTAAATGTGCCTGCAGTCAACAACCCATCTGGGGCAACATGAGCCCAACTACAAGGAGGCAGGAGGCAAACTCCAGAAAATCCTTGAACTGCTGACTGCTGGTATCACAGCAGTGGCCAGAACAGCGATGGGGTTGAGATGCCTGAAGAGCTACTAGATGCTCTAGCACTCCTGTGCAATACTCTATTCAGATTTACAGCTACAGGAAGGGCATCATCAAGCCTGCACACAATCCAATATTGCGGGATTATGCAGGACTAGCAGCACACAGCCGCCAACTTGCTGTTTGGGGACTACCTCCCGAAACAGGTAAAAGACCTGGATGAGGAGGCCAAGGCTATAGGCCTGATCAAGGTACCAAACACCACCAAAACCCATTATCAGCAGCGGCAGCACCCCTACACATCCACCAGACATCGTTATTATGAGAGACCATCTGGTGGTGAAAGCTCGAAGCGTGGCCCACCTGCACAACGGTCTTTTTAGACCATGGCCCAGCCCGGCCTTCTTGGAAAATGCGCCAACCCCACAACGCAGCAACACAATACACGAAGAAACAAGGACAGAGACAACCCACACAACAGGATGGCCGCAGAACCCGGTAACCTTGGAGGTAGGTGGGTCTGGTTGTCTCAAAAACATTGCTGCCTAGATTCATCAAGGGTTGGTGGTCGGTTGCACTTGTTTCATCATGTGTGGAACACTCTTACCCCTGATCCTTACATACTCGGAAGTATTCAGGGTACTAATTGAATTTGTATATGAACTGTTAAGACTAAACGAAAAAAGGGTAATTGAGAAGACAATCAGAATCTCAAGAGTTCGTATCAAATATTTTTACAAAAACAAAAGATGACGGATGCCGCATCATTATAGATTTGACCGAACTAAATACTTCCGTTCAGTATGCCTATTTCAAAATGGACACGTTTGTCACAGCCAAATAGCTAATTTCTGATAGGTACTTCATGGCTTGCATCAATTTAAGGATGCATACTATTTAGTGCCAATACAAAAGGATCATCGGAAATATCTAAAATTTGTCTGGATGGGACAGCCTTGGCAGTATAAAGCCTTACCCATTGGGTTGTCATCGGCACCCAGGCTGCTTACAAAATTGTTAAAACCAGCTTTAGCATAATTAAGGAAACATAATCATATTGCCATGGTTTACCTTGACGATATTCTCATTGTAGGTGAAAATTTGGAGATGGCTACATTGGCAGTATCAGCCACAAAACATATTTTTAAAAGCTGGGATTAACATACATCCAGATAAATCAAAAAATGAAACCCTCCACTACCATGGGGTTTATCTGGGGTTCACTGTCGATTCTGTTCATATGTCTATCACCTTGCCACCAAACAAAGGGACAGACTTGACGGAAGCATGTAAAACCCTCACTGGCATCAGGGAACCATCCATTCTGCAAGTAGCCAGAGTGATTGAGAAACTAGTGGCTGCATTCCAGCAGCACAATTTGGACCACTCCATTAACAAAACCTGCAGGAGCAAAAATTCCAGCTCTTAAAAATCATGCGGGCCATTTTGATAGGTCTATGAAACTACCAGAGAAGCTAAATTAGAATTATATTGGTGGATAGAAAATGCTCAGCATTGCTCTAACCCCATCACTATCATGAATCCCTCGGTTACATTACAGACTGATGCCAATGTTAAAGGTGGGGAGCAGCTAATACCACCACTAGTTGTGGTGGCAGATGGAGTGCACAAGATTTAACCCTGTTGGGAGCAATAGGGATTAATTATCTAGAAATGCTGGGAGCATTTCATGGACTCCGGGCCTACTGCTTAGATATGCACCAGTTGCATGTATGGTTACAAATTAATAATACCACAGTGGTGGCCTATATTAATCATATGGGTGGAATAAAATCGATATCATGTGATGAATTGGCTAATTAATTTGGCACTGGTGTCTGGATAGAGAGATTTGGATCTCAGCCACTTACCTTCCAGGTAAACTAAATACGGTGACGGACACCAGGTCACGCAATTCAACGACAACATTGAATGGATGTTGGATCGGGACCCGGGGCCAGCAGCGATGGATGCTTCTCGCTGCTTTGGGGGGATTGGTTTGCTATGCATTTCCCCCCTTCTGCCTCATCAGTGGGGTCTTACAAAAAATTAAATAAGACTCCGCAACGGGTATTTCGGGTTTCCCGACTGGCCTACCCAACCATGGTCCCCAGCAGTACTAAAGATGGCCGCAGAACACTGCTTTCAGATCCTCAAACGGCCGGGCCTGTTGGCACACCCTGTGATGGGTAAGTCATCCGTGCCATGATCGAATGAACCTATTGATGCAGATTCTGAACAGGCCATTTCTGGACTCTCCGACAGGATGATCTATGTCAACACAGCGTCGTGCATGGAGTCCACCAGAGACAGCACTGACATATGTCAGAAGATGGGAGTGTTCTGCTTTAGAACAAACACTTCATATGACTCGGCCACCATCACTGAGTGCTGGAGTTCTGGCCACCCTTCATTCCATGAAGGTTTGAGCTACAGTGCCATTAATTTTGCAAGGAGTGCCCTATCTAATAACCTGGGCCGAGAGAGTGATCACCTGCCTATAGGATCACACCCACTGGTATCTAAACTGATGAGGGGTATTAATTCCCCCAGGGCCAGATACACCCATACATGGGACTTAGGCATAGAATTTACTATGCTTCGAGGATGGACACCAATATCGGGGCTCACTCTGGATAAACTAACATATGGCACTTGTAACAGCACAACGGGTCCAGTCTTATAAAGCTAAGTATGGATGCCATGTGTTAACTATATCGACCCAGTTCCTCTGGCCAAAAATTATCATTCTGGCCTACCCTGCAGATAGTCGGCTCTGCATTGTGACATATATTTTACGATATAGAAGGAACCAAGAATCTAGGGGCACGGAGAGGACTTTACCCATAAGCCACAAACGCCCTCATCATAAGGTCACAGTGCAAGCCACTTCCAGTTGGTTAAGGGTGGTATTGGGTGCAGCGGAGATGGACACTAATGTTTTAAATCTCACTCCACCAGGGCTGCATCCACATCGGCGGCTAGGATGATGGGAGTTCCTATGGACCACATCCTTGCTACAGCGGGTTGGAGCAGTGAACGGACATTTCAGCACTTCTATTATAAACCCGTGGCCGCTCCTGAGACGTTTGCAGGGGGAAAATGTTAAGTTCTGTTACATGATTTACCCAATGTGGGGACCAACACAAAGTGGTGCATAATTGTGAAGTGGAAGAAAAATGATACATGGTTTCCAAATTTTATTACAAATAAAAAACTGGAAAGTGTGGCGTGCAAAAGTATTCTGCCCCCCTGAATCAATACTTTGTTGAATCACCTTTCGCTGCAATTATAGCTGCAAGTCTTTTGGGGTATGTCTCTACCAGCTTTGCACATCTAGAGACTAAAATTTTTGCCCATTCTTCTTTGCAAAATAGCTCAAGCTCAGTCAGATTGGATGGAGAGCGTCTGTGAACAGCAATTTACAGGTCTTGCCAGAGATTTTCAATTGGATTTGGGTCTGGACTTTGACTGGGTCATTTTAACATGTGAATATGCTTTGATCTAAACCATTCCATTGTAGCTCTGGCTGTATGTTTAGGGTCATTGTCCTGCTGGAAGGTGAACCTCCGCCCCAGTCTCAAGTCTTTTGCAGATTCTAACAGGTTTTCTTCCAAGATTGCCCTGTATTTGGCTCCATCCATCTTCCCATCAACTCTGACCAGCTTCCCTGTCCCTGCTGAAGAAAAGCATCTCCACAGCATGATGCTGCCACCACCATGTTTCACAGTGGGGATGGTGTCTCAAGGGTGATGTGCAGTGTTAGTTTTCCGCCACACATAGCGTTTTGCATGTAGGCCAAAAACTTCAATTTTCGTCTCATCAGACCAGAGCACCTTCCTCCACATATTTGCGGTGTCCCCCACATGGCTTGTGGCAAACTGCAAACGGGACTTCTTATGGTTTTCTTATATAACATATAACCATATAACAATTACAGCACGGAAACAGGCCTTCTCGTCCCTTCCAGTCCGTGCCGACCATTTATTTTCCCCTAGACCCATCTACCTGCACTCAGACCATACCCCTCCATTCCCTTCCCGTTCATATACCTATCCACTTTACTTTTAAATCGTAAAATCGATCCTGCCTCCACCACTTCTGCAGGAAGATCATTCCACACAGCCACCACTCTCTGAGTAAAGAAGTTCCCCCTCATGTTACCCCTAAACTTCTGTCCCTTAATTCTCATGTCATGCCCTCTTGTTTGAATCTTTCCTACCCTCAATGGGAAAAGCTTATCCACGTCAACTCTGTCTATCCCTTTCATCATTTTAAAGACCTCAATCAAGTCCCCCCTTAACCTTCTGCGCTCCAAAGAATAAAGACCTAACTTGTTCAACCTTTCTCTGTAACTTAGTTGCTGGAACCCAGGCAACATTCTAGTAAATTTCCTCTGTACTCTCTCTATTTTGTTGACATCCTTCCTATAATTAGGCGACCAAAATTGGACACCATACTCCAGAATTGGTCTCACCAATGCCTTGTACAATTTTAACATTACTTCCCTACTCCTATATTCAATGCTCTGATTTATAAAGGCCAGCACACCAAAAGCTTTCTTTACCACCCTATCTACATGCGATTCCACCTTCAGGGAACTATACACAGTTATTCCTAGATCCCTCTGTTCCACAGCATTCCTCAATTCCCTACCATTTACCATGTACGTCCTATTTTGATTTGTCCTGCCAAGATGTAGCACCTCACACTTATCAGCATTAAACTCCATCTGCAATCTTTCAGCCTACTCTTCCAAATGGCCCAAATGAGGTAATAAATGTTCAAGGGGTATGAAAACCTTTGCAAGCCACTGTACATCCATGCTCATTTATTATTGCCAGACTTTGTTTTGTGGAAATACTCAAGAAATCCTTGTATAAATTATCTTGTTTTATCAGGTCCTTTGTGTTTTGGCCTTTGAAGCTCTTGACAACACAAAGGAATTTATGCACGGTGAAGTTAGGATCCTCTGACTCGTTCATCGTCCATTTGGTCTTCCGTTCATATGTTTTTTGTAGGACGTTGGCATTCTGATGCCCGTGGATGTGTTGTCTTCCAAATGAGATTCAAATCAAAGCACATAATCAAAGCAACTCTTGGATCTCTTGATCGTTTTTTGGAAGGATGCCACAACGGACTACCTCAGAAATGTTAAAAGTACACCTGGAATAATATAATACTTTTGACACTGGCACACAGTGGCAGCAAATTGTAACAAAAGGGAAATATTTAATCATTCTAATAGAATGTTTTCAGGATGTAATGAGCAGGTGGAACCACTGGACCTGGTATTTTTGGTGGAATCAGTCAATAAAGCATTTCTGGGTTTTCAAATTATATTCAATAAGGTAACACGTGAGTGATATTTGTATGAAACATATTTGTAGAATGGAGTCAGGCCAGTGAAGCAGCTAACACCTGCTGGAAGGAACAGTTCAAGGAAATATTTTATCAATCCTTTGTCTTCAGAACTGGTATCCTTGACACCATTCCAGAATGTATTATCAGGTTCAATTTCAGCATGATACTAGATTGACAAAATGTTGGAAAGCTCATAGTAGAAATGAAAAAAAGCAAGGCCATGCATGAAAGCAGAAAGTTAAGTTTGGTTTAGTTTAGTTTAGTTTAGAGATACAGCACAGGAACAGACCCTTCGGCCCACCAAGTCTGCACTGACCAGTGATCCAGATGCACTAGTAATGCCCTACACACTAGGACTAATTTACAATCTTTACTTACTCTGATTAACCTACAAATCTGCATGTCTTTGGAGTGCAGGAGTGAACCGGGGCACCCGGGAAAAACCCATACAATCATGGGGGGGGGGGGAATGTACAAACTCCGTACAGACAGCAACTGTAGTCGGGATCGAACCCAGGTCTCTGCGCTGTAAGGCAGCTACTCTACCGCTGCGCCACCAGGCTGACAGTATCTCTCCTTAAGTTCAAAAACTTGTTGGAGGGAAACATCACAAACGTTTATCTTCATCCCTTATATCAGGGAAGACAGGAACATGCCATGGACCTTAGAAGTCATGTTTTCTCAAGGAGTCAAATTACAGATGGATCTCCCTTCTATCTCCCTCAAGGAAAGTCATTGCCAGGATCACCCTGAAGTTGCTACTCTCACTGGAAGAGCTACTCCCTGACTTAGATCTAGCCATATAGAGACTTGCAGATGCCGTGCATCGACTGCACTATAATGGTTGTTTCTGACAGTAGACTTTATCTCTGACAATTAAATAGGATAGTGGAGAATCCTTCTCAAATTGGCTGCCCTCTGAAATGCAATTTCCATTTGGTCTGGAACACGAAACAACCATTATATGAATATAATCATATTGTACATTACAGATTCAATGTCAGTGTAGTTTGGTGTCAAACAATACTGCGTTATGTAATGTTTCTGGTTTTATTTTATTCTGGTGTAGAATACTGAATGAAAAAGCTACATTGTTTCCACTTCAACACCAAGATCTCTCAAACTTGAGAAATGGGGTTGCATGCAAGATTTCTGTGTGCACATACTTGTAAGGTGAGCACCAAATCATCTTTACCTCAATCATCAAATACCGGGATCTTGAGCAAAATACTAACTGCTGGAGGAACTCAGTGTCTGTTGAGGGAAAAGGTAAGCATCATTCTGATCAATGTGAAGAAATATCCCAATCCAAAATGTTGTCTGTCCATTTCCCTAAGCAAATGCTGCTTGGCCTGCTGCATTCTACCAGCAGTTTGTTTTGTGTTCAAGATACCAGAATTTGGGCCTTTCATTGAAATCCCGTAAAAGAAGACCCCCTATATACCTACCCTCAACTGCACACCATGCACCAACGTAAAGATCCTCCAGAGATCATGGACCACTTGATTTATCTTTGGAGATTGCTTTCAGCAGAGGTAAACATAAGATGAAGTCTACATTGCTTTGATTGCACAAACCAAGCTAAACTTTGGCATCGACGAAAAAGAATGTTTGAAGGTCAAGACTAGAGATTCAGCACAAAGCATGGGCAATTGTGAACCCAACTCTCGTGCAACTGTAACAATGAACCCACAAAACTAGAGTGAAAGCAAGTTCCTCTCAACTCCAGGAGCTACCCAAGAACAAAAACTAGTTTAGAGCATTTTTCTGATGGAAGTCTGAAGGTATCTTTGATAAATCAGTTTCCATGACCTGCCAGCTGGTAAATGGTTTACATAAATATGTTCTTCCATGGATAAAGACTCTTGTATATAATGACCCTCCTCATTGACAGAAAGATAAGGTCCTGTCAAGTGGAACCTGGTACCTGAACAAAGCCAACCAAAAGAAAGGTAAAGCAATCCTTTCTTGTTTTTGGTATAAGTTCCATGGAAAAGAAAATGCAGTAGTCTGATTCCAAGATCAAATGCATTATTTATTAAATTAAGGCTACAGAGACTAATCTATTGGCTGATATTTACTGACTTCCTTTTGGAAGATAGTAGTCCAAACAGACCTTAAGGTTTATCAACTATTGCAAAATGGATTACTATAATTTTGAATTGTATGTGGCTAGACCATCTGTTGCAAACCTATGTGATTTGAAATCACTGATTTCTGTTAAATAAGCAGAGTCAATTCCAACTTGAGCAAGAATGCAATGATGTCTTTCCAGATCAAATCCATTTTCTGTGTCCGATGACCTGAAACTCAAGGGACATAATATCTTAAACCTTGGTCAGATCTGCTTGATGCCATTATTATTTGTGGAACATTTCACTTGATCCGAAGCTGTAGCCTTTAATATTATAGTTTGGCTGCAGATGAGTGGCTGCCTTTCAAGATCTATTTCAGCTGTGAAATGTTGATGCATAATTTCAACATGAAGCAGTTATCAGGCAACTGAACCATCCTACCAGCAACTAGAGAGAGGTCCTTGACTGCTATCAACCTCATTGGAGACCCTCGAGCTATCTTTGGTCAGACTTTACTGGACTTGCACTAAACATTATTCACGTTATTCTTTTTATCATGTATCTGTACACTGTGGATGACTTTAATGTACTCATGCATAGTCCCTTTGCTGACTGGTTAGAACACAATAAAAGCTTTTCACTGTACCTCGGTACTTGTGACAATAAACAAGACCCTTCCTCAGGCTCCACATAATTTTCTGTCACTGTTCCTAATAGTCAGGACATTCTTATAGTTTGGATGTCATCTGTGAATTAAAATTGACTCCTGGTTTAATGTGGTATTTACATTGTTTCAGAAATGTAACAAGCACTTATTTTTTTTTAACATTACAGCAATGGTGACCTTTGAATAATTTTGCATAAACTGGAGGCAGGATAGATATACCGACAATGTGAACTATTCGGTAACATCACCTTGTACCCTTTGGTCAGATCTAAGCAACACCCTTGTGAGGTGTTACATTGCCCTTCCATATTACTTCCAACTGTATGCTAAGATATCAAAGGCTCCACAGAGAGATCATGTTGCTTCCAAATGTGTGCTATGTGAATTTGCAGAAAAATAAATTAAAAGCAGCACCTAGCACATATTCTAAAAATTGCACACTCACAAAAGCACAACGGTGGCTGAAAAAAAATGTTTTAAATTGTCTTCAATAACAAAAAAACCTAAATGCTTCTTTACCCTCATGACAAATATTATTTGCTGCTTTTTGACGTTGTTGTAGTTCCCTATTTAAATGTTCATTTCTGCATTCAGTTCTTCGCCAAAGAGGGCTAAACTTAGATTAGAAACAAAAAAAACTAAATAAAATGTAATTTAATTACAAAATAAAAACTGTAAATACAAGGAATATCTTCTCGAAAACTGAGCAATGACTGGACTACTCAGCCTGATCAATGACCGTTGAGGAAAGTCTGCATCTGCTGGAATTGCATTTTAAGTAATGATTTTGGCTAAAGAATGTCTCTGCCTGAACTGCCTATGTCATTTGCAGCAGCTGAATCACATCCCATGGTCTGTGTTCATTCAGCTACAGCAGATTATATTGATACTCCGGTTACTTCAAGAGATGAGCTAACACATAACACCGTAATCAGATGATATAAAGTAAAATTACGCCCGTTAAATTGAAATTTACTTTAGCAATCAAATATGATGAAGAAGCAGTTAACGGAATTGTCTGAAAGATTGAACTATGAATGCATAATTAGAATCTAAGTCAGTATCCCTAATCAGTTGGATTGGAGTATAATACCATGTTACAACTGAATGCATAATTAGAAGCTAAACCTGTATCCCTAATCAGTTGGATTGGAGTGTAATGACATGTTACAACTGAAGAGTCCGATAAGACATTATAAACCAAAGGAACTAAGTTATCATGGTGCAGAAATTGCTCAGGAGTCACTAACACAATAAGCATTTTCAGGAATATATAATATAGTGTTGCAGCTTTGCTTCAATAGAGCTTCAGTAAAGAATATTGCAAGGTTGCGTCTTAAAGCTTTAAGAACTGAAGGACTATACTGTAGAATCATCAGATCATGACTATTGTACTTACTGCCTTACTGCCTCAATAATATTAATAATATCCTACTCTGAACTAACTTCTGATGTAATCATAAATGGGGTTTATGTATTCAGTCACAACATCAAACCAAAAAATAAAGCAAATATTGCAGGATGTACATTACATTTCAAACAGCATCAGAGGAGACAAAGTTAGCATTTCATGTCAATGACCATTCATTTGTAAGGGATGAGACAGTTTGTTAAATTGTTTGGACTTACTTTCACTGGCAAAGCAAATCCTAGTGGAAAGTTAACGAACAGCTTCCATCAGTAACATTTAGGGGAATCCTCAAAAGCTCATGATAAGTCACAGGCTTGTTATATCTGGTTGCTAGGTTGAATTTAGCCAATATTATAGTTTGGGCAAGTGTTTGAAATGTTATGAGTTTAAAGAGATTCATAACAGTTCCACAAATTTGTTTTTTTTCAGTTGCCGAACATGAGAACATTACTAGTCATCCAAGCAAGATGATGCCAGAATCAAGAGAATTAGCAGCATGTCTCGAAGCAAGGAGTGAATGTGTGGCTGAGGAGTCAGTGCAGAGGCAGGGATTCAGAATTTTGGACCATTCTGGGGCAGAGGTGCACTGTACAAGAGGAACAGATTACACCTGGAACAGGCTGCACCTGAACTCGAGAGGGACTAATACCCTGGCAGGCAGGATTGCTTGTGCTACTCATGAGGGTTAAAATTAGGTGTCTGGTTAGGAAAAGGGGAAGTGCAACAAGACCTGGGTGTCCTTGTACTTCAGTCACTGAAAGCAAGCATGCAGGTACAACAGGCAGTGAAGAAAGCTAATGGCATGTTGGCCTTCATAACACAAGGAGTTTAGTTTAGGAGCAAAGAGGTCCTTCTGCAGTTGTACAGGGCCCTGGTGAGACCACACCTGGAGTATTGTGTGCAGTTTTGGACTCCTAATTTGAGGAAGGACATTCAGACTATTGAGGGAGTGCAGCGTTGGTTCACCAGGTTAATTCCCGGGATGGAGGGACTGTCATATGATGAAAGAATGGAACAACTGGGCTTGTATTCTCTGGAATTTAGAAGGATGAGAGGGAATCTTATAGAAACATATAAATTTGGGGGAGTCCAGAACCAGGGGCCACAGTTTAAGAATAAGGAGAATGGCCATTTACAACTGAGATGAGGAAAAACATTTTCACCCAGAGAGTTGTGAATTGTGGAATTCTCTGTCTCAGAAGGCAATGGAGGCTGATTCACTGGATGCATTCAAAAGAGAGTTAGATAGAGCTCTAAGGGATAGCGGAATCAAAGGATATGGGGAGAAGGCATGAATGTGATTGTGGATGATCAGCCATGATCACATTGAATGCCGGTGCTGGCTCAAATGGCCGACTGGCCTACTCCTGCACCTATTTTCTATGTATCCATGTATCGATGTAAAATCCAATGCAATAGTGAGGTAAGTGGCAGCTGAAAGTTGGTACAGAAGTTGCTACAATGATAGCAAGTTCAGAAGACAAGGGTAGGCATGAGTATGGAAGGAAGTGAGGAAAGAATTTGATTAAATTTTTTATCTGTAAAATCAATGAACTGATTGTGGACTTCGGAAGAGGAAGGATGAGGACTCACAATCCTGCTTATATCAGGTGGAGAAAGTCGAAAACTTCAAATTCCTGGGCATGCGTATTTCATAGAAACATAGAAACATCGAAATTAGGTGCAGGAGTAGGCCATTCGGCCCTTCGAGCCTGCACCGCCATTCAATATGATCATGGCTGATCATCCAACTCAGTATCCCGTACCTGCCTTCTCTCCATACCCTCTGATCCCCTTAGCCACAAGGGCCACATCTAACTCCCTCTTAAATATAGCCAATGAACTGGCCTCAACTACCCTCTGTGGCAGAGAGTTCCAGAGACCCTCTGTGTGAAAAAAGTCCTTCTCATCTCGGTCCTAAACGATTTCCCCCTTATCCTTCAGCTGTGACCCCTTGTCCTGGACCTCCCCAACATCGGGAACAATCTTCCTGCAAACCCCTTAACAATCTTGTAAGTTCCTGTCAAATCTTGTAACTGCCTGTCCAACCCCTTAACAATCTTGTAAGTTTCTATACTATCCCCTCTCAATCGCCTAAATTCTAGAGAGTATAAACCGAGTCTATGCAGTCTTTGTTCATAAGACAGTCCTGACATCCCAGGAATCAGTCTGGTGAACCTTCGCTGCACTCCCTCTATGGCAATAATGTCCTTCCTCAGATTTGGAGACCAGAACTGTACGCAATACTCCAGCTGTGGCCTCACCAAGACCCTATACAACTGAAGTAGAACCTCCCTGCTCCTATACTCAAATCCTTTTGCTATGAAAGCTAACATACCATTGGCTTTCTTCACTGCCTGCTGTACCTGCATGCCTGCTTTCAATGACTGGTGTACCATGACACCCAGGTCGCGCTGCATCTCCCCTTTTCCTAATCGGCCACCATTTAGATAGTAGTCAGTTTTCCTATTTTTGCCACCAAAGTGGATAACCTCACATTTATCCACATTATACTGCATCTGCCAAACATTTGCCCACTCACCCAGCCTATCCAAGTCACCTTGCATTCTCCTAGCATCCTCCTCACAGTTAACACTGCCCCCCAGCTTAGTGTCATCCGCAAACTTGGAGATATTGCCTTCAATTCCCTCATCCAGATCATTTATGTATATTGTAAATAACTGGGGTCCCAGCACTGAGCCTTGCGGTACCCCACTAGTCACTGCCTGCCATTGTGAAAACGACCCGTTTACTCCTACTCTTTGCTTCCTGTTTGCCAGCCAGTGCTCTATCCACATCAATACTGAACCCCCAATGCCATATGCTTTAAGTTTATATACTAATCACTTATGTGGGACCTTGTCGAAAGCCTTCTGGAAGTCCAGATACACCACATCCACTGGTTCTCCCCCATCCACGCAACTAGTTACATCCTCGAAAAATTCCACAAGATTCGTCAGACATGATTTACCTTTCGTAAATCCATGCTGACTTTGTCCAATGATTTCACCACTTTCCAAATGTGCTGCTATCCCATCTTTAATAACTGACTCTAGCAGTTTCCCCACTACCGATGTTAGACTAACTGGTCTGTAATTCCCCGTTTTCTCTCTCCCCCCCTTCTTAAAAAGAGGGGTTATGTTTGCTACCCGCCAATCCTCAGGAACTACTCCAGAATCTAAAGAGTTTTGAAAGATTATCACTAATGCATCCACTATTTCCGGAGCTACTTCCTTAAGTACTCTGGGATGCAGCCTATCTGGCCCTCGGGATTTATCGGCCTTTAATCCATTCAATTTACCAAACACCACTTCCCGACTAACCTGGATTTCACTCAAGCACTCCTTTGACCTGCGGTCCCCTGCTATTTCCGGCAGATTATTTATGTCTTCCTTAGTGAAGACGGAACCAAAGTAGTTATTCAATTGGTCCGCCATATCCTTGTTCCCCATGATCAACTCACCTGTTTCTGACTGCAAGGGACCTACATTTGTTTTAACTAATCTATTTCTCTTCACATATCTATAAAAACTTTTGCAGTCAGTTTTTATATTCCCTGCCAGTTTTCTTTCATAATCTATTTTTCCTTTCCTAATCAAGCCCTTTGTCCTTCTCTGCTGGTCTCTGAATTTCTCCCAGTCCTCTGGTATGCTGCTTTTTCTGGCTACTTTGTACGCATCATCCTTTGCTTTGATACTATCCCTGATTTCCCTTGTTATCCACGGATGCACTACCTTCCCTGATCTATTCTTTTGCCAAATTGGGATGAACAATTTTTGTAGTTCATCCATGCAGTCTTTAAATGATTTCCGAAGATCTTTCCTGGACCCAGCACACTGATGCAATTATAAATAAAGCACACCAATGCCTCTACTTCCTGAGAAGATTACGGAGATTCAGTACGTCAAAGAGGATTCTCTTGAACTTCTACAGGTGTACAGTAGAGAGCATATTGACTAGTTGCATCATGGCCTGGTTCAGCAACTTGAATGTCCAAGAGCGGAAAAGACTGCAAAAAGTGGTGAACATTGCCCAGTCCATCACCGGCTCTGACCTCCCCACCATCGAAGGGATTTATCAGAGTCACTGCCTCAAAAAGGCAGCCAGCATCATCAAAGACCCACATCATCCTGGCCACACACTCATTTCACCTCTGCCATCAGTCAGAATGTACAGGAGCCTGAAAACTGGAACATCCAGGTTCAGAAACACTTTCTTCCCTAAAGCCATCAGGCTATTAAACACCACAACCTCAAATAAGCTTTGAACTACCATGGACTATTATTATTATTATTATTATTATTATTATTATTATTATTATTATTATTATTATTATTATTATTATTATTATTATTATTATTATTATTATTATTCTACTATTGTTTGTTTATTGAATATATATATATATGTGTATGCTTATATATATATATATATATATATATATATATAAACATACACATATATATATATATATATATCTGTACACATATATATCTATAAATATCTATATAACTAAAAGTCTCATCTTGAACACTTCCTGTCTGCGCTGTATATTGATTTTGGAAAAAGTGCTAATTTATATCGCTATGATTTTTGGCCATCTTACACCTTGTCCTCCTCCACTGAGGCAGCCCCGAGGATTTTTCCGATCGATGAAAATTTTAAAAGTTATGAGTGTTTAAATAATCTTGAGATCAGCTGATTGGTCTTCTCCTGATGAAGGAGAGGACCTTCATCCCCTGATGAACGTAACGCCCCTTCTGGTGGGAGGGGAGGACTATAAAACCCCAGATGCCTGGACGTGTCAGTCACTCTGAAAGATCGCGAGGGAGAGGCCACAACTCTTTTGTGAGTCTATTGAACTGTGAGTCTATGCTTTATGTGCTTTATGTGGCTATGTGGTTATGTGGTTTATGTGGTTTTATGCTTTATGTGGTTAACCTTTTATGTGCTTGCAATAAATGATTTGTTAGCCAGCAATGTGCTTTCAATGAATGATGATTTGTTAACGCTCAATGTGCTTGCAATAAATGATTTGTTAGCCAGCAATGTGCTTGCAATGAATGATGATTTGTTAACCCTTCATGTGCTTGCAATAAATGAGTGTTAGCCCCATAATAAAAATAAATATTTGGCCTGCCCTGTGCTTGAAATTGAAATGGAAGTGGAAATGAAATGAGTTGTTTGGCCTGCCCTGTACTTTTGCTTTAGCTTTGGCTTTGCTTTTGTTGAGCTCACCTGAAATGAAAGCAAATGGGTTGTATTGTTGGCTGACCCCACGTGCCCTGTACTTTTGCTTTTACTTTGCCTTTGCTTTGCTTGACCTCACCTGAAATGAAAGAAAATGGATTGTATTGTTGGTTGGCCCTGCCTGCCCTATGCTTTTGCTTTGTTTTGTCTTTGCTTTGCATGAGCTCACCTGAAATGAAAGCAAATGGATTGTATTGTTAGCTGGCCCTGCCTGCCCTGTGCATTTGCTTTTGCTTTGCTTGAGACTTGACATGAAATGGATTGTTGGCGCTGCACTCACTGTGCTTGACTTGACTTGATCCACAACATCCATGCTAGCACTCCAGAACCCCTCCCCTCTCCCCCTCTGGCCACCAATATTGGAATTGGTGGAGAAGTGGAATATTGCAATGGGAGATAAGCCCTCCCGTGGAACGTGTGTGTGTGTGTCTGTGTGTGTCTGTGTCTATGTCTGTGTCTGTGTCTGTGTCTGTGTCTGTAACTGTGTGTGATCACATCTTCGCGAAAAATCAACATGGTAACGATAAAATGTTTACATATTCCGGTTGACATTTTCCCCATCGATCTAAAACTACTTATCTGAAAATGTCATGCTTTATTTCTCGACATTACTGAAAATGTTAAAAAATATGACAAAATGACTGGCTTTTCGCTGATGACATCACAATTGGTCTGCTCCTCGTGCTGTTCTTCCACATGCTGTGAGTGACGCCACACCCCCTAACCCTCCTCCCGCCCCCACCCCGGTTATTCAAAAGACATAGAAGGAATGAGCAAGTCGGGCTCTGTACTGGAGCGGCTGAGCTCTCGGGTCCTCTGGTCCGGTCCTCATCACGGCTCGGGTCTGATCCTCGGCTTGGGTCCAGTCCTTGGCTTGGGTCCGGTCTTCGCGTCCAGTCCTCGGGTCTGGTCCTCGGTTGGATCACTCTCTGCCCCCCCCCCCCCTCTCTAGGGAGTTGTGAGTATTGAGACCTATGGGTGAGTGGTGGAGTGGTGCCTCCTCCCACTCTGTCCTTCCTCTGCCTCTGCCCCTGTCTCTGTCTCTGCCCTTCTGTCTCTGCCCCTCTGTCTCTGCCCTTCTGTCTCTGCCCCTCTGTCTCTGCCCTTCTGTCTCTGCCCTTCTGTCTCTGCCCTTCTGTCTCTGCCCTCTGTCTGTGCATTCTCACTGTTTTTGCCGCTGCCCTCTCTCAGCCTCTGTCGCTGCCCTCTCTCTGCCTCTGTCTCTGCCCTCTGCCCTCAGTATCTCCCCTATCCATCACTGCCCTCTGCCCTCTCTGTCTCTGCCCTCTGCCCTCTCTGTCTCTGCCCTCTGCCCTCTCAGTCACTGCCCCCTCTCTCTACCCTCGCTCTCTACCCCATCCCTCTCCCTCTCTAGCCACACCTGTGAGTTGTGGGCTATGCATCAGTGAATAGGGCGAGGGGTGGGGTAAAAGGAGCGAAAAAATAATATTAATATAATATCAAGGGGGGTGGTTAGTGTGTGGGATGGTTAGTGTGTGCGTGTGTGATGCTGCAGGCTTGCCCCCACCCCCCCCCCCACAACCGTGTGTTGAGGGGATGGGACCCAATGGGTCCCACTTGGCCGAGTATCACAATAAAACACTCTTGACTTTTGACTTGTTTACAGGTAGGGGTAAGCAGCCCTGCATGATGAGAAAAATTAAGGCTCTGGTCAGGAAAATGGAGGAATGGTCAGTTATACGCAGCTGAAATCAAGTGTATCTCTGGAGGAGTATAGGGGATAGAGAAGCATACTTAGGAAGGAAATCTGGAAGGCAAAACCAGGGTATGAGATTGTTCTGGCAGATAAGATTAAGGGGAATCCAAAAATGTCATATGTATATTAAGCGAATAAGGGAACAGAAAGTGAATAAGGTCCCTCAAAAAACCAAGTGGTCATTGATGTGTGAAGCCGCAGGAGATGAGCAAGGTTTTCATTTACCTTCTGTTTTTACTTTGCAGAAAGGCTTAAAGACTGGGAACTTGGAACTTCGGAAAGTTAATGGAGACATCTTGAGAACGGTCTGTTTATCAGTCGAGGAGGTGTTGAATGTCTAAAAATGTATGAAGGTAGATTAATCTCCCAGGGCTGATTAGATATATCCAAGGAGAATGGAAAGCTAGAGAAGAAATTACAGGCATTCTGACTGAGATATATGAATCATCATTAGACACGGATGAGGTGTTGGATGATTGGAAGGTAGCTAATATAGTGCTTCTATCTAAGAAGTGCTGCAGAGAAAAGCGTGGGAACTATAGACCAGTAAACCCAACATCCGTGGTAAGAAAGTAAAAGGAGAGGATGCTAAGGGATAAAATATATATGCATTTGGCAAGACAGGGAATAATTAGGGATAGTAAGCATTGTTTTGGGACTATAATGTCACTTTCCAGATACTGATATACAATTTTGAGATAATAAAGTGCTTCTCTTTCCGTAAGGATGCTGACAGGAAAAATGAATTCCTAGGATTTGCCTTTGGTATTATGTTCCTATGCAAGAAATCTTAGACTATATGCATATATTTCTATCTGCCTTCATTGTTCTCCAATTTTAGATGACCTCCAACAACCCCCCTCCCCCACTACCCCTGTTTCTCATCCCCCCTCGTCTCCCCTGTGCCTCACCTGGACTCCTATCTATTTCCGCCTTCCACATTCTGCTACATTCCTTTCACCAGCTTCACAATTCACGACTCTTTGCCACCTCTCCCCCCTCAATTAGTCTGAAGAATGGTTCCAACCCTAAACGTCATCTATCCATGTCCTCCAGAGATGCTACCTTATCTGCTGAGTTACTCCAGCACTTTGTGTCCCTTTCCAGCATGAATGGATTTGTTTCTCAAATAGAACGGCATCTAATTGTTGAATGGCCAATTGACATGTGACCACAGGTGAGGAAGGATCACACTGATTGCTTGGACAAGGGAAAAAGGCGTTCATTCTGTAGAAAAGCTCACCGTACAAAGGCTAGACCAACTGCAATAGGGAAAAAGTCTGATACTTTTTCAAATTATTCATAATTCTTTAATTGAAATAATAGTTTCACTCAATGCAATACAAATATTTTTTATACAATGGGAACCATCAAGTAACATTTTCACTGAGTTACCAATTGATTTCTTGCCCATTGCCTCTGCTACCCAAACAACATAACCATATAACAATATATAACAATTACAGCACGGAAACAGGCCTTCTCGGCCCTTCCAGTCCGTGCTGACTATTTATTTTCCCCTAGTCCCATCTACCTGCACTCAGACCATACCCCTCCATTCCCTTCCCGTCCATATACCTTTCCACTTTGCTTTTAAATGTTAAAATCGATCCTGCCTCCACCACTCCTGCAGGAAGATAATTTCACACAGCCACCACTCTCTGAGTAAAGAAGTTCCCCCTCATGTTACCCCTAAAGTTCTGTCCCTTAATTCTCATGTCATGCCCTCTTGTTTGAATCTTCCCTACCCTCAATGGGAAAAGCTTATCCACGTCAACTCTGTCTATCCCTTTCATCATTTTAAAGACCTCAATCAAGTCCCCCCTTAACCTTCTGCGCTCCAAAGAATAAAGACCCAACTTGTTCAACCTTTCTCTGTAACTTAGTTGCTGGAACCCAGGCAACATTCTAGTAAACCTCCTCTGTATTCTCTCTATTTTGTTGACATCCTTCCTATAATTAGGTGACCAAAATTGTACACCATACTCCAGAATTGGTCTCACCAATGCCTTGTACAATTTTAACATTACTTCCCTACTCCCATATTCAATGCTCTGATTTATAAAGGCCAGCACACCAAAAGCTTTCTTTACCACCCTATCTACATGCGATTCCACCTTCAGGGAACTATGCACAGTTATTCCTAGATCCCTCTGTTCCACAGCATTCCTCAATTCCCTACCATTTACCATGTACGTCCTATTTTGATTTGTCCTGCCAAGATGTAGCACCTCACACTTATCATCATTAAACTTCACCTGCCATCTTTCAGCCCACTCTTCCAAATGGCCCAAAACTCTCTGTCGACTTTGAAAATCTACCTCATTATCCACAGCACCACCTATCTTAGGATCATCTGCATACTTACTTATCCAATTTTCCACCCCATCATCTAGATCATTGATGTACATGACAAACAACAGTGGACCCAACATAGATCCCTGAGGCACCCCACTGGTCACCGGCTTCCAACCTGACAAACAGCCATCCACCATTACTCTCTGGCATCTCCCATTCAGCCACTGTTGAACCCATCTTGCTACTCCGCCATTTATACCCAAAGATTGAACCTTCTTAACCAACCTTCCATGAGGAATCTTGTCAAAGGCCTTACTGAAATCCATATAGTCAACATCCACTGCTTTACCCTCATCAATTGCCCTAGTAACCTCTTCAAAAAATTCAAGAAGGTTTGTCAAACATGACCTTCCAGGCACAAATCCATGTTGACTGTTCTTGATCAGACCCTGTTTATCCAGATGCTTATATATATTATCTCTAAGTACCCTTTCCATTAATTTGCCCACCACTGACGTCAAACTAACAGGTCTATAATTGCTAGGTTTATTCTTTGAACCCTTTTTAAACAATGGAACAACATGCGCAGTACGCCAATCCGGCACTATTCCCGTTTCTAATGACATTTGAAATATTTCTGTCATAGCCCCTGCTATTTCTCCACTAACTTCCCTCAATGTCCTAGCGAATATCCTGTCAGGACCTGGAGACTTATCCACTTTTATATTTTTCAAAAGTGTCAGTACTTCCTCCTCTTTGAATCTCATAGTTTCCATAGCTACTCTACTTTTTTCCCTTACCTCACAGAGTTCAATATCCTTCTCCTTGGTGAATACCGAAGAAAAGAAATTGTTCAATATCTCCCACATCTCTTTTGGCTCTGCAGATAGCTGTCCATTCTGGCTCTCTAATGGTCCAATTTTATCCCTCGTTATCCTTTTGCTATTAATATAGTTGTAGAAACCCTTTGGATTTACTTTCACCTTTCTTACCAAAGCAACCTCATATCTTCTTTTAGCTTTTCTTATTTCTTTCTTAAGATACTTTTTACATTCTTTATACTCATCTAGCACCTCATTTACTCCATGTCTCCTATAATAATTGTAGATATCTCTCTTTTTTTGAACCAAGTGTCCAATTTCTCTTGAAAACCATGGCTCTTTCCGATTTTTACTATTTCCTTTCAACCGAACAGGGACATAAAGATTCTGTACCCTTACAATTTCCCCTTTAAATGTCCTCCATTTCTCTTCTACATCTTTTCCATCAAACAAAATGTCCCAATTCACTCTTTTTAAATCATTACGCATTCCCTCAAAGTTAGCCTTTCTCTAATCAAAAATCTCAACCCTAGGTCCAGTTCTGACTCTCTCCATAAGTATACTGAAACTAATGGTATTGTGATCACTGGTCCCGAAGTGCTCACCAAGGCACACCTCCATCACCTGACCTGCCTCATTTCCTAACAGGAGGTCCAGCACTGCCCATTCTCTGGTCGATACCTCTATGTATTGCTGCAAAAAACTATCCTGCACACATTTAACAAACTCTAAACCATCCAGCCCACTTACAGAATGTTTTTCTCAGTCTATTTTTGGAAAATTGAAATCTCCCACAATCACTACCTTGTGCTTACTACTAATATCTGCTATCTCCTTACATATTAGCTCTTCCAATTCTCGCTCCCCATTTGGCGGTCTATAATACACCCCCAAAAGTGTTGCTGCACCATTCCCACTTCTCAGTTCCACCCAAATAGCCTCCCTAGACGAGCCCTCTAATCTATCCTGCCAAAGCACTGCTGTAATATCTTCTCTGACAAGCAATGCAACCCCTCCACCTCTGGTCCCTCCAATTCTATCACACCTGAAGCAACGAAATCCTAGAATATTTAGTTTCCAATCACAACCCTGCTGCAACCATGTTTCACTGATTGCCACAACATCACATTTCCAGGTGTCAATCCAGGCTCTAAGTTCATCCACCTTTCTTACAATGCTCCTAGCATTAAAATATACACATTTTAGAAACCCACCATCCCTTATTCTCTGTTTATTATCTTTTTCCTCTTACTTGTCTACTTTTTGGGTCCGAGTGCTTCTCTTCACTGCCTCTTGCCCCTCACCTGTCCCCTAGCCCCCCCCCCCTACCCTCCCCCCTCCCCCCAGCCTTTCTAGTTTAAAGTTAAAAACATGGGAAAGGTTCATCAGCTCATACCAGAATTAGAGTCCGGATTTATAATTTGTGCTGCATAATCTTATATTGCTATAATACCTTGGCACCGTGTGAAGAGGAAGTACTGCAAAAGAAAGATGTACACTATGAGGAACTGAAAGGTGAAGAGGAAGTACAAAGAATGCCAACGCCATTTTAACATCAATCTCGATTCCTGCGGTGGAGGCACTCACAGAGCTAACAGCTTTTACTGGATGGTGATCTCAAGTGCAGGGAACCACAGAAGATATCATGTCGGTATTTGTACTCAATTAATATTCAGGTAGTATTTTATTGATCGATTGATATGACTTTGAAACAAGCCCTTTGGCCTGTAAATCATTTGTGAATATGGTATATGCTGCTGCCAAAAAACTGTAATAATTTATTACATATCATTGTGTAGTGTCAATAGACAATAGTCAATAGGTGCAGGAGTAGGCCATTCGACCCTTCGAACCAGCACTGCCATTCAATATGATGATGGCTGATCATCCCCAATCGGTACCCCGTTCCTGTCGTCTCCCCATATCCCCTGACTCCGCTATTTTTAAGAGCCCTATCTAACTCTCTCTTGAAAGTATCCAGAGAACCGGCCTCCACCACCCTCTGAGGCAGAGAATTCTCACAACTCTCTGTGAAAAAGTGTTTCCTTGTCTCCGTTCTAAATGGCTTACCCCTTATTCTTAAACTGTAGCCTCTGGTTCTGGACTCCCCAACATCAGGAACATGTTTCCTGCCTCTAGCGTGTCCAAACCTTAAACAATCTTATATGTTTCAATAAGATCACCTCTCATCCTTCTAAACTCCAGAGTGTATAAGCCCAGCCGCTCCATTCTCTCAGCATTTGACAGTCCCTCCATCCCGGGAATTAACATTGTAAATCTATGCTGCACTCCCTCAATAGCAAGAATGGCCTTCTTCAAATTAGGGGTCCAAAACTGCACACAATACTCCAGGTGTGGTCTCACTAGGGCTCTGTACAACTGCAGAAGGACCTATTTGCTCCTATACTCGACTCCTCGTGTTATAAAGGCCAACATGCCATTTGCTTTCTTCACTGCCTGCTGTACCTGCATGCTTACTTTCATAGACTGATGAACAAGGATCCCCCAGATCCTGTTGTACTTCCCCTTTTCCCAACTTGACGCCATTTAGATAGTAATCTGCCTTCTTGTTTTTTATACAAAGTGGATAACCTCACATTTATCCACATTGAACTCCATCTGCCATGCATCGGCCCACTCCCCCAACCTGTCTAAGTCACCCTGCATTCTCATAGCATCCTTCTCACAATATATACTGCCACCCATCTTTGTGTCATCTGCAAATTTGCTAATGCTACTGTCAAGGGAAGCAGTTCTTTCAAAAGTACTCTGTCTGATGCCACGCGGGTTCCTGCTCTTCATTGATCATCCCATGCCGTGCTAGAATTCATATGCTATCTATTGACTTCAATATAGACTGGTTGACATACTTGACCCATTAGTTGCCCAAATGTTACAAATAATACCACTGTTTCTTTCTTCAAATTAGGAACTTTTAGACAATTTCACAACAAATAATTCCAGTCATGCATTTTTATGTTGTGAACAATGTTGTGAGCAGGCAGCACAGTTGCTCAGCTGGTAGAGCTACTGCCTGATAGTGTCAGAGACCTGGGTTTGCTCCTGACCTTGGGTGGTGTCTCGTGTGGAGTTTGCACATTATCCATGTGACCATGTGGGCTTCCTCCAGGTGTTCTGGTTCCAGATTGGGTTGCAAATTAATCGTCCTCCGTAAATTGCAACTGCTGTGAAGTGAGTGGATGCGAAGTGGGATAAAATAGTGCTAGTGTGAATGGGTCACCATGATCCTGATGGGCCAAAGGGCCTGTTTCCATGTCATTATCAATCAATCGATCAAATACTGCCTGAATATTAATTGAGTGTTGGACATGGATCTGGTATGATGTATTCCAAATGCCGACATGGTGCCTTCTGTGGTTCTCTGCACTTGAGATAACACCACCATCCAGTAAAAGCTGTGACCTCTGTGAGTGTCTCCACCACAGGAATCGAGATGAAGGTGTTGCTCCTGCAAACATAGGGCTCATCACTTGCTTTATATAGGCGCGCACTGCAGACTACCTGATATACCATATGTTGGATTGGAGCATTGCAGTGGCATGAACGATTCCTGCTATGATAGCTTTTCCTCCTAAGGGGAAAGCTTTTCCTGTTGTCTGTTGGTTATTCTGTGGCAGATGGTATGTTAAACAACTGTTTTTTAAAACTTCTAGTCAACATTATACTGAGGATGCAACATAATTAACAGATCTGGCCTGCCTTGCAGTTGCTTTCTGGAGAGTAGTTTTATGAATGTCCAAAATAAAAGAAAAAACCTCGCAATTTGAACTTTTCAGTCTTGGAAGAAAAGCAACCTATTACACTTGCACTTTGCATGTTTTCAGGAGTAGTCTAATTTAGCATTGACTTGGTGGGCATTGTAACAACAAGAAATCTACAATGTTGATCACAGATGTTAGATTGCAGAAGGGATGTTCCTTCGGTGCACTAAGATGCAATAACAACTATCTTTTGCTTACATTTTGATGATTTCAATGGAAAAAAAACTGGATCAAAAGCAGATGAAAATGCTTCTATTAACTTACCTGTCCTTTTCTTTCATCCACCTCAAGGTGAGGTATCGTCAACACTCTGATTTCAAATATTATTCAATTACCTGGAATTTATATCAGCATTTTATTCAACAGACCTGTGTCTGTATTTAACCATATAACATATAATAATTACAGCACGGAAACAGGCCCTCTCGGCCCTTCCAGTCCGTGCCGACCATTTATTTTCCCCTAGTCCCATCTACCTGCACTCAGACCATACCCCTGCATTCCCTTCCCGTCCATATACCTATCCACTTTACTTTTAAATGTTAAAATCAATCCTGCCTCCACCACTTCTGCTGGAAGATCATTCCACACAGCCACCACTCTCTGAGTAAAGAAGTTCCCCCTCATGTTACCCCTAAAGTTCTGTCCCTTAATTCTCATGTCATGCCCTCTTGTTTGAATCTTCCCTACCCTCAATGGGAAAAGCTTATCCACGTCAACTCTGTCTATCCCTTTCATCATTTTAAAGACCTCAATCAAGTCCCCCCTTAACCTTCTGCGCTCCAAAGAATAAAGACCTAACCTAAATTTATATCCGTCATCAGACTCCCTGTACCCCACCCACATTTTACCTGCTTATAATTCTGTTTGGTTCTCGTATTCTTGTGCATCGATGCCATTCATCCAAAGTAATTGATGTGGTTACAGATTCCAGCAACTTTTGCAGCAAAAAAAAAGACTGAAATTCCTCACTCGGCCAAATCAACTTGCATGCAGCCCATCGCTTAGAGTCAACAGTTTCAGCCCCCTCCCACTGACTTAACCTGGGTTGCATGTGAAGGGCCAAACAGCGTAATCCCTTCCTCACTAAATACGCACACTTGGGAGGCATCCAGTCAGGCCCTGTCCCAGAACACCTCCTGAGCCTTTGACAGGCAAAGCTGTGAGTGCAACCTCATCTCCCGTCAAAGCTGTCAAGGCTATGTAACAGTTGTAAATACCTCGGATATCCATGGGCATTTAAAAACATTAAAAATCCTGTACGTGATTAAAGATTTTTTTCAAGGTTAATAAAAAATTGAAAACATCTCAGGTAATTAAAATCGGTAATATTAAGTGAAATTAATTAAAAAAACAAACAATTGAAATTACACTTCCTTTTCCGATTAAATTAGCAGTGCAAGGAATCTACTGAAGGCCTGAATTTGAAGCAAAATATGTTGTTCAGGGCTGAGAAATGACAGAGATGGGGATAAACTAAATAACTTCATCACATTTATTCAATCAAACATTTCTTTATTTTTGAAGTCTTTGTTGCTCTTCCACCTTCACTTTTGTGGAGATAAGATCTGAAGCCTGTTTTACCTTTTCAGATATTTACTTTAGTTTGGAGATGTAGCATGGAAACAGGCACTTTAGCCGTTTGAGTCCACTGACCATCGATCACCTGCCCATACCAGTTCTGTTTTCCCACTTTCTCAGCCAGTCCCTGCATATGAAGAGCAATTGACATTGGTCAATTAACCCACAAATCTGCATGTCTTTGTGATGTGCAAACGTGTCCAACAACCTGAGTTTCTATGTTGTTTGTGAGGATGTGCCGTCCCTGCTGGGTGCCAAAGCTTGTCGCAACCTGGGACTTGTTTCTTTCAGCCCTTCTGTTTGTCATCTGACTACAACCTGTGACTTTAGCCAACAAATCCTGACACAATACAAAACTTTGATGACAAGCTGGGCAGTTTGCTTGTTAAGTACACAATCACCATCAACCCTGAGATACTCCCAGTTGTCCGTCCAGCACACAAGATTCCCCATGCTATGTGGGACCTTGTTCAAAGTGAACTCAACAGAATGGTGTGTTTAGGTGTGATTGCTCCCGTCGCTGACCCCTCGAATTAGGTCTTCACCATGGTTGTGGCAACGAAGTAGAATAAAGATGAAATACGGATTTGTATCAACCCTAACGCCCCCTGCTTCTTCTATAGAACACAGAAGAAGCGGAAACCACTCTCAACCATTAGGGAGACTGACAAAAAGCTCTGGGAACCTCCGGGAACTGCATGGAAGCCTTGGGTGGGGCGCAAAGACTACAGAGGTTTCCGTTCAGGATTCCTAAGTGGAACAGGGGCATAAGGATTTAAACACAGCCCTTAAACTACCTCACTATCCCATGCACACTGTGGATGAGATTGCAGCGCAGATGGCTGAGGAAAATGTATTCACTACTAGATGCCAGGAGTTCATTCTGGCAGATTTTGCTGGACACAACTCCTCCAAGTTAACCACCTTCAGTACACCATTCGGGCGATACAGATTTCTTCACATGCCTTTTGACATAAGCTCTGCTAGTGAAGTCTTTCAACTAGCTATGGAGCAGTTGTTGGCAGGTTACCCATGCTCCATTGCAGTGGATGACATCCTCGTTGCTGGACAAACTGTCAAAGAACACAATACTAATCTGACAAAGGTTCTGGATCCTGCCAAGGCCATTAACCTCAAGCTATACCTTCAAAAATGCAAATTCAGGGTAAGTAAGGTGAAATACATAGGCCATGTGTTCACTAAGGACTGCCTAAAAACTGATCCTACTTCTGACACCACGTCGAGCTTCTGCTGTTGGAATAACTTAAGTCACGCACAGTGATTAAGATCCAAAGACTTTATTAGCATTACAGCATGGGTAACTTCATTTTAACACATAACTCAAGACTGAGGGAGAAAGGGCAGAGAAGCTTTCTGTTAAACTAATGGGCGTAGTTACAAAGTATGACATAACATGAGTGACACTGATCTACAAAACCCACATGGTCACAGGGAGAGAATGCATACTCCATGCACACAACACATGAGGTTAGGTTTAAACCTGGGTCTCTGGTGCTGTGGGGCAGCACTGTACCACCCAGCAATATTTACTTAAGCAAATAATAAAAATCCTCTCAATTATAACTTCATACAATTATTTTTCCATCTTTCCCTCTGCCTTTATATATTATTTTTGCAGCAAGAAGCATTGAACATGCACAATATTAATGGTCTAACCAAGATTCCAAACAATGTTTTTAGCTGTAGAGTAATGCTCTTAAATCAGACATGAAAAAAACACCTCTCTGTGCATATTTGACAACATCTAACTTCACTGCAGCCTTCCATGAGTTCTTGGAATGCTAGCTTGGAGGTATTATGCATGCTGTAACTTTCTGTCTATTAAATTTTGAAATTAAGCTATCAAAGTGCATATCAATCCAAACTGTCATATTAAAATATTTAATCCCTCAATCTTGGCTGAATACACATTAAGACTCAAAAAATAAAGGTCTGTGTTATGTGTCAGTGCAACATTCTGGCTCAGTATTCTCTTAATTTCAAGTCAAGCACAGGTGCAGATAATCCCAAAACTAAATTTCTTAAATGGTTATGAGGAATATTGAAATATTATGAAGCAATTACAAATGATGTTAGATAATTGCTATTCTTCTTGGTTAAATTATTCTCATTGTTACACATCAGAGCTAGGAATATTTACAGTCAAATACCTGACTTCCCAACATTGAACTTTCAATGTAAATATTATTTGTGAACATTGTTCTTGAGATTGGTTTCAAAGCGAACGGAAGCGAATAAAAATTGTGAGCTGTAGTATAACATGGGAAACTCAAACTTTGTACAGCAAAGTTGTACTCATTGAAATCACTAATGGCAAGGCTCAGTGTGTCTGACAAGTCACAGCATCCATTACTATCTCCCTGTTGTGCAAACATAACAGAGCTGAAGGGTCAGAAGGTAGGGCAGGAGACATCCTACCAGTGCCTTGCACCTTTTCAGAAGAATCTTCTGGGTGCCACGAGAAAGCATGGTGGCAAGGATGACTTCAATATCATGCCTCAAAGTGTTTCACTGTATCTTGGTACACATAACACTAATAAACCAATGCCCAATACCATTACTGATACTTTGATGCTGGCTGCATTCCTGCAAGTGAAGGATGTATGGATGAAGGGTGGTGGTGCCGGGAGCTGGGATGGGCAGGAAGTGATTATATAATGGGAAAAGGATGAGAAGGATACGAAAAAGGGTGAATTGAGATAGAGGCAAGTGTGCTTGACAAGGCAGATTGTTTAAGATGAAGACAGGTTACAGTGACAATGTTGCAACCAGGTTGGGTGGATATGATTGTGTAAGTCCCTGTCTTTACAGTTTGGTGAGTGTAAACATAGTTTTACAGTAGTTTAGTTTAGTTTAGAGAATCAGTGCGTAATCAGGCCCTTTGACCCACCGAGTCTGCACCGACCATTGATCCCCCCACATTAACACTATCCTGCACAAACTATAGACAATTTACAAACGTACCAGCTGATTTGCCTTCACACTCTTTGAAGTGTGGGAGGAAACTGAAGATCTCAGAGAAAGTCCATGTGGTCACGGGGAGAATGTACAAACTATATACAGACAGCACCCTTAGTCGGGATCAAACCCGGGTGTCCGGCGCTGCAAGCACTGTAAGGCAGCAACCTTACAGTTGTACCGCCATGCCGCCCCTACAGTAAGAGAGTAAACCTGATTTAATTAACATAATTTATAGGTAACTCTCTGCTCTTTTTGTTTTTTTAAAGAAAAATACTCTGTTCTTACTAAGAGCTTTTGATGTGGTTTCTGTTTTCCAAACGTATGTATTGTCTGCTGTTCTGGTCGTCACACCATATGAAGACCATGAATGCACTGCGGAGGGTGAAGAGGAGATTGGAGATAGCACCAGGATGCTGTCGTGATTGGAGCTTTTCAGTAATAAGGAGAGAATGGATGGGCTGAATTAGTTTTCCCTGAGGACGTGGAAGCTGAAGAGTGGCTTGACAGAATAACACAAAATTATGAGTGGGATAGATAGGGTAGAGAGTAAGAATCTTTTTTCCCTAGGTGAGGGTGTCCAAAAATAAGTGGATATAGTTACAAGGTGAGCGATGGGAAGTACAGAGGAGACCTGAGAGACAACTCTTCCACACAGAGAGCTATTGGAATCTGGGTCACACTGCCTGAAGAGGTGGTAGAGATAGATACTCTGATGATATTTAAGCAGCTTCTAGACAAGCATTTAAAAAAACAAGTCTGTTACTGAAGGTACTCCTCAGGTATACCAGTGTGTAATGGAGGGGGTGAGCTGTATTGTCCAGGATGCTCTGCAGTTTGAGGAGCATCCTCCTCTCCAAGACCACCACCCATGAATTTAACTCCGTCCCCAGGATATAGCCAGCCTTCCTGATGAGTTTGTTAATCCAAGCGGGTGGAAGAGGCCTGTTTCAGCATTATATGACTCTTATGACTCATTCAAATTGCTGTTTTTCAGTGTCAACTATTTCCTGTGAAGTAAAATCCACATCCCTTCTCTAAACATCAATTGATACAGTGTTACCAACAAATACACAGCTTAACAAAATGTTTACTCCATTTGTTGTGGCTGGCAGTAGTTCCCCTTACTGGAATACTACTTTGGCCACATGAAAAACCTGTATTTTCTGGAATGCAGCTAGTTCTCACTGCATTCAGTCCAATCTTGCTTAGGAATTTGATCCCCTCTATGCAAATGGCAGCAACTCTTACACCTGTTTCAGGCAAAGGCTCTGTTTTGCTATCTTCAACATAGTAGCTGGCACATATCCAGCCTTTAATGAATGCCAAATGAGGCATGTGCATATTAAATGCTTTGGTGCATAATCTGCACCTGAAAAACAGATATATTAACATCATATTTCTAGGTCATTTCAACTTTTTAGCGGAATAGACAAGATCCTGAAACCCACACACTATTAGCATATTCTTAGCACCAAACATTAATTGCTATTGCAGTTAGTTTCTGAACACTTTCATTTCAATTCTTATCTATTTCTTTAAGGATGGAAGAACATGATCAAAAGAAGTGTTTCAAATTTTTGAAGGGTGTTTATTGGATGGACATGTCATAATAAAAAATAATCAAAATGAATATATTTCAACTAAGAGGCTATAGCTAAGGTTAACTGATGCAATTAATTTAGAAGTGAAAACTGCAGTTCTGGTATCCATTTTGGTAAGTTATTGCATTTATATTTTTATTTTTAAATGCGTCTTACTGATGGGTACATAGACAGATGCTTATATTCACTCCACTGGGAACAGGGTGCACAGCAGGTATCTCCCTAACATTAGACAGGTCTACAAATCATTCCGACAACTGGAACCATGAGATTTAACCAGGCTAAAAAAGGGCAACCCCAGAAAACCTTGCATGCCCTCCAAGACCATTTCTACAGACCACTCAATGTTTCACATTTGTTTTACCACTGAGGAATGGCAAAAATCTGTTTGTCATAAGGGCAAACTTATTTCAGGTGCTTTGAGGTAGCAATGTTGTTAGCAAGGCCATGCTTTCTCATTGCACCCCAAAACTTTTCTTTTTGGGAGATACAATACCTTGAACATTTTTTTTAATCAAAAGTTATGACAGCTGGAACTGCTTGATCAGCTACAAGTAGCATTGAACAATTCTATCAGGTTTTCTGTGCTGCCAGTGTGCTAATGTAAGACAGGTGCTGCTTTGTGCTAACTAAGTCCTCAAGAGGAAAACTGGGTGCAAAGTCAAACCACATGTCGAGTGCAAGGGAAAGTGTGATATGATGAAGCAGGCACTTTCTGAAATGTCAACTCTACTGGATGTGTGCAGATTATGTTGTACTCTGTGGGCTGAGCTGAGCACTTTGCCAGGTGGACAGAGAATCACAAGAGGTTAGAGGGTCAGCCTTAGCTCACTGCTGTGGACGGCATGTTAAATTGAAGTGTTGACGTAGACTTTCTACAAAGCTGCAGGTGTTTTTCTTCATAATAACATTTCCTGGAACATTATAAAATACAATCTATATTTTAATATAATATAGTTTATTTAGTTAAAAAAAGTAATAGCACAGACTTTCTTCTAACTGTTTTCTATTTGGTAGGATTAGGTTTTTTTTAAAATAACACCCGATTGATATTTGCTATTTTTATTAGCATTCATTATTTTAAATCCATTACAATCTTATTTAATTCAAATTATTGTCTTAAAATTAACATTCTTCATGAATGCGGAGAAAATAGCTAACTATAATATAGAATAGTAGGAAAGGTAAAAAGCACCAAGGTAAAAACTATGTTGCTTGTAATTTAGGGAAATGGCCAGGCTAATAAAATCTACATTTCTTTGATCAATGCCTACATAGTTATGCCTAGGCTCCAATATCAACACCAGATTTCACTTATATAGTGCCTTTGATAAAATGGTGTAAAACACAACTTAAAATTGACAGAGATTAACATTTTAATTACAGAAACAGCCGAGTAGCTTCACAGCTTGCACAAGTGATTATATATTTTGCTGTTTTCATGGGGTAATATTCAAGTTCAAATATTTGTCCTGCTTGTAATGTTTATAATACATTGATTTATGAACAGGCGTATAAAAAAAATGATTATTTCTCACAAAAAATGATAATTTGTGATCTCCTTTTCTGTCACATGTTGCAATTTTAGGTGATAAACCACAATCTATAATAATAGCCACAATAATTCATAAAATGAATCATAGATCTAAGTTGCAAAATACATTTTGAAACATTGTGTAATATGTTACATGGTTCATTATTTAAATTACAAAATTAAACAAGAAATCATTTTTATTGCACTTTTTGTAGCTTTTTGCGTGTTCTAAATGAACAATCTGGTCGATTTGGTAATAAGAAATGAAAATTGACCTGGAAAAGTGCAGCAAAATTTAATACATTTGGGACAAGCAGTGATGCCTTGAAGTATAGAAAAAGTGAGATGAATTAGAAGAGTAATATTGTCTCTTCAACTATACCGTAATACATTATCTACCACTTGATTGGCTTCTTAGCCATCTGGAATCCTTATGTGTTTAGCTGTGGTGGACCCTGCAGTTGGGGACTGGTTCAAATGGACTTAACGAGCTATCTAAATCTGTTGCAAATTACATTCATGTTCCATAGTGCACAAGAGGTTGACATTCGACTTTTAGTTGCTCTGAACAATCTTACTAATTAAACTTTTGGGGATATCACTTCGGAAGAGTACCATATTTTTATTGATGATGCCCATGGTCTGTACTCCTTTTTCTTATTTTTGTTTTCATTCATGGTGTCCTGTTATGGATATGAGTGTTAAGTGGTCTCTGCATGTTTAAATATACATATGATCAAACAGTTGACACATTTTTTGAATACAACATGCATGTGCAAATGATAATATTTTCAAAGACAATAAATAGTGCTATGAAACACTCAATTATGTGATCTAAAAAATCCCTTTCCAAGACAAAATATTGCCATAAGTTTTAAAAGCTGGATCTGTTACTATGACAATACTAAAATATATGTGCATAACTCGGGGCACCGTGAAATACCAATCATACTTATTACAGAATACTGTGATTGCTGAACAAGATTTTGGATAATCCATATATTATTACCTATATTTATAAATTAGTGTAATTCCCAAATTCTGACACAAAGTTCTAATTCCTGCGTGAAAATCGTTCACCATGACCATGGTGGCATCAGCATTGATTGTTTAGACCAAGCATTTTTTCCCTTTGCCTGCACTTTCCTATAACTGCAATGGTGTTTAACTTTTTAAATCTTTTCCCTGTACGGAGGACCCGACCTTTTCTCTGTCGGGTCTCCGTTGCCGTTGGGGCCTAGCACCGTGGAGCGGCCTCCAACCGGACCTGGGGCTCCAGTCACGGAGCTGCGGACTTACTACCATCGTGGAGCTGGCCGAGTTGGGAACTGGAGGAGCTGTGGTGGCGCGCTGCTGCTGCCCGACCCCTGAGATTCGGAGGCTCCAGCTGCAGGCTGGTGGACGGTAACACCGGGAGCTCACGGGTCCCTGGTGGGAGACCGCTTTTCGGAGCTCCCGCGGCGGCAACTTCTCCCGCCCGAGTTGCGGGGTTGAAGACGACCTGGAGTGGGGCCTTACATCGCCCGGCGCGGCTTTGATGGCCACGGGACTTGCTAGGGCCCGCCGGGGGCTCCAACATCAAGACCCGGAGCGGGGCCTTGCATCGCCCGGTGCGGCATGAATGGCCGCGGGACATATACTATCACCCGCCGGGGGCTTTGACTCTGACCAGGAGAAGAATGGGGAATGCAGGGGAGAGATATGACTTTGCCTTCCATCACAGCGAGGAGAATATTCACTGTGATGGATGTTTGTGTTTGTGTAAAATGTGTTATGTCTTGGTTCTTTTTTTGTATGTATGACTGCAGAAACGAAATTTCGTTTGAACCTCAATGAGGTTTCAAATGACAATAAATGGTATTGTATTGTATTGTATTGTAGTTTGGGAAGTACAGTTTAGATTATGGTTGTGTGTACCAAGGTACAGTCACAAGCTTTGTTCAATGTTTAACTAGTTTGAAATGTATCTTATTTGGTCTGTGTAATTTGGTTGTGAAGAATAATCATCTCTTAAGGCATCTTCAAATATTGAAACATGTGACTAATCACTTTCTGAATGTTACAACATGTATTAAAAATGTCACAAGTAACCTTGCAGAGCCCTGGAATAAATTGCACACACATTGTTTGAGCTCCTTTTGGCTCATCTAAAGCACTCTGCAACAGACTATAGTAGAGGTGAAGGACACATACTTCATATTTGCAATGAGGATCGGTGGCAAAGAATCACAGTTGTTACAAGTGACACTGGCATTGAGGATGTAAGTGAGAAAAATGGTTTGTGTGATTTTAATCCTCCTGTAAAATGGAAGTAGGCTTTCCAAAGTCCCATTTAACATTATACATAAGAATTTGGAGCAGACGGACTGGGTGGCACATTGAGTCTGCTTCACCATCTCAGAAGATGATAGTTGATTGAAGGTCATCATATTCCTGTTTATCCATGGTGACCTTCCACACACAAGATTATAAAGAATCTGCCATAGAAATATCCAATGATTCTTATTCTACTGCCTCTTGATGAAGGCAGTTTCACTGACCCTGAGAAACAAAAATATAACACATTTTCTTCAATGGCTGGCTCTTTATTTTTACAATGGCCTCAGTTATAGATGCTCCTCCAAAAATGTCATATTTATCCTTGTTAAGACCCCTTAGCATCTTGTTTAGTGTTATAGATACAATGTGGAAACAGGCCCCTTGCTGGCTGAGTCAAGGTCGACCATCAATCTAGTATACACTAGTATAATTTCCTACACATGAGGGGCAATTTCCAGAAGCCAAATCAACTATAAGTCTACGTGTCTTGGAATGTGGGAGAAAACTGGAGTGCCAGAGAAAAGCCACAGGGTGGACATATTAACGCTGCACAGAAAACACGTGTGGTTAGGATTAAACCCTGGTTTCTGAGGCCGAGAATTAGCAGCTCTACCGCTGCACCACAGTGCCGCCCTTGTGTTTTAATGTAACATCCATTCCAACTATTAGTCGGGTAACCTTCTAATGCTTGCAATGCTTGTGCATTGTTCCTTAAATTAGGCGATCAATCCTGTACACAGTATTCCCGATGTGGTCTCATCAATGTCCCGTACGACTAAAGCATAATCGCACTACGTTTGTATAAAAATAACAGAATAACAATCCATTTCAGTCCATGCCTTCGACTTCATTCAGAACATGTCAATCCTGTTGACCAGGCATCCCTTTTGTGATTACTTCTTGTATATTTCTTTTGCTGATAGTGAAGGATATGATAGTAGGGCGTTCAAAGAAGGTGTAGGTGTCAAAGGAATAATGGAAACAGCCAGAATGTTATTTTGTATTACTTTGTTTTACCAATATGCTGATTTATGTATGTCCATTGAACAAAAAAGAGTAACTGAAGCTATTGCAGTTGATATTGTCCTTGTGGCTACCATTTTAATTGTTTCTCTGTCATCTTCAGGGTGCTGGGTAGAGGGTATTTGGACCAAACTGCCAGAAGAGGTAAATGAGGGAGATACTAAATGATATTAAATTGCATTAAATTCTATACTTTTAAAGACATTTGCACAGTTACATGGATAGCAAAAGTTTGGAGGGATATGGGCCAAACCCAGGCAGGTGGGATTAGCAGAGATGGGACATCTTGGTTGGCATGGGCAAGTTGGGCTGAAGGACCTCTTCCATGCTGTATGAATCTATGGCTCTATGACTCTATCATGCCTATTTCTTTGTAATCTCTCAGATTTTCTGGTCCTAATCAATCACATTTAAAATATTGTACAAAATTCCTTGTGTGCAAACTGGCTGTGGTGTTTCTTGATACAACATCAAGACTTCAAAACGACTGCAAATGACATTGGGACTTCTTGTGGTCAAATGGTAGCAAACCGATTTTTTTAAAATGTCTCTCTTCACATTAGCACCACCCTTTTTGTTTACTTGTACAACCTGAAATATGCCTAAGTGTGAACCACAGATCCTCTTATATGACAAACTGAAGTATGAAGAATATAAATTATTTCTCATTATTGTAACCATCTTTCTAATTACAATTTCATATCATTAATTGTCACTGTGATGCTCTCTGTTGCTACAATTTTATAATACATTGATTAAAACAGGTTGGATATGATAGGGAACAATGTATCAATTTTAACAGCAAAATTTACAACCAAATGAAAAATATATCAACAGATTTGCAAATGATTTTAAGGAAGCTGGATTCTCTTTACCTTTTCATTTTTTTATTGAGAGTTAATTTTATTTTTTACTGCTGTGTTTGGTCTTTTCAAATTGCTTTGCCACCACTATTCCACTATATAATTAATCTCGAGACAGCATTGGGTAAAATATGGGTGAACAGATTATAGAAGCAAATCATCCTTGCCATTATAAAACATAGTATTGCACAACTTTTGTACATGTGCAGTATTATAGTGACACCCATAGAAAATTGAAATGCAATGATGGTTTTCAGTAGATGCATGAAAAAGGTATAAATATTCTTTGCCTGCAGAAACATCAATAATGACTTATATTTATGTTGTGACTCTAATAATAAAATGTCCTTAAGTGCTTAACATCAGGCAGAATAGAAGTCTAAATCGAAGGGTACATTTGTTTCCTGCCTGGAGGCTATTCGAAAACCATAGTCTATTGTTTTGTAATCCTGAAGCATTTTTAACTAGCTGCTGAATAGGATGCCTAGTGGGAATGGTTTGCTTAGGAATGGAAAACCATTGTATGCACAAAATATTTAGGCACCAGGTCCTGATAATCACTCTTCACAGCTCAAAATCTTCTGGACCATTCAATGACTTAATTGACTTTCAATGTGATATTCAGAGCTGCTTGATTTCTGTAGGCCATCTCAATGCCTGTTTAAACCAGATGGCTGGCCAATAGTTTATTACTCCACCCTGGCCACGAAAATGAAATAGTTTTCTCACTACCACTAACAAACAAATGGCCTCTAGGTCCTTTTGGTTTCTTACCAGGGAGTTCGGGCACCCGCTGCAGCGAAAGGAAGGACAACCTTTGGCCAAATTTTGTCTTATTTTCAGTGTGAATTGATTGAGGCTTATTTTTCTGCTTGAGGTTTTTTGTTTTTCACAAAGGCATTAAAACTCAAAACAGAGCTACATTAATTTAAAAGGAAAAATGTTGCATGTATAAATCGTTCTCACATTCGGGAACATGGTTAATTAACTGGTGGCATTATTTCCCTGCCCTAATGGCCTTTGCTTTAGCCGTTACAGCCATTCTATCCCTCCCTCGCAAAGATGTGAGATTTCAATTTGAGCGCACTTGTTTGAATAGATGCAAGCAGCATGTAAAGTGTCTCTTCAAGGTGCGCAATACACAAAGCCGATGAAATGAAACAACTGTCACACCAAAGATAGGCACAAAATGCTGGAGTAACTCAACTAAACAGGCAGCATCTCTGGAGAGAAGGAATGGGTGGCGATTCGGATGTAGACTCTTCAGACGCACTCTTCAGGTCTGAAGAATGGTCTCGGCGTGAAACGTCGCCCATTCCTTCTCTCCAGAGATGCTGCCTGTTTTGTGCGTGGGAGCTTGTGTGCGTTCCGCAAGCAATGAGACGGTAATAAATAGAACATGTTTGTAGTTGTTGGGGGAGGGGGGGGGGGAGGGAGGTGGGAGGAGAAAGAATTGTTGGTTGTCATGCAGACTTGTCATAGACCCACCAGAGAATGCATGTGTGTCCCATGTTTTCAAAGCGATTTACTCTGCCCCGAGCCATCTGTCCCCGCGGCCGGGGTGTCAGGGTCTGGGGGTCGGAGGGCAATGGGGGTGGAGGCGGGGGGGGGGGGGGGGAAATTACCCTCGTTTGGGGATTGGGGCCGGATGGCGGTGCATCGCGGTCAGTGATTGTGGGACATTCCCGCCGGTAGACGGAGGAGGGAGAAAAGGGGGAGAAAGAGAAGAAAGGGGGAGAGGCAGAGAGAGAGAGGTGGAGAGGGAGAAGAGGGGAGAGAGAGGAGAGAGAGAAGAGGAGGAGAGAAAGAAGTGTAGAGAGAAGGGGAAACAGAGAATGGAGAGGAGGGGAAGAGAGAGGAGAGAGAGGAGGAGAGAGAGAAGGGAGGGAGAGAGAAGGAAGAGAGAGGGGGAGAAAGAGAGGAGGGGGAGAGACAGGAGAATTGAGAGGAGAGAGAGGAGGAGAGAGAGGAGGAAAGAGAGAAGAGGGAGAGAGAAGGGGGAGAGAAGAGTGTAGAGAAGGAGAGAGAGAGAATGGAGAGAGAGGGTGGAGAGAGTAGGAGAGAGAGGAGAGAGAGAAGGGAGAGCGAGGGGAGAGAGAGATGGGAGAGAGAGAGGGGGAGCGAGAGAAGAGGGGAGAGAGAGGAGGAGAGAGAGAAGAGGGGAGAGAGAGGAGGAGAGAGAGAAGGGGAGAGAGAGAAGAGAGAGAGAGGAGGGAGAGAGAGAAGAGGGGAGATGGGAGTGTGAGGGTCCTCTCCCCACACAAGCCATAGGTGACTGAGTAATCTGAACCCAAGCACCAAGTTGAAAGCAGCTGAAGGTGCGCATCCCTCGGGACAGCCCACACTCTCCCACGGCCACCCTCCGCGGGCTGCGGGTTGGGTGAAATGGAGGTGTGTGACAATGTTCATCCCTTCACAGTGATGTGATGGATGCGGGGGTCTGGACCAATTGCTGACAAGTCCCGCCCCCCGGCAACGTCATGTCCGTTATTGGACTTTTCTGTTGAGCAGCAGTCGGTTCGTTGGCTTGTAGGCGATGCCACCTTTTGGGTAGGTGGCGTTCCAACAGAGCGGCCATTTGTTAAGTTTGCTTTTAGGTGACACAGCTTTTCGGTTCGTTGGCTTTTAGGCGTCCCACCCTTTCGGTTAGTTTGCATTTAGGCGTCCCATCCTTTTGGTTAGTAGGTGTTTCGTCTTCTTACACTTTTGGTTTATTGGCGTTTCGGTCTCGTTTCCATTAGGTTCTTTGGCTATGACTTATTTTCTTCGGCTTCTCGTCCGTCGGCGCCACGTCCAGGTACCAAAAAGATATGTACGGATAAGCAGTAAAAACTGGCCTTGCCAATAATACTTGCAATCCTTGAGAGAGAGAAATGGAAACAAATATGATTTATTGTTTAATTTATGTTTTTCAGGTGATTGGTAGGTGGGGTGTAAGCAGAAATGATATTGAGGTCTAGATTCCAGTAATATTGAGAGAGTAAGTTGCAAACCAATAATAACCACGGTGAACCATTTTGTCTCCAGGCCAGGGAAAAAAACAGCCTTACTCAGGACGATGCACTAGTCAGAAAATAAACCTTCTTTGGGGGATTGCACAAGGGGGAGAAAATCACACTTTACTATTTTCAGGCTCTGATGTTTTCATTTTGTTGAAGGCCACCTGGACTTCTCCTCATTCATAGGTTAATCATAAGAATTGTTTTTTAAAATCTCGTTATGATTATGATACATTGCTGATTTCAATAATTACTATACTCTGTTATCATAGGTTACAGTAATCCCACTTTACTCTCCCCATATTCCCATCAACATCCCTCATATTCTGCTACACACCTGAAAAGCCCTGTTTATTGTTTGAACAGTGACCATTTGTTTGTGCTTGCGTGTTTTTTCTCAGTGGTAATGGCAGGCAGCGGACATGACAGACATGTTCAACAGTCGAAAGCTATGAGTTAACTCAGTCTGACTGAAATAAAAGGAGGAATGGCCAAGATAACTTTTTCTTCCTTTCCAATATATTAATACATTTTGTAGTGTTCTAACTGATATCTTGCTGCTGCTAATGGACAAGCATATATTTTTTCCTGTCCTTGAAAGAACCAAAATGTCTAATGAAAAGGGGTTTCTCAATTTAATGGGATGGGATACATGAATTGCATTGATGCACCAATTTTCTATGGGTGGAGTATTTTGCATTAATTTAGAATAAAGTTCTGATGAATTAAGGCAAACTTCAAAATTCAAACTTGAATCTGACATTTTAGTGCACAGTTTGGATAATCTTAAAATTGTATTTTATGACCATTATACTTACTTTCTCTTGATTTTGTAAATGGACAATCCACACTCTTCGACTCAGGAAATGTCTACAAGTACCTCCTAACCTTTCCATTAGCAGCAATTTTGCTCTAAAAAATATCACTGTTAATCTAATCTTTTTTGCCTCTCAGCAATACTGCTATTGAAAACTCCTGTCCCTGTCATGGTGCGAGCCTTTGACGTGATGGAACTCATCCATCTGTGAGTTTCTTTATGTGATGTTATGATATGTTTGGCTAATTCGTGATATGCAACTCATCATGCTGGTGGTTTGGTTGAGTCTGCATTAATAAGCTAGCTGTCACACCATGGCGGATGGGAACTGCCATTATTTCTCAAATAGTACAGCATCTACAATGTCATCTTTAAGTTCAGCAGATTCTTATTCTGATTGATAACCTTGAGATGTTTTTGACATTGGCAAGGTGCTATATAAATGGAAGTTGTTATCAACATTGCCCGATATGCAATTACTGCAGCCAACCCATAAGATCAGTTAAAAGGATTGCCATTTTGCAGAACAAGTGACAGAAATCTGTAAAAAAACTAATGCAAAACAGAAATAAAAACAGAACATGCTGAAATTACCTGGTCAGTATTTTTGGAGAAGAGATACATTAGGTTTTATATCCCCTACAATTAAAATTAGACAGTGGAAATGTTAGAGATGCTGCATTTGGAGAGAATCAGGTTTGTCCTAATGGACAAATATGAACTTTTTGAACAAATATGGTCTCCATTCACTAACTATATGAAGGGGTAGCTGAGCTCAGCATTGTAACTCAATAAATACCCGGTGGTAGGATTAGATGAAAAGATCTATTCTGAGATTTGTATACACGTCTCTATAGATATTGTTATGTGAAATTGTACTATTCATTGTTAAGATGTATACTTTATTTTTATTTATTTATTTATTTTTTAAGTATAATAATTGTTTGCTTGAATTATTTTTTTAATTTTTATTATTTTTATTTTTATTTATTTATTTTTTTAAATTGTGTTTTCTTTTTCTTTTTATTTTTTATATATATAATCATAATCAATATTATTTAATCACATCCTCTTTGATTAAACACCTACTCTTTCACCTCTTTACTTTCTTTACTTTCTAAAAAAAATAGAAGCTTATATAAATCACTCCGTAATATTTGTATAACTTTTGAAACAAGTTAAATGGGTATTTGAAAAACTGTTATATCATTGGCAATATGTATTGCTTCTAATAAAAATATTTTAAAAAATAAAATAAATAAAAACAGAACATGCTGAAATTACCTGGTCAGTATTTTTGGAGAAGAGATACATTAGGTTTTCAGATGAATTCAATGGTAGAGACATTCATATTTAATGATGTTGAACAAAGGGGGAGGGGAGTCCATGATTAGATTTAAAAGCAGGCGATATTAGCAGGTAAATGGAATGATGATATCAAGACTGAGTGGGAGTATCAGAAATGACTGAACCCAATATTAAGTTCAGAAGATTCTAACATGCCAGTTGAAAAATGGGGTGGTATAACCTTGATCTTACCTTCATCGGAACATCAGAAAAGATTAAGAACAGAAATCAGACTGGTAATGGGATGGAGAAATGAAGGGAGAGATTGATGTAAGCCCGCAATGATATGGGCTGTTCAGCTAACCCTGTGATGATCTCCCCAGTGAAGAGAACCCTGCATCATAAGTAACAAATTTAATATTTTACATTAAACAAATTTGGGCGGCACAGTGGCGCAGCGGTAGAACTGCTGCCTCACAGCACCAGAGACTTGTGATCGATCCTGACTATGGCATTTGTGGCTGTGCAGCGTTTGTACGTTCTCCCTGTGACCATGTGGGTTCTCTGCAGGTGCTCCCACATTCCAAAAGCATGCAGGTTTGTAGGTTAATTTGCTTCTGTAACTTGCCCCTGGTGGGTAGGATGTCAAAGTGGGTTAACTAATGCACAGGCAATGGATGGTCCGCATGGACTTAGTGGGCTGAAACGCCTGTTTCCATGCTTTATCTCAAAACTCTAAATGGCGGTTAAATATGGGATGGATATTTGAGGCCTTTAAAAATTAAAAAGATGGGAAAAGTTGTAGGTCCTTCGAAAATGTCATGTGAAGAGAAAAATATGTTGGTGACAATTGGCAAAACAACTAGAGCATTGTCAAATGAAAAACTGAATACAGAGGTCACGGAAGCATAGAGTCATAGACTTTTACAGTTTTACATTCGCAGAGCAAAACTGCATGGAATTGGGTCCTTTGGCCAAATTCATCCATACTGACTAAGTTGACCAACTAAGCTAATCCTATTTGCCTGTGCCATGTACCTCTCCAAACTCTTTCAAAAGTTGTAATTGTACCCACCTCTATTATTTCCTCTGGCAACTTGTTTCAGGAAAGGACAAACCTATTGTGAATACTTTGCCACTCATGTTCTTTTAAAATCTTCCTCCTTTCACCTTAAATCAATATCCCCCAGTTTTAGACTCCCCTGAGGGGAAAACAACTGTGCCTATGGCCCTCATGATTATATAAGCCTCTATAAGGTCATCACTGAGCCTCCTATGCTCCAGGAAAAAAAAGTGCCTATCCAGCCTTTCCTTATAATTCAAAACCTCTCGACCTTACAACATCCTCATATATCTTTTTTGCAGCCTTTCCAGTTCAATAAATTCCTTTGTGGATTAACCTGCTTAGGACAATACATAGGACCGCAAATGTGGTCTTACCAACTGCTTGTACAGCAGTAACATGATGTCTCAGCTCCTGTACTCAATACCATAACTGTTTAAGGCAAGCATGCCTGTTTGTGAATGATCCACTATGACAAAAAATGGTAAAACATAGGTATTTATTCCATTCAGAAATACAGAGCATTTAAGTTGCACAGCTGTGTTCATGAAGCTCAGCATACGTTCTGCCATCCGGCTGTCAGCGTTAGTGTAGTACTGTAATATCATGTAATGGGTGGCATGCAATATATGTGTAGTGGAGATTATAAATGGCATGGATTAATAAAGGTTCTTCCTCTTAAAGAAGCAATGCATATGGTTAGCGGTTAGTGGTTAGTGGAGTACATTGTAAAACACCAGTATAGGGTTATGCACCACGGGTCAAAGTTAAAGCGGGTCTTGCACAGTTCAAGTATAGCCGGTGAACTTTACAATCAGCGGGTTTGGCTTGAAGATACGACCTACACGTGTACAGTAGTACCCCTCGTGCGCCTCGTCTTTCTCTGAAGAAACAAGCCCTTCATTGGGTGGACGCGGAGGAGTAGACACTGGTGGAGATGGGGGCATCGTGGAAGGCAGGGATGATGCTGGCACCGGTAGAGGGATCACTGGAGTGACGTTCGCAGAATGTGGGGGAAAACCAGCTGGCTGGTCAGGGTAAGGACAGGAAGGTGCCGGTTCATTAACCGGGACGAGGTGTTTGTGTATACGTCAGTAGATGCTGTTGCCAATACTGACCAGGTATGAGCATGACTGCGTGGTTGCCCCTAGAATGACACTGAGGTGGTCATAGCCTCTGAGCAACTGGACAATCTGTCCTTTGTTAAGTAGTTGAAGCAGAGTGCTGGTTTTCATAGTATTTTCTTTGTGTGTCTCGGCAGTGTTAGAGCTGGGATTGGATCACCGACGGTGCGCAATCTTGTGGTTCTAACCACAAGATTGCTTGGCCATAGCAGGGTGGTGCACGTTTTCCGTGACATGAGTCGTTCGGCCGAAGATCCCAGGAGAGCATTGTACGGATGATGTTTTATAGGTTGAGATAGACATCGGGGCCGGCCCTGTGTGAGCATTCCATTAGTTGTTTTGCGCGTCTTACCGCGTCTTACCGCGCATTCAGCCAGGCAATTGGACTGCGGGTACTCGGGGCTGCTGGTGATGTGCTGAAAGTCCCAGAGTGTCGCAAAATCCTTGAGGAGCTGAATGAAGAATTAAGTTCTATTGTCTGAGAGTAGCTGGAGGGGTGCTCCGTGGACAGAGAAGTGACGAGTGAGTTTTTGAATTACCATGGCTGAGGTCGGGCTACTGAGCAGGTCGATTTCGAACCATCCTGGGTAGGAATCGACTAGAACTAACTATTGTTTGCCATGCCGCTCAAAGATGTCGGCTGCCACTGTGGACCAGGGTACGTGGGGTGCGGGAGAATTGGTTGTTTAGGTTGGTGCAGGGTCAGGCTGTTGCAAATCGGGCAGGCAGTGAATGTAGTCAGCCATGTAGTCTCGTGAATGTAGTCAGCCATGTCAGGCCAGAAGAATATACCTTTTGCATGTTGAAGGGTTATTTCTGCGGTGGGATGGCCCCCATGGAAAATATCAAACTACTTGTTGCGAAGAGACGTCGGGATAACTGCCTTATATCCTTTCATTATAATGCCATCTTGAATGACCAGTTCGTCGCGGACTAGGGAGAATGGGCGAATAGGGGGCGGCAGATGGTGCTGTTTGTCTGGCCAGCGGATGACAGTGCCAAGCGATTGTAGCATTTCATCTGCAGCTGTTTGTGCCACTTGGATGTTTAAGCCCGCATATGGGAGGCAGGAGACCATCATAACAGAATACACCTCGTCATCTGACAGGTGTTTTCCGCAGGTGGGGCGAGGTGCCCACAAGAGAGTGTCAGCTAAGTACATGTCCTTACCGCATTTGTAGGTTAGTTTGGTGTCATACACCTGTAGTTGCATCATCATGCGTTGTAAATGTGTTGGTTTGTTGGATTGGTTTGTTGAGGATACTGACCAGGGGATGATAGTCAGTTTCAATTGTGATCGGGTTGCCAAAAGATGAAGTCCTTGAATTTCTTGCAGGCAGAAGTTACCGTGAGTAGCTCCTCCTCGATTTGAGCGTAGCGCTGTTCAGTGTCGGTCGTGGTACGGGAGGCATAGGCGACTGAACTGGGACCCTTCCCGTTGTATTGTAGGCAGGCAGCACCCAGTCCATACTGGAAGGCATCACAGGTTAGGGTGAAAGGTAGCCCAACATCGAAGTATGTGAGGGTTGGGGTGCAAGACATTAGTTGTTTGAGGGTTTCAAATGCCCTCTGTTGGTGCTGGTGCCAGGACCAATGCGTATCCTTATGGGTCAGTTGCCGCAGCAGGGCTGACAGCTCGCTGAAGTTTGGGATGAATTTTCCCAGGTAGTTTACCAAGCCTAGAAATCGCTGTAGCGCTGTCACATCCATGTGTGCTGGCATTTCATTGATGGCAATGGTTTTAGAAAGGTCTGGCCTGAGGCCGTTGTTGGTGAATACGTGGCCCACATAAGTCACTTTGTCGTCTCAAAACCTGCACTTGAGGGGGTTGAGTTTGATGTTTACCTCCCTGGCCCGATCCAAGACCCGCTTCAGGTTTGAGTCATGTTCTTGGACGTTGTGGCCGGTGATCAGGATGTTGTCCATGATAATGTCGCATGGGTAGCCAGTAAAGAGTTGTTCCATAGTACGTTGAAAAACCTCACTGACCGAATTGATGCCAAATGGTAGGTATGTTACAAAACTTACTTTGAGCAGCGCTGCAGTTCTGCCGCTCCCCATGTGCGTGACTTTGGCGCCTTTCAGAGGGGGGCGGGCTTAAAGTGCCGTTTTTCTTCAGACTGGGCAAGTCGATCAATGTCGGGCGATTTCGTTGTGGAAGAAAAATCGCTCCGACATTTCATTAATTAAGGTATTTTTAAATTACTCTAGATTATTTATTATTTAGAGTGATTTAAAAATCACCTTCAAAAGCCATGAGCGCCGATAACGGGAAGGATTTTGCGTAGGGGAGAAAAAAAGGTAAATAGTTTATTTTTATATTAAAGTTGGTTTTTATGGAGGCTTTAATAATATTTTCATGTTGCGAAATGGGGTCCAAAAAAAATGTATGAACCGGCTGTATTTTTTATACCGACTTCACAGCAAACCACAACGTTCCAATCCACCGCATTCCACTAAAACCCACTCGCTAGTTGATTTAAATGGCCATTAATTTAAAGACATTAAACACTAAATTCCTTCCATTTGGCCTATAAATTCATGAAAATGAGATTTAAAAATTATGTTGTATTGTGGATTATTGTGTGAATGTTATTTGGACACTAAGGCAATTTAAAAAACGTTTATCTTTTCTTAAGAAATGGATAGATGTTTAGATCTACTCATTGAATTTTGTAATTAGCTACAATTAGATAACTAACTAATATGCTTTAATTTCAGGTCATCCAAGTAAGATTGTTTCATATTTGTTTCAGAATGCTTCAATCTATAATAACTGAAAATTTCATTGAGTTCTCTTAATTTTTAACGAAGTTATGCGCTTTTAACGATTCTAGATCACAGCTTTTGAGTTAAGTCAATTGAAAGGCAATGGGGAACAATATGCTAATTTCCGAGTATGAAAATGGTCATAACTTTCTTAATACTGAAGATATGAAAGTGAATTAGGCGTCAAATTAAACTTCCTTTTATGCTTTATCTGATGGGATAAATTGCAGACTTGATTTTTAAAATCTCAAAATTTTGTAACATTGCTACAAATGGCATACCTAAGAATCTGTAGCGTTCGAAGGGTGATGCAAATGTGGTTAGCATAGAGGATGCATGTTCTAGCAGTATTTGCCAAAAGAACTCATTTTGGCAAATACTGCTGGACCATGCATCCTCCATCTTTGCATCTAGAACAGAGAAGACTGTGGCTTTACCCAGGTTGGCTGCAACTCCTTTCACCGTCCGCATTGGGTCGTGTGGTCGTTTGATGGCAGTGTTTAAGTCTTTAGCATTGATGCAAATCCTTATTTTGTCTTTGTTTTTCTTGATTGCAACGATCATGGTGGAGACCCAGGAGTGGTTGTTGACAGGGGCTACCATGCCCAGTGTTTCCATTCTGTCTAGTTCAATTTTGACGCAGAACTTCATTGCGTGCGGGTTTGGTGTGGAGAGCGAATGACAGGTGTGACCTCTAGGTCGGTTACATTAATGTATTCTCTGGGAAGCTTGCCCAGCTGGTTGTGAAAAAGGTCTTTGTATTGTGCAAGTAGTTGTTGGGTGGGACCTTGAGATGTAGATAGTTGGTACACAATTTTGCCGAAGGTGACAAGACGCATATCATGGCATGCACCAATGTTCAGGAGGAGGGGCACCTTCTCTCTAACAATTAAAACATCCAGATTGTAAACTTGGGATGCTAGGTGGCATTGTAGTGTGACTTTACCAACTGGTTGCACCTCCCCTACCAAATGGGTGTAACTTGGAGTTTGTTTTCATGATGGTTTCATTGTTGTGAATTCTTTGAAAGTCCGATAAGGATAGTACTTTGCACCATGCACCAGTATCTATCTTTGCAGCGACTTTGGTATTGTTGATACTAAGCTTTGTCATGGGATCATTGTGTTTGCACAGTGGGTCAGTTAAAGAATATATGTTATGGCTGGTTTCTTGCAGGTGTTGCGGTTTTGGCTCTGCTGGTGCCAATATTTCAATCAATGCCTCATTGGAAAGTGTGGGCTCGAGCGCGTAGAGAGATTCTTGTGGCTGGACCCTGTTACCACGAGTGCATACCTTTTTCACCACCCAATATACCTACAGTATGTTACACCTTTCATGTTACTACCTGCACCCCTAGGTCTCTCTGTTCCACAACATTCACCAGCCTCCACCATTTACTGTGGAAGTTCTGCCTTGGTTTGTCTTTCAAAATGTAACACCTCATATTTATCTGCACATGTTTGTTTGGTGTGCTACACCGATGGTGCAGGATGATCAATTGAATGTGAAGGCCCATGAGAATTAAAGGAATTTTATTCTGCTTCTGTTAGAGCGAAGGAGGTAAGAGTAGAAGTACATCGTCAAAGATACTGTGAAATATGGGCTGTGGGAATTCTCAGGTGAGGAAGTTCAATATAGAGAGCACAATTCAAAATATTTTCTAGCTCAAGGAAGAATTTCTGAAATGTGATCATTTTTGCAGTATTTTAAACAAAGCAACTGATTGTCATCTACCAAGATGTCACATTTATCAATGAGCCAAAAATCATTGAAAACAAATCTCTGTGTTAAATCATTTTTGCTGAGGGATAAATGCTGGCCAGAGTTCTGCTTCTCAAGCTCTGTTGCAGAATATTTTACACCCAGCTGAGAGGCAGATGTCTTATTTGAAAATATCATAAGTGTAGGTAGAAATAAAAGACTACCATCTTCCCGGTGGGGAAGAGTAAATTCAAAAAGTAATTAGCAGAAATCCCTGCATTTTCGAATCAAAGAATTCAGCTGTGCAAATCATGATTTTTCTTATGCATTAATTAAGTTCAGTTTAGAGATATAAAGTGGAAACAGGCCCTTCAGCCAGAAGACAATGAACTTACAAAGTTATACATCTTTGGATTGTGGAAGTAAACCAGAGCATTGAGAGAAAATCCATACAGTCACAGGGAGAACGTACAAACTCCGTACAGGCAGCACCTGTGGTCAGGATCGAATCCGGGTCTCTGGCGCTGTAAGGTAGCAACTCTATTGTTGTGCCACTGTGCCACCCCTGTTATAGAACAGAAATTATAACTTTGATAAAAATCAATGATTCTGCTCCCAAACCTCAATCATTCAGTAAAGATTTGGAATATACTTCCAAAAATGTTGTCACCTTGTCTTTAAAGTATCCGCAACATCTAACTTATAGACCATTGTTTTGTCATCTTTCAAATGTGGCTCAGTATTTGGTCTGAAATTTAACAGTATTAGAAACATATTAAAATAATGCTGCACAGCCCACCTGTTTGAGAGAGGGCTGTGGGAGAGTCCACTTTGTACATATACAAAAAGCAATGAGTTACATGTGTAAGCATCATCGATTCGTAATTTGCAACATATTTATGCATAGTAACCATCCATATTGGAAGTAATATGTGAAATCCAAACTTATCAGTGCAACCTCCTGCTCTAATTGGAGATCTTAAAACAACATTTCTCAAGAGGAACTAATGCTGGAAGATTAGGTCATGTAATGCTTATGGATAAAAGAGCTGATATCCAATCCTCTGATGCTTAAACAGACATTTGTGAGTGTGGGCGAGGACTCTAAATGTGGGCGAAAGGTCTCATCTTAAAAATATTGGGAGAGTAAGCAATGTGATTTATTTGGGAAGAATTGATGAATTCTGTTATTGATGAAGAATTGATCTACCATCTTCTATGGTAGATATCTGAACAGCAATTTGGAACTGCTGCTTCGCGGAGTGCAAAAACAGCCCATTTTTATATTAGGGGTTACTTTCCTGGTTGAGATCGACACTACTTTCCATTTTCACATCTGCACATTACTGTTGTGATTGCAATGTGATGATTAGCATAATTGTTGCACGCCAATGGCCAACATGCACAGGGATATCCAGCGAGGTGTGAGATTCATATGTAGGAAGGAACTGCAGATGCTGGTTTAAATCAAAGATAGACACAAAAAGCTGGAGTAACTCAGTGGGTCAGACAGCATCTCTGGAGACAGTATTGACCCGAAATGTCACCTATTCCCTTTCTCTAGAGATGCTGTCTGACCTGCTGAGTTACTCCAGCTTTATGTGTGCATCTGAGGTGTGTGATTCAACTCCCCATTACAGTACATGTTGTGCACATTAACAAATGCTTATGTTAACTTCATTTTCATCACTTTCGTAATATGAAACATGAGCAATTGAAATTCTATGCTTTTGTGAAAGACTAAAATGTTTTCTGGTTGTAAGACACCGGTGAAATGACTTTTGTCAAGGGTCATAAACACAATTATTTGAATAATCCAATGAAAATTAAGTGCATTACACAAACAGTGGGCATGAACAGTACATTATATACAATAATGCTTACATGTTTGTTCAGCTGTTCCTAAATTACACAGGTTTTAATGATTTGCCGCACAGAAGAATCTTACAAAATCACCGTGCAGTGTTATGTACTTTAGAAATTAAGTAAAATCACATTCCTGTCTTCACTAATGATCCTTCGTTAAATTTAAACCAACAGCAGGTCCTCAGGATTTTAGTGGACATATGTGCCAACCATGAGAACCTGGTGTTGCTGAGGTATGTGTGAAAACAAAAGAGGTGCAACAAAGACCATGTGGGAAACAGACCCGAGAGTTTATGGCCAGGTGATAGAGGCAATCTCTCATATGGAGGTATGCTCCATAGGGTCAACATGGATAAGAAGGCATATCGACCAAAGTTCACAGATGCCGTCCCTTCATCTCCCCTGCCATAACCACAGAAAGCACAGGAGGGAGTTCTGACTACCATACATGCAATGTGGATTTAGTTATGTGCTCTGAGACATAAACCATTAAATGATTGTGCTATGAATTGTAAAGAATCCTATTACCTTTCCTTTGTCTACTATTTTAACCTCAATTCATTCATTTAAAACACATAGATTAAACCCCTTGCTACAATGTTGAAAACTGGTACATGTAAATTGTATTTTCTCTTAAAATTGTGCACAGGAATTTCCAAGCTGTAAGTGCAAAACAGAAGATTTATAAATCAGGCATGTGACTTACTTTTATATACATAGTTTTGAATTACTTCTCTCTGCCATGGAATCTCTATCACACATTTGCCCGTGGAATGATACAATACTGGCAAGACCTATTACATCATAACATTTAAAGAGCCAATAAACACACATATACTGTTATATTATAAAAAGTCACAAAATACATTACATTCCAATAATACAATTGGGGATAAAGTGGATTTTGCCTTTAATTTATGAGCAACTACTTTATACTGTATCTGGGGCATTTACTATTTGACCACAGCAGTAAGCTGAAGTAAAGATGGTTAATCACATCAGTTAAAATGTGGTTGGATCTGCAACATTGATTAACATAATTTAATTAATTTCAACTCTTCTCAGGAATAATTTCCTGGCTAAGGAAACACAAAGATGACTACTAAAACTGGTGCAAAATACAGCCGTGTTATCAATTATTTTACCACAATTTGATTACATGTTGAAATAGACAATAACTGATATTTTAAAATTACTCCATAAAATTTGAATTGGTAATTTCTGAACCTTATCAACAAATCAGAGCTAAGCCATATTACATTGTATTTGTATTTTTGAAGGTGTAAAATATTGTTTTTGTAAATCTTGACATATTTCAGTTATATTGTTACAGTCCTGCTTGATACACTAATGAAGCAAATTCATGATCCCTTGCTCATTTGTATCTGAAATTAAAAAACATTATTTGAAAAGTATTTTCTTTTGCAGTAAAGATATTATTGTAAATGCTAGGTTTTTTTAGATGGACATAGACACTACAATACTGTGGTCTGAAATAATTTTCATATGTGAACGTCGTCTTTGAGGGTAGCTTTCATTCCATATTATTCTGGAGGTAGTGTATTTAAACCATCAGCAGCTTGCCTTTTAAATTAAACATCAAAAATACTGTAGAGCTACATGTTGTTGTTTCTATTCTACGCATGTGGCATGCAAGGAAAATGGAAAGTAGACATAACAGTCACTCCACTGATTTATTAATTTGAGCATAAGCACATAGGTTTGCCATGTGTTATAACATTTCAATTAAGAATATGGCTAGATGTAAGCAATAAACGTTTTAAGATGAAGCTATTTAACATCTGCAATTCATTATACTTATTTTGCTCACTTAATTTCCATGAGTTTTTGCTCAACATATTTATGGAAACAGTGTAAAGCCCTCCACAGGGCATTGAGGATCTGTGTGAACAGGGACTTCTTCTCGTCAAGTCCACACACAAGATTAGAAGTTGTTCAGCCAGAGCTGAACACACTTCTCGGCATCTGCATGCAATGGTGTCTGTCTTGCGCTTCTTGTGTGTAGTGGTGGAAAGATTAGTGGAAACAGGGCCGCTCTTTCCTTGACCCCAACATGGACAACAATTGTCCATTTCCTTCACCAATCAGAATGTAGAATTATTGATGACTGGAGCAGAGTTAAAACTAATGTTAGAATAGTGAATTTAATGCCAAGTTAAATACAGAAAAATGAAAGCTAGTTGGAGCAATATGCTTCCGTTGAAAGAGAGCCAGAGAGATAAAATAATCAATGGGCCTGTCCCACTTAGCCGATTTTTCAGGCGACTACAATCACCTGAAAAACTGGCAACTGGAACGGCGACTGTCAGAGTGGAACAAACACACACACACACACACACACACACTCACACACACACACACACACACACACACACACACACACACACACACACACACACACACACACACACACACACACACACACACACACACACACACACACACACACACACACTCCTTCACCAGCCTGTTATGCAGGCGGGGGACAGGACAAGCGGGGAGAGCGCTGTCTGAGTGAAATTCACACGGTGCAAACACAAGGTGATAAAGACATAGAATTCTCGCTGCTCTCCATGGCGGCTGTATCCTGTTCGCCGCTAATTTTTCAACATGTTAAAAAATTTGCGGCGACCATAATGAGGCCGCGACTATTTCCAAGAACGCAAGAATTCTTCACGACCATGAAGGCGACTACCCGGCAACCACCCGCGAAAATATGGTGACCATGTGGCGACTGCATAGTCTCCTGCAGTCGCCTAAAAAGTTGCATAAGTGGGACAGGCCCATTAGTATATTTAATATCAGTTAAAAGCTGATGGGACTTCACTGTATATACATGCATGTTTTGTGCTAGCACCGGTTGTTTTCCAGTAAGTAACACCAAATGGTCCTCCAAAAGATTTGTTGGACAAAAATATACTAACCTTAATTTCCAAGGTGGCCTCAGTTTATGTATGAGCAAGAACTTTGTATGACTTAGTATAGTTAAATGGCTTGTCGTGTGGTGGGATAGCATCTTTGTGTGCTTCTGCCCTCATTTGAAGTGCTGTCTCATTTGTTTGATGTATAATATGAGTAGTTATCTCACTGATACTTTTATTGTAAATTTAATTATTTCTACTTTAACATTCAAAAAACAAGATTAGTATATAAAACTATCTAATAATAAGTGTTTAGCTGAAAGCAAATGAAATGAACAAGTGTGACAAATAAAAACTTATAAATGTCAACAAATGCATTCATTTACCACTATGCTGTCAGCATGTTGGAGTAAATAAATGTGCAGCATTGACAAATACTATCTGAAGCAATATATGAGCTGCAAACATTTTCCTTGGCTTAGTTTTGACTTTGGAGAATTCAGAGTTGCAGTAAGCTGAGTGAAACATAAAGGCAGTCTTAGAGTTTCGAGAGTGAACATTTTCCAAAATATTTCTGGCTCGCAAAATAACAGTTTTATTTTGCATTTCTGAAAAATGTCAATATTTCAAGTGTATATCAAGTGTATTTCAATTACATAAGATAATAACTGCACTTCAATTTGTGTGATTATAGCTCAAGTAAATAAGATATCATGTCTGCTGTCTGCCTGATGTCAGCTGCACTGATTGAACCCCAAATGCCTCCTCTTATTCCATACTTCCAGTTGACTGCCAAATACATGGGTTCAGCCAAAGTTCATAAAACTGCTGCAAAGCATCTTTATTTCTCATATAGTTTCTTCTATATTTATTTTCCCTTTCACCACCTCAGTAAGTTATAGTTCCTTCTACTCTTGTGAGCTGGTCCCAGACTGTTGCTGAATAAATACAGTGGCCTGAAAATTTAATGGCTCCATGCCATTTTCTCGTGCAGTAGATCTAGCTTACTATCCAAGAAAATGGAGGAGGGGAGACTGGAAAGGATAGGCTTTCATTTCATCGTGGAAGAATAGCCTGCATTAAAGGCACAAAAAAAAGACATATTGGATCCATATCTTTCTAAATATGTAATTAAAGAGCAGATGGGCAGGGGCATCTAATGTTTGTTGAAAGCATTTTATGGCAAAGATAAGCTGTTCGGAAGCAGTCAGTGCTAAATCAACTGGATTTAGGAAAATCGAGTCCATATGTTGCTGCACGAGTCCACCTTGTCTCTTTTTTATAAAATGCGATAAACAACATCTTTGATCTTATCCATGATCACTTACCCTTTATCAATGGAATTGTTGAGAGATAGCAGTTGCACAGCAGAAACATGAAATTAAGAGTCACTTTCATGCTGAGCTGCTTAATGGCCCTGTCTCATGGTGCGAGTCCACCCAAGAGTGACCCCAAGTGAAAGAAAAAAAACGGACTCGTGGTTATGCACGAGATTCAAAGTTTATGGTCAAGTGTTTAACCGAGTTCCCATGGGCATGTTATTTATGCGATGTTCCAAGGTGCTCTCCCGAGTTACCAAGTTCCTCTCCCGTTACACTTGAGCCAACCGTGAATGAAGGTATGTTTTAATAAAGCAACAATGTTAAAGAAAACATCTCCATCCTGCGGCTTTGAGTTAAAGATAGAAATCAGCGCGGCTGCATCTATTAATATGACCTACAGAGGGAAAATGCGCATCAGATTGTTGGGACACGGAGCTCAGGGTTCGCCTCCTGAGCTGCTTTGGTGCCCAGGTGTGAGGGAGGTTGGGGGGGGGGGGGGGGGCATCATTAATCTGTCTGGGGTGACAAGGCTCTTCGGTCAGGAGTGGTGTGCAAGGGAGTGGTGTGCAAGGGAGGCTTAATTCTCTCCGATCTCTCTGAAGCCCCGGACGAGAATAAAGGAAACCTATCTTGCCAGCGCGTACAAGCCCATTGTATATAAGGGTCTCGACCCGAAAGTCACCTATCTCCTTCACTCCTTCACTCCTTAGATGCTGCTGCACCCGCTGAGTTTCTCTTAAGGAAGAAGGGTCTCGACCCGAAACGTCGCCTATCTCCTTCGCTCCTTAGATGCTGCTGCACCCGCTGAGTTTCTCCAGCCTTTTGTATACCCCCGTTGTATATAACTTTGCTGCTGACGCGCACACCCACTCTCTCTCTCTCTCTCTCTCTCTCTCTCTGCTCTCTCTCACTGCAGCTCAGAGCCCAACCTCGCCATCCTATAGTGGTAACATTCACATCGGGTCCCCTCCACACCCGCACCCCCTCTCTCCAACACACAACCCCACAAGGCAACAGGCAGTGTGAGAGACAGAGAGTTTGTAGGGTGTTGGTTTTGTATAAGGATTTATTTTTAAAGTATTAGCCAAGGTTGCATTTACTTATTTTAAACGAAGTTTGGAGCGCTTGACAATCATTTTTTTTTCTCTTTGCGCTCGTTTTCAGAAAGGGTTCAGACCCCGCTTGGCTTGTTGCCCCCTTTGAACCAAGCCCTGCGAGAGGGAGGGAGGGAGGGAAGGTGTGAGTGAACAAGAGCGCAGAGGAGGAGAGGGAAATAGGGGGGGTGGGGGAGTGGGTGGAGGAGAAATAGGGAAGAGGTTAGTTGTTCAGATCAGAAACCTGTAGGCTGGGAGCCATAATGGTGAAGAGCACACCCAGTTCTTCTGAGGAGTGCATAAGAGACATCGATCGGAAGCAATGTTCCTCTAGAACTATAACTGAAACCGTGTCCACATCACCTCCTCTTGGCCGGACCGCAACACCAAATCCACGTGTCAGGAAAATCCAATGTTCATTGATTCATTTCATGGTTTTTATAGCTAATTTTCCAATAAATAACTGCAGTAATCACCCCCTGAAAGGGTAGGATAGGGCTGAAGCCCAGTGTTTAGACGTTGGAATGTGTTTTTTTTTATCATTCTAATAGAATGATTTTCCAACTCCTGTGGTAATTAAACTTTTTTTTCACTCCTAGTTTTTTTAACATATTTTTAGGATGTTAAAGCTGAATAAAATAAACACTTACGAAATAAGTTCATTCATGTATTTTGCTCATGTGACACAAATACATTATATATAAAATTGTACACATGGGAAAATAAGACGAAAATGACCAAAAAAACAAAGAATATTTAGTCGAGGATGAATTAAATTTTGTGATTAAGACTCGAGCGTGAATGGCACTGAAATAATTTAAAGAGTTCCCACGGTAGACTCACGAATCATTAAGTTAAACGCACGGGCCCTACGTTCTTACAACGAGTCTAAATGTTTCAATTTTAAACTTGAACACTAAATTTGACTCGTGGAAAAAGTCAAACATGTTTGACTTTTTTCACGAGTTCACAAGTTTCGCGGGTACCTGCCGTTAACGCCACGAGTGGACAAGTTGATCGCGCGAGGTCCGACGTTCCCGCTACGTTGGCTGTACGTGATCACCACGAGTGAAAACTCGGGGTCACTCGTGGGCCAACTTGCACCGTGAGACAGGGGTTTAAGATACTGATCACTGCAACCTTTCTTTTCACTGCTTATCTCCGCTTATTACATAACTTCTCTTACAATCTGCACTCCCCCACCTGATACCTTTCGAGAAATATGGGTCAAATGAGGCATCTTGGTTGACATGGACGAGTTGCGCTGAAGGGGCTATTTTTGTGCAGTATACTTCTATGGTTCTATGTCTAACTATTCTCTGCAAGTCAATCCCTCCTTACTTGTATTCTGCAATCACTTGCCAGCTGATGCCCCACCTCTTTAATCTGGCTACTTCCCCTCTACTCTTATAGTTCAGATGAAAGGTCATGAGCAAAATGTTAATATCCATTTTTCTCCAAATACCTGTATGCTGGTTGCCTCACTGTTCCTTCAGCAGCTGTAACTAGGAAAATGGACAAGGGAGAGTCAGTGGATGTAGTCCACCTGGACCTTCAGAAAGCCTTTGGTTATGTCCCATATAGAAAATTAGTCAGGAAAATTAGAGCACATGGCATTGGGGGTAGGATACTGACATGGATAGAACATTGGTTGGCAGACAGGAAAGAGTAGGGATTAACGGGTCCTTTTCAGAATGGCAGCTATTTACAATATACATTGATGATTTAGATGAAGAGATTAAAAGTAACATTAGCAAATTTGCAGATAACACAAAGCTGGGTGACAGTGTGAACTGTGAGGAGGATACTATGAGGATGCATGGTGATTGGACAGGTTGGCTGAGTGGGCAACTGCATGGCAGATGCAGTTTAAGTGGATAAATGTAAGTTTATCCACTTTGGTGGAAAGAGCAGGAAGGCAGATTATTATCTGAATGGTGTCAAGTTAGGAAAAGGGGAAGTAAAACAAAATTTGGGTGTCCTTGTACATCAGTCACTGAAAGTAAGCATGCAGGTACAGCAGGCAGTGAAGAAACCTAATGGCATGTTGGCCTTTATAATACAAGGAGTTCAGTATAGGAACAAAGAGTTCCTTCTGCAGTTGTACAGGGCCCTGGTGAGACCACACCTGGAGTTTTGGTCTTCAAATTTGAGGAAGGACATTCTTGCTATTGAGGGAGTGCAACATAGGTTCACAAGGTTAATTCTTGGAATGGTGGAACTGTCATATGTTGAAAGAATGGAGCGACTGGGCTTGAATACATTGGAATTTAGAAGGATGAGAGAGGATCTTATTGAAACATATAAGATTATTAAGGGATTGGACACGCTAGAGGCAGGAAACATGTTCCCAATGTTGGGGGAGTCAAGAATCAAGGGCCACAATTTAAGAATCAGGGGTAGGCCATTTAGAACAGAGATGAGGAAAAACCTTTCACCCAGAGAGTTGTGAATCTGTGGAATTCTCTCCCTCAGAAGGCAGTTGAGGCCGATTCTCTGGATGTTTTCAAGAAAGAGTTAGATAGAACTCTTAAATACATCGGAATCAAGGGATATGCGGAGAAGGCAGGAACGGAGTACTGATTATGGATGATCAGACATGATCACAGTGAATGGCGATGCTGGCTTGAAGGGCCGAATGGCCTACTCCTGCACCTATTGTCTATTGTCTCCTTTTTATGCCCACCTGCTGGATAGCTTCTTGTAAATGAGACCCAAAGCATTTAATCTAGTGTGTGTCAGCCTCATTTTGTGTCAGATAAATTATCATTCCTTCTCTCTCAATCCCTCCCCCACCCGTCACACTAGCTTCTCATTTTCATCCTATCAACAGCTTACAATGGCCTGTTTCCTTATTCATCGTTACATTTTTTGCATATCTTTCATTCATTGATCATTATCTCTCCATTACACCGTCTATATCTCTCGTTTCCCTTAACCCTGACCAGTCTGAAGAAGGGTCTCGACCCGAAACGTTACCCATTCCTTCTCTCCAGAGATGCCTGTCCCGCTGAGTTACTCCAGCTTTTTGTATCTATCTTCGGTTTATACCAGCATCTGCAGTTCCTTCTTACACAGATTATTTCAATATTTAGATTTGTACATTTTTTTTAAAAGACACAATCTTATTTCTCAACAATTCCTTTTGTACTTCAAATAAATAAAATGACTTAGCATGCCATATTTTCCAATGTGAAGTTGTTTTCTTTATTTTCCTGAATTATTTCAACTAATGTTCCAAATATAAATGCTAAAAATTGCTCTCCTTGATCCATTTAAGTAATCTGGTCTCAATTATCAGCATAGTTCAACAATACTCAATGTCTGTGCAGATGAACCTATTTAATATCTTAAATGGCTCATTTTTGGCATCAGTAGTGAATACTGACTGATCTCTGAATTCATCAATTTAAGGAAAGCTATAAAAATTCAGGTGGAGTCAAGGTTAAGTTTTCCTGAGTGTCTCCTGAAACTGCCCCAGAGACAGACAGCCTTTATTTATTGCTCGATGCAGCCAATTGGTTAAAATCATTGTTGGTTCTCGCTTTCAGAATTATTAATGTCAATCATTTGCCTCAGATCAATTTTCACTACCAGGAGTGAAAAGTATTTATGACGTACAACTTTTAGGGCTATGGCTTGACCACCATGAAGGAAATCCTAAAGGTGAAATAATAAAGATGTTGAAACAATACAGAAATTCTTGGGTTTACTTCTGTGAATTTTGTCGCAAAGTTTGAACCACATGAATTCATTTTACGGTTCACGGTATAAGCTGTCAAGTTTGAAATGTTACAGTATTATCACCATTCCAATTTTCTAGTGATGCTCATAATATGTAACCAACTTTCATTATTTAATTACAATTGTTACATAATGATTTTTATTACCTCAAATTTTACACTGACCTAAATATAAAGGTTGTTATATATATTGACAATACAGAATTTGCTCAGCTATTTTAAAAGAAAATTAATGTTGCTGTGGTTGTAATTTCTGGATTAGATTGTTTTACTGACAATGGTATTTAAAATGTGCATGCACTTAAACAATGTGAAACCTAGTTCCAATCAGAATTTTCCTCTTTTTACTGACTAGAAGTATTCACAAAATATAGTCTAGGCGTGCATATCAAAAAAACACTGAATCAACTAATGTTGATCAATGACCAGCATTGACATGCTTGGTCAAAGGGCTTATTTCTGCACAATACAATGGTACGACTATATATGATATCTATATAATTAAAAGTCTCATCTAGACCGCTTCCTGTCTGCACTGTATATTGATTTTAGAAAAAACGCTACCATTTCTCGTTATGATTTTTGGCCATCTTGCTAACAGTCCTCCTCTGCTGAGCCGGCCCAAGGGTTTTTCTCATTGATAAGAAATAAAAAAGTTATGGGTGTTTAAAAAACCTTGAGATCCTCTTGCCTGTCAATCACAGTGAAGAAGTTAACGCCCCTTCCGGGGTGGGGGCAGGACTATAAAACTCCGGATGCCTGAACATGAGGGGGAAGGGGGGAACTACTTTTCAGGGTCCCTACCTGGTCAGAGAGGCAGCCTTTCTCCGGGCTGCACTTTTGACCTGTCCTCGTGGCCTACCAGCGGGCCTGGAGTGGCATTTCCTGAGGAGACCGCCAGAACCTCGGCTTCGGCAGCGGCGGGGTGCTGGAGCGCTCATCGTGGAGTGGGCAATGCCTTGCCTGGGTCGCCGCGCTGGAACTCCGGTGAGCTGAGACCGTTGAGGAAAACATCGCGGAGCTGGGGGTCTGTGGAGCGGCCAGCTGTGGGCGGCGGCGCTGACTTCAACATCGGGAGCCAGTGGGGGAGCTCCATTCAGTGTGGCGTTGTTGCATTCAAAAGCCGCAGACTCCGGTAAGGAAGTGGCCGTTCCATGTGTCCCAAGCCGCTGAGAAGATTCTCCCGACGCCAGAGCACCACCACCTGGCGTGAACAGCCTGGAACATCAGGCCTCCGTGAAGGCGACTGCGGAGGCCTCAAAGGCCTGACTATGGGTGGACATGGGATGGGGACTGGACATTGTGCCTTCCCTCATAATGGAAAACATTGTGGGGGGATGTTTTTTATGTTTAATTCTCTTTATTATTGTTATGGCTGTATTCTTTTTTTGTGCTGCATTGGCAAGAAACATTTCACTACACCAATTGGTGTATGTGACCAATAAACTAACTTTGAACCTTGAACTGTGAACTGAACTGTGAGTCTGCAATATACTTGCAATAAATGATTTGTTAGCTCTTAATGAAAATTACTTTAGTTGTTTGGTCTGCCCTGTGCTTGAAACTGCAATGACAATAGAAATGAAATGAAAATGCAACCAGCTGTTTGGCTTGGCCTGCCCTGTGCTTGAAACTGCAATGGCAATGGAAATGAAATGAAAATGCAATGAGCAGTTTGGCTTACCCTGTGATTGAAACTGCAATGGCAATGGAAATGAAATGAAAATGCAATTAGCTGTTTGGCTTGGCCTGCCCTGTGCTTGAAACTGCAATGACAATATAAATGAAATGAAAATGCAACCAGCTGTTTGGCTTGGCCTGCCCTGTGCTTGAAACTGCAATGGCAATTGAAATTAAATGAAAATGCAATGAGCTGTTTGGTTTACCCTGTGATTGAAACTGCAATGGCAATGGAAATGAAATGAAAATGCGATCAGCTGTTTGGCTTGGCCTGCCCTGTGCTTGAAACTGCAATGGCAATGGAAATGAAATTAAGTTTCAATCAGCTGTTTGACTTGGTCTGCCCTGTGCTTGAAACTGCAGTGGCAATGGAAATGAAATGAAAATGCAACCAGCTGTTTGGCTTGGCCTGCCCTGTGCATGAAACTGCTATGGCAATGGAAATGAAATGAAAATGCAATTAGCTGTTTGGCTTGGCCTGCCCTGTGCTTGAAACTGTAATGGCAATGGAAATGAAATGAAAATGCAATGAGCTGTTTGGCTTGGCCAGCCCTGTGCTCGAAATTGCAATGGCAATGGAATGGAAATGAAAATGCAATTCCTTGTTTGGCTTGGCCTACCCTGTGCTGGAAACAGCAATGGCAATGGAAATGAAATGAAAATGCAATGAGCGTTTGGCTTGGCCTGTCCTGTGCTTGAAACTGCAATGGAAATGGAAATTAAATGAAATTAGTTGTTTGGCCTGCCTGAAACCACTAATTTCAGCCCACAAGGCCCCTTTTAGCCGAGAAACCAGTCCCTTTTGCACAAAATGCCTAATTAGCCTAGGAGGAGCATTTTGGCCAAAAGGCCTGTGCTAGGCCAGGAAAAGTCCATTAAAAAGTGCCTTTCACTGAGATTTCAACAAGATTTTTTTTTAAAGCTCCTTTGGCTCATCAGACCTGTATTAGCCCAGGAGGAGTCCCTTTGGCCATCAGTAAGTATTCCCCCTGAAAGTATTAAACCCCACCCTAGTATTTTCTCCCTCCCTTCATTGGCTCCCTATGAGATCCAGGCTAGGATAGATTTTCCTCCTTCATTGCTGTGATCTGCATAAACAGATGAAAAATGTCTAAAATTGATTCTCTACCCTCACCCCCTTCTCTGTCACAGTTATTCACCTGTTTTGGGCAAATTTTCAGGCCTGGTGAGCTGTCAGCCCACCAGGCCTGAGTGACTGAGCTGCCAGTCCACCAGGCCTGAGTGACTGAACTGCCAGCCCACCAGGCCTGTGTGACTGAGTTGCCAGCCCACCAGACCTGAGTGACTGAGTTGCCAGCCCACCAGGCCTGAGTGGCTGAGCTGCCCGCCCACCAGGCCTGAGTGACTGAGCTGCCAGCCCAAGAAGCCATTTGGCCCACAATGTGCATACTAGCCCTCTGGAAACCATGCTCATCAGCCCACAACACCCATACTTGTGTTCCAGAAAGCCCCCCTCCCCCCTCTTCCATCCCCCCACTGGCCACCAATATTGGAATTGGTGGAGAGGTGGAATATTGCGTTGGGGGACCAGCCCTTAACATGGGACACAATGGGTCCCACTTAGTCTAGTATCTATGATATTAGTACGATGTACAATATCTCTGAATATTGCAAATCCTAGAATCTTGGAAAATAATTAGACGAAGAGTTAAATTCTGTCTCTTTTTGGAATAAATTATGTTATGTTGAATATAACTTTGGTCATTTTCTTTGGTTTCCTCCATATCACAAAGACCAGCTGGTGGGCAAGTTAGTTGGATTACTGGAATTTGTTCCTGGAATCGATGGATGGTAGGAAGGTAAGAGCGCATGAGAGAGAACAAGTTACCATGAAATAAATTGGAAAATGGGATTTCTCTGAGTGCCACCATAACATTCTTCTTATCGAGTCCACACACAAGATTAGAAGGTGTTCATCCACAGTTGAACACACTTCTTGACAACTGCAATGGTGTCTGTCTTGTCACTTCTTGTGCTTCTTGTGTGTGTAAATATTGGTGGAAACAGGTCCGTGACGTGAACGCTCTTTCCTTGACCCCACGATAACATTGATGGGCTTAATGGCCTTCTTTTCAGTTAAGAGAAAATATGGAGAATGGTAGAAGATAAACAATTACCTCTCCCTCAAAGTCAGCAAGTTGAAGGTGCTAGTCATCAACTTCAAGAAGCATGGTGGAGTACATGCTGGATCAGCATTAATGGTGACGAAATGGAAATGGTTGAGATTACCAGTGATCCTTCATGGATGAACAACTTTGATGCGACAGCCAAGAAGACATACTAGTACCTCTATCTATTTAAGAGACTGAGGTAATTTAGCAATGTTACAAAATATTGGGATTTAAAAAATCAAGTCTGCAATTTATCCCACACAATAAAAGAAGTTTAATTTGACACCTAATTCATTTTCATATCTTCAGTATTTTAAAGTAATGGCCATTTTCATACTCGGAAATTAGCATCTTGTTCCCTATTGCTTTTCCATTTACTGAACTCAAAAGCTGTGATCAAGGACAGTCAAAAGCCCATAACTTTCTTAAAAATTAAGAGAACTGAATGAAATTTTCAGTTATTATAGATTGAAGCCTTCTGAAACAAATATGATACAATCTTACTTGGATGACCTGAAATTAAAGCATATAATTAGTTAGTTACCTAATTGTAGCTAATTACAAAATTCAATTATTAGATCTAAACATCTATCCATTTTTTAAGAAAAGGTTAACATTTTTAAATAGCCTATTTTGTCCAAATAACATTAACACAAGAATTCACAATATAACATGATTTTTAAATCTCATTGTCCCGAATTTATGGGCCAAATGGAAGGAATTTAGTGTTTAATTCCCATAAATGAATGGCCATTTAAATCTTCTTGCGAGTGGGATTTTGTGGAATGGGATCGATTGGAATGGGATCGATTGGAATGTTGCGGTTTGCGGTGAATTTAAACCCCATATTGGCAGGAAAAACACTGCCGGTTCGTATGGGGCCTAAATCACATTTCCGCAACGTGAAATTTTGATTAAAGGCATCCTAAGAAGCACGTTTATATGTAAAAATAATCGGCTTATCTTGCTTTGTCCCGTAGGTGAGATCTGTCCCGTTGTCGGCGTTGACAGCTTTAGAAGACGATTTTTATTTTACTCCTGCTATTAAATTATCCAGTGCTGTTTTTAAAAAACTTGATAAAACGGATGTCGGAGCCATTTTTCTTCAGCAGCTAAACAGTCTGAAAAAGATCGATTTCAACAGGCTGGAGAAAATGGCATTTTAAACCCGACCCCCTCTCAAAGGTGCCGAAGTCGCGTACATGGCCAGTGGCAGAACTGCAGCGTCGCTGAAGGTAAGTTTTGTAACATACCTAGGTAATTCAGTATGTCTCAAATGACTCTTAAGAACCTCTACAGATACATCATAGAAAACATACCGTTATGTTGCATCACAGCTTGATATGCAAACAGCGCTGCCCAAGCATGCATGAAATTGCACAGAATTGTATCCCAGTCCATGACACAGACCAGATTTTCCACCATTGACTCCATCTATATGCTTCCTTTGAACAGCAGCCAAATAATCAAAGACTTGTCCCACCCCATTAATTCCTTCTTCTCCTGTTCCCTCCTGGCATAAAGTACCGAAGCTTTAAAGTACACTCCACCTGACTCTGGAACAGCTTCTTCCCCTTTGTTATTAGTCCCTTGAATGGTCCAACTGGAAGTTAGGGTAGTGTCCGATTCAACTCAACTCCATTGTGGACATTGGACTTTATCTATGGACAGATACGTTACAATACTGAGAACTATATTCTGCATTCTGTATCTTTGCTCTATCTATTGTACTTAAATTTGACTTGATTGTATTTATGTATGGTATTATCTGATCCATTAGCATGCAAATTAAAGTTTTTGACTAGCGCAATAATAAATGAAATAATAATAATCAGAGAGGGAAGTGGAAAGATGAAAAAGAGGGCAAAGGACAAAGTCAGAGCAGAAGTAGAAATGGAAAGCAGAAGAATGAAAGGTTGATGGTGTGATTAAGATAAGAAGTAAGGAGAGACAGGTAGTAGCAATGTTACAAAATTTTGGGATTTTAAAAATCAAGTCTGCAATTTATCCCATCAGATAAAGTATAAAAAGAAGTTTAATTTGACACCTAATTCACTTTCATATCTTCAGTATTAAGAAAGTTATGACCATTTTCATACTCGGAAATTAGCATCTTGTTCCCCATTGCCTTTCAATTGACTTAACTCAAAAGCTGTGATCTGGAACAGTTAAAAGCCCATAACTTCTTAAAAATTAAGAGAACTGAATGAAATTTCAGTTATTATAGATTGAAGCATTCTGAAACAAATATGAAACAATCTTACTTGGATGACCTGAAATTAAAGCATATAATTAGTTAGTTATCTAATTGTAGCTAATTACAAAATTCAATGAGTAGATCTAAACATCTATCCATTTCTTAATAAAATATAAACTTTTTTAAAATTCCCTAAGTGTCCAAATAACATTCACACAATAATCCACAATATAACATGATTTTTAAATCTCATTTTCATGAATTTATAGGCCGAATAGAAGGAATTTAGTGTTTAATGCCTGTAAATTAATGGTCATTTAAATCAACTAGCGAGTGGGTTTTAGTGGAATGCGGTGGATTGGAACGTTGCGGTTTGCGGTGAAGTCAGTATGAAAAATACAGGCGGTTCATACATTTTTTTTGTGCCCTTTTCGCAACATGAAAATGTGATTATAGCCTTCCTAAAAACTAAGTTTTTATGTAAAAATAAACTGTGTAGCTTCTTTTATCGCCTACCTTAGGTCCGTTCCGCTGTCACCATTCAGAGCTTTAGAAGATGATTTTTAAACTATAGTTAATAAATAATCCAGCGTAGTTTAAAAATACCTTTATGAATGAAATGTCGGAGCGATTTCTCTTTAGCGACGAAATCGCCCGACATGAATTGATTTGGACTGCCTAGAAAAAATCGGCATTTTAAACCCGCCCCCCTCTGAAAGGCGCCAAAGTCGCGCACACGGGGAGCGGCAGAACTGCAGCGCTGCTAAAGGTAGGTATTGTAACATATCTACAGGTATATGAAAGAAAGAGCAAAGGTAAAAGTAGAAAGTTGGAAAAGAGGAGCAGCAGGGAAGAATGAAGATGGCAGAGAAGCAGAAAGACCAAGAGAGAGGAAAAGGAGTGATGGACAAAATTCAAGATGAGAAAGCAGGGAGTGATATAAATTAGAAATGAGAAGGAAGAATATATAAGGGAGAGGTAATATCCAAGGGCAGAGGGATGATAGAGGAAAATGGGCAGAGGATAAATGAAGCGGGGGCAGAAGGCTAGAAGAAGGAGTGGGGAAAGGAAGTAGGAATTGATGTGTTGAAACACTCTTTAAATCTAACTTAAATTTTAAATTCATATTGTTTATTGCTTAGTGGCACCAGAATTAATCTTCCGCATATGCTATATTCAAATGAGTGCTATTTCAAATTGTGTGCTGCCAGGTAAGCATTGAAGTTAAAACAATTCTCATATTGCTTGTGCCATATTCCTGTAGTTTAATCTGTCCATTGCTCTGCTACTTTGCAGTTCATTTTTAATAATAGAGTAAAAGTATTTCCATCCGCTTGAAGCTGCAAGCTTCTTCCCTGATGTGAATTAAGAAAATTATCCAAGACAATGGGAGTTCAAAAGATGGACAAAGAGTCTACTACTGAGCTTGGAGTCACATCTGTGGTAAATTTAGTGACAGCAGTACATAGGCAAGTCATTTATCAAGTGCTTTAGGAAATGCTGGAAATACTCAACAGGTCAGACAGCATTTGTGGAGAAATGAAAAGTAATTTTTTTGATAGATAAATACTCATCAGTTCTATAATGACTTATGTGATCTAAGAATTAACAACCCATCTTTGGAAAATGTTCATGAATAGTGAGCAAACTGTATTCAAAGGCCTCACTGGAACTCATTGATTTATTTTCTGACGGACATTTGGGCCTTGTGAGCAATGACCTCCATATGTGGAAAAGAATCGGAAAGATATTTCTGGCACAGATAATGAAGACAACTTTTAAAAAGCTGAAACCTCCAATGAACACAACACAAAATATCCGTAGCACAAATGCTGTAGATGTAGCCAGCATTCTCTACTTATTAAACGTTGCCTTTGCAGCTACTGGTTCTGGTGAAAGGTGTTCAATCTGAAATATTAACTTCCCACTGTTGCTGAGTATTTTCAGCATTTGTTTTTATTTCATCGTTGCTTTTTACTCAGCTTCAAAACAATTTAAAATGAGTTGCCTGAACCATAAAGCTCCAAAGTGTATTGTACCTTTAAAGATTTAATTTCAGTGGTAGCCTTTTGTAAACAATAGTGGGCCGATCGAATTCCAGCAGCCAATGTGGTTGAATGCTGATTTCAACAGCCAGCTCATCAAGCAGTGTTAAACTCCACAAATTATGTTAATAGATTCAGTCCAAACGTAATATTGGCAATTGCATGCTGCATTCAAACAGATGATATTTTGAAACTGGAACTGCAGGCTGGGTTTAAACCAAATCTTGCTGTCTTCTCCTCTTTAAAGCCAAGCTGGATAGCTTTTGCACAATTGCTAAGTCAGTTTGTAGTATTTTATTTAATTCTGGCATTTCAATACCAAAGCAATTAACCTTCCTTTAATTGAGCAAGCTCTCTTCCATCTGTGGTTTTGCCAAAAGGAACTCCATTTGGACATAGATTTTATGTAATGCCATGAGCTATCCCTTGGGTGTACAATTTCATCTGCTGATTTAGGCCAAAATGAATATCAGTGGAGGTATGGAGGTATGCAAAGCAGGTGTCTTTCCATATTAGTTTCACTGATCCACAGTTACTGGGGTTGTTCCGAAATGCACGCTTCCTTTCCTTGTCTCCAAACGAAGAAACTAGGCTAAACATATAACTATCAATCTGTCTACTTGATAAGGTGAGCATGGATTGATTCTACCTGTCATCTTCAGTCTATCATGTTCAATGTTTTTCTAGCAAAGTACAGAGCAAATGAAGGTGATGCCTTTAGAGTGTGCCCAGAAGCTTGCTTACATAATGGACGAGAGAAGATTTTTTTTCTTTTTTGGTGAAGCAAAATGGATTGAATGCCTCAATTTAATTTGGATTACAAATGATACCTGAGAAATAAAAGGAAAACAATCTTTTTGATATATGTCACTCACAAAAATAAATACATCTCCATATATCAACTCCTCTGAAAATCTCCAACTCTCATCTCCTAGTGGATATGTGAATCAGGTTACATTAAGGTAGCCCTTTGCTCCCACAGTTCATTCTTTACTGGCAAGATTGGAAAGGTGTAATTTAACAACTATCTGCTTATATCCTGATGATAATTAAAATTGACAACAGATATTTATAATCAAGATTAAACAGCAAAACCATAACTATCTATCTTGATTAAGCAAAAATTGTTGTTACAAAGTGTACAATACTGTCAAGTCGCAGTCATTGGGTGCCACAATCACTTATTTTGCATTAAAAATTATATCTAAGAAATTAAAAAAAACACTTTGATATATGTCACTCATAAAAATAAATACAGCTCCAACTGTTTAAATCAGATTGCAAGCTGTCTTACTCCTTTTGATCATATATCTCACAGTATCTCCCTCATGTTGACAGGCCTGGAAGTAGACAATACTGTCGATTTTCTTCAGGTGGATTTCATTTCTAGCATTGATAGACTCTCATAGTCTTCATTATGGATGGGCATTTTTGTAGCTTGTAATTTGAAAGCCAAGAAAATGTTATGAATATGGACAGACACACAAGGGGGGAGAAAGTAATGAAGGGAAAGCTACAGTCATGGAGTTGAATCGGTTAACAGAGTGACTCCGTAAAATCCAGAACCTCCGTTTCGAGCCTGGAAACCAGGCAGAGAGGAATGCATTTAAGATTCTTATCCAGATGTGTGGTTGCAGTTAGAATTAGTGTCCTTTCACATATGGTTGTTGTTTATGTTCAATAAACTAACAGACTGCAGAAATCTATTTTAATCCACTTTTGCTTTCTAACTGCTTAGCTGTTTTTTTTCAAATTAGTGGCTCCGTGCTTCTTTTAGGAGTTAGTGAATCTGATGAAACACCCTCTTTTCTGTTCTGTTCTGTTTTGATGAAAGGTCATCATATTGAAACATTAACTGTGTTCCTTTCTCCACAGACGTTGCCTTACCTGCTGAATACCTTCAACATTTCAGTTTTTATCTATAGTATTAGATGTATGTCAGGTCTTTGTGGCATGGAAAAAAATATTCAAATTTTAAAGCAGAGAATATGAAATATATTTATGCTTAATCCCATGTTAGAAGGAACTGCAGATGTTGGTTTACACCGAAGATAGACACAAAATGCCGGAGTAACTCAGTGGGTCAGGCAGCATCTTTGGATAAAAGGAACAGGTGACATTTCGGGTAGAGACGTCTGATGAAAGTTCTCGACCCAAAATGTCACCTAATCTTTTTCTCCATAGATGCTGCATGACCCACTGATTTAATAGCATTTTGTGATATCTTATGCTTAAACCTTCCCATCTACTTTTCTCTAGAATGTATAAAATTATACAAAGATAAAATCATTACCTCGTTGTCATCAGGGGTCATGCAATGTGTAAAATGGTCAAATGATTATTACTTTGAACCATAGGTGCTCTGAAAAAGTACTTAGAATCAGGGAGTCATTGAATAATTCAGCATTATCATACTTCGGCCTAGCTTGTCCATACCGACCAGGATGCCCATCTAAACAACCACATTTGCCTGAGATTGGCCCATATTACCTCTGGGCCTTTCCTAGTCTTATACCTGTCCAAATTGTTTTAAAATGTTGTTGTTGTACCTACCTAAACTACCACCTCTGGTAGCTCATCCCATGTAGCCATCGCCCTGTGAAAGAAAATAGAAAGATTAAACGAGAACTTACCGTTTGAAGTTTGATCTTTTATGAGAAGTTGAAGTGAGGGATTACTTGAAGAGCCCGCCAGCCAGCATGCATGTGAATCTTCAAAGTAGCTGTATGAAACCACAGAATAGTCGCTGACCTAAGCTATAGGAAGATGAATGAGCTAGGGGGGAGCTCATTAATCTGAACTATTCTGAATTAATCATAACTACTGAATGATCTTTATGAGAATAGTGTTGGGAGTGGAGGGCACATAATCCCACATAAAATAAAGATCAAACTTCAAATGGTAAGTTCTCGTTTAATCTTTCCATTTTATATCGAAGTCACGTGAGTGACTAAATGAATACTTCAAAGCTGTGTGGTTTCATGCAGTAACCCAATCTGTGTATGAAACACTTAAACAGATAAACCATTAATGGTATGAAAAACTATGGGTTATTAACATCATGATGTTAACTTGCATACATGGTCATTGTTCTTAACCGGACCATGGTCCCAATAGACTGTTGAGTTTGACATTAACTCATGCAACACCGTGCAGAATTCTATCTGCAAATATCCAGACATATTCAACCAAATTTATAATTTATTAACAAGCACTGTAAGTCTCTTGCTGTATGATGAAAGGGAAAAACCATTCCATTGGCTGCTAATGAGCCATCAGCAATATCTTAACACCATTTAACACTATTATCCGCTCAAAATTGATCACCAAACTCGGCGACCTGGGCATCAACCCCTCCCTCTGCAACTGGATACTGGACTTCCTGACTAACAGACCACAGTCTGTTAGGTTGGATAACCACACCTCTTCAACCCTCACCCTGAACACCGGCGTTCCACAGGGCTGTGTACTGAGCCCCCTCCTCTACTCCCTCTTCACCTACGACTGCACACCTGAACATGGTTCTAACACCATCATCAAGTATGCAGATGATACAACGGTGATTGGCCTCATCAGCAACAACGATGAGTCAGCCTATAGGGAGGAGGTTCACTCCTAGCAGCATGGTGCGCCGACAACAACCTGGCCCTTAACTCCAAGAAGGCCAAGGAGCTCATTGTGGATTATAGAAGGTCTAGGGGCTGCACGCACACCACCATCCATATTAATGGGATGGAGGTGGAACGTGTTTCCAGCTTCAGGTTCCTGGGATCAACATCTCTGATGACCTCTCTTGGACCCACAATACCTCTACACTGGTCAAGAAGGCTCACCAGCGTCTCTTCTTCCTGAGGAGACTAAAGAAGGTCCATCTGTCTCCTCAGATTTTAGCGAACTTCTACCGCTGCACCATCGAGAGCATCCTTACCATCTGTTTCACAGTATGGTATGGCAACTGCTCTGTCTCTGACCGGAAAGCACTGCAGAGGGTGGGAAAACTGCCCAACGCATCACCGGTTCCATACTCCCCTCCATTGAGTCTGTCCATAGCAAGCGATATCTGCGAAGGGCGCACAGCATCATCAAGGACTGGTCTCACCCCAGCCACAGACTGTTTACCCTCTTCCCATCCATGAGGCGCTATAGGTCCCTCCGTTGACGGACTAGCAGGTTCAGGAACAGCTTCTTCCCTGTGGCTGTTACAATACTTAACTCTACACCTTGGTGATTGCCAGTCACCCCGCCCCCGGACACTCCTTCCCCCAGTATAATTGCACTACTGATACTGTTTGTACATGTATATATTTTTTTAACCGTTCATCATTCTAAGTTCGCTCTTCTGGGGAGATGCTAACTGCATTTCATTGTCTCTGTACTGTACACTGCACAATTCCAATTAAAGATTGAATTGAATTGAATTAAGACTATTGAATAACCAAAAAGAAACTATCTGTCATCTCATACGCACTAACAAACTCAGTGCACTTGTATACCTAATGACATCCCCTGGTGGGTATGTTCCGGTGGATATGCTGTCAACTTCCAATGTACGCAATCCTGCTCATTTTGCTTATGAGATCATTCCCATAACAAGCTACCCTAATGTCAGTTATGACGTAGAGACCAAGCCAGAGATTAAGTAAAGGCTGTGTTCTTTATGCTTAGATCAGTTGCTGACAGCATAATCATCTTAAATTACTGCTCCCATTAGGAAAAAATAAAATAATATTTGCATAATAATTTATGATATACATCGCACACTACAATGAGTGTAGGCTATTAGAGTGGTCAAACAAAAGACACCCTGCATAACGTGAGTGAACAGCAGGTGAATAGCCAATCATTTATTGTCCAACTTATGGTATTATAGAAAATGACAAAGCAGCACAAGCGATGTCAATTGTGTTATCACATAATCGCTTCTCTAGGCTCAAACTGAAAGCCACGCAAACCTCTGTTACTTCCATTTAAAATTAGCTCACATATGTCGTTCACAAGCTTCTCATACAATCGTGCAGAGCTAGCTGCCCAAGAAGACAGGCTTCCCCAGACGTCACTCATGACTGAGTGAATAAGAGTTGCTTCAGGCCCTTACCATGGTGTAAATGAATAGGCAAATTGTTAAATTTCATGTTGCCTCAATTGTAATATCGCAAAAGGTATCTACTGATAACCCATAAGATTTATCAGCTGCAATTTTCCCATATTACCTAAAACTCGATGACACAATGCCCTTTAATCTGAGGAGGGGAGCATAGGCTTTCACCGATAGCTTTGTTATGAAAACAGCAGAATCTGTGCCTCATGTGTATAGATATGGCAGAGTATGCAACTACAAGATCGCTTCTCTGAATCAGTTGAATTGCAGAAACCCAATCATCCATCTTAAACTGGGTAAGTAAACCCATAATCTGATTAGCCAAATGCTAACCCGATTCAGCCTGCACCATATTCCTGTAATCTTGAGAAGTATCTGAAAGTATACCCCTCTAGTCCTTGGCCAGACCACTCATCCTCGGATGAGCTGTCACTGAATGCACTCAGAACCCTGTTCCTCTATTGATCCTACGGATTGAAAATTTTGGCTTTTCTACCCGCGGAAGTTGCATTATCTAGTTATTCATACATTTTGATGATAACACATAATCAGAAGCTAATGACTAGAGCTGAAACCACAGTCTCCCTTAGATGTGGGATTACGAGTTCCCTGTCAACTCTTGACTAAGAGTCACCACGAATACTCAGCATTTTCCTTCAGAGTGGAAATTAGTATAATGCAAGGCTGAATCAGGAATTATCTCGCAGTCCTGTGACTGAAACCACATGTCTAAGTTGCCAGAGTGCACAACACAATGTCTTTGACCCACCACTCAATCAGGAATACTGGTATTGAGAGTCTACGGATTATTATAAATACATTGTTGATTCACAACATGAACCTGCATGTCAGATAAAAAATATATTATATGCCAGACGAGCTTCCTGCTGGGAACTACCTGTCCCAGAGAGGATGGCAATGATGATTCCAATGAACCAGCAACTCTACTAACTGAAGAGGAAAAAAACATATGTTGAGAAAGACTTCAACTTCTTCATTCTATTCAGCAGTCTGATAACCTCAATCACAGATGATGAGGCAGTGCTTCCCTGGTCACTATGACCCTATGGCCAGCCAGTTCCATGATGGTATACCCTGAACCAGGGTAACCAAACTGTTCCTACTTGGAACTTACAGAGGTTACTATGCAAGGCACCCTGCCAATGTCTCTACATCAACCTGATCTATCCCAGAGACAGTAAAAATGACTAGAGAGCCTATTCTGGCAGTAAACCCAACCTGGGCTAACAGACTGCTCCATTTCGGAGTTTACGGAGGTTAATAACAAGACTCTCACACCGGGTCGATTTTCTTTGTTGGAGCTTCAGCGAAGTTCCATTTGCAGACCCTGTCTGTCATGCTTGTCATTTCAGTTCGATAGCTGGCCAACTCCTCTTGAGTGGCTTGTCCATCCCCGAGGGAACAGCAAATTTAGAGGCAAGAGCAGGCAGCTCTTCCTTATGTGATTGTCGCACATGATGCATTAAAGCATAGGATTCAGGCACATAGTCATGTTTAGGGTCATGTTCGGAGTCAGATCCATAATGATCTCTTACATTCTCTTAGTGGGAGAAATATTGCAACTCGAATGAGGCGTTGTCATATGCGTATGCCTGGGACTGCCTGTGCATGCTTCCATAACACAGAGCATATTTTGTGACACCATTTCCGATAGTCTTTCGTGGGAGGAATATTCCAACCCTGAAACCAGTGGTAGCAACAGGCATATGACTTGAACTGCCTGTGCATGCTTCCGTAATAGGGAACATAATATATGGCACCATCTCCATCACTTCATTCATCCGAGTGGGAGGATGTATGCAACCCTGAGCCAGGAGCTGCCTCCGGCATGTGCGCATATACATTGGCACCATCTCCATAACTCCGTTCATCCGAGTGGGAGGAATATTGCAACCCTGAACCAGGAGCTGTTTCAGGCCTATTTGCATATACTTTGGCAGCATTTCCACCACTCCTTTCATACGAGTGGGTGGAATATTGCAACCCTGCTGGAGCCGTTGCCTGACGTGTCTTCATAACACGGAGCATTTCTTGTGCCACCATCTGATTCATCAGATGTTCTAATTGAGACAAACACCCAATCACATCTGCCATAGATGTCCCAAATCATCCAACAAGACTTGTCGCACAGACTTGGCCATGACTTTGCCCCGACTCAGGATTGCCAGGCTGCTCCCTTCAGCAGCCGAACCAGGACTAGCTGTGCAGATCAGTGCTCTGTTGGTATCATCATCATACTTACCAGACAGATTGCACCTGCTAGTGACTCCGAGTCCTTTCTCCCTTCTGGAGCCCCAATGGAATTTTACAGGGAAGGACTGGAGCACCTCTAGCCCCCATACCCTAGACAGTGGCAGAAATACTGCAACTCTGCCAGGTGTTGTCATAGGCAATTACATTCATATGATTAACAGAAGCCTATCCCCATTAAATCAGAGATTCGACTGCTTTATCGATATGCACATAGTTGGAGTCTCTTGTAAAATAATCTTCAACAGTCCCCTCCAGTGAGCGGAAATTACCATGGTGCCACCGGCTGTATCTCCCACAGGTGTCTGAAAGGCACAGCTCAAAAAAGGCTTCCTGAGCCAGGACCTCTGGACTGCAATGCAAGTCCAATTTCACTACACCATTTGTGTATGTGATAATAGAGTCCTTTGTATATCATTTTTAACATAAACTTTATTGGCATGATAAGATATATCGTTATATTGCCAAAGAATTAAAACATGACTTTAGAATGCTCTCAACTACGATAGTCACAAACGTGACTGAGTGGCAACTGCTATTAATGCCAACTCTATTTATAGCCACCCAAAAATTAAGCATACACTATATGCTGCTGGAGCATAGCTGTAGCAGTAACTATGTTTAAATTTGTTTGGTGCTACGGCAGCTGAGGTTACCTGAGCGGTAGCTCCTGTCCGCTGCTATTTTTAAACTCACCGGCTGCTGCAAACCCCCTGCCTGCCGGCAGCTGCAATTTATGAATCCTAGCTCCTTACGGAGCCCCACAGCTACCTCCAAATCTGCCTGCCTGCTCCTGTATGGAGCTCCGATGCCGGCAGCTGCAATAACCTATTCCAGTCCTATGGAGCCCCACGGCGGTCTCCAATTTCGGCCACCAGCTCACATGCAGAGATAAAACGGAGGCAGCTGCAATCCCAGCTCCTATGGAGCCCCACGGCGGTCTCCAATTTTGGCCAACTGCTCCTGTGCAGAGCTAGAACGGCGGCAGCCACAACCCCAGCTCCTATGGAGCCCCACAGCGGTCTCCAATTTTGGCCGCCTGCGGAGCTCGAACTGCGGCGTAATTTTTTTTCTCTCTCTAGCTCCTACAGAGCTTCCACGGTGGCCAAAACCCCGGCTGCCTCCATAGCTACTTGGGGCCCACTATCGGAGCGGCCCACTGAAAATAAAATTGACTTACCTGTCAGAGCAGTTCGAAACTGTTCCGGCTAGCGCGCCCTGCGGGTGGTATACCCTGGTTCAGGGTATACCACTGGTGGGCTTTTCACGTAGTCACTCAAGTGACTTCGATATAAAATAGTCTCTCACATCTATCTATATTACTAAAAGTCTGATCGTGACCACTTCCTGTTGTTCGGGATATTGATATTAGAAAAAACACTGCCATTTACGGGTGTGATTTTTGGCCCTCTTACTCAGAGTCCTGCTCTGCTGCGCAGGACAAGAGGAATTTTCTCATCGATGAAAAATAAAAGAGTTATTAGTGTTTAAAAAATGTTAAGATTCTCTCTCCTTTAGGCCATGCCCCTTCTGGAGGGACTATAAAACCCGGAAGCATTGAGTGCCTCGGTCAGTCTCTGCAAGATGGGGGAGTGAGAGGGTACCATCTCTCAGTCTGAGCTGTGAATTATACTGAACACATGTCTACTAAACTGTGAGTGGTTTTACTGACCTGTCAGTGCCCTTAATGTGGTTTGAAAATGTAGTTTGGAAATACTAAAGCTTTGTTGCCTTTGGTTTGGAAATGCTAAAGCTGTGTTGCCTTTGGTTTGGAAATGCTAAAGCTGTGTTGCCTTTGGCTTGGAAATGCTAAAGCTGTGTTGCCTTTGGTTTGGATATGCTAAAGCTATGTTGCCTTTGGTTTGGAAATGCTAAAGCTGTGTTGCCTTTGGTTTGGAAATGCTAAAGCTGTGTTGCCTTTGGCTTGGAAATGCTAAAGCTGTGTTGCCTTTGGTTTGGATATGCTAAAGCTGTGTTGCCTTTGGTTTGGAAATGCTAAAGCTGTGTTGCCTAATTAAAGTTGCCATACTTAATTAAAGTTGCCTTGCCTAATTAAAGTTGCCTCACCTATATAATTCAAAGTCTAATCTTGACCACTTCCTGTTTGCACTTTATATTGATATTAGAAAAAAACGCTACCATGTACGGCTGTGATATTTGGCCATCTTACTCAGAGTCCCCCTCTGCTCATCAGGTGCCATGAGTTTTTCCCATCAATGAAAAATAAAAGAATTATTAGTGTTTAAAAAATGTTGAGATTCTCTCTCCTGTCAATCACGCCATGAAGGCCACGGGAGGGGGAGGGTCTATAAAACCCAGAAGTGCGGGCGTGGCTCAGTCTCTGCAAGTTGGAGGAGGGAGAGGTCATGACTTGCTGTCTTTAGTGGCCTTGCACCTTGCTTGATATGGTATGAAACTGCACTTGAATTTGGTGGCCTTGCACCCTGCTTGAAGTGAGAAGTTCTGCACATGGGTTAAACTTTTATATACTAATCCAACAGCTAGAATAATGACAAATCAAATGTTGTGAATAAAATTTTATTTATCTAGAGGTTGTAGACAAGGATGCCCATTATCCCCGCTATTATTTGCTCTTGCAATTGAACTATTGGCAAAAAATGTTAGAGCCCACCCAGAAATATATGGGTATAATACTAAAAATTCAGTTAATAAAATGTCTTTATATGCAGATGATTTATTACTATATATTACAAATCCAGAACTATATTGCTATATATTGCAAATCCAGAAACCAGCCTTCCAAACTTGTTAAATCTTATAACTCAATTTGGCTTATTTTCGTGATATCGAATAAATTGTAATAAAAGTGAGATTATGCCAATAACGGAACTTCCATATATTGCAACAATCTCCCTTTAAAATAGTAAATTATAAATTTAAATACCTAGGAATTTATGACCAAGAAATATACTTCTTTATTTAAACTAGATTTTCCGCCTTTAAATAATAAACTGCATAAGAATATTCAATATTAGAAAACACTTCCCATTTCAATGCTTGACAGAATTAATGCCATAAAAATGATTTTTCTTCCATAATTACTATACCTTTTGCAGTCAATCCCGATATATCTCCCAAATTTAATTTTTAAAGTTGATTCTATTGTCACAAGTTTTATTTGGGATTATAAGAATCATAGAATAAGTAAAACACAATTATGTAAATCCAAGATGAAAGGAGAATTTGTTTTACCAATTTTTGTATTCTACTTTTGGGCAGTTAATATTAGAAATATGAACTTTTGGTTGGAAGATATGGATCAGCAACCAGCCTGGTTAAAGATGGAAAACGAAGATTGTTTGCCTTTTGAAATTGGCCTGATTCTGTTAGCTTCCACAAAACTGAATTAAAAAACCTATAGTGAAAACCCTATAATATACAGTGGTATACGAATTTGGAAACAATTTAAAAATACATTAACATTGGATAACATTGGATCCCTCATTTAAACCTTCTGTGTTGGATAAAGTTTTTTTACAATGGAAAAATTATGGAATTAAAAAGGTGGGACATCTTTATAGAAAAGGTATTTTTCTTTCATTTCAGGAGTTACAACAGAATTATGGATTACATTCAAATGTTTTTTTTACATATTTACAACTCAGAGATTATGTTAAATCACATACACAAGAATACAGAACTAGAGAGCCAGAGATTCTGGATGAATATTTGAATAAAAACCCTAATACAGTTAAATTAATATCTCACATTTATAATACTATTTTAGACAGTGAGATCCCGTTGATGGAATCATATAGACAAACATGGGAAAATGAATTAGCTCAACCTATAACAAAAGATATTTGGGATGAAAGTGTACAACACATACATCAATGCTCATTAAATGCCAGACATTCTTTAATACAATTTAAAGTACATAGACTACATTATTCCAAAACAAAATTAAATAGAATTTTTCCTAATATCTCCCCTCTCTGTGACAAATGTCAATAATCAGCAGCTAATTTAACCCATTCTTTTGTAAATTGTATAAAAATTAAACATTTCTGGACGGAGATTTTTAAAATTATTTCCGAAGTTGTTAACATCCAATTGGATCCCGACCCTAAATGAATAATATTGGGAATATCAGAACAATGCCTAAAACTTACAACAAGCCAAATAAATTTCCTTGATTATAATTGGGGAAAAAATAATATTACAATTTTGGAAAACCCAACAACCCCCACAATCCAAATGGGGATTATGGAGATGTCGGAGACCTTACATTTGGAGAAGATTAGAATTATTTACTAGAATATGGTCTCCATATATAGATAATTTGAAGGGGTAGGTCCAGCGCAAGACCCTGACTGAAATTAGAATCCAGGATTAGATGAATAGTTACGTTTTTTAACATACGGACCCATCTCCTAAGCTGCATTATTGATAGTTTACTCTATTTTTTTATTTTTTTCTTTCCTCTCTTTCGATCTATAAAAATAATTAAACAATTAGAAGCAGTGTTAATATGTAATTGATAAATTACGACACAACTATTTTGATAGCTGGGATCCCGGGACCCTAGATACTAATAATATGTAATTGTTAAACAAAGTCTGTATTGGTTTGGTGTATGATATGCATATGCTTTAATAAAAAAAATAAAATTCACCCACCTACCCACCCACCCACCTTCTCGCCTATCTACCTGTGATCCTGAAAATACGCCAAAAAAAAAAAAACAATAGCGCTAACATTTTTGAACCACCTTACTCATTATTGTCCCGTGGTGGTCTGTGTAACATATCATTCAGATTGATGTTACATTTCATGTAATTTCACATAATTGAATTTAAAAAGTCAAGATTTGAGAAAAAAATCTTCCCTCTACAGCTACATCTGCAGCTATGACTTCACAAAGTTGCAATCTTAGCACACTCAGTCCTGCCAGGCTGCCAGAAACCAAATATACTAGAGGAGCTCCTCTAGTATCTTTGGCCAGCACTAGGAAGTGCAATTGCAAGCTACAATATTGCTATCCCTTTTTAAAAAAAAATATTTATGGCACCAAGTATATTCCTGGCAGTATGGAGGGTGGGTGCATTTAAAAAAAATATTTTGAAGTCACAATAGACTGAATTTTGAATAAGACCAAATGAGCTGCCCATGCGCAGTTGGAGGCTATGGGTGAGTGGTGGAATATTGTGTTGGGGGAACGTGTTGCATTGGGGAAATGGGTGAGTAATGGAATGTTGACTTGGGGAATGGGTTGCGTTGGGGGACAGGCCTCCCATAGGGGCTATGGGTAAGTGGAGGAATACTGCGTTGGGGGACCAGGCTTCCCATGTGACAGGGACCCAATGGGTCTAGTTCTTATTAAATCTTTCTCCACTCACCTTAGACCTATCCCTTTAGTTCTTGATTCCTCTACCTTGCAAACAAAATTGCATTTTAAGATCCATACGTTCATCCTTCAGCCTCCTGCACTTCCAGGAATAAAATTGAAGCATGCCCAATCTCTCACTACAGCTCAGCGCTAGATTCCCAGCAAACCTTCTTGCACATTTTTACTGCATCCTTTCCATTTTAATCGCATTTTTCCACAGTAGGATGACCAAAACAAAACACAATATTCTAAATGCGGCCACATCAATGTCTTGCAAAACTGTAACATAGTGTCCCAATTTCTATACTCAATTCTCTGACTGTTAATTGCCACCATGCCAAAAAACATTCTTCAGCACCCTATCAACCTGCAATGCCACTTTCAATGAACTCTGTACTGGAAATCCAATATAATTTTGCTCTATAACACTCCCCAGGGCCCTGCTTTTCACTGAGCAGGTTCAATCCTTGCTCAGCTTTCTGAAGTACAACACTTGCCCTTATCTGAACTAAACTTCATTAGCCATTCCTCACCCCATTTGCCCTGTTGATTAAGATCCCACTGTATTTCAGAGTTCAAGAGTTAAAGTTCAAGAGACATTTATTGTCACATGCACCAATTGGTACAGTGAGATTTGAATTACCATACAGCCATACAACTAAAATGAACACAATACACAATAGAATTTAACATGAACAGCCCCACACAGCAGAATCAACGTTTCCCACTGTGAGGCAAGGCAATAAAATTCAGTTCACCCGTGGTCTGGACCTTCAGGCCCTCTTGCTGGGATGACCGGAGCTCCGGCATCAGAACGGAGAACACTCTCAGTGCTTTCGAGTTTCCGAATCTGCCACTTCCTACCGGATGCTGCGGCTCCTGAAGTTCACAGGCCGAGCTGGGTGGAGATTCAATGCTGGCGTCCCAGCAAGAGGTCCCCAGGACTCCGCAATGTTAAAGTCAGCTCCGCCTGCGGCTGGAAGCTCCGCAAACCACAGCTCCACTGTTAAACAGCAGTCCCAACACTCCGGAGCTCCGGCGATACACAGTAAGGCATCGTCTCACTCCGCGATAGAATCCAGTGCTGAGCCGCTGCTGAAGCTCTGGCAGGAAAGGCCATGCCAATCCATATGGTAGGCTGCAAGGGGGGGCGAAGATGCGGCTCGGATAATAATCACATCCTCGACCAGGTAGTGACTGAGAAAACGGTTTCCTCCTTCCCCCACTTTCCCCTCACAGAAAAAAGACTAAAAGACCTCCAGAAACATACTTTTAGACAGACTAAAAATAACAAAAAGGGTGAAAGGACAGACAGCTGCTGGTGAGGGTCTTGCACACGGTGCCACCCTATCTACCTGCAATGCTACTTTCTTGTTAACCATCTTCACTGTCAATTAGATCATCTTGTTTAATGTCATCATCAAGTTCACTAATCATGCCTTGTACTTTCTCATCCAAACCACAGTACTGATCCCTGAGGCATACCACTAGTCACAGGCTTTTAGTCAGAAAAACAACCATCCACTATCACCCTCAACTTCCTGCCATGAAGTAAATTCTGTATCAGTTAGCTCTTCTTGGATCCCATGCAATCTTCCAGAGCAGCATACTGTGGGGAACTTTATCGGTGGCTATGCTGAAATCCACATAGACTGTGCCCTCATCAATCATTTTGTTTAATTCTTCAAAACTCAATGCATCTTTCCAAATGCATTTATATCTTATCAGTCAGAATCCTCTCTGGTAACTTTCCTGTTATTGATGTTAGGTTTACTGGTCTATAATTCCCAGGTTTTCATTTGCAGCCCTTGTTTAAAAAAAAGGTATTTTAGTCACACGCCAGTCTTATTGAGATGGTTCATATATTACAGCCAGCACCCCTGGGATTTCTTTTTTAGATTCTCACAGTAGTTTTTAATATATTTGATCAGGCCAAGAGATTTATTAACCTACTTATGTCTTGGGAAGTCTAGCACCTCCTCAACTATAACAGGGACTTTCCGCGTTACAGCTCCATTAACTTTTCCAGGTTCCCTTGTCTTCATCTCTTTCTCTGTGGTAAAAGCAGAGGAGAAATATTAATTGAGGTCCTTTTCCACCAATGAAGGCTTCACACATAGATGACCACTTTGGTTTCTGGGGGCCCCTATTCTATCTCTAATTAACCTTTTTCTCTTCATATACTTAATCACTTTTGATTCTCCTTTGTATTATCTGCCAGAGGCAACTCATGGCCTCTCTTTTATCATCCTGATTTCCATCTCAAGTACACTCCTTAATTCCCTATACTACAGGGATCCTCGCTCCTATAACTGACCCATGGCTCCTTCATTTTTCTGACAACAGCCTCAATTTATCTTATAATTTCTTGCCCTTTTACTCCAACAGGAAGATGCAAACTTGAACTCTCATCTTGAAATGCATCCAACTTTCTGGATGTTCTAAAAGCATCCAACTTTCCCATTTCCGACAAACAACATACTCCAATCACCTTTTATAGGTTCCTGTCTATTAGCATCATTTCATTGATTGTAAAGTCCTGTGGATATCCTAATACTCGGAAAGAGATGATATAAAGTCAGATCTTCCTTTCTTAAAGATCACACATTATAATATTTAAAGGAATTGACTTAATTTTGACTATATGACAATTATTATCACATTTCCCAAGTAATTGAAAATTTCATTTCGGAGTCACATGAGTGACTTCGTGAAGAACCCGCCAGCACGCATGCGCGACATATCGTCGCTACGCATTTGCAGTCGACGGCTGGAGGTGGAGCGCGGCTCACCACCAGCCCTTCATAAGGGCTACTCAGGTAAGTACAGGCAACCTTGAGCTGGTTGTCCCTGCTGTTTTGAATTGTTTTTTCTCCAACAGGGACATGGATAAGAGGAGTACGGGCCGCAGGACTTCCGAAAGGAGTCGTCGGCCGTTAATCCCGGAGCTCTCTTGAACGACAGCACCCGCTAGATGGGCCGGGAAAAAGGCGCGAAAATCGGGGAGCCCTGTGTTTACAGGACCCGACCCACCGACACAGCTGTGCACAAGCGGGGTTCCCGCAGAGCAGGAAGTCGGTATGGCGCCGGAGCAGGTAGACCCTGACTCCATTTCATTATCGCCAACAGGATCATTGGCTGATATGAGCAAACGGGTTTCACGTGCTGCTGCACGGCCCTTCTCCCTGAGCCCTCGTGGAAGAGCCAGGGATAGAGCTCAACAACTAAGCCCTTTTAGGGCAGAGATTTCACCAGAGACCGCTAGATTGCGGACTGGTGGCTTAGCGAGACCCGAGTCCACTGGCAGACCAGGGAGGGCCAGTGTAGACTGACCACCTAGTTGGACCAGGAGGAGTCATACAGGTGGAGTCTCCCCACAGTCACCGCATCCCCCTTTGGCGGCGGGACGGGACAGTACGCGGTCTGAGTCCAGGAAAAGGACAGTCGGCAAGCCCGCGCGGATGTCGGGTCACCATGCTGCGGCATTGGGTGCCGACTTCACACTGCATATGCCCTTAGAGGCAGTCGGGCCTAGCTCAGCCAAAAGGAGGCGTATGAGCAGATCCGCGCGGAAGTCGTACAGATTCGCTGAGGCGGCTGGCAGCGACTTTTTGTCACGGCACCGAGATTACCTCGATGAGGTACGGGCCGATGATAGGAGCCTCAGGAGTTCTTTCGGGCATGAGGGCTCTGACCTCCCATTCACGCACGATGAAGGGCGCATTGAACGGATGGAGAGGATGATGGAACGGATCCTGCAGCAAAATCAACGGCGGGAAACATCCAGTTCCAGGGGACTCTTGGACATATCCCCATCATCAATGGATAGCATGAGGCAGCCAGAAGAAGAGGAGATCTTGGTACACGTACCAGTGGCACCTGAGGTCCCTCAGGAAGAACTTTTGGACGTGGCAGCCAAGTTTGCGTTACCCGAATCATCGGGACAACCCCTCAATACTAAACTGGCTGCTACCATTGATTTCCTCACAAACCATCAGCTACAGGATCAGGTCCTTGTGGAGGCCATGAACAGGCACAAGGCACCGAGTAATTGTAACTCGCTCAATGTGCCTATTGTGAACATGCCTATTTGGGGCAATATTAGCCCGGGCATTAGAGCACAGGAAGTAAAGTTACAAAGAATCCTGAAACTGCTCACATCTGGGATTACCGCTTTTGCGAGGTCGGTGGACGGTATGGACTTGAACACCGAACAGGAGGATGCTCTTGCATTATTATGCAACACGCAATATGAAATAAATGCGTTTTGAAAAAGCACCATCAAGCCTACGTTAACCCCAAATTTGCGGGGCTATGCAGAGCATCCCCAACACCACCACCCAGACAGCTATTCGGAGAAGACCTTCCGAAGCAGGTCAAGGATTTAGATGACCATGCCAAGACAGTGGGTCTTATGAGGTCACACACCTTGACCAGACAAACGGCCAGGAAAACGTCATATTTCAGGCCACGGGGTCAAACCGAAAGGCCAGCAAGGACCTACATACCGGCGCCTCCACAATACCAACATTTTCAACAGCCCAGGCCTTTTTTAGGGCAAGGCCCGCAGCGGCCAGCATGGAAGATGCGGTTACCGCATCACCAGCACAACCCAACAACTCCACGTCCCACCAAACATGTAAGGGACCGCCGATAACCATGAAGGTAAGGTGGTCTGGATTTCATGCACTTGCATGTCTAACCTCACATGTTGGGGGTAGACTACGGTTTTTTAAGGAGGCATGGGAAACCATCACCTCAGATGAGTTTATTTTACAAAGTATTCAAGGCCATGAGATTGAGTTTATAAATGGTCAACTTCCTCCACCTCAGCATATGCCGAATCGCAAATTTGCACTTTCCAGCAAGGAAATAGCAGTAGGCTATACTGAAATCTTGAGATTACAAGGAAAAGGCGTGATAGAAAGAACTATACACGAACCAATTGAATTTGTATCTAACATATTCACAAAAACTAAGAAAGATGTTGGATGTCGGGTTATTATAGATCTAACCCATTTGAATACTTTTGTAAAATATACCCATTTTAAAATGGACACATTCGAAACAGCCAAATCTTTGATTTCTGAGGGCTGCTTCATGGCATGCATTGATTTAAAAGATGCATACTATTCAGTATCCATTCAGAAACATCACAGGAAGTTCTGGAAGTTTACCAGGATGGATCAACTTTGGCAATACAAAGCTTTGCCCAATGGGCTTACCACAGCCCCCAGATTGCTTACTAAATTACTCAAGCCAGTGCTAGCAACACTGAGGAGGCAAAACCATACGGTTATGGCTTACCTGGATGAGGGTCACCCGACCCTCGAACCTCACCCGACCCGCGGCCCTCACCCGACCCTCGAACCTCACCCGACCCTCGAACCTCGCCCGACCCGCGGCCCTCACCCGACCCGCGGCCCTCACCCGACCCGCGGCCCACACCCGACCCGCGGCCCACACCCGACCCGCGGCCCACACCCGACCCGCGGCCCACACCCGACCCGCGGCCCACACCCGACCCGCGGCCCTCACCCGACCCGCGGCCCTCACCCGACCCCCGAACCTCACCCGACCCCCGAACCTCACCCGACCCGCGGCCCTCACCCGACCCTCGAACCTCACCCGACCCGCGGCCCTCACCCGACCCGCGGCCCTCACCCGACCCTCGAACCTCACCCGATCCTCGAACCTCACCCGACCCTCGAACCTCACCCGACCCTCGAACCTCACCCGACCCTCGAACCTCACCCGACCCTCGAACCTCACCCGACCCGCGGCCCTCACCCGACCCTCGAACTTCACCCGACCCGCGGCCCTCACCCGACCCGCGGAGTTGGAGAACGCCAGGTAAGCCCCGGAGCTGGAGAACACCACCCGACCCGTGGAGCTGGAGAACACCACCCGACCCGTGGAGCTCACCTGACCCTCGCAGCTGGAGAACACCATCCGACCCGTGGAGCTGGAGACCGCCACCCGACCCGTGGAGCTGGAGACCGACATCCGACCCGTGGAGCTGGAGACCGCCACCCGACCCGTGGAGCTGGAGACCGCCATCCGACCCGTGGAGCTGGAGACCGCCATCCGACCCGTGGAGCTGGAGAACGCCACCCGACCCGTGGAGCTGGAGACCGCCACCCGACCCGTGGAGCTGGAGACCGCGACCCGACCCGTGGAGCTGGAGACCGCCATCCGACCCGGGGAGCTGGAGAACGCCACCCGACCCGTGGAGCTGGAGAACACCACCCGACCCGTGGAGCTCACCTGACCCTCGCAGCTGGAGAACACCATCCGACCCGTGGAGCTGGAGACCGCCACCCGACCCGTGGAGCTGGAGACCGACATCCGACCCGTGGAGCTGGAGACCGCCACCCGACCCGTGGAGCTGGAGACCGCCATCCGACCCGTGGAGCTGGAGACCGCCATCCGACCCGTGGAGCTGGAGAACGCCACCCGACCCGTGGAGCTGGAGACCGCCACCCGACCCGTGGAGCTGGAGACCGCGACCCGACCCGTGGAGCTGGAGACCGCCATCCGACCCGAGGAGCTGGAGAACGCCACCCGACCCGTGGAGCTGGAGAACGCCAGGTAAGCCCCGGGGCTGGAGACCATCAGCAGAGCCGTGGGGCTGAAGACCGCCTGCGGAGCCACGGAGACGTAGATGTAGACGCGGTGCAACGGAGCGGTAGAACACCAGCGCGCACCAAGCCAGCTCGGCCGACCAGAAGCACCAACAGACGGCGACGCGGACGTAAACACCGCCGGGGACGCAGAGGGGGGTTAAAGGCCAGGTTAGAGCTAGCCCCGCACAGGGTAGCGATTCCTAGCCTTTTCCTCGCCAACGTACGCTCACTGGCAAACAAAATGGACGAACTCCGGCTAAGGATCACCTCCCACAACCGGATCAAGGACTGCAACATCCTGATCCTCACGGAAACTTGGCTGAACACTGACGTTCCTGACAGCGCCATCCAGCTATCGGGGCGTCACTTACTCCGAGCGGACAGGACATCGGACTCCAGCAAGACCAGAGGTGGGGGTCTGTGCATTTATGTAAATAAAGCATGGTGCACGGACTCCACCATCATCGAGAGTCACTGCTCAGCTAACCTTGAGTTCCTCTCGGTTAGATGCAGACCGTTCTATCTGCCCAGAGAGTTCACCTCCACTGTTGTGACTGCAGCCTATATCCCTCCTGATGCTAATGCCAAGCTTGCAATGAAAGAGCTGCATACTGCCATTAGCAATCAACAGTCACACAACCCCGAGGCAGCCTTCATTGTTGCGGGTGACTTCAATAACTCTAACCTGAAGACTGTACTCCCCAAATTCCACCAGCATGTCTCCTTCCCCACTAGAGTAGACAAGACACTGGACAAAGTCTACACCAACGTGGCTGAAGCTTACAAAGCCATCCCCCTCCCCCACCTTGGTCAGTCTGATCACATCTCATTGTTCCTGCTCCCTAAGTACTCCCCACTCATCAGACGGGTTAAACCAACTGTGAGGACAGTTAAAGTCTGGTCAGAGGAAGCGGACTTCACACTTCAGCAGTGTTTTGGAAACACTGACTGGAAGGCGTTTGCAGCCCAGGCCACCCTTGACTCCCACACGGACATTGACTCCTACACATCCTCTGTTCTGGACTTTATAAACTCCACCATCAATAGTGTCACCTCCCTCAAACAGGTGACCATATTCCCGAATCAGAAGCCATGGATGAACAGCGAGGTCAGGCTACTGCTGAAAGCACGGGACACCGCTTTCAGGTCAGGCGATGCTCGACCCTACAGTTCAGCCAGGGCTAACCTGAAGAGGGGCATCAAGAAGGCCAAGCACTGCCATAAGCTCAGGATTGAGGAGCACTTCAACAACAACTCCGACCCCCGACGCATGTGGCAAGGCATCCAGGCCATCACGGACTACAGACCCGCCAACACCACCCCCACATCCAGCGACGCCTCCTTCCTTGAGGAGCTCAATCACTTCTATGGCCGCTTCGACAGGGACAATCTAGAGACAGCCATCAAGGCTGTGCTACCTGCCGATCACCAACCCCTCACACTCACCCCCTACGACGTATACGTGGCACTGAGTAGGACTAATGCACGTAAAGCTGCTGGCCCTGACGGCATCCCCGGGCGCGTGCTCAGGGTCTGTGCGGCGCAGCTGGCAGACGTCTGGACTGATATCTTCAACCTGTCACTTGCCCAGGCAGTTGTCCCCACGTGCCTTAAAACCACCTCCATCGTGCCAGTGCCAAAACACTCCACTGCGGCAAGCCTCAACGACTTCCGCCCAGTTGCACTTACCCCCATCATCACCAAGTGCTTCGAGAGGCTGGTCCTGACACACCTCAAAAGCTGCCTACCCCCCACACTGGATCCCTATCAGTTTGCCTACCGCAAGAACAGGAGTACGGAGGATGCCATCTCAACGGCACTTCACTCCGCCCTCTCCCACCTCGACAACAGAGACACTTACGTAAGAATGCTGTTCATCGATTACAGCTCAGCATCAACACCATTATACCATCAAAATTGATCGCCAAACTCGGTAATCTGTGCATCGCTCCTTCCCTCTGCAACTGGATACTGGACTTTCTAACCAACAGACCCCAGTCTGTTAGGTTAGACAAGCACACCTCTTCAACCCTCACCCTGAACACCGGCGTTCCACAGGGCTGTGTGCTGAGCCCCCTCCTCTACTCCCTCTTCACCTATGACTGCACACCTGTACATAGTACTAACACCATCATCAAGTATGCAGATGATACAACGGTGATTGGCCTCATCAGCAACAACGATGAGTCGGCCTACAGGGAGGAGGTCCAGCACTTAGCAGCATGGTGCGCTGACAACAACCTGGCCCTTAACTCCAAGAAGACCAAGGAGCTCATTGTAGACTTCAGGAAGTCCAGGGGCGGCACGCACACCCCCATCCACATTAACGGTACGGAGGTGGAACGTGTTTCTAGCTTCAGGTTCTTGGGAGTCAACCTCTCCGACGACCTCTCTTGGACCCACAATACCTCAACTCTGATCAAGAAGGCTCACCAGCGTCTCTTCTTCCTGAGGAGACTGAAGAAGGTCCATCTGTCTCCTCAGATCCTGGTGAACTTCTACCGCTGCACCATCGAGAGCATCCTTACCAACTGCATCACATTTTGGTATGGCAACTGCTCTGTCTCCGACCGGAAGGCATTGCAGAGGGTGGTGAAAATTGCCCAACGCATCACCGGTTCCTCGCTCCCCTCCATTGAGTCTGTCCAAAGCAAGCGTTGTCTGCGGAGGGCGCTCAGCATCGCCAAGGACCTCTCTCACCCCAACCATGGACTGTTTACCCTCCTACCATCCGGGAGGCGCTACAGGTCTCTCCGTTGCCGAACCAGCAGGTCCAGGAACAGCTTCTTTCCGGCGGCTGTCACGCTACTCAACAACATACCTCGGTGACTGCCAATCACCCCCCCCCCGGACACTTATTGTTATTTATTCAAATAATTTGCTGTGTCGCTCTTCCAGGGAGATGCTAAATGCATTTCGTTGTCTCTGTACTGTACACTGACAATGACAATTAAAATTGAATCTGAATCTGAATCTGAATCTGATATCCTAATCATTGGAAAAACACTGGAATCATCAAAATTGGCAGTTTCAGCCACTGTGGAAATATTTCAAAAAATGGGATTTATTATCCATCCAGATAAATCAAAGTTCTGTCCTTCACAGATCATGGACTATCTGGGATTAACGGTTGATTCCAATCGCATGATTGCCACCATACCAACTAACAAAGTTGGGGATATCATTCAAGCATGTAAGAATCTGGTCTGCGCCAGTATACCATCAATCAGACAAGCTGCTAAGGTGATTGGGAAAATCGTAGCAGTTTTTCCAGCTGCTCAATTCGGACCTTTACATTATCAAAATTTGCAAAGATCCAAGATTTCAGCGTTAAAATTGAATGCTGGACATTTTGACAGACCCATGCAGCTGCCATTTAAGGCAAAAATTGAGTTACAATGGTGGATTGATAATATCCGTAACTCATTCAAACCCATCATTGTGCCTCGTCTGGTGGTGTACTTACAAACAGACGCAAGCTCCCATGGCTGGGGAGCTACAAGTTGTGGAGGCAGATGGGACACCCTTGAATCTACCTTGTTGTTATCACAAGGGATAAATTATTTGGAGATGCTAGGAGCATTCTACGGACTGAGAGCTTATTGTTCAAACTTTACTGACACGCATGTCTGTCTCCAAATAGACAACACCACTGCGGTGGCATATCTAAATCATATGGGCGGTTCCAGGTCAATTTCATGTGATGAATTGGCAAACACAATTTGGCTCTGGTGCATACATCGGAATATTTGGATTTCAGCTACCTACCTACCAGGTAAGCTCAATACAGTGGCGGACACCAGGTCACGTAAATTTAATGACAACATTGAGTGGATGTTAAATGCCCAAATATTCGCCAAAATTACAGCCAAATTTGGTAAACCAGATATTGACCTTTTTGCGTCACGGTTAAACCATCAGGTACCAACATACGTATCATGGGAACCAGATCCTGGGGCAATGGCGATGGACGCTTTCTCGCTAGACTGGGGGAAATGGTTTTTCTATGCATTTCCTCCATTTTGCCTCATCAGTTGGGTATTGCGGAAAATCCAGTCAGATGCTGCTAAAGGCATTCTTATCATACCCGACTGGCCTACTCAGCCATGGTATCCGGTGGTCCTTGGAATGATTAGTCAACCATGGGTCCTCTTAGAGGATTGCCCACAATTGGTGACGAACCCTGTTACAGGGGAACATCATCCCTGCCATAGTCACTTGAAATTATTGGCTTGCAGTTTCTGAATAGACCATTACTGCAGTATGGTCTCTCATCAAGGACAATGGATACAATTGAAGCATCATGCAGGGAGTCCACAAGACGGCAATATTTAACGCATATCAGGAAATGGGAAATCTACTGCGGCCGCTTGAACATTGCATATGACTCCATTTCAATCACAAATGTGCTGGAATTCCTTGCGGGGTTGCATCATGTCGAACACCTCAGCTACAGTGCCATCAATAGCGCCAGGAGTGCGCTATCATTCTACCTCAATATTGAAGTAGGATCCAATAAACTGGTGTCCAAACTGATGCGGGGAATATTTAATTCCAATCCGCCAAGACCCCGTTACAACGTCACCTGGGACATTGGGAAAGTATTAACCCTACTCAGGACGTGGTCGCCCATGGCTGGGCTTGAATTGGACAAACTCACCCTGAAGCTGGTGATGTTATTGGCACTTACCTCAGCACAAAGGGTACAGACACTTCATAAGGTCAAGATTGACAGAATGATCTCTACCCCAGAGAAAGTAATTTTCTTTGTTGATGAATTACTAAAGCAGCATAGACCTGGGTACACAGGGCTGCAGCTGGTGTTTCCAGCATACCCTGCTGATGCTAGGCTATGTTTAGCCACCCGTATCCGCCACTATATAAGAGTGACGCGGAAATTAAGGGGAATGGAAAAATACCTGCTAATCAGCCACAAAAAACCTCACCATAGAGTGACAGTACAGACGATCTCCAGATGGCTCAGGATCATCTTGAACGAAGCAGGTATTGACACTAATGTCTTTAAATCCCATTCCACCAGGGCTGCATCAACGTCGGCGGCTAAGGTCATGGAGGTGCCCATGGACCATATTCTTGCCACAGCGGGATGGGCTAGTGAAGCCACCTTTCAACGGTTTTATAACAAACCTGTTACCGCTCCTGTAATGTTCGCAGTGGCCGTGCTGAATGCGGGTCAAGAACATACAACTACTCCCCAGTGAGGGTTTTTTTCTTTTTTGTTATAATTAATAAAGATTATTATTTTTCAGTACAAGCAGTCTGAAAATTTGATTACTCCTATCCATCCTTACAGTGGCGTGTGTGACAGCATGGACGTTGTCCAGGGCATGAAATCACAGAGCTTTGAAGTCTTCATGAAGTCACTCACGTGACTCCGAAATGAAATAGTAAGATTAAACGAGAACTTACCAATTTGAAGTTTGATCTTTATTTTATGAGGAGTTGCGATGAGGGATTTCGTGCCCTCCGCTCCCAACCCTCGATTATAAAGTCAACTGGTAATTAGAGTCTCTTCAATCTTACTATAACAAGTCATTTCTTTGTTTGTTGGTTCTGTGATTCCACACCGCTGCATTGAAGTATGTCGCGCATGCGTGCTGGCGGGTTCTTCACGAAATCCCTCATTGCAACTCCTCATAAAATAAAGATCAAACTTCAAACTGGTATGTTCTCGTTTATTCTTACTATTATAGTTCTCTTATATCATTTAAGAATATTGTTAACTTACTTGCTCAATGTTGTACTAGGATCTTTGTAAACTGAGATTATGGGTCGGGGGGGCGCTGCGAGTCGGCAACCCTGCCTGTAGCGTGTTCGTTTTTTCAACTTTTTTTGTTTTATAGTGTGTCTCAATGTGTGTTTTTAATGTTTCTTGGTGTGTCTTGTGTGGGGGGTGGGGGTGGGGGGGGGGGGGGGGGGGTAAGGGGCAAACCACTTTGGTCGCCTCCTCCATGGAGAGGCAACTTTTTCCATGTTGCTTCCCTCATGGCCTAACATGGAGAATCGGTGCGCCCTTTCCCGGAGACGCGCCCGGGGCTTCAGCAGCGGGTGCAGCGAGGACTCTTCCATCGCGGAGTGGGCAGGCCCTCGCCAAAGGGGAGTGCTCCATTCACTGTCCCGCAGCAGCCTCGTTGAGGTCCCCGGAGGAGAAGAGCTCTGACTGCCGGCCCGAGGCCTACTGCTAACCGTGTGTGTGGTGGGGACTTACCATCCTGAGCGGGATTCTTCACCGGGGATCCCTGAAGAGGAGCTCCGACCGCCGGTCCTGCAGTCTGCGGTGCTTCTGGTTGCGACGCGGCGGGAACTTTAGATCTTCGACTGTTGGCCTGTGGCCTACACCATCTTGAAGCCGCGGTCTCCGGTGGGGAGGCACCGATTCAGGACTTACCTGGACTTACCTTGTCTGCACATCTGGACGCCTGCAGCGGCGACTGCGGAGGGCTGTGGTACGCACCATGGGGGAAAATGGAGGAGGACTGACCAAATTTTGTGCCTTCCACCACAGTGATGAATGCTGTTGTGGATGTTTGTCTTAAATTTTTATTGTGTATCGTGTGTTCTTTTTTTATTGTACTGCATTCATTGTAGTTTTCATCTGTATAAATTTTTGTTTTTCTCTGGGGCACTGTTGACCTTCCAGAATGGAAATCCTGTAGATTCTGCTTTTATCACGTGAACTCTTGAAGATCTTCGCATAGACTAGTCAATACAATAGATCCTAAAAAACAAATGCCTTATTGAAATGCTGACTATACATACCCATATCTTAATTATCAATATCATAAAACCACCATTTTTTTTACTTCAAGATGGGTGACACAGTGGCACAACTGTAGAGTTGCTGTCTTACAGCGCTTGCAGCACCAGAGACCCGGGTTCGATCCCGACTACGGGTGCTGTCTGTACGGAGTTTGTATGTTCTCTCCGTGACCGCGTGGGTTTTCTCCGCGATCTTTGGTTTCCTCCTACACTCCAAAGATACACAGGTATGTAGATTAATTTGCTTGGCGTATGTGTAAAAATAGTTGTCCCTAGTATGTGTAGGATAGTATTAATGTGCAGGGATCGCTGGTCAGTGCAGACCCGGTGGGCCGAAGGGCCTGTTTCCGCACTGTATATGTAACTAAACTAAGTTAAGCTGGATGTTTTACGATTCCATTATCATGAGCTACACAGTGAACAGCTGTAGAACAGGACAGAGGAAGGGAAGAGAGAGGGGACTTGAACAGCATCTTGCAGCTTGGCAAATCTTCCACTGCTGTTCAACTTCTATGTCAATGATTTGGATGAGAATGTAGTATGTATTGTTAGTAAGTTTGTTGATGACACCATAATAGAGTGGTATAGTGGATACTGAAGAAGGTTATCTAAGATTACAACAGGATCTCGATCAACTTAAATTACATCTGTCTGGAAATGGGAGCTGAAATTTAAATCGAATACGTCTGAAATGGTCTTTTTTTTAAAAAACAGGACATGATGGGCACAGTAAATGGCAAGGACTTGGAGAGTGCTGTAAAACAGGATACAGGTACACATTTATTTGAAACTGGTGACAGATAAATACAGTGGTGAAGAAGCCTACTTGCCTTCATCAGTCAGGAGCTGAGTTGAAGAATTACAACTGTATATGATATTAGAGAGACCGTACTTGGAGCATTATGTGTAGATCTGGTTACATAAAGGTAGGAAGAATGTCATTCATCTAGATATAAAATGATCTACAAGGATATTACCGGGACTGGAAGGCTTGTGTTATATGGAGAGATTGGATATTATGGGACTTTTTCCCTCTCAGTGTAGGCTGAGGAGTGACCTTGGAGGTGTATAAAATCATGAGGGTACAAATCCCATTTGCACATTACAAATTCTCCAAACTTATTAAATTTAATAGAGGAATTTGGTTATTTTTCTGGATATAGGATAAATTGGAATAAAAGTGAAATCATGATGTTAAAACCTCAAGAATCAACACACCTATTAATATTCCCCTTTAAAATTGCAACATTTTATGATCTGATCCCTTCACGCTTACAAACACTGTATAAACAAGTTTATACTCAACAGCAACTCCCGGAAACTTTAAACGAATCTACAATAATATTTATACCTAAAACTGATATGGATCTGGAAGACCCAACCTCATATAGAGCAATAGCTCTATTAAATACTGATCAGAAAATATTAACGAAAATCCTATCTTATAGATTGAGTTTAGTGATTAACAAATTAATACACCCTGACCAAACAGGCTTTATCCCAAAACGTCACTCATTTTACAATCTGAGATGATTATTTAATATTATATACTGAAATAGAATTGCTAACGCAGCAATTATTTTGCTAGATGCTGAAAAAGCCTTTGGTCAAGTAGAATGGTCATGTTTATTTTCAGTGATGGAAACATTTAACCTGGGAGAGAAGTACTGCACATGGGTTAAACTTTTATACTCTAACCCAACAGCTAGAATACTAACTAACCAAATGTTATCAACTAAATTTAATCTCTCTAGAGGTTGTAGACAAGGATGCTCGCTGTCTCCATTATTATTCGCTTTAGCAATTGAACCACTCGCAGAAAATTTCAGATCTAATCCAGAAATATATGGGTATAATACTAAAGATACAATAAATAAAATTTCTCTATATGCAGATGATGTATTAATATATATTACAAAGCCAGAAATTAGTATTCCAAATTTATTAAATCTAATAACTCAATTCGGTCAGTTCTCAGGATATAGAATTAATTGGAATAAAAGTGAAATCATGCCAATAACGGAACTCAATTTACATATACTACAACAATCACCTTTTAAAATAGTTGAGGAAAAATGTAAATATCTAGGTATTTGTGTAACTAAGGCGTATACTTCTTTATTTAAATCAAATTTCCCACCTTTACTGAATAAACTAAATAAGAATATTCAATACTGGAAAACACTTCATATTTCAATGTTCGGGAGAATTAATGCGATAAAAATGATCTTTCTGCCGCAATTATTGTACTTATTTCAGTCAATCCGATATATATTCCAAAATCTTTTTTTTTAAAGTAGACTCTACTGTTACAAGTTTCATCTGGAATAAAAAAAACATTTATGTAAATTAAAGATTAATGGAGGCTTAGCTCTACCAAAATTTCTGTTTTATTTTTGGGCAGTCCATATTAAAAACATGAATTTTTGGCTGGAAGAAATCGATCAACAACCAGACTGATTAAGGATGGAAAAGGAGGACTGTTTACCTTTTGAAATCGGTTCGATTATATTTGCACAGACAAAATTGCACAAAAAAACCTATAGGGAAAACCCTATAATATATAGTGGTACACGAATCTGGAAACAACTAAAAAGGGCCTTAAAATTGGATAATATACCACTCTGTCTCCCTATTGTCAACAGTCCCTTATTTAAACCTTCCATGCTGGACAAAGGTTTTACACAATAGAAAAACCATGGAATCAAAATGATGGAACACCTTTATAAGAAAGGCACTTGTCTTTTATTTCAGGAATTACAACAGATTTACGGATTACATTCAAATAATTTTTTCCGATATCTACAACTCGGAGATTACGTAAAAGCAAACACACAAGATTATAGGAATAAGGAACCAGAAATCCTTGATGAATGTTTGAATAAGCATCCTAATGCAGAAAAACTAACAACTTATATTTATAATATCATTTTAGATAGCGACATACCAAAGCCGGAAGCATGTAGACATACATGGGAAAATGAAATAAACCAACTCATAATGAAAGATATATGGGACAAAAGTTTACAACATATACATCAATGCTCGTTAAATACCAGACATGCTTTAATACAATTTAAAGTATTACATAGATTACATTACATTAAATTGAATAGAATCTACCCACAAATTTCCTCTATCTGTGATAAATGTCAGCATCCAGAGGCTAATTTAACACATACTTTTGCAAATTGTATAAAAATTAAGAATTTCTGGTCTGAGATTTTTAGAATAACTTCTGAAGTTATTAATATTAAATTGGATCCGGACTCAAAATTAATAATACTTGGAATATCAGAACAAGGTCTAATACTTACAACAAGTCAAAGAAATTTCCTAGATTATAGTATAATAATTGGGAAGAAATTAATATTAAAATTTTGGAAAGGCCCTATATCCCCCCACAATCAAAATGTGGATTACGGAAATGTCGGAGATCCTACACTTGGAAAGAATCAGATTTGCCCTAATGGACAAACAAGAAGTCTTTGTTAGAATGTGGTCTTCTTTCATTGATTACTTAAAAGGGTAGATCGGTTCGGCAGGGAACCCTAACTGAAACTCGGACTCAGGATGAAAAGTTATATTCTATATTCCTTGATCTTACCTCCAATGATGTATTAATGGTAAATTATTCAATTCTTTACGATTTATTTCTTTTTTGACTTATATTTTATTTTTCTCTCTGTTTCTCTCTCTTAAAAAAAAATTATTAGAGACAAAATTATTCATTTGATAATATTAATAATGTATGATTGTTGCACACAAAATATTACTATCATAATATGTGTTTGCTAATGTACTGCGTACCTACTCTAATAAAAATATATATATCAGAAAAATTTAAGTATTTGGGTATTCAAATTACCAGAAAATGCAAAGCATTATTTAATGCTAATTTTATGCCTTTATTAAATAAACTCAATGCATTGATTAAAGTCTGGAAAACACTTCCGTTATCATTAATAGACAGAATAAACGCTATAAAAATGATCTTTTTACCACAAATATTATACCTATTTCAATCTATACCATTATATATACCAAAAAACTTGTTTTTTAAACTAGACTCTAATATTACCAATTTTATCTGGGACTATAGATCACACAGAATTCAAAGAAAACACGTGCAAACCAAAAGACGTTGGGGGACTTTCACTTCCGAACTTTTTGTATTACTATTGAGCAGTGCATATTAAGAATATAATTTACTGGTTGGACAGTTCTACCCAACAGACAGAATGGATAAGAATGGAGAAAGAGGACTGTTCTCCTTGTAACATAGGAGCGATATCTCCCCGATAAAACTGAACAACACAATATAGAAGAATAACGCAATTATACATGATACAATAAGAATTTGGAAACAAATTAAGTTATCCTTAAAATTAAGAAACCTATCATTGCCAATAGTGAATAATCCTTAATTTAAACCATCTCTTATTGACAAAACATATAATCAATGGGAAAGGATGGGAATTAAAAGGACCGGTGTAATGTATGAAATGGGAAATCTGTTATCATTCCAACAATTACAATCCAAATTTAAACTGAAAAATAACCAATATTTTAAATATCTTCAGATCTGCGACTTCATGAAGAAATACATACAAAGATATCAAAACATAACTTTAGATCCACTGGAAGAAGCAATGAATATTAAGGCTGACACAGAAATTAATATCATATTTATATAATAGTATTTTAAATATAGACTTACCATCGACAGAGGCACTTAGAGAAGAGTGGGAACGAGAATTAATGATAAAAAATTACGAAGGAAACATGGGAAAAGTATTTGCTATATATACACAAATGTTCAATTAATGTAAGACATAATTTAATTCAATTTAAAATTTTACATAGATTATATTTTTAAAAAACTAGATTGAATAAATTCTATCGCAATACTTCCCACTTTCCCCAACAATAACACACTCTTTTGTCTCCTGCATAAAACTTTATAAATTCTGGAGAGATATTTTTGAAATATTTACAAAATTATTCAAGATAAAAATGGAACTAAATACTGAAATTATTATATTTGGAGTAATGGAAGATGGAATAAATTGAACTCATCTCAAAATGTATTTTTTAATTATGGGTTAATAATGGCAAAAAAACTTAATTTTTGGAAAAATACATCCATACCAACATTTAAAATGTGGATTTCAAACATGTTGGACACCGCACATCTTGAGGAAATGCGATTCCTCCTGATAGATAAATCAGACCAATTTTTAACGAGTTGGTCTCCATTTGTCGATTCTTTGGAAGGATATGGTGCAACAAAATCGTAGAACCTAACTGTTTCAGCATTGGGGGAGGGATGGTCAAGAATATAGATAATGATCTCCTTAATCTCTTACTTTCTACTCTTTTTCTTTCTTTTTTTCAATGTTCTTTCACACTTTTTTCCTTTACACACACACTATATATCACTCGTTTCTCTATCTTTTATTATCTATACTCTCTTTTTCTTTTCATTATTAAAAAAAATAAGAAGCTGTACATAAAATGCAATATGTCAATATATATTACGCACCTTGGTGCCATATTCCTGTACTTACTTCTAATAAAATAAAACATTAAAAAAAAAGGAATATGAAGTGATGGAGGTGGTTAAAATTACAATGTTTCAATGATATTCAGGCAGTACATGGAAGGAAAGGTTAGGGGGATAGGAGACAATGCAGGCAATTAGAATTTGCTCATGAAATGAGAACATCTTTTCAGAATTTTCTGCAGCCATGATTGTAGTGATGGCGAATGCCATAAGTGCATGAGGTGAAGACGTGCAGTCATGCCTGTCCTTTACAATAAGGTGCTGGTGGTGTCAAAGATCATGATAGAGGAGTTGGGAAGGAGGAGCAAACCATTAAATCCACAGGTTAAGAATTCTTCCTGATAAATTGTACGAGAGACCTTCTGGCCATATGCTACCCTCAGTTGCATGAGGGAGACCTGCTGGCCATATGCTACCCTCAGTTGCATGAGGGAGACCTGCTGGCCATATGCTACCCTCAGTTGCATGAGGGGACCCAGTGAGTGATGTACAGTGCATTCTTTCTATGTCTGTCTAGGCTGAATAGTTGCCGATGTGTACAAACTGTAGTGCACAGTTGTACAGTTTACAATGATACTAAATGGATGAAGATTATCATTCATGAATGCTAAGTATGCATCCTGAGAACTGAACAATGGTGATAGATGGGGAAATGTTGCATTAAGCAAATCATATATCTTGTGATACAGTTTGTGGGACAAGGCATTCACTGATTTTGAAACTTGTGTGTGTGGGTCATTGACTTTGTATGGTACTGATGCAGCTGCAGGGGTTTGATCTTGAAGTTATCCCCAGATATCTGCTCCCACTGCCTTTCATAGCGTGCTTGGAGGGCCTCTTGCAATATTGCTCTCCTGTTGAGCAATACAGCACTTCAGTAGTATGGTTATTACTATTGCATACTGGTATCAACAGACTTAGCAGAGAGCTAAGGACATTGAAATTGGAAGGCACAGCAATGGGTATGTGTCCATTTCTGGAAATATTGAGTTTTTATTTTAGGTTAAGGTCCGGACAACAACGAGTCTGATGAAAGGCATACCTAAAAGATTAACCAGTCTGTTCTCTTTATGAATGTTGACTGATCCACTGTGTTTTACCAGCATTTTCTGTTTTATGACAACATTATGATGCTGTGCACGGAATTAAAAAAGTTAAAAAATAATTCACTTCCTTAAGAATTCAGAACATAATGTTCTCAATTTGGATTGAGACTTTCATGATGCTAGCATACCTCAGAGAATGGAGACATTCAAGACCAAAGTTGTTACGATCAATGCCTTTAAAGTACAAGGAAAATAATTTGGGAGAAAATTAAATGTGTCTGTTGTACAAAAAAATAAATTTCAGTGGTTGCCTTCACTGCAAGTTGAGACATACTGAGCCATAAAGTCTGGACTTTATTTTTTTTACCTTAAGAAATTAAAAAGTTATGTCCATAAATCTCATATTTCTTTTTAAGACAAGCAACACTGTAGGCTAAAGATTGCTTCTGATCAAGTGAGTTAACATCGCACTATTGTGAAGCACCGCTGCCTGTTTTTGACTGCTAAAATAATTGTCACCCAATTCCTTTGTAATATAATTTACAAAGGATTGTTTTTCCTTTTAAAGGCAACATTGAATCCATTAACCTTGTATACACTCATGGAATGATCACAGTCAAATATGTGGGGGAAATGTCCTAAATTCCATATTTTCCTCATGCAAGAAATTATCTCAAATTAATTACAAATTAATTGACTTGACAATATCAGATGGGTATATAGAATAATGAAGTACAGATTGCTAGATAGCCCACATGTAAATGTCAATGATCCTGCTGTGGTCAGCGCTGAGTTAATGGCAGCTGTAGCTCCAAAAGAATAATCTCTTTCAATTAATTGTTGAATGCCTTACAATGTTTAAACTTGAATGTGAAAACAGTAGTTGTTTGAAAGAAGTTCAGTTATCCATTCTTTGAGGTAGCATTGATGTTTGGTGCAGATTCCAACATTTAAAAGAAAAAACTGCCTTAAAATGTCAGATCCTTAAATATGCAGAAACGTAATTACGTTAATAACTAGAATATAGTAAAATCACACATTCCTGCTGTAGCTTTTCTTTGCAGGTTAACCAGTGGCAGAAAAAGCTACTATTTATCATACTATTTAAAGAAAATTTTGAGAAAGGGTCATGTCCAAATTTTCAGTAAATAGTTGGTAATATGGTAGTTGCATGGTAGTGGTGCTTAACTAACAGAAAACAGAATTGAAATAAATTTGTCATTTTCAGTCTGGCAATCAATAGATATGTTACAGGGATAAGCCCTGGAGTCATATATATTTTATCTATGTTAATCATTTGGATGAAAGAACTGAGTACCATAGACAAATATTCAGCCCTGCAACAACATGGTAATTGCTGTTTTTATGATGGAATCATCGTACCTAGCAGAAAGCTAAGGAAATTGGCATCAGAAGCTGCAGAAGTGGGTGCATCCTACATTACAATCTGCATATGCATTTACAAATGTAGATGGTTGGCATAATGAAAAAGAGCTTGAAAATAAATATAGATAGATTATGAGTGGGCAAAAAGTTGGTAGATAGTGTATAATCAGGGAAAAGAGGTGGTTATCAACTTTGGAAGTATGAATGAAAAAGCAGTTTATTATTATTATTTGTAGAGAGTAATAAAAACACACACACTAACCACCACCACCCCTCCTCCCCCCCCCCCCCACACACACACACTAACCACCCCCCTTGATATTATATTATTATTATTCATTTGCTCCTTTTACCCCCATCCCCGCCCTATACACTCACACATAGCCCCCAACTCGCAGGCACGGCGAGAGAGGGAGGGGGGTAGAGGGAGCGTGGACAGAGGCAGACAGAGGGCAGAGGGCAGGAACAGAGGCCCATCAGGGATGCAAATGGACAATTGGACTCACTTGGGCTTTAATTCATTTTCATCTTTCAAATCTGCAAGCTCAGTCATTGTTCCAAGTACCACACCAATAATCTATTGGAAGTAGGATCTGCCATATTAGAAATCTGGATTATAAATATTCTTGCAGAATTTTTTTTAATCTAACAAAGAAAGTGAGAGAATTCAGAAGTGTTACTATTGCATTTTGATTTTAAATGGCATTTAATAACTTGTCATGTAGTAGGACTGAGTAGTTATTAGATAATCAGAGAAATAAAACTTACAGGATGTGAAGGTAGAATATAATAGAAAGATTAAATGAGTCTTACCATTTGAGGTTTGATCTTTATTTTATGAGAAGTTGAAGTGAGGGATTACGTGAAGAGCCTATTTTTAGACATAACTGCCTTATCCAGCCTCAATTTCTGTAATGACTGGACACATTGCGCCGAAACGAGTGCCATGAGCATTATTAATTTATAGGTGAGCTGGACCAAAGTCAAAGATGCAGCTGGAGCCCAACTGCGAAGCAGCCTTAATACCACATTAATGTCCCATACCTACGTATATCTGGGCCTGGGAGGGTTTTTGTTAAATATACCCCTCATAAATTTGGATACCAAAGGGTGAGAGCCGACAGAATGGTGTCCTGACCCCAACAACAAGTATGACGATAAAGCACTTCGAGCAGTGTTAATAGCACTGTAACATACATTTTAATCAAAATATAGAGTTGAAAGGAATTCCAACACATCGGCTATATCTGGCGTAATGTAGGTTATATCTGAATGAACACAAAAAACTTCCAATTGCTTAATGTAAGAAATGTACTGCTTCTTAGTGCTGTCCCGCCAAGCTGCAGTGATCCCGTCCACCGTTCGGTCGGATAATCCAAGCCCCAGAAAAGGTCTTCTTAGACTCTGCAAATTAATAGGTTGATTCTCTGATGCAGAGGATGAGACTCCCGAGACGCAGGATGACCAAGCAAGTATTTATGTTTACGAATAGCCATATGTGGTTCTGTTAGCATTTCGAACAGCAAAGGGAACCATGGTTGTGTATGCCAGTTAGGCACTGCTATAATACCCGAAGTGGAGTCTTGCTTGATTTTTTGCAAGCACCGACCGATGAGGCAAAATGGAGGGAAGGCATAGAAGAACATTCCCCCCCAGTCTAATGAGAATGCATCTATAGCTTCCGCCCCAGGGTCTGGTTCCCATGCTACATAGCTTGGCAATTGGTGATTAAGCCTGGATGCAAACAAATCAATATCAGGTGTTCCATAACGAGCAATAATGTCGTTAAACACTTTGCGATTTAACATCCACTAAGTGCAGTCATTAAATTTCCGAGATCTAGAATCTGTCACCATGTTAAATCTACCCAGCAAATAAGCAGCTGAGATCCAAATCCTCCTGGTTATACACCATTTCCAAATGAAATTAGCTAAATCATCACGGGATACTGATTTGATTCCACCCATATGATTAATATATGCCACCGCTATAGTTTTATCGATTTGAAGTCTAACATGCACATCATGTAGCTTCCCACAGTAAGCCTTTAAACCATAGAATGCACCCAGCATTTCCAGGTAATGTATACCATATCGGCGGATAAGTGGTAACTCATGCATGCTCCATCTGCCACTGCAACTAGAGATGGTGTTGGTAGCTCCCCATGCCAGTGTACTGGCATCACTCTGTAGTATAATAAAAGGTTTACTAAACAAAATGCCGCCGGAGCAATGTTGAATATTGGTCATCCACGATTGTAACTCTGCTTCAGATATAGACGACTATTGCATAGATCTGTCAAAATGACCTAAATGGATATTAAGTGCCTGATCATTTGCACATTGTAGATTTAGATAATGTAAAGGCCCAAATCGAGCGGCTGGAAAGACAGCCACTATTTTGCCAATTACTCTAGCCACCTGGCGAATTGATGGCTTTTCTGTAATCAAAAGGTTACTACAGGCTTCCATTAAATCTAGTCTCTTTCCCTCAGGTAGGTTCACAGACATTTGCATTGAGTTAATAGTAAACCCTAAATAATCAATGGACATTGTTGGTATCAACCTGGATTTGGCTGGATGGATGATAAACACCAATTTCTAAAATATGAGCTTCGTAGCTGAAACAGCTAGTCGTGCTAAATGTAGTGTTCTCCCTATGATCAGAATATCATCCAAATAGTCCATAACAATATGCTATTTAGCTCTAAGCTGGCCGATCACTGGCCTCAGCAGTTTGGTAAAGAACCGAGCAGCTGAGCTTAATCCATTAGGAAATGCTTTAAACTGCCACAGCTGTCCCATCTAGCTAAACTTTAGATATCTCTGGTGATCCTCGAGAATCGGAACCGAATAATATGCATCCTTGAGATCGATGCGCGCTATAAAGCAGCCCTCAGAGATTAGTTGCTTAACAGTAGAGACATTTTCCATTTTTAAATGTCTAAATTGCACATATGAGTTGAATTTTGCCAAATCAAGGATGATATGGCATCCACCATCTTTCTTCTCCTTGGAGAATATATTGGAGACGTATTGATGATTTTCATAAATTGATCTCTCAATTACACCTTTTGTGTGCAATGCATATATTTCCACTTCCATATCCAAAGCCTTTTATATGACCTACTTGGCATATCTTGTGTGGGAGGAAATGAGTTAGGCAAAAAAATCAATTTGAAACCCTTTATACTGCGCAATATAACTGAATTTGAGGTTATTTGTCGCCACTCATGCAAAAACAAACTTAACCTACCACCAACTTGTAATTGCTCCTCACACCCTGTGTGACTGATAGAACCAGACCCACCTACCTCAACGGTTACGGGTGATTTGATACCAGGCCCAGCAGACCCTAATTCTGGATTTGTTTTCTTCCCCTTGTTCTGAAGGGTAGAGCTGCTGCTGGGACGTGAGGCCGCTGCATCTTCCATGATGGGCGGGGTGGGACGGGCCTAGGCCTAAAAAAGACCTGTGACCAGGTTTTCAGAAAACCGCGGGCTTCAGAAAACCGCTTTTTGCGAGTAGAGGCATAGGGGTGCTGACGCCATGAAGAGCAGAGACTTGCCCATAGGAAATGCCTTGATCAATCCTGCTGCTCCAGATTTGTCGTGCAAGACCTGTTTACTCAGGTCTTCTCTGAAGAGGAGATTGTGGGGGCTGAACATTACTGGCCCTGCACAGATGTGCGAACTTAGGCTTCAATACCGGCCTGATGGCATCCTTCCGGAAACAATTTATCTCAAAATGGGCGTTGCACATCAGCGCCATTGTATCTTGCTGAACATCAGATAGTGGACCGCCATCGATCGATCTGGCAAAAGCCGTGATGCCTGCAGACAATAATTTCAGGATGTGTTGGAGCTTCATCTCTCTGGCTCAAGTGTTGGCCCGAATATAACCCCAAATAGAGGCATTGACCAAAGGCGCATTTAAAGCTGCACAATTCTCTGGAGTGGGGTATTTAGCAGCTGTTTCCACCATAGTTTCTTCTTTTGGTTGGTGGGAAATAAGGTAGTTGATGCTTGAGGTCATTTCCTCAAGAAGTGGTGTTCATGTTTGTGAAGGAACAGCGAATTTGGAGGCAAGAGCAGGCAACACTTGTTTATGCGATTCACGCATATCATGCATAACAGCGTGAGCCTCCGACACGCATCCATATTCAGAGTCAGCTGTATAATGATCTCCGAAACTCCCCTCATCTGAGTGGGAGGATATAAGCAGCCCTGTACCAGGAGCTGCCTGGATATGCCCCCGTACCACGTTGCATACTGTGTGTCAGCATCCTCTCCATGACGTCCTCCATTTGTGATAATCGGCCTAACACATCACTCATTGATGTTGGAGAAGAATCCTCCTGGCCTGAATCATCAGAGAGTACATGCCTGATAGATTTTTGTTTGGCTTTACTCCCCTTCAGGGTTGGCAAGCTGCTCCTTGTAGGAACAAAATCTGATATAGCTGAGCAAACTGCAGCGACTCTGAAGATGAAACAGACGGCCGCCGGCCTCCCACACTCCCGCGGTCTTCTGCAGCCAGTTTCACCGTGGCCCATCTAGGTTTATTGGTCCTAGGTTTATCCATAACTCTAGGGACTGTAGTTGAAAAAATACATATACCAAAGTACTTCAGAGCAAGTTTCACACTTACCTGTGAGGTTGTTAAACTTACCGCTGGAGGAGCCGACGCTCGATGCACAATGCGTTGGACAAAATTGACGCACATGCGGGCGGTGGGCTCTTCACATAGTCACTCACGTGACTTCGAAATAAAATGCTTGATCAGTAATGTAAAAAAAAATCTTGTAATGTTAACGTCTTGTACTCAGGATTTTATTCTATTGAAGTAAATATTTAGGCAGTGGTTTCATAATTAGAAAAAAAAGGAGAATGAATTTCAGCTATTCTCATTGTAACTTTGTTGCATGAAATTAGTGTTCAGACTAAACTTGGACAGATTAGATGTAAGAACTAGATATATTAGAATTAGACATAATGAGCAGCATAAAAGCATGTTTCCGAACTCTTATTTCTGAAAATCTGGTTTAAGTTATTTTAATATCAATAAATGACTTGAAAATGTTTGCATTTATCTCCAGCATCTATTGGCTTAGTTGCCTGTGGTAATATTAATGATGTATGTCTTCTCCAGCACTGAATCCCCAAAGTGGAGTAGGTAAAATGTTTAAGAAGGAATTGCAGATGTTGGAAAATCAAACGTTTCAACCCGAAACGTTGCGTATTTCCTTCGCTCCATAGATGCTGCCTCACTCGCTGAGTTTCTGCAGCATTGTTGTCTACCCCGAATCCCCAAAGATTTGAATTGAATCTGCAACTGTAAACTACAACTTTAAAGGGCTCTAATTTATTGAACATTGCATATGGTCAAATTGTTCATTAAATGCCTATTACTAAACGTCAAAAAATCTATAATTTAGTAATATATTTTCATCTTTCAATGCATATATATATAATATTATTCTAAACGCAGAAATACCAACAACAGAAGGTATCAGGAGAGACTGGGAAAAAGAATTTAGTATAAAAATTCCCAAAGAAAGGTGGGAAGAATATTTATTAAATGTGCATATATGTTCAATTAATGTAAGACACACAATAATACAATTTAAAATCTTACACAGATTATACTACTCAAAAACTAAAATAAGTAAACTTTTTCCCAATGTCTCACCTATATGTGATAAATGTCAATGTCAAGAAGCTAATATAGCGCACTCATTTGTCTTTTGTACAAAAATTCAAACATTTTGGACTGAATTTTTTGAAATTTTCACAAAAGCATTTAAAATAAAACTGACTCCAAAAGCAGATTGGATTATCTTTGGAACATCGGAAGATAGCCCTGCATTAAATGTGTTTCAAAAGACTCTTTGAATACGGCTTAATAACTGGAAAAAAGCTAATCTTAAAATTCTGGAAAAATACTCCAATACCAACAGTATATGTGGATTCCAGCTATGTTCGAAACATTACATTTGGAAGATATGAGACTCCGATTGGCAGGAAAATCAGACTGTTTCCATAAGACGTGGTCTGCATTTATAAATCTACTAAGGATAAGGTGCAAGAGTACCTTAAAGTACCCGTGTTGGGTCTTGGTAAAGGGGGAAGAAAAACTGTCGAGTTGGTAGACTCCTTTTGCGAGATGTTTATTATAACGCAACTGGCTTTTATTTTTTCCTTCTCTTTCTTTCCCTTTTTTCTCTCCTCTTCAGGGTCTGTCTTTTAATCTCCTTTCTCTAACTCTTCGTCCAAGAGTTCCCTTTCCCACTGCCACGCTTTTTCACTTTCACAACTCTTTTTCACTCTTCTACTTTGTCTGTTGATATTTCTTGCTATTTTCTTTCTTTTCTAAAGCCTTAAAAAAATAAGGGGTACAATGATTGCAATACTATGTATATGGGTTGTACACTGATGTAACTTATGGTACCTCTAATAAATAAAGATTTTTTTTTAAATTAAAAAAAATATATATTTTTAAATCTTTCAATGCAAAACACTGAATACTCTACTCTGATTTTATTACATAAACAGGTCAGGCAAAATCATTATCCAAAACAGACTGTATTAAACAAAATAGTTTGAGATCAGAACCATATGCAATATTGGACGTTTATTACTGAAATCAAATTAAGAAAATTACACTATCCTTTAAAATATTAATTCCTTTCTCAACATAAAATGTTTGATTTGAGAGTTCTGCAGCATCCACGGTGTCTTCTTGACAGTCAAACATTAAGATAAAATATTTTTAATGCAGAACTTGGCTACAACTAGCATACAGCTCCCTTGGTGGCCTGCAGATTATTATTTTCATATATCTGCATATTTACTGGACATATGAAAGAAAAATGTGAACATACTCATTTATTACATAGAAATACATGCTTCAGTATTTGAGGTATATTTAGCTTTTATCATTGCTGTAATATGACTAGCAGCACTTTACTGTATTTGGAGCAGATCAAACACTCCCACCAGATTATTATTGTCACAACATAACATTTGTAAGTTTAGTTTGAAGAGAATATAGCAGCAAATAATGAGAGAAATGCAGAAGGGGCATTACAAAAGGGTATAATGCAAATAAAATCGTCTATATATTGCAGGGGAAGCATAGCTCTTTTGACTTTATTACATGTTTTGTAAATGTTGAAGAAGAAATTAATCTACATAAGAAGAGAAAGGTGCAGTTGGCCAACAGGTCCCTTGGACTTGTTTCATCATTCAGTCAGATCATAGCTGATCCAATGTGTATGAAGGAACTGCAGATGCTGGTTTAAACCGAAGATAGACACAAAAAGCTGGAGCAACTTAGTAGGACAGGCAGCATCTCTGGACAGAAGGAATGGTGATGTTTCAGGTCAGACCTTTCTTCAGACTGATCCAATCTTGGGCTTAGCACCAGCTTCTTCGTACCCTTTGCAATGTAAGTGTATGTCAATCGTAGCCTTGAATCTATTCAGCAGTGGCTCTTTCTCTTCAGCTCCATACGATCAGAACTTCAAAGATTCATAACTCTCTTAGACAATTGCCTTCTCTTCCCTATCTCATATTTCTCAACTCCAGTGAGTTCAAGTCTAATTTGCTTGATATTTCTTCATTCATCAATTCCTCCAGCCCAGGAAACTTTTCTGAACAGCTTCAATTGCAAACACATAATTCTATAAACATGGAGATCAAAACCGTACACACTATTCGAAATGCCATCAATACTTCCATATTTTTTATTGCATTCCCCTCACAATCAAAGCCAACATTGTTGCTCTACCTGCTTGCTAACTTTTGCATTTCATGTACTATGTAACCCAAAATGTGAACATATTATATATGTCTTATTTGTTTTCATTCTTCTTCACTTAATTTTCACAGTTTACTCTCAGTGATACCGCACACTGGGATCAACCCAAATTAGATGGAGAATTATTTTGTTTAAGGATGTGCAGCAAAATAGATCCGCATCCATTGAACCCTGGTTGCCAAATTGGGCATATCACTGATTTGGGCATTTGCAGATCATTGATTTTGGGCCCTAGTGAATTAAACTAGTTCTAATACAAAGTTTTCTGTTGAAAAAATGGGTACACATCATGGTGGGAAATCTCTTCACTTGATTAAGCCAAAATACATGTTTTGGTATTCCAAGATTCCAGAGTCCTATGTTTTCAGGCATCTAAATGATTTATAAAAAGCAAAAGCTTACATTTATTAATGGCTATTAATATAATAAAGCCCCCAAGATGCTTCACAGGAGAATTATCAGACTAAAGTTTATGTTGAACTATGTCTGGAGATATTAGAACACTAGACCAAAAAATACATTTCAAAGATTCCCTTAAAGAAGAAAAAAATGAGATTCAACAACATTTAAAGTGGGTATTATTGTGCTTTGGGATTAAACATATGTCAACCGGTGGTTGAATGATTAAAACTGGGATTGCATAAAAGGCTAGGACTGGAGAAGTGCGAACATGTTGAAAATCTATAGAACTGGAGGAGGTTTCAAAGGGAAGGATTGTCAGGGCATGGAGAAATCTGAAAGCAAGAGTGAAAATGTGAGCACTTGAACTTTGCTTAACCAGAAGCCACCATAGCTCAGAAAGGATGATGAGTGACTGGTCCGAAGTGTGAAATAGCATATAGGCTGGAGAGTTGAGTGTTCAAACTAATCTATGGTAGATAATGGGATGCTGGTCATTACACTATAGAATAGTCAAGTGAAGAAGTTACAATGGTGCGAGTGAGTGTTCAACAGCAAAGGAGGTAAAGTAGTTATGAATTGAATTGAATAGTGATATTAATTGGATGTGAAGCAAGCAGTCTTGGTGATGAAGCAGTTATGTAGTCTAAAGCTCGTCTGACCATATATACCAGTTAAATACTGGTTCTCCAATGTATTGGGTACCTAGCACCAAACAGGACTAATATCACAGCTCAGGGTACAGGTGACTTCTGTTTGCATTTAGAAAGTGTTTTACATTGTTATTGGATGACACTTGAACAGACTGTGGAATGGTGTTGATGATGGTTTATGACACAACAATTTACATCACAGGTGCACCAAAAAGGTTAAAAATAATTTACCCCACAAACTGGCTAATAACTCCCTCTGGTGGTGAACAGCACAACTGATATTTCAAGAATTGCAATGCAAACAAAGAAATCCCACTTCATTATCTGAATTTAATTTCATCCCTTGATTTTATTGGACAATATTAATCTACACGCCATTGCTTTAATGTGCTATCCTGATTCATTTGCATTTTGGCCCAGATCTGATGGTCAATGGCAAATGGATGTTGTCTGCCATTGAATAATAAAGATTAAGCAACTCTGTGTCATTTATTTGCCTCTATTTCAACATATCTTTCAGTTTGTCAATCATTTGACGAGAATGTGTTATGTTCAGGGACAATGGTTATCAAGCACGATAAGCAGCAAATTACATTGAAAGGTTCACAGGAGATAACATGGACTTAAATTTATCCTATTAACAGAGGTTAAAGATAGGGACACATACATTGTTGAAAATGAAATGTCAAACAAGCTTTAAAAAAATGTTTTTTTTACAAATATTGAACATTTCAACATTTGTATTTGAGTGATTTCATTCTCAGGGATAGGAATTTGTTTCTGTTATTGCAATGTAAACTCAGTAAGATCTTTAATCTGATGTCCATTACTTCCATTACTTCACAAATTCAATAGAATTTAAAGAGATGGATAAAATTCAGGGTCACATTCAATGACTGATTTTGTATTGATCACATCTGTATAGACCCCAACAATGCACCTTGGAGTAAAGCAGAATATCATTGATTGGAGCATTCAATTTCCACTTTTAAATTTCACAACATGGATGCTAGCAATTATGACAAGTATTTAAACAATTTTACCAATATTGGTGCCAAATTCTGTGCCTTTCACTGTCTTATGTAAAATCTCTCGTCCATTTAAAACTTTCATTCATTGACTTTTATAATCCTCGGTTCACAACCTGACAGCATGATTCTTGTATCTGTTTTCTCTCCATTCCCAGTCAGGAGCAAGATTTTGGTGCCGACTTCCTACCTGCTAGTGATTTACCAATAGGCCAGTCAATAAACTAGGCTACTTTCTATCCTCCTTCAAATGTGGATTGGATGAAACCATCTCCTGCTGTTCTCAAAACGAATGAGAGCCATCTGGCTAATGGTCCTAGAACGAGACAACTGAATTTTATTGAATCAGTTTGAAGTAGTCTAAGAATCACAACATTTCTTCAATTTGACCATCTGGTTTTAATAAACATCGCGAATGCTTGAAGCAGTTTTTAAAGAACCTGTGTGAATTCAATGTTTTAAAATATAATATTTAAACCCAACTCATTTCTAAAATTGCTCACTTGAATGAATAAAATGATGAAAATTGCCAAAATGCTACATCTGCTGCTCCTTTTCCCGTGGCACTCCTTTGACATTGGTCATGTGCCATCTTTTCCTTTAGAATAAGAGAATGCAATTAATGGAATATGATGAGAATGACACACCTTTATCCACGCATACCAGACTTGCAGGTGCAGGTTCCTCTTAAACACAACTCTTTCAAGATGAGCATTGTGGCATGCAATGATTTTTCAAAGTACTCTGTATTTAATGCTACACAATTATGTTTTCAGATATTCCTAACAAATAGTCCGGTTTACCTGCCATATCAGCATAGACTCGAAGAGTAGATTAGAAGAATAATATGCCTGCATTATTCTGATAGCAATGTGTATGGGGAATAGTGCCTCACTCTCACTGTGGACAATGTTATGCAATCATGTTCTGCTTTGCAGCAATTTAAGTGATGGTCAAGGATTTATGAAGGGGAAATCCAACTTGACTAATCTTCTGGAATTTTTTTAGGACGTGACAAGTAAAATGGATGAAGGTGAACCAGTGGATGTAGTGTATCTGGACTTTCAGAATGCCTTTGGTAAGGTCCCACACAGGAGATTAGTGGGTAAAATTAGAGCACATGGTATTGCGGGTAGGGTATTGACATGACAGAGAATTGGTTGGCAGACAGGAAACAAAGAGTAGACATAAACGGGTCCCAGTCAGAATGGCAGGCAATGGCGAGTGGAGTGCTGCATGGCTCGGTGCTGGGGCCGCAACTATTCACAATATATATTAATGATTTAGATGATGGGATTAAAAGTAACATTAACAAATTTGCAGATGACACAAAGCTGGGTGGCGGTGTGAACTGCATAGAGGATGTTAGGAGGTTGCAGGGTGACTTGGACACTTTGTGTGAGTGGGAGGATGCATCGCAGATGCAGTATAATGTAAACAAATGTGAGGTTATTCACTTTGGCGGCAAGAGCAAGGAGGCAGATTATTATCCCAATGGTGTCAGATTAGGAAAAAGGGAAGTGTAATGAGACCTGGATGTCCTTGTACACCAGTCATTTAAGTAAACATGCAGGTACAGCAGGCAGTGAAGCAAGCTAATGGCATGTTGGCCTTCATAATGAGAGGATTTGAGTATAGGAGTAAATAGGTCCTTCTGCAGTTGTACAAGGCCCTGGTGAGACCACATTTTGAGTATTGTATGCAGTTTTGGTCTCCTAATTTGAGGAAGGACATCCTTCCTATTGTGGCAGTGCAGCGTAGGTTCACCAGGTAGGTTAATCCCCGGGATGGCAGGACTATCATATGAGGAAAGATTGGGCTTGTATTCACTGGAATTTAGAAGGATGAGACGAGATCTTATAGAAACATATAAAACTACAAAAGTACTGGACAAGCTAGATGCAGGAAAAATGGCCCCAATGTTGGGGGAGTTCAGAACCAGGAGCCACAGTCTAAGAATAAAGGGGAAGATATTTAAAACTAAGATGAGAAAATACCTTTTCACCCAGAGAGTTGTGAACTTGTGGAATTTTCTGCCACAGAAGGCAGTAGAGGGCAATTTAAAAGAGAGTTAGATAGGGCTCCAGCGGCTAGGGAATCAAGGGATATGGGGAGAAGGCAGGCACAGGTTACTGATTGTGGATGATCAGCCATGATCACAATGAATTGCTATACTTGCTTGAAGGGCCAAATGGCCTCCTCCTGCACCTATTTTATATGTTTCTATTTGTTGATTTGCTGCTAAAAAAAAGTGCAGTAATAGGACCAAAAAAACACATCAATTGAAAAGTCGCTTTGCTTTTGGATTCTGCTCTGATGTTGAAATAGTTGGCCAGTGCTCCAAACTGAAATAAATGGGAACGTCATTAATAAAAGAAAATAGGGATCAAATAACATAGTTGCAACTCTCATTGCCAATTTTGTCCCTGGCTCCCTTTCAATCACTGCTGTAGGCAGTAGAAAATTAAGAAGTTGCTGTAAGGATAGCACAGCTGCTATCATGGAGTCATACAATTGCAGCAACAGGTCACTCAGCCAAACTCGCCTATGCTGTCCAAAATTCCCCATTTAAACTGGTCCCTGTTCGGTTCATGTTTGGTCCATAACCGTCAGAACCTTTTCTATCCATGTACCTGTCCAAGAGCCTTTTAAATGATGTTACAGTACCTGCCTCAACTACCTTCTCTGGCAGCTTGTTCCATATTCCCACCATGCTCTAAGTGAAAAGGTTGCCTCTTAGGTTTGTATTAAATCATCCCCCTCTCACCTTAAACCTCTACCCTCTGATTCTTGATTTCCCTACCCTGGGAAAAATACTCTGTGCATTAACAATTCCCCTCATGTAAAATGCTAAAAGGTTTTAAAGAATAATCTTTATTGTAAATGGATTTCTTTTTTTTGCTTGGAGATATGGTGAAATCTTCAGAACTCTTCCATCAGCATGCTTTTCATGTCTTGGGGAAGGTGCACTAAAGCTGTCGCTGGAGGGAGAGATGATAAAATGAGGTATCGCCATAGGAATTCTTACTCTGCCAGGAGAGGATGTAGCCACGGGACAAGAGTCAGACATATGAAATACATGAAGGAAAGCACCAGCTGGTCAGCCAAACCCCTCCCATTTAAATAGAACTTAGCCAAAAGCGCATCCCTTCAAGAATTCTCTGAAGGCTGCTCAGGCATAGCCAAAAAAAAGGTTCATAATCAAATTTTGTCAAGCAAGAGAAGCCGTACAGCAGTCACTGTTCAATCTTCTAAATGCTCACCTAAAGGACGAGGGTTCCCAGCCCTCCCATTTGGTGAGCTGCCTATCTGCACTTGTTTAGAATGGGTAGCTTGCCAAATCCATTCAAACAAATTCTGACCATGAAAACGGTTCAGACAGGCCTCTGGCAAACTTAATTGTGCAGTTTGTGAACTTGCACTGACTGCCTGCTGAGGGGAGCCATGATAATTCCTTCAGTATTTTGTTCGTACTCTACCTGGTTGCGGATAATAAGGCAGAGCAGCTGAGAAGTAAGAAAATGCCTTGGAAACTGTAATCAGAACACAGCCAGACTCAATAATAGACCAAAAAAGAGAGAAAAATTGGGTACAGCCCTCTCCAATAATATTAAATAATATCCGGATTTCTGCAGAGAAGAATGGAGAGCCAAAATGAGAGAAACATGAGAGAAAATAGACAGAAAGAAGCCATAAAAATACTTTAGGCAAAGCAATGGTAAGAGACTGTTCAAGTGGGGGATAGAAACCAACAAATGAAGATAACTAACAGACTGTGAATAATAAAGAAATGCTTTTTCTACTAGTACTTTTACTTAGTTGTCAGTGAAGAAATTGATACCAAAAGTTCAGAAGTGCTGTAAAATAATTATTTGAAATTATTATTCATAGTGTAATGTTATTAAAGAAAGAATAATAATACGATTCCTACTTTAATGACATTGCTCTAGAAATTATTGCAATTTATTTTTTATGTTCTTGCGAAAATCCAACTAAATTTGTAGGCTTCCTAACTTCCATTAAACTACAATGATAGAACCGGAATACAAGAAATTTAACATCGCATTTCAAAAATGAAAGCTTGGATATTCCAGAAAATGACATGGAAAGATTACAATGACATCTCCTGTTTATTTATATTTATTTGTGTTTTATATTCGAGAAGTTGTGATCAGAATTTAAGATGCATAAAGTACTCAATATAGAATAATCTAAGGGGCTATTAATAACAATATGGGGATTGGGTGTATTGGATGCCGTGTTGCAGAGCAGAACGACCATGGAGTAGAAGTAGATAATTCCCTGAAAGTGGCAACATAGGTAGATAAGGTGGTGAAGAAGGTGTATGGCATTCTTGACCATTGTATGGGGGCATGGAGTTGGGACTTCATTTTACAGCTATGTTGTAGTAAAATGTTGGGACTTCATTTTACAGCTATGCATGTCATTTACAAAATTGTACCTGCAACATTGTGTGTATTTCTGGTCACCACACTATAGGAAGAATATGATTAAGCTGGAGAGGGTGCAGAAAAGATTCACAAGGACGTTGCCAGGACTGGAGGGCTTGAGTTACAAGGAGACTAGAATGTTGCCTGGGTTCCAGCAACTAAGTTACAGAGAAAGGTTGAACAAGTTAGGTCTTTATTCTTTGGAGCACTGAAGGTTCAGGGGGGACTTGATTGAGGTCTTTAAAATGATGAAAGGGATAGACAGAGTTGATGTGGATAAGCTTTTCCCATTGAGGGTAGGAAAGATTCAAACAAGAGGGCATGACATGAGAATTAAGGGACAGAAGTTTAGGGGTAACATGAGGGGGAACTTCTTACTCAGAGAGTGGTGGCTGTGTGGAATGATCTTCCTGCAGAAGTGGTGGAGGCAGGATCGATTTTACCATTTAAAAGTAAAGTGGATACGTATATGGACGGGAAGGGAATGGAGGGGTGTGGTCTGAGTGCAGGTAGATGGGACTAGGGGAAAATAAATGGTCGGCTCGGACTGGAAAGGCCAGGAAGGCCTGTTTCCGTGCTGTAATTGTTATATGGTTATATGGTTATATGAGACAGTTGATAGGCTGAGATGGTTTTCCCTGGAGTGATGAAGGCTGAGGGATGACCTTATAGAGGTTTATAAAATCATAAATTGCATAGATAAGATAGATTGTTATCGTCTTTTTCCCAGGATTGGCGTGGAAAACTAGAGACCGCAGGTTTAAAGGTGAGAGGTGAAAAACGTAAAAGACATCTGAAGGGTCTACTTACATTTACACATTTACACATTTATAACATTTGTTATATTTACACAAACTGTTCCTCTGACTCTTCCGAAGATGGCATACAAGTGATGATCCTGACCAACAGTCCACTGCAGGAGGTGAGTTGGTACATTGGATCCAAAATTGGCTTGGTCATGGAAGGCATGGGATAGTGGTAAATGGACAGAAGTTCTTATATGTATTAAATATATATTTCACATTAAAAAAAATAGCTAGACACAGATTTGCAGTTAAGATGACAATTGGTGGAGTTGTGAATAGTGAAGTAGGTTAGAGCTGCTCCCTTATGGGCCTGTCCCACTTGGACAACTTTTTAGGCGACTGCAGGAGACTATGCATTCGCCACATGGTCGCCACATGTTCGCGGGTTGTTCCCGGGCAGTCGCCTTCATGGTCGTGAGGAGTTCCCGCATTCTGGGAACTAGTCGTGGCCTCATTATGGTCACCGTGAATTTTTCAACATGTTGAATAATTCACTCAACATGTTGAAAAATTAGCGGCGACCAGAATGAAGCCGCCATGGAGAGTAGCGAGAATTCTGTGGGTCGCCAGGAGGTCCTAGTGGGTTGCCAGGAGGTTGAAGGTTCTCATAGGTTGTAGCCGGTGCTGACCGGTGAATTTAATTGGCTCATTGGGAAAAAAAAACGTAAAGCAGTAGTTTTCAGAACCAAGAATAATCGACCGGTAATCTTAAATGTCCGCAGAGATTCACAGCAGTGTATCTCTGGCTTCTTAAAAGTTGTCTTCACTCCTTCTCCGCCCTTCTCCCCCCTCTTTTAAAGTACTTACCATACACTGTGCTTTAGCCGTCTTTTTACAGCGTCAACCTTCCTGTTCATCGCTGTGTGTGTCTGTTTCACCTTGGCTTTGCACCGTGTTCATTATTTTGACAGCACTCCCCCCGCTTGCCCTGTGCCCCGCCTGCATAACAGGCTGGTGAAGAAGGCGATGTGTTTGTGTGTGTGTGTGTGTGTGTGTTCCATTCTGACAGTCGCCGTTCCAGTTGCCGATTTTTCAGGTGACTGCCGGCCAACTTGGCAGTCGCTGTCAGTCCGCTGAAAAATCGCCTAAGTGGGACAGGCCCATAACAGCGCCAGAGACATAGGTTCAATACTGATCTTGGGTGCTGTCTGTGTGGGGTTTGCATGTTCTCACTGTGACTGCGTGGATTTCCTCTGGATGCTCCAGTATCCTTCCACATTCCAAAGACATGTGGGTTTGTAGGTGAATTGGCCTCTATAAAATTGCCCCTAATGTACAGGGAGTGGATAAAAATGTGGGATAACACAGAACTAGTGTGAACCTGATACATGGTCAGTGTGGATTTGGTGGGTTGGAGGGTTTGTTTTCATGCTGTATCTCTATAAAAAGGTTGTCAAAAGATACAACAGGATATATCAGTTGGAAATTGAGGCAGTGAAATGATAGATGGAGTTTAATCCAAACAAGTGTGTTGTGTTGCAGTTTGGGAGGTTGAATGTAAGAAAGAAGTAATGGCAAGACCCTTGCAGGACTGTGCAGAGAAATCTTAAGGTCCAAGTCCACAGCTTCCTGAATGTGGCAATACAACTAGATATATATTGGTTAAGAAAGCATCTGGTATACTTGCCTGTCTCTATTGGAGCATTGAGTAAAGGAAGTAAATGGTGCAGCTTCATAGGACTTTGGTTAGGCCAGATTTGGAGTATTTAATGCATTTCTGGTAGCCTCATTACAGGAATGATGTTGAGATTTTGAAGAAGATGTAGAAGAGGTTTACTAGAATGTTGCCAGGATTGGAGTGTATTAGTGATAAAGAAAGTTTTAACAAACTTTGATTCTTTGCTCTGTATCATAAGAGGCTGAGGGAGCAATCTGATGGAATTATATAAAATAATAAGAGTGTAGATGTGTAGTCAGAATCTTTTTTCCCCAGAACTCATTCATTCATTTCATCATTGTTGAAAACATTAGTGATGCAGTGGTGCTGGTTTCCGACGGGAACGATGACGCACGCACCACACATCTCTGCCCTCCATTTCCTGCGAACTTCCGCCGCTGGACGTATAGGACCTTGGTGTATGTGCTTTATCATCATTCCAGTGATCGCAACTTCTACTGAAGTGTGGATGGCTGTTGGCTCTCTGGAAGCTCATCCACTCATCCAGAATGGAAATGTCAAAAACTAGAGAACATAGGTTTAAGATGAAAGGGGGACAGTTTTAAATGAGAACTACACTATGTGGGACCCGTCACACTGGTGGCCTGGTCCCCCAACGCAACCCGTTCCCCAACGCAATATTCCACCACTCACCCGTTTACCCGCTTCCAGCTGACTGGCTGTGTGCCTGTGGCTGTGGCCGTGCGGTCAACGCTGGGCGAGGCACGGGCCGCTGGTGAATGACAGGACAAGAGACCAATCTGCATGCCAGTCACTGACGGGAGAGACCAATCTGCACATGCGCGGTTTCAAACCTTAAAAACGTTGAACCTATACAATCGATTGGAACAAAGCTTGGTGCACTTGAGCACAGAAGAATGGTGAGTAAGGTGGCGAAAAATCGTAGTGCTATCGTGTACCATTTTTGCGCAAAGAGAAATAAAATGCAAACCAGAAGAGCAAAAGATCAGAGCTTTAGTTGTGTATAAAAAGAATAGGATTGAATAGAATAGAATAGAAATAATAGAATAGACTAGATTCTAAGGAAAGCTTTTTTACATAGTGTAATGTGCCTGGAACCCACAGCGAAAGGAAGCGGTAGAAGCAGATATGACAGCCATGTTCATATGGCATTTAGACAGGTACATGAACAGGAAAGGAATAGAGGGATACAGACCATGTGCAGGCAGATGTAATTAATTTAACATAATTTGGATTAGTGAATACATGTTGGGCTAAAGTGCCTATTCCTGTGTTTTTTTTTTAGTGATGGAATACTTTTTAATCAGTGCTAAATAAATAAAATGGCAGATGCAGCCCCCGATACTGATGGTACTCCACGCATGCAGTTAATTTAGCACGGTAAACTGAACAGCAACATCCCCATCATAATCAGGGGCTGTGCACATCACAATCGATCATCTAGTGGCTTTTTCCGGGCCTCAGCTTCCTTTTTGAAGTCTTGAAACTTCTTGTGGATATTTGGAATCTGATAATTCTGGGCCAGATACATTCCCACGAAGTTTCCAAGTCTCCAACCAAGAACTGGAACATGCTGCGCTGCCGGCCTCAGTTATACTTTTCTATGTGCCTTTCTGTCTGTGCTACATTTGTGGAAGAATATGCAGTTACCCCAAAGGCCTGAAAAGTCACCTTTGGACCACAGTGGAAGCAGATTATCCTGAATTGTGAGGACCGTCTAAGAAGAGAGCTTACTTATTTTTACATTTCCACAAATAATTCATTACCCGTATCAAGAATAAAAGTACACAATTCTGAATATTTGTAGCTGGTCAAGCAGCAACTCCGGAGAGAACACAGCTAATCTTTCAGCTTAATGATTTGTCACCAAATTTCTCAAGTCTGATCAGCAAGCATTTAGATTTAGCACAATAGCCGTTGACTATAATTTGTTTTTGACTATATTCCCATATTATGTTAATTAAGTGAAATGTTTTACCAATAATTTAAAACAGTTTTCCTGTTACAAAATATCAGAGATATTATTGCTGAAGTAGATTAGATTAAGTATTTGTTGAAATAATTAGACATGATTACAAATAAGATAACTTGCAAATCACTGCAAAATTCCACACCTGTGAGTGTCATAGTTAATATTACTGGCCAAATAATTGTTAGAATTATTTTATAAAAATAGATTTGTTGGTCCCCCATAGACCGTAGATTGTAATATAGGTCTACATTTTTTTCATTATCCTTATCAAACATCACACATTTCATTTAAGTGCTTGCTACACAGATATCGTACAATGGAAATGGTATTTTGAAAATGTTGGGTATAATTATATTATTACAGCAATTTAAACATTTCCTTTACAATTTACTGACACATTAGGGAATTATTTTGGTCATCAAGATCACATGTAATTATCGCCGACAAGTACCAGGTCCACATGTCACCAGTGTGAACGCTGCTTTATGTAGTTACTGTTGGAAAGTACCATGAGAGAGATCAGTGTATTGATGGATTATGACACTAAATTGATCCTGATCAAATCCTGCACTTTGGCAGAGTTCCAGGTATATTCTTCTAAGATCTTGGCTGTTGTTTGAATCAATTCTCCACTTTAATCATGCTCACACTATTGCACATGTTTTATGTCATGGTCTACCTGGTGTGAACTGTAAATCTGCTGCATATTATGTGCCTATTCCCAATAAGGGTACCAAAAACAATAAATGTCTGTTTATTGAACATCTTATTTGAAAGTGTGGTAGCATGTATTATTTTCCCACAGATTTAGTTAGTGTTTCAAAGGTAAGTAAACATTACATCTTATATCAAACATACTTTATTTGAGACTTTTTTGAGCAAGTCTGCTTCTTCCCTCAATATGTTTTTCTGCATTACTACTCGGTGAAAACTTAATCTCAAATACAAGATCAAATATGAGATCTTATTTTACTTATTGTGGTGGTGACCAAAAAGCATAGTTAAAAAGTATATGGATGTAAATTTAGAAAATCTTGAACTGCAGTGCCTAATATTGTGAGGTGAACATTTTAGATAGTTCTTTCTTACCCTTCATATACATGAAGGGACAACTGGCCTCCTTCTGTATCGTAAATTTTGTATGCTTTCAACAAATATTCATATTGTGATAAACTGTGATCCAGCTCTGCAACTACATCAAATATTTTTTCCACAAATGAGAATAATTGCTTGCCTGAAAGTTTCTAATAAAAAAATTGCAAATAATATAATTGTTATAGAAATCATCTGTTATGTTCTAGGAGTTAAATATATTATATTTAAAGAAGACTTTACTTTCTTCTTGCCCTGTTCAGAAAAAAAGTTATTTGAATCAATTTTGTTAAACATAGAGAATAAAAGGGACCTTCATGTCACATACAGTATCTTGCTTAATTAATAAATATAGTGTTAGATTATAGCATATATTTATGGCTCACACTGTATGTGCAGCTCGTTTAATGCTAGAAATGAAACTGAATACTACCTAGAGGTTTGTGAAATAATTTTTACATGAGAAAGTTGCTCAACCTAATAAATCTCAAATGATGATATTACCTTCAATGGCGTGTCCCAGTCTCCTTGTGTTGAGAAAGGGAATAATAATAGATCTGTTGCTGCAGTGGTAGTATATATGTGTTTAAAGAGAGAGAGAGAGAGGAACAGAGCAGTGAATGGAATCAAGAGAGGTTTATGATAGAAGACTGACATGATGTGAAATAACAACACACTTAAAGAGAATAGTTGCAAAGCCTAGAGAGAAAGAGAATCCATCTTGTACTTGAAAGTGTGGAAGTGGTGCAATACTTCAAAAGGAAAGTTGGGACTGTCGAAGTACTTAAGGAGTACATTGTAGAGACTCCACGAGATAAATATACAAAAGGAAACAGACATTTAAAAAAAAAGTTAATGGGACTGAAAGAAGAAAAATCACCAGCCTCAGTAGGGATGCATTCCAGAATACTGAAGGAATTGCAAAGGGGATAAAAAAGATAATAACCATAATTTTCCAGTTCTTTTTAGGCTGGGCATTGAGCCAAAGGACTGGAAGATAGATACTGATCTGTGCTGTTGAACACTACTGAAAGTGACTGACTGATTTTACAAAACTTTTCTCTACTCGCTGTATTGTCCACTTGCTGAAGAAATTACCATGGCTTGATTATTTAAAAAAATCATAGTAAAGTATTTCTATAAAATTCAAACATTTGATCTGCTGTGCACATACATTACTTGCCCTGAGGCCTTCAACTCACTGGGCTAAATTGCAACATGGAAAAGAACCCGAGTTTGTGTAGTATATTTGCCTGTCATCATGCAGGTAACAAGCACATGTGCTAGTTTTTAGTTTAGTTTTAGTTTTAGTTTAGTGTAGAGATACAGTGGAAACAGGCCCTTCGGCCCAGCGAGTCCCCGCCGACCAATGACCATACACTAGTTCTATCCTACTCCCAAGGGCCAATTTACATAAGTTAATTAACCTGCATGTCTTTGGGATGTGGGAGGAAACCGGAGCGCCTGGAGTAAATCCACGCAGTCACAGGGAGAACGTACAAACTCCATACAGACAAACGCCCGTAGTCAGGATTGAACCCGGGTCTATGATGTTGTAAGGCAGCAACTCTACAGCTGTGACATCATGTTGCCCATAACCTGTAACCTAACCTGTAAAGTTCATTCCAGTGTGTTTAAGAAGGAACTGCAGATGCTGGAAAATCGAAGGTACACAAAAATGCTGGAGAAACTCAGTGGGTGCAGCAGCATCTATAGAGTGAAGGAAATAGGCAATGTTTCGGGCTGAAACCCTTTTTCAGATTCTATTTCATACCAATTCTGGGCACAGTAAAACAGTTCAAGTTAATCACTTTTATCAGAACTATGACATATTAAAAATCCAATATGTTTCAACTTGGAGGTAAGGGGAAGGAGTGAGAGAATAAAGAAGCTGATCCGTGATGGGGTGGAGATCAAGAGAGACCAAAGGATAGAAATAGGAGATGTTAACTCGGAGAGGGTAGTGGAAGGTTTGAGAGTGAACAACTTGTTAATTTTGCAGATGGATGATCTTTCATTAGACCTGTTTAGTTCTGACCCATTGAGCTACTCCAGCACTCTGCGTCTTCTCATGAGAACTGTAACATGCTCAGTGATGCAGTTGATATGAATCTGCAAAGATTGCATGGGCCTTTGTTGGAATAGTGTAAAGGGCTTGTCCCACTTACGTGTCCTTGGCACACAAATTACGCGACCTTGTGGTCGAGTTGAGGCGCACGGGCATCATATGGCCCCGCGGGGCCAGTCCCACTTAAAAACGTGGAGGGGTATGGAGTTATGCACAACATTGCGCAGGGCTCCGAAATTTTTGTAGTGAACTAAAGGGCCTGTCCTACAAGCATGCAACTCTATGCAATGAACGCGATCAAACTAGAAGCATGGGCTGTGCGGAGGTCGGGTGATCCCCTGTACAGGGCCTTTCCCACCAGCATGTGCCTGCATGCGGCAAGCGCGACAAAACCGGCAGCAGGGGCCGCGCGGAGGTCGGGTGAGTGACGCAATGCGGCGCAAAGTGAGGCGAACTTAGAGCGAAGTCTAAGGTAAGTTCGCCAGGACAGAGAGGGGCACAGAGGCACACACACACACAGGGCCATGGAGCCACACACATAGAGGGTTCACGGAGGCACGATGTCGGGGCGGTGTGTAATGCGTCGAGGCGACTGCGAGCCGACAAGCCGTTGCCGCACGGAATTTATGAACATAGCCAGTTTTTCGGAGCCCCGTGCGATGTCGGGACGAACTCCGCACAACTCCGCACGGCTCCGGCGATCGAAGTGGGACCGGCCCCGCAACGCCGGATGGCTCAAGCGACCATGTTAGGTCGCGCTAATCGCATAGAGTTGCATGCTTGTAGGACAGGCCCTTAAATCTTTGCGCGCCAACGGCCTGTTGCAGAACTGACGGCCAAAGTGGTACCGGCCCAAGACCCTGGCACAATATAACGTCTCACCTTCAACAGCAGCAGAAGCAGGCAAACAATCGCCGAACTCGGCCTGGGGCTCATCGCCATTGCGGTCTGGATCCACCCCCACTTCTACTCCCAGAGCGGGGCCAAGAAAATTGAACATAGACACAAATTGCAGGAGTAACTCAGCGGGACCGGCAGCATCTCTGGAGAGAAGCAATGGGTGACGTTTTGGGTCAAGACCCTCCTTTTCAGACTGAAGAAGAGTCTCGACACTAACCGTCGCCCGTTGCTTCTCTCCAGAGATGCTGCCGGTCCCGCTGAGTTACTCCAGCTTCGTGTCCCTATTCAAATGACGTCTGTGCGTACGCATGTAATCATGCCCGACCTTCGCGGGACCATCGTGGCTCAACGCGACAACGAGGTCGCGTAATATGTGTGCCAAGGACACGTAAGTGGGATAGGCCCTTAAGGGTCCAAAGTCAGATTGGGATAGGAAGTGAGACACAACTAAAAGCTCAGGATGACTCTTGCAAATTCTGTACTCCTTCGTCTTATTTTACATGTCCTGCAGACAGATCAGCTGTGATTAGCAAGTTTTTCAAACCCTCTCTCAGTTGATAGAACCTCCATTAGTGACATTCAGCATTTTCTCCTGCTCTCCGTGCAATCACGGGCATTCTCTGTTCTGTCTACCCTTTCCTTCCTTATTTGTAACTTTAAATATATCTGATTACAACTTTTACTAATTCTGTTGAAAGCCTTTTAGTTTTAGAGGTACATCATGGAAACAGACCCTTTGGTCATCAAGTCCTTATCATCCATCATGGACTCAATCATCTGTTCACACTAGTTCTATGTCACTTCACTGTCTCATTCGTACACTTCACTTTAGGGACATTTTACAGAGGTAAATGAACCTACAAACCCACACTTCTTTGGAACACGGAGGAAACCCATGTGGTCACATGCAGTACATGCAAACTCCACACAGATGACACCCCCGGTCAGGATCAAACCTGAATCTCTGGCACTGTGAGGCAGCAGATCTGAACCACTGTGCTGCCCTCATCAGGTTATCAAGTCATCAAACTGAAGCTATTTTACTCCCCTCAGATGCTATCTCCCATTTAGAGATTTTCCAGCATTTCATGTTTTTATTTTAGATTTCCAGCATCTGCATGATTTTGCTTTAAATTGCAATTCTGCTGCTTTCCAACACAAAAGCTTCATGTTCCTCTCAGTCCTGTGTGGACATCAGTGACACTTTTCAGATTGTGAACCACTGTTGTATTAGAACGTTCTCAGCAGTTCCTTACCTAAGGACACCATGTTTCATTTATGGTGCCCTTGATGGAGAACAGCAGCTAGCGAAATACACAAGGGTGCATTAAAATTGCGGGTCTTCCAATGGTGCAGGAAATTGTAGACATTTCACTTTCAGAGCACAGCATGGATTTCTCGAAGAAGGGTCCCGACCCGAAACATCAACAATCCTTTTTCCTCAGAGATGTTGCCTGAGTTACTCCAGAACTTTGTGTCTAACTTTGGATTTCTCTCTGTTCATTTTGTCTGTGACCAATGCCAGACGATCATAGTCATCAAAGTCTGATACCCAAGATGCAATCACAACACCCAGCTTGCAAGAACTGGCTGTGCATCCGCCCTTTAGCCATCACTCCAGATGTAAGGAAGTTTATTGCAACCAAGAGTAATTCTAACATCATATAGTTGACAACTCTATGCCAGTACTCAGATATACGTGGAATGTTGCTGCAAAATAACACATATGGCTGCCCGTAAACTGATCTAGAATACCGAAGGTATTGAAATGCAAAGGTTCCGCTCTCTGGAGAGTTGTGACAGTGACTTGCAGTATACTGCAGCATTGGTCTCCTCGGTTGCCTTTCACTGCATTACAATCTATCAATAATACAGGATCAGGCAATGCAAATGGCTGTTGAAAAGCAGATGGAAGAAGAGGAGGAGGCAACATCAAAGACCCCTTTCTTATTTAGCAATCACAATCTTTCTCATGTTCTGTATCACTAGAGACAGTGGTAAGGAAGACATAAGGTATGCTTGTCTTCATAGGACAGGACATCTACATCTATCTTCTTCTATTTATACATAACTAAAGCTCTGATCTTGTTATCTTCCGGTCTGCACGGTCATTCCATTTGCGCAAAAATGGTACGCGATAGCACTACGATGTTTCACCACCTTACTCACCTTTCTCCTGAGCTGCGATTGCACCAAATTTTGTTCTGATCGGTGGTCTAATGTAAAAGCCAGCAAGTTTTGAAAAATCTTAAAAACTACGAGTGCACAGATCGATCTCCTCTCCTTGTCCGTCCCTTCCTGCGCCATTGCATCATTACTGGAGCTGATGGAGGCTCTGGATGGCCGGCGGACCTCTCCAAATGGACACAATTTTCGGAGGGAGATTGGGTCGGAGACCCGAGCCGAAGCAGCCCAGCGTCGGAGACCCAGCCCAGATTCGGAGACCCAGCCCAGCCCAGCCCGGAGTTGGAGATGTCACCGATGTCGCCAAACGGAAAGCGGAGACTATGATTCTGACAGAGAAGAATGACCAGCGCCAGCTGTGAGTCCCCATCACAATGTCAGCTCCAGTCCCTTCCCCTTTGGTCTCCCTCGCAGGCTCCTGCCCCCCACAACCCCCGTCTTTCCTCCGAGGTCTCTCCCAACGGGTCCCACTTAGCCTAGTTAAATATAAGAGTCAGAACATCATGTTGCAGCTTTATATAACTTTGTTAAGGCCACATTTGGAGAATTGTGTGTAGGTCTGGCTGCCCCGTTACACAAAGGATGTAACAAACCATATAACCATATAACAATTACAGCACGGAAACAGGCCTTCTGGGCCCTTCCAGTCCGTGCCGACCATTTATTTTCCCCTAGTCCCATCTACCTGCATTCAGACCATACCCCTCCATTCCCTTCCCGTCCATATACCTATCCACATCTACCTATGTGGAGGCTTTGAAGTGGGCGCAGAAGAGGTTTACCAGAACACTGCCTGGATTAGAGGGCATTAGCTATAAGGAGAGGTTGGCCAACCTAGGATTGTTTTCTCTGGAATGTCAGAAGTTCAGGGGAGACCTTTCCCCAGCATAGAAATATCAAAAGCTAAAGACAATAACTTTAAGCTGAGAGAAACAAAGTTTAAAGGAAATGTGCCAGGCAAATATTTTACATCAAGAGTGGGGATCAGTGGATGGTGGTGGAGGCAGACCTTAAGAGGCTTTCAGATAGGCAAGGAATGGGGGGTAGGGATCAAGAACAGACAAAAAGATTAGTTTTGGCAACATGTTCGCAACAGACTTTGCAAGCAAAAGAGCCTGTTTTTGTGCTATACATTCTATGTAATCTATTTAGTTGTTTGTACTAGGACAATCCTTCCTCCCCAGGTTTTAGCTTTGTGAATTTCCTTTGAAGTGGTTCCATTGCTAACATATCCTTTCTAAGAATAAGGGAACCATATACATATTTGCATTCACTTCAAGCCTGTCTTCAGCATATTTTTGACATTCGTAGTTCATAGAAACACAGAAACAGAGAAAATAGGTGCAGGAGGAGGCCATTCAGCCCTTCGAGCCAGCACCACCATTCATTGTGATCATGGCTGATCGTCCCCTATCAATAACCCTTGCATGCCTTCTCCCCATATCCTTTGACTTCACTAGCCCCTAGAGCTCTATCTAACTCTCTCTTAAGTCCATCCAGTGTCTTGGCCTCCACAGCCCTCTGTGGCAGGGAATTCCATAAATTCACAACTCTCTGGGTGAAAACATTTTTTCTCACCCCAGTCTTTGATGACCTCCCCTTTATTCTAAGACTGTGGCCCCTGGTTCTGGACTCGCCCAACATTGGGAACATTTTTCCTGCATCTAGCTTGTCCAGTCCATTTATAATTTTAGTAGTTTCTATAAGATCCGCCCTCAACCTTCTAAACTCCAGTGAATACAAGCCTAGTCTTTTCAATCTTTCCTCATATGACAGTCCTGCCATCCCAGGGATCAATCTCGTGAACCTACGCTCCAAAGGAATTCTTCCCTGCAGGGTTCCAGCAAATCTGGTGGAAAGCTATTACTTTACAGTGCAGAAGTCTGCAATTGGTCTTGCAAGTAATTTCTCATAGGCCCAGTTTAAGAATACACCAGTTCACGTGGAGCTCAATGCTCTTAACACAGTGGAATTGATTGTAGAGTTGAGGAGGGCTCCCCCTCCCCTCACCCCACTCACCATCAACAACGCCATAGTCCCATCTGTGGAGTCTTTTAAGTTCCTGAGAACCATCATCTCCAAGGACCTTAAATGGTAAACTACCATCAACTCCACAGTCAAAAAGGTACAACAGATGATGTACTTCCTGCGGTAGCTCACGAAGCACAATCTGCCACAGGCAATGATGGTCCAATTCTATATGACCATCATAGAGTCTGTTCTCACTTTCTCCATCATGGTCTGGTTTGGCTCAGCCACCAAGCACGACAGCCGGATGCTGCAGCGAATCGTCCGATCAGCTGAGAAGGTTGTTGGCTGCAACCTTCCCTCCATTGACAAACTGTATACTGCAAGGGCACAGAAGCAAGCGGGTAAGATCATCTCTGACCCCTCTCACCCTGGCCACAAACGTTTTGAATCACTTCCCTCTGGAAGGCATCTCCGGACTGTCAAAGCTGCCATGGCCAGACATAAAAACAGCTTTTTATCACGAGTAGTAGCTTTACTCAATAACCAAAAGTCTGTAGCCTCCTTTGGCTCTGGTATTTTATTTAATTCACATATTCAATCGATGATTTTTATTATTAATGTTTAATGTTTTATGTGTCATTCCTAACTGTCACTGTATGTTATGTTTTCACTTGCAGGCAGAGCACCAAGGCAAATTCCTTGTAAGTGATTATAATTGGCCAATAAACTCATTCATTATTCACTTAACCTGCAGCCAGAGCTGGCTGCTGACAGGCAATGGGAATGGCATGGTGGAATAGGAATAGTAAAAACATAGGATCCGATCCTATCCTATTGTTCTTATCCTGAAAGAAAGCAAGGATTCAGTCCATTCATGCCACACCTCATTGCTTCACTGTGTCTGCAACTTTATCGTCTGCAGGCACGGTGGTGCAGCGGTAGAGTTTTTGCCTTTCAGCTGGAAATTCAGGTTCTTGGTTCTTGGTTACTTCCAAAATATTCTAACTGGAATTTAAACTGGAGGTGGTGAAGGGAGGGGTTAAGCCAGAGAGGGTTATTGGGAAGAAAGTGCCACTTTAAATTTAGTTGCATCTGGCTGGGCAACCGTGGTTTGGTGGAGATTATTCCATGCTTTAATAGTGCGTGGGAAGATGAATTGCTGTACACATCTGTCTTTGTGGCTGTAGTCAGTATCCATTAGTATCAGTATCCCTTATCAGGTTTGATACTGACTAAGGGTGCTGCCTGTATGGAGTTTGTATGTTCTCCCGTGACCTGCATGTTTTTTCTCTGGGAGCTTCAGTTTCCTCCCACACTCCAAAGATGTACAGGTTTGTAGGCTAATTGGCTTGGTAAAATTGTAAATTGTTCCAAGTGTGTGTAGGATAATGGTAGTATGCGGGGATCATGGGTTGGGGCGGACCTACATTTATTCTAGCTTTTCATACATAATTAGATAGCATGCCTAATTAAAACTTTTAATTATTCACATGTAAGCATTTGATGTAGATGAATTACTGGCTCCATTGTTCTTCAATGAAAGATTACATTTCCAAAACAAAGCAAATATATTTGCATAAATGTCACAGATGGGTTTTTAAAATACAATGACAATGCAAACTATTAAATTGGCTTTCAGAAATCAGAGTTGTTTGGGCAGCAACTATGTTAGTGTTTGTCATGTTAATATGAATCATTAAAATACAGATTATAATAGCCTTTATTTATTCTCTTTAACCTGGAAAAACCTTCAAAAACCACAATCAAAACAAAACCAAACTTTTTTATCTAGTTTTTCCATTGCACGAGATCTTGAGATATTTTCCATTTCATAGACATTATTATATATTGTTGTTTTTTTGTTTTTTACATACAGAATAGATATACAGAAAATGTAAAAGTAAATTACAGAATATTAAGAAAAAGTGCCACTATAGGTCCCCTGCACAACTTTTTTTTTTGAAAAATATTACAAATAAAACCGTGAACAAGCAACTTATGAAGGAACATTCTAAGCTACATTGCATGGATAGAAACATAGAAAATGGGTGCAGGAGGAGGCCATTCGGCTCTTCGAGCCAGCACCACCATTCATTGTGATCATGGCTGATTGTCCCCAATAAATAACCCATGCCTGCCTTCTCCCCATATCCCTTGATTCCACTAGCCCCTAGAGCTCTATCTAACTCGTATTTAGTAAGGGGTCCTGCTGCATTTATCTTCCAAAAATTAACAGAGAGCCAACTAGACCAAAAATTGATTGATTGCCAAGCAGGAAAGCAATACAAGCAGGAAACCAATAAGAACGGTTAAAATTACCCTTACTGATGGATTACCATTATACAATCAGCATCAGTTCCTACATATACGTTGAAGCATGCAATGTATGAACTCAAACCTTGATCTAATTCTGACAATATAATAAGCCAGATGTATTTTTAGTTTATACTAGGCTAAGTGGGACCCGTTGGGTCCCATGTTCACATGGGAGGGCTGGTCCCCCGACGCAATAGTCCACCTTTCCACCAATTCCAATATTGGTGGCCGGGGGGGGGGGGCTTTCTGGAGCGCTGGTATGGGTTCTTGGGGTGACAGCTCAGTCCCTCAAGCCTGATGTGCTGGCAGCTAACTCACGGCTGGTGGGCTGGCAGTTGACTCATAGCTATTCCTTGAAATTCCATTTCAAGCTGGGTGCAAGGCCACCAAATTCAAATCCATTTTCCCACCATTTCAAGCAGGGTGCAAGGCCACCAAATTCAAGTGCAGTTTCTTACCACTTCAAGCAGGGTGCAAGGCCACCAAATTCAAGTGCAGTTTCATACCATTTCAAGCAGGGTGCAAGGCCACCAAATTCAAATGTAGTTTCATACCATTTCATGCAGGGTGCAATGTCACCACATTCAAATGTAGTTTCATACCATTTCATGCAGGGTGCAACGTCACCACATTCAAATGCAGTTTCATACCATTTCATGCAGTCTGCAAGGCCACCACATTCAAATGTAGTTTAATACCATTTCAAGCAGGGTGAAACCACCATAAAACCACACAAAACACCAAATTCACATTTCAGTAGACATTCAGTGTGTTCAGTTGATTCACAGCTCAGACAGAGTCATGGCCTCTCCCTCCCCCATCATGCAGAGACTGAGCCACACCCACACTTCTGGGTTTTATAACCCAAAGCACCCAAACCACCATTTGCAGTGCCTTTTTACTTAACCCAAAGCACCCAAACCACCATTTGCAGTGCCTTTTTACTTCAACCCAAAGCACCCAAACCACCATTTGCAGTGCCTTTTTAACTTCAACCCTAAGCACCCAAACCACCATTTGCAGTGCCTTTTTACTTCAACACAAAGCACTCAAACCACCATTTGTAGTGCCTTTTTACTTTAACCCAAAGCACCCAAACCACCATTTGCAGTGCCTTTTTACTTCAACCCAACCATATTTTCAGTTTCAATGATTGAAGAAATTTGGGATATTTTCTTTTAAGCATAAATTTTAATCAAAGTTTGCTTTTACCTTAGATAGCATCTACAATGGATGGTTCTCCTGGCACGTTGAAAGGGAGGAAAATGCATAGCGTCGCTGACATTTTGTGGACGAGTGGGATTGCTGGTCAGTTAATATGTTTCATTCTGTTACGGCTTCTTCAGATCCCTCAATTTTGATTTCCCTAAACTCATAAAATCATCTGTACGGTGTGCTGTTTCTTGGTTCCTTCAGTCTGTAACTTTTAATAATTTCTGTATTTTCTTATTTCCATTCTATGTATAATGCCATCAGCTCATGTGTGTAAATTGTGTTTTTCCTGTGATAAATAAACCATAGAATAATATTGACCTGCATCACCCAAGAAGCTACCTTTGTTTTGGGTATTTATTTACTATTTTCCGATGCAATCACATTTTAAGAAAAAGGTTCTTGTTCCAAATTACCTAATTAAAATATTGCTTTTGATTTGTTTATTAATCGCAGAAAAAGCTAGCATTTATTAGTCTAATAACAACTGGCATTCTAAGTAATTTTAGAATGAATCACTTCGGTGGGTCTAAGGTCAGATATAGGTCAGACAGGTTAGTATTCCTTTGATAAATTTCTGTGACCAGGTGCATTTTATAAAAGTCTGGTACGTTGGTGATGTTCGTTACTCATGACTGTTTTGTTTTTAAATACCCAGTCATTAACTCATCTTAAATTGCATTGCTGCCCGGGTGAGATTTGAACTCAACTTTCTGAATTGTTAGTCCAGTCCTCGGGATTATTTGTCTCTTCACTACCTTCTGCACTACCATTATGTCCTAATTATGCAATCATCATTGTAACATTGATGGATTTTATGGGGAACATATACTAGAATTATTTAGGCATACCTTAGACTAGCTTGAGAATAACAACCCTGAATAGAGTGTAATTTAAAATAGACTGATAAGACCAGGGACTGCTTGTTGCCTGCTGCTGTCACATATAAACTACACAGGCATTGTTCAACATCATAGGGTACTACACACAGCTGGAATAATCTCAACTGCAGTGAGCTATGGCTCAATAATGATTTTAACAAAGATAATTTTGTTGAGCAACTTTCTGCTTCTGGGTTTCATTTACAGTGATTCCTGATCTGATTTAAATTGACATGAGGTTGTTTTCTAGCATTTATGTTCCAAGGCAAGTGGTATTTTCCAAAATTATTTCCATCCCCTCACATACCCAAGGACTGATTTTAAAACCCAGCCATTGTTGTTTAGTCTTTCTTTCTGTGGGGTGAATAGTGAGAAATTGTGCTTTGTGAACTCATTTTCTGATTGTTGGGGACCAAGATTGCAAGCAAACATTGATAATAAACTGCCAGAACGAAAGATTGTGGCTAAGTGTGCCAGCCAACACCTTTGCTGAACATTGTGCTGCTGAAGACTCATTTATTATCAAGATTGACACCCATCAATACTATGTAAAGATATCATCAAATACTTGGTTGGTGCTGATTGATTTGTTCTAATTGTTGATCTGGTTCTACGAGCGCTTGGAGCTTTCAAGTTGATTCAAGTTATAAGAATCTACAGGGAGTGGTGCATCTAGTGCTAAAGGACCTTTCACTGAGTTCAGAGCTGCTGAGCAAACTAGTTATAGCAAGACCATATGACAGAATTTGGGGAAGATATGCAGAGCAGAATAATATGCTGGAAGGTGGATGAGGAGGAGAGGGAAAAGGGCTCAATAAGCTGTGTCTTAAAACATGTTTCTTCCAAAGAGATGCATGTTGGTAGGTTAGGACTGTAACTTATCATCCCCCACCTCCCCCCCCCCCCCCCCCCCCCCGCCAAATGTTAGAACGGAGTTAGTGAGAATGTGAAGAGAGAATTAAAAAATATATATATTATTGAGGGATTAGAGTAAATGAGTGGTTTATAGTCAACTCGATGGCCTGTGTCTGTGCTGTATGTCTCAATGACTCTCTTTAAGGGGGAGACAAAGACAGCCTCTACGCAGCCTCCTCCACGAGTAGCTTACAGGCTCATAAGCCCACAAAGCGAAACTAATATCTTTACCACGTCTGCAGACCGCTAAAAGCCATGCCTCCCCAGGCCAGGCGGCACCGTTAAATGCCGCCAACTGTCGAAGTTTAGCGCTACTGCAGCTCAATATAGAAGGCCTTATCACCGCCAAGCTCAACGTCATCGAACAGATTGCCATCAAAAACAAGGCGACTATAGTTCTACTGCAGGAGACTCACACCGAAAACAAGAACTTCCTGAAACTTCCTGGCCGGTCACACCACCGACAAACATCATGGCATAGCTACGTTCGTTCGTAATGACATGATCTGGTCAGCCATAGCACAGTCCTCAGAGGATGCAGAGGGAGAATGGATCGCAAGCAAAGTGCAAGACACTACCATCGTCAACATTTACAAGACGCCTCCGAGCAGGTTGGTCCCAACATCTCTGCCAGATGTCCCAGCCCCTGCCGTGTATGCTGGTGACTTCAACAGCCATCATACAGACTGGGCATACAGCACCTCCAACGCTGACGACAACTTCCTGGCAGAATGGGCCTCGACTGCCAATGCAACCCTCCTATACGACCCAAAGGAGTCACGCACTTTCTACTCTGCACGCTGGAACAGCACCACCAACCCGGACCTGACCTTCGCAAAATGTTGCAACAACGAACCGTTCCCAGTAAGACGCATCCTGGACTCTTTAAAGGGAAAAAAAATGGATGAAGGTAATTTTCTTGTACATGGATGGGGCATTGCTTTTACAACCATACCTTGTAAGTCAGATATAATTGTCAGAGGCAGTGAGGAGGAGAGAAGAGGGGTTGAATATGATTCTCGGGACATCTTTAATAGCATGGCCCTGACAATGGGATTTTCAAAAATGGCCAGAGGTGTCTCTGCATGGGCGTTAGGGCCTGCAAACATATTCGATTCCCATAGGTGATCCCTGCTGCCTTGGCCATGTGCCAGCTTCCTTTGACGAGAGAAAAACGTGTTATATAATGTTAGAATGATGGTTCTGCAACTCTCTGGCTGCCTGTTATCAAGCCATTTATTTTAAGGCTTCCGATGCAGAGCCTGAAAGTGCTGATGCTTCATTTTAATATTTTACTTCAGATGAGACTAACGACGTCAGCCTCATGAATTATTATAACTCTACTGTAAGGTGTGCATGCCAAGAGCAATATAGTCTGTCTTTATACATGCAAACAGTGATTTTGAATAAACATCCAATCCATAGAAAGCATGAAGTTGGTGCTTGGGTTACATTACAATTAATGGACACACCCTAATTTAACATGACAATCCCCAGGCGATTGTCTTTAATCCCTATTGTTCGTCTGTGGTTCTTCCCTGCAATGCCATTTCTAATATCTAACTGATAGGCACATGTTGATTGCACATCTAGATCTTGGTGTCCATTTGCAGACACTAAAAACTTTGTTGCTTTAAAGATTATTTCTTCAACAGCACTTTTCAAAGCAAATCTAATGAAAAATTGTAACTTTCATTTACTGCAATTCTGTGGGAAAGCATTGGTTAAATAAAAACCATTGGTTGTAGATGAATGTTATAGTGTCTCAATACTGATGTTTCAGTACTGCCTGAGGAGAGGGAGCTGGATATTGTTTCGGCCTGTTAATTGGTGCTGTAACTGCAACAGATTCATACAGTTTTAGCCACAGGGACAAGCCTTGAAAATGGAGATACTATCTTTGAACTAAATAGAGGTGACTGTCGAATTGTGAGGATAAATTTAGACTGACTTGAATGCCGATCCATAATTTATACATTTGAAATATCAAGTCTAGACATCCTGGCTGCTTTCTGACAGTATTTACCTGTTGGTGTTTTTTTTGTTTGAAAAAAATTATCCGAAACTGAAATAATGACCGTAATTTGTGCAACAGGTAGATAGCTAACTTATTGAAAATAAGACCGAGGGAACAAGATCTTTCTAACCTTAAGTCGCACAAAAGACAAATTGCCTAATTTCCATCTTCTCACACAATTCAAAGTATTCTGATATGTGTTGATCATTGCGAATAGTTCAAGGAGGAAAGCAAAAATGCTTTCGTAAAATGTTGACATTGGTAGCAGTAAAGACATTTGCTTGCAGTATCTCAGCCAAAATAAAATAAAAAAACACATTTTTCTTCGTGACATACCTCAAAGACAGATTGTGAGGAGAGAGAGAAACATTGAGAAAGGCAATGTCTGGATATTGTAAGGATAAATCTGAACGATGAAAGTCAGGGCCTGGAAGGATTGACAATGCTTAATATCCCTACAATGGGAAACCACACAGGCCTCACACACACACACACCTACGATGAAGAAATTGTTATCACTATGTTTTATAGAAATTATAATATGGACATGTATTTTAACAATCACCAATGGTGTAGGATTATGCTCATAATTTAGTTTCTGAGGAAGGGTGTCGACCCGAAATGTCACCTATTCCTTTTCCTCAGAGATGCTGTCTGACCCGCTGAGTTACTCCAACATTTTGTGTCGATTTAGTTTCAACGCATTGATTTACAGGTTTACAGCATGTCGATTCTTGGGACTCAGCGTGATCACAAGCAGCAGCAATGTAAAAATAAACACATTGTCTAAGGTGATAACTGAATGCAAAAAAAAGCTATTTTCATAAGTTTTCTTTTAGATAATGCCTGAAGTTTAGGAAATTGATCAATTTCCCAAATACGCAAGTTACAGGTATAATTCAAGGATGTTTATCATAGAAACATAGAAACATAGAAATTAGGTGCAGGAGTAGGCCATTCGGCCCTTCGAGCCTGCACCACCATTCAATATGATCATGGCTGATCATCCAACTCAGTATCCCGTACCTGCCTTCTCTCCATACCCTCTGATCCCCTTAGCCACAAGGGCCACATCTAACTCCCTCTTAAATATAGCCAATGAACTGTACTCAACTACCCTCTGTGGCAGAGAGTTCCAGAGACCCACCACTCAATTTCATATAGTTCAAATAAATTAAATGCCCAGTTCCTGCACTCTCTTTGCCAGTTGGCTCTGGTATTTATTAGCAGAACCTTCCTGGATCTGCATTGTGACAGTTATCAGCTTTCTAGCAGATACCATCAAGATGGAAGTGTACAAATACCATTAAGACCTCAGTTGTTTCACATGGTATGATGCTTGATACAGTGTTGTACTGGGACACCGTAGATTAATTGAGAACTATAGCTATTAATATAGGATGTCCAGATTATAACTCTATTTTGTTATTTTGTTTCTACATCCAACAACACAATGAAATCTTTGGGGATTACAATTACCTTCCACGCCATGTTGTGATAGGAAGATCGGTGTACAGGAGGATCTATTGGTCTTCTTTGAAATAAGCATCTAGCATGCCTATGAGATTTTAATCAGATTGGAAGCTTTGCACAGTGCAGGACATTAGTGATTTAAGGCATATTGACTTCTCGGCAATACATGTTATTGATTCTTCCTTGGGGCAGAACTTCCTGTAACCCCAAGAACTACACAGGGAATGAGATACTTTAACGCAAACCATATTTTCCACTTACCAACTATCCTACACCTTGCCTTCAGTTCCATCAATGGTCTGTCATTCTTATCCTCTTGGTCACAATGCAAAAATAAGCCATCCAAATTAACCATTACAATTTAAATGTTTAAATACAATTATGCTATAATCTATACAAATGTGAGTGAAACATCTTTGTGCGTCCCATCAACTGCTCGCAACACTTCACAACTCTTCAATATGTTCTTTCTTTTCATCACCTGGCTGTGTCCAACCTTCTTCCTATCAAACTCACCCTCCCCCCCACCTTTATCCACCTAACACTGGCCAGTCTTTATCCTGCTCCTCTCTCTTCCAGATTTCTTCTCCCCACCCCCACCCCCCCTCCCCCCACCCACCCGACAATCAGTCTGAAGAAGGGTCTCCACCCAAAATGTCACCTACCCTTTGAGGCCGTGGGAAGTCTTACTTCCCACGGCCTCAAAGTGCTCTGGATATTACAAGATTGGCTGAGGGAGGTGCCCCTGGACAACAAAGACTGAATGGTGAGGCAAGGGTTGACAGTTCGCTGGTTGATGTGCAAATCTGGAACGAGGCGACAGTGGAGTGGGCCGCTGGAGGCCTGGCAGCAGCCTGGGGGTCAACTGGATTGGGTGTTGCTTCAAGAAATTAAGCACATGGACTGAACTAAACCTACAGCAGCACAGAGCAGTGGAGGACACCAATTGCTTCACTTGGCCAGGCTGACCCTACAACAGCCAGGTTAAGAACTCTACACTTACAACAAGTCTTGAAAATGGAACCAAAACCTGACGACTTTTGTATACTGAATATAGACACAAAAGGGGAGTAACTCAGCGGGACAGACGGCATTTGTGGAGAGAAGGAATGGGTGAAGTTTCAGGTCGAGACGCTTCTTCATCTATCTTTGGTTTAAACTCGCATCTGCAGTTCCTCTCCACACGACTCTTGTATAGTCTCAGTCTACTATTCTTATACTTTTTACTGAATTGTATGCAAAAAAGAATGTCATGGTACCTCAGTACATGTGACAATAAAGTACCATTGAACCATTGGATTAAGAAGATGTTTGCCAGAGTGCTGTTTGGATAAGAGGGTATTCGCTATAAGGAGAGTTTGGGCAAACTTGGATTGTTTACTCTAGAATGCCAGAGGTTGAGGGAAGGCCTAATAGAAATATGTAAACATACAAAGGTCATAGAAAGTATAGACATCAGAACCTTTTTACCAGGGTGGAGATGTCGAAGACAAGAAGGCCCAGCTTTAAGGTCAGAGGGGGAAAGTTTAAAGGAGATGCCTGGAAAGCACTGCCAGTGGTAGTGGTGGAAGGAGAGACAATAATGACATTTAAAACGTTATTAGATAGGCACATGCATATGCAGGTGGTGGAGGTAATGAGGAGCATGTGCAAACAAGGGAGATTATTTTAATTAGGCATAATATTTGGCATAGGCATTGCGGACTGAAGGGTGTGTTCCTGTGTTGTACTGTTCTATGTTCATTCCGCTTGGACAGGTACAATAGATAGGAAAGGTTTAAAGGATATAGGTCAAGCACAGACAAATGGGACTAGCTTAGATGGACATCTTGGCTGACATGGATGAGTTCAGCCGAAAAGCCCATTTCCATGCTGCATGACAATATGATTATGTGATGCAGTTAATAGAATATGGCACACAAATATAATCACATGTACCATTCAATGTGAGGCTAATCCCCATTCATTTATTATTCCCGACAGCTCAGGGTGCTGGAATTGGTGGTATCTAGATCTAGCCTTTATATCATTGACCTGCTCCTAGTGTCACTGTTGTGCCCAATGGTCCACCTGCAACAACCATTGAAGTGTGTAGGAAGAAACTGCAGATGCTAGTTTCAACCAAAGATAGACACAAAAAGCTGGAGTAGCTCAGCGGGACGTGCAGCATCTCTGGAGAGAAGAAAAGGGTGATATTTTGGGTCAAGAACCTTCTTCAGACTTCGTCTGCTGAAGGGTCTCGACCTGAAACATCACCCATTCCTTCGCTCTAGAGATACTGCCTGTCCCGCTGAGCTACTCCAGCTTTTTGTGTCTATCAATCATTAAAGTGATGTGTGCACCTTGTTGTCAGATATATCCTCTTGTCACCTGAAATGAACGGCATATGTTGGTAGCGAATCTTCTACTCTTCAATGTTTTGTGTAGATTTACTGGCAATCAATCCAATGCATCAAAAGATCACTCAGAAAATAAGAACTTTATTCCCTTTCCTTTGGGAAAATCAAGGAGTTAAGTTTAGTGGCATCCTTACCATTCATTCCCCCATTCCCTGCCATTATCCCATGTGGTTACCATTCATTCCCCCATTCCCCCATTATTGTGATGTGGTGACAGCCGCCTAATGTTCTACCCAGAATCCTGGGAGCAAAGCAATTCAAACTAAAAGCCACAGTTGTTAGAAGTCTCAAGAAAGGATAGAAGATAATGGCAAAACATCAGTGGAAAGTTTCAAGTTGTAGACCCTTTGTCGGAACCTATGAAGTTCCCCATTCCGCTGATGCTGCCTCACCTGCTGATGGTTTCCAGCATTTTCTGTTTTTATTCCTGGGAGGAATGCTATGGGATTTAATTTTCTCCATGAACTTCCATCGTTGCTGATCATTCAATCATGTAGAAAGAGGAATTCCTCTGTTGTCTTTTTTTCCCCTGAGCATTATTACATTTGTATTAGAATAACTCAGAACTCTAAGGCAAGTGAGATACTACAATAAACAACAAATAAATATGTAACACATTTTTTGCAATTCATATGATAAAATGCCTTTCTGATATCTCAACTATCGGCTATTCCTTTAGTTTGTATTATCATCTGAATTTATAAATAACTATGTATTTACTCAAATAAAAGAAAATTTCATTATTGCCCATTCATTTCGACAATGTTTGTCAAAGGAACTCATAACTCATAAATAAAAGCAAATTTAAAAATAAACACCAACAAAACAACATTTTATCCATTCCATCAAAGATTCCGTTGAAGAATCAGTTTATTTTGTAACTATGAAGGACTTCCCTCAGAGTTGTTGCCAAATCATGATCCCTTTCAGGTGAAAAATGTAATTATAATAATAATAATAATAATAATGCATTTTATTTGCTGACACCTTTTTTGACACCCAAGGACACCTCACAGGACATAAAATCACAATACCTTGTCAATATTAAAATCAAGTTGATTAAAAACAAAAATCAAAAAGAACAAAAAATACACAAAACATTTTAAGTCATTAAAATCAGGTTGAACATGGTGGAGGTTATGTCGGGTATGCTAATCGAAAAAGGTGTGTTATGAGTTGTGATTTGAATTGATCGATAGTGTCCAGGTGACGGATGGGAAGTGGGAGAGTGTTCCAGAGACGTGGGGCAGAGCAGCTGAAGGCTCTGGCACCCATGGTGCTGAATCTAAATGTGGAGACAGTTAAAATTGCAGCTGAGGAGGAACAAAGTGACCGGGAAGGAGTGTATGGTAGCAGCTGGTCAGAGAGGTATTGGGGAGCAAGGTGGTGTAGGGCTTTGAAGGTCAGCAGTAAAATCTTGTAATTAATCCGGTGGTGCACAGGGAGCCAGTGGGGGTGAGTGAGGATGGGTGTGATGTGGTCTGATGATCTGGTGCGGGTGATGATCCGGGCTGCAGAGTTCTGAATGCATTGGAGGCGATGAAGAAGTTTATTGGAAGTGCAAGTGAGGAGGGCGTTGCAGTAATCGATGCGGGAAGTGACTAGAGCATGGATGAGGTATTGTGTATTGTCTTTGGAGAGGGAGGGGCAGAGTCTGGAGATGTTGCGGAGATGAAAGTATGCAGAGCGTGTGATATTGCTGATGTAGGGACCAAAGGAAAGTGTACTGTCCAGAATGACGCCGAGACTTTTGACATGGGAGGAAATGGGTATGGGTGACCCATCAACTGAAATGGTGAACAGGTGGGTTTTGGAGAGTGTGGACTTTGAGCCAATTAGCATGATTTCTGTTTTATTTCCATTGAGTTTTAGAAGGTTGAATGACATTCAGTTGCTGATAGCTTGAAGACAGGTGGTGAGGGCAGTTGGGGGAAAGGAGGTGTTTGGTTTTGTGGAGAGGTAAAGTTGTGTATCATTGGCGTAGCAGTGAAAATTGATTCCAAAATGGTGGAGAATATTGCCAAGGGGTTGAGTATAGATAATAAAAAGCAGTGGCCCCTGAACCGATCCCTGAGGAACACCATGGGCGACTGTGGCAGTTGTGGATGCGACTTTATTTCCCTGGATGAACGGTTTTCTGTTGTGTAGATAGGACCTGAACCAAAGTAGTGCATTGTTGTTGATGCCGGTGGCAGATAAACGTTCCAGAAGAATTGGGTGGGAGATGGTGTCAAAAGCTGCTGTGAGGTCGAGGAAGATCAGGATGGATAAGTGGCCGGTGAGAGCTGCGAGAAGGAGATCATTTGTAATTTTTACCAAGGCTGTTTCAGTGCTGTGATTGTGGCAAAAACCAGACTGAAATGGTTCATAGAGGTTATTGTTTTGAAGGTGGACTTGAAGTTGTGTCACTACTGTCCTTTCCAGAAGTTTAGTGATGAATGGGAGGTTAGAGATGGGGCGGTAGTTATTTGGATTGTTTGGATCAGAACCTGTTTTTTTTAGAATTGGGGTAACAGAAGCTGTTTTGAGAGATGTAGGGACAGTAGCAGTTAATAGGGAGGAGTTAATTATGGACGTTATGATGGGTGACATAGAGGGCAGACAGGATTTAACCAGGACAGTAGGAATGGGATCAAGCAAGCAGGAGGAGTTCTTGGACTTGGTGATGAGTTTAGTTATTTCTTTGACTGTTGGAAGCTGGAAAGTAGATAGGGTGGAGAGTGAGGAGTCCAGTGTGGAAGTCCAAGGTGGGCTGTTGTGAGCAGAAGCTGAGAAAGAGTTCCATTGGTGATGAATGCTGGTGATTTTGGTACTGAAGAAGTCCAAAAACGTATTACACTGAGCAGTGGAGATGAGGTGATTCGAGGTTTCAGGAGACTTAAGTAGTTTGTTGACAGTGGAGAATAAAGTCCAAGTGTTATTTTCACTGTTGTTCATGATGTTGGAGTAGTAGGAGGATTTAGCAGCAGTCAGGGCATTTTTATATGAGAGAAGATGATCTGTATGCATTTGGTGGTGAATAGTTAGTCCAGATTTCTTTGTAAGTCTCTCCAGACGCCGGTCCACCATTTTCATTTGACGGAGTTCAAGAGTGTACCACGGAGATGACCTGCTAAAAGAGACTGTACGGGTTTTCAGAGGAGCCAAGGAGTTTAATGAGTGGGATAATCAGTCATTGTAGTGACCAACCAGGTGGTATTTGTGGTGGTATTGTCCACCCATGAGGTAATTTTGTTGAAACAAATCAGGCCTGAATATAATTCTATATAAAGCTGCTATAATTTATATTTTGTCTCTACTTTCGAAAGGGAATAATACTTTTTATTCACTCCAAGTTCACTGAGGGACATAGAAACAGGCTTTTTTCACCAAATGTAAATTACAATAGTGTTCTCTTCTGATTTGGCGAACCAGCATTATTTCTGTCATTGAAATCTGCAGGAGCATCTTTTAACAGGGGTGCCCTCAGGGCTGTGTCCTGAGTCCACTGCTGTTCACCCTGATGACTCACGACTGTTGTGCCAGGTTTAGTACAAACCAAATCATGAAGTACGCAGATGACACAACAGTGGTGGGCCTCATCAGGGACGACAATGAGCTAGCTTACAGGGAGGAGGTGAAACAACTGGTGGACTGGTGCAATACAAACAACCTGATCCTGAATGTCGAAAAAACAAAGGAGGTTATCGTCGACTTCAGGAAAACCCTGCACAGTCCCACACCACTTCACATCAATGACAGCGATGTGGAGGTGGTCAGTAGCACAAAGTTCCTGGGGGTGCAGATCACTAACAGTCTGACCTGGTAGAATAACATCTCATCAACAGTTAAGAGAGCGCAGCAGCAGTTGCACTTTCTGCGCCGGATGAGAAGAGCTCACCTCCCCCATCCCATCCTCACTACTTTCTACAGGGGCACCATAGAAAGTATTCTGACCAGCTGTATCTCTGTCTGGTTTGGGGACTGTAGAGCCTCTGACTGGAAGTCTGTGCAGAGAGTGGTGAGGACAGCGGAAAAAATCATCGGGACCTCTCTCCCCTCAATCGGGGATATTGCGACCAAACGTTGCGTGTCTAAGGCCAGCATTATTATAAAAGACCCCACACCTCTCCATCACGGTCTGTTCACTCTGCTGCCCTCGGGAAAAAGATATCATAGCATAAGGAGCAGAACATCAAGGTTCTGCAACAGCTTCTTCCCACGAGCCATCAGACTCCTGAATGCCATGTAATAGGCTGCCACCATTGTCTATTTATCCTTTTATCTTTTTAATCCATTTTATCCATGCCTATCCTTCTGTTAATTTATCGTGTTGCACAGGGAGCCAAATGCAACAAAATTTCATTTGGAACTGCATATATCAATGTATTTCTAAATGACAATAATGTTTGTTTGACTTTGACTTTGACTTTAACAGAAGGAAACTAGGGCTGGATAGAGTCATTTAAATGGACTGGGTCAGCTCCTGGATGAACACGGTAATCATCTCGTCAGGTCACCTGGAAGGAATCGCCAGTGGGTGTGGCAGGAGGTGAGCATCCTCAAGGAAAGTGAAGATCACAGGGAATAACTGGCATTGCTTGAGAGCTAGCTAAATAATTCTTCATGTTAGTACCCCTCCTATCTCTTCTCAGCAATTAAAGCTTACAAGAAAAAAGCCTCCCACATCCCCCTTTTGGACTTGCCAAATCTTGCTTTCCTGGTACACAAAATGCTGGAGAAACTGAGCGGGTGCAGGAGCATTATGAAGCGAAGGAGATAGGCAACGTTTCAGGCCGAAACCCTTCAGATTGCTTTCCTGGTGACCTTGTTCCAAACTCTTATTGAAAATTAGTGAAGCACATGGCTTATTTTAGTTTTTTAGAGTGCGGAAACAAGCATTTTGGCCCACTGCGTTCAGGCTCACCATGATCACCTGTACTAGTTCTATCCGACATACTAGGGACAATTTACAGAAGCCAATTAAACCTATAAACCTGTATGTCTTTGGAATATGGGAGGAAACCCAAGCACCCGGAGAAAACCCACACCATCATAGAAAGAACGTACAAACTCCATAAAGACAATATCCGTAATCAGGAGCAAACCCAAGACTCTGGCTCTGTAAGGCAGCACTCTACCACTGTGCCATTGTGCCACCCGCAGTTTTATTGAGTAACATACAGGTAAACTATTTGATATGCAACGTTGGTTGAAAAAGTTTAAAATCAGCGTTATAGAGAATGTGAAGCCATTTTTTAAATCTGTAACATTTTCATTTTGCTCATGTACAAGAATTTTCTGTATATTAATATGTCTCATGTTCTCATACATGTTCTCAACATTGACCTCTTATTTTGGAAACATATAAATAGGAGACAAATATATAAATGGGAGAGCAATGTGAATTAACATGATTCCATTACAGAAAGTAGTAGCGAAACTTACAATGGAAATAAGGAAATGTCTAATGATAAATAAATATTCTTCATCTACTTTCTCAGTGTAAGACATAAATACTAAACTATGAGGAACCTTGCATATGAAAGTAATTATTATCAGTCAGGAGCAAGGACTGGTTTCATAGATATGACAGGGTAGTTGCCTGAAGACATGGACCTTAATCAGGTGATAGCAGGGATGGAGTGAATATATTTAATTGGTCTGGAATGGTCCAATTGGATTGGAAAGTAGCAAATATAATGTCATTTTTCTGGAGAGAAATGAGAAAGAAAACAAAAGGTTGTAGACAAGTCAACCTCTTGGGATTAGGCTGGAAAATGCTGGAAATCATTATCTAAGGATGAAATCTTGCTGTTTGTGGCTAATGGAACTAACCACTTGTCTTCAACCTTGCCTACAGAAGTAAAACCTAAATGTGAGTAATGTGCCATGAGTTGAATCTTGTTTATAGATTTTGGTTTCATAAGATCTAGTACTAATTGATAGATCTGCAGATCAGTCTTCGGTTCCAAAACCCACTGATTCAATAGAGATTTTAGGTCAGTTTTTTAATTACTCTTAAGTTCTCCAACTGTAACAAAATAGAAAATATTGGAAACACTCGACAAGTTAGGCAACACCCAGAGAAAGAGAAACAGAGGGAAAGTTTCAGGTTAAAGTTCCTTAATCAGAATTGGAAAAGAGAAAAAGCTATTATCTTTAGGTTGTGGAGAATGTGAGACTGGTGTTGCCATGGGAGAAAAGCTGTAGTGGAAAACATTGTCATAGGTTAATGAGGGAACTTAGAGATAACGAAAACATGAACAATGGAACATAAAAGCTGCAAAATGCTGTTGAATGCACCCAAGTGGTCAAGTGGTGCTAAATGAGAGAGAACATTTAAGCAAATATTTCAGACGAATGACTGAAAGGAAAATAGACCAGCTCTGATTAAAAATAGAGGAAATAAATCAATTTTAACATCATTTAAAAATTCAATGATGAATCCACAAGGCTGCAGTGCCCAGGTAAAAAATGAGGTTCTATTCCACAAACTTACATTGGGCTTCATTACAACAGTGAGGAGGGTCAAGGCAGAGGGATGGAAAATTAAAGTAGCAGGCAACTAAAAGTTCAGGGACAATCTACAGATTGAACACGATCATTCTGCAAGACGATCACCCAATCTATGTTCAGTTTCTCTACTATAGAGTCAGCGACATTGTGCACTGCAAATGCAGTACATTAGATTGGAAGAAGTACAAGTGAACAGTTGCCTTACCTGGAAATAGATTAATTTGCTGCAATAGAATAAGTCAGGCGAAGGAAGCAAGGAAAAATCACAATGTGGAAAAATCTAAAGTTGATGATTTTTAATGAAGAACAGCAAAATATATGTTTTAATATGTAAGAAACTAGTAAACAGTGAACAAACTTGGGTAAAGTGGTTTTACTGGAACTGTAAAATGGTTGGGAGAGATCACACCCAACTATGTTTAGTTTTGTTTATTCTTGCCATGTTTATTGATGCACAGTGAAATACTTTTTTGATGCATGCTATTCAGCCAAAGAAAAAACTATAGATGATTACAATCAATCTGTCCACAGTGTACAGATAAAGGATAAATGGGGGAAAAGGGGGAAATCCTTTAGTACTGAGTTGGATTATCAGAGTATCAACTGATACTGAGTTAGATTATCAGCCATGATCATATTGAATGGCGGTGCAGGCTCAAAGGTTCCGAATGGCCTACTCCTGCACCTAATTTCTATGTCTATGTTTCTATGTTTCTATGTTTTATAAACTGTACAACATTTAGTTCAAAATAGTCCAATCAAGTCTGATTAAAGATAGTTCAAAGGTCTTTGATGAGGTAGATTGGAGGTCAGCACTGCACTCTACCTGGTGAGAGGAAGGTTCAGTTGCCTGATAACAGCTGGGAAGAAACTATCCCTGAATCTGGAGGTATGTGTTTTCAAATTTCTGCACCTCTTGCCTGATGGGAGAGGGGAGAATGGGGAGTGACTGGGGTGAGACTGGTCCTTGATTATGCTAGTGGCCTCGCCGAGGCAGCGTGAAGTGTAGATGGAATCATTGGACGGGAGGTTGTTTTGTGTGATGGTCTGGGCTAGATCCACAATTCTTGTGGCCTTGGATGGAGCTATTCCCAAATCATGCTGTGAACCATGGTATACCAAATTAAAAGTATAATTGTATTAGAGTAGAATTTAAGGGGAAAACTGATTGGAATAAGTTTATCATACAATTTTAGAAAACCCCGTGGAGAGGTAATTAAAATAAGCAAAATTCATGGAGGGATTGATTAGGCATGCCCTGAGAAGTTGTTTCTCGAGCTGGAAACTCAGGAACTCTGTGGCATTGTCTCAGGGTAAGGGTTCAACTATTAAGAACTAAGGTGAAGAAGAGTTATTTACTCAAAAGATCATGAATATTTGGACCTCTGCACCTGGAGACATGTGGATACTCGATTGCTGTATACATTCAAGGGTGGGAATATTGACTTTAAATGACTCCACAAGAATCAAGAGAGATGGAAATTGGACAAGAAAATGTACTTGAGATGAGATAATCTTTATCTTATATTAACCCCCATTTCCTTACAACTAATGAGGTTGCATACTCACGTAGAAGAAAGCAAAACTTAGATCTATGAAAGGGCAAAAAATAGGCAATTAGGTTCATCAGATCCACTTTTGACTCCAGCAACATGCCGCAATACGATTGTACAACTATCAATTTATCAAACATTAATGAATGAATTAATAGGTTTATTGGCCAAGTATTCACATACAAGGAATTTGCCTTGGTGCTCCGCCCGCAAGTGACAACAGTGACAGTTAGGAATGACACGTAAAACATTAAACATTAGTAATAAAACATTATTGATTAAACATTAATCAAACTGATTTTGATTTTAATATTTAATCTTAGAAAATAGATGCGGAAGGATTTCCTTGGTCAAAGGGTGATGAATCTGGAATTCATTGCCACAGATGGCTGTGGAAACCAAATTTTTAAAACAGAGAATGCTGAGTTCTAGACTGGTAACGGCATCAAAGGTTCTGGCGAGATGGCAGGAGAATGGGGTTGAGAGGGAAAAATAAATAAATTTCATGAGCAAGTGTTTCTCCTTACTGTGGAGGTCTCCAAGAGAATTGTAAGTTTCTGGGCATATATATCACAGTAATTGCACCTGAAGCTATAACATGGTATTAAAATGCTACTGATAGGTTAATAGTTCAATTTAGATGTTCAAGGGTTAGAAAGAAGAACATTTTTGTTTTTTTTGTATCAATATTGTAATGTATTTCTTTAACTCTGGCACAGTAGACCAGACGATGAGACAGGGAGGCAATAATCCTCAAACAGCTGTTAGGAGACATTTGAACAGCTGAAATAGCAGTGTTAAGGCCAGGGCAGGTGTTAACCAAGTAGAAAGGCAAGTTGCTGTTGAAGTCCTAGATGCCTTAGTCCAAGGGAACGGGGATGGGGGGGGGGGGGGGGGGGGGGCAGTTGTAGAAGTTATTGAAAGTAATGACAGAAACTAAGCAGCAACAGTCAGACTTTAAGAACTGGACGTTCTTGAGTTACGCTCGCTTTTCAAAATTTAATGCTCCCCAAATTTAAGTTTACAGTGAACTCTTGTTATTAGCTTGCACACTTGTTGCTGAAGTGAAGTGCTTTGAAGAAATGTTTGCTGAGATATCATGTTAAACAAAGCACAATTATAAAGAGGCAACACTGTGCCAAATCGAACTAACAACCATAAAAGCCACAGATATTTACAACCATTTGGCCTATGATGTCTGTGCCAGCTCTTTGCTGAAGTAATCCCATAACAAATCTCAGTCTTCTGCTCTCTGCCTATGCTTTATGTCTTCTTCAACTTCAAACGCTCATTCTTTGTCTCCTTAAAACTTGCAAAACTTTCCACAAGTAACCCACCAGGAAAGTAAATGTCTCTATCCTTTCTTCTCGCTTTCTTTTTGAAATTTTGAATTCATTTCCCCTTATTATTGACCACAAACCAAAGGACGTAATAATTTCCTATTTGTGTGGGATCATACACTTTAAATCTGTGGCTTCTAGTAAGGCGCAGGATGTGGGGGGGGGGGGGGGGGGGGGGGCGTCAGAGGCCCAGCAGTGATCGATCCTGGCTGTAGATGAGGCGCAGGTCAGTGCCACGTCTCCCTCCTCCAATCGTCGCGCTGAATCATCATGTCCGTCCACCATTGCCTGCTGACCGACGTCTCTCGTCCAATCGGTGCCCTCGATCAGCTGTCCTACCTCCACTGTCTCGCGGAAAGCAGAGATTTTATAATCCGGATGACAAAAACTTGGGGGGGATGTCCCCCACCTCTCAAAACATGGGGGGGAAGTGTCCCCTCTGCCCCCCCCCGGGTTTTCCGCCCCTGCCGTGGAAGGCACTGATATCGATCCCGGGGGGAGATGGGGATGTATCCCCCCACATTTTGAGTTGGGGGATGGCCTGTATTATCCCCCAGTTTTTGGAGGTCGAGCAACACCATTAAAGAATAATTGTGTCACCCTCCCACACCCTTCCCCTGTGGCTGGTGATTAGTAATCGCTCAGGCCCCCACTTTCAAAAACGTTCCGCGGCCCCTGCAGTGTGGAGGTGAATAATGGACTTCGGGCAAGTACGTACATGATATAGTTTTATGTTTATGTAAATAAATTAAATAATTTATATAAATCATTTAAATTCAAGCGAGCATATCAGGACAGACGGTACGTGTGTTACAGCTGCAACGTGCGTGAGCTATTGAAACCATTGTGTTTCATTGTGACCGCAATTGCAGTACGTGTCTACATCCTTTGCTCAGCATCGAAGAGAGAGCCCAAGATTCAGAAATTCACTATGATGGGGAGTGTTTTCTGAATGAATGAATGATACTTTATTATCACATGTGACATATCACAGTGGAAATCTTTGTTTTGCATACCATCCGTAAAGTACCAAAAGTGTCTACACATATAGGGCGTGTTATATGACATGTTATTCGAGGCAATAGCTTGAATACTGCAGAATGATTCAGTCATAAGGTTCAGGAGCCGCAACTCCAATTAGGCTAGTATGAAGATTCAGAATATTGTACTGGTGAAGTCTTAGCCCTTCCACATGTTCCACAGGTGAAAGGGCACGAGGAGAACTTGCAGGGCAGATGTGGATATGGACCATTGGAATGTGGTACAGGGGCGATTCATATTGAGAAAGAGCAAATGAATGAAGTGATGAGAGACTAGAGTTGTGGGATAGAAACAATTTTCTGCAGCTGCGCGTATGTGTCCCGAAAATTGATATCCCAGCCCAGTGCCAAAATTAAAGGCATATCCTGTATGCAACTAGATCTCTGCCCTCCTATTCCAATTAAATTGGAATAGGAGGGCAGAGATCTAGTTGCTATGGTCCATGTGAGAAACAGTTTCATAGAAAGGGGGAGAAAGCTTGTTTCCAAATTGTTCACAGCTTGTTTCCAAATTAAAATGTCGTACCACAAAGATAAGAATCTGTGCATTATTATTTGAGCCACAGTCAATGGTGGGGAAAAATGTGTTTCATTTCATGGGGCACTGGCATGAGAATTGGGAGATGCAGTAGTTGTTCCCTTGGGATGAGTTTCACCTGACTTGAGCTGGGATTAGTTGCCTCTTGAATTGAATAGATTGAATACATTAGGCTACAGATCAAGCTTTGGATAATTAGTGGAACAACAGTTTCAAGTGAGTGGAAATTTAGAAAGTCAAAAAAAAGAAAACACAAGGTTACAGTGTAGGGTTGCAAAATGGGTAATGATAATCAGAATCTGTTAGGAAGAGCATTCAAACATAGGAGTTTACCTCCAATTAGAGTCAGAACAGAGTTAAAGAGTAACATTAAGAAAAAATTGAAGGCTCCCTCTCTGAATGCATGCTGCAATTATAACAGGATGAATTAATGTCACAAAATAAAAAAAATAAATTAGTACAATCTAACAGAAGTATAGAAATATAGTTTAAGGTGAACAAATTTGGGAATCTATATCTATCTATTATCTATCTATATATAACTAAAACTCTGATCTTGTGCTCTTCCGATTTGCATGTTCTTTCCATTTGCGCAAAAATGGTACGCGATACCGCTACGATTTTCGCCAGCTCACTCACCGTTGTCCTTCTGAACCTCCTGAACCTTCTGAATGTTGTAGTCGGCAGGGCAGTACTCTGCATATCGCCAACTTGGACAATTTTACATTTTTATCAAGCCAATTAACCAAGCCAATTAACCTACGAACCTGTACGTCTTTGGAGTGTGGGTGTGCCACTCCCCCCCCCCCCCCACCCACCACGCTCCGGTTTGCGTGGTTTTTCTATTGGCACAGAAAAGTACACGATAACCCTACGATTTTCACCACCTTACTCACCTTTCTCCTGTGCTGCAAGTGTAACAAGTTTTGTTCCGATCGATGGTATACTTTAAGTTATTAAGGTTTAACTGTCGCCGACGTGCAGATTGGTCTCCTCACCTGTCGGTCAGCACCACGGCCAGGATGGCAACCCCCTATCTTGCACCATCGCCGCACTGATTGGCCGCATCAGCTGTCATCCCGGTGAGGAAAATAAAACTGAAGGAGCAGAATGTGCACCACTAATGCTACACTGGGTGGAGAGTGGGTGGGGTTGCGTCTGCGGATGCCGACAATCTGGCACCTGGGCGCTGACGATCCGGGGCCTGGGCGGTGAGGCTGGCTCTGAGGCTGATTACTGCAACCTCGAGATCCTGGGGAGGTGAGGAGGGAGAGTGGGAGAGGAGGGGAAATAGAGGGAGAGGAGGGGGGAATGGGGAAGATAGGGAGTGGGAAACACCTGGGGAGGTGAGGAGTGAGAGTTGGGGATTTGGGAAGAGGAGGGGGTAGGGAGGGAGAGGGGGTAATGTGTGGGAGATGAGGAGAGAGAGTGGGGGAGGAGTGGGAATAGAGGGAGAGGAGGGTAGTCGGAGAGGTGAGGAGGGATAGTGGGGGGGTTGGGGAAGGTGAGGAGTTGGGGGGTGGAGGGTAGAGGGATATGAGGGGATAGGGAAGGGAGACTAGTTAAGGAGGGAGGGAGGAGTGGCTGATGGTAGGAGAAAGGAGAGGGAGGGAGGGATTGAGGAGGGAAGGAGAGGGGAAAGATCCTGGGGAGGTGAGGAGCAAGCGTGGGGGGGGGGGCGGGTAGAGGGAGAGGAGGGGTTAGGAAGGGAGAGGGGAGAATAGGGAAGGTAGAGTGTGGGGAATAGAGGGAGAGGAGGGCAGTCGGAGAGGTGAGGAGGGATAGGGGAGATGAGGAGTGGGGATGGTGGGAGATAGGAGGGATTGGAGGGGGGTAGGGAGGGGAGAGGTTTTGGAGGGAGGGATTGACTGAGGGTAGGGGAAAGGAGAGCAAGGGAGAAGTGAGGGAGGGATTGGGAGGGGAGGAGGATAAGGGAAAGAGGAGAGAGGGCGAAGAGGAGGGGGAGGGTGTGCTGGGGATGAGGGGGAATGAACCACACCTGCGAAGTAGGGGGGCTGTGGGTGAGTGGTGGAATATTGCATTGGGGGAATGGATTGCGTAGGGGAACCAGGCCTCACATGTGACAGGGACCCAACGGGTCTGACAGTCTAAAAGTATAAAAGGGTATTTAACTTTGAAAATGGTAGACAAAATGGAAAAGGAAAAGAGGCATCCTTAATGATAAAGGCTGGGATAAAGGTTGTAAAGAGAAAGGTTGTAAACAAAATGTTGGAGTAACTCAGCAGGACAGGCAGCATCTCTGGAGAGAAGGAGTAGGCGACATTTCAGGTCGAGACCCTTCTTCAGATTTAGCTCAGGTTGACACAGGGCAGCACAATGTAAGTTGCTGCCTTACAGTGCCAGAGACACGGGTTTGATCCTGACTACAAGTCTTATCTATACAAAGTTTGTACGTTCTTCCTGTGACCATGTGGGTTTCTTCCAGGTGCTCCGGTTTCCTCCCACATTCCAAAGATGCGCAGGTTTGTAGGTTAATTGGCTTCTGTAAATTGTCCCTCGTGTGTAGGATAGAACTAGTGTAAGGGTGATAACTGGTCTCTGTGGAATCGATGGGCCGATGGGCCTGTTTCCACGCTTTATTTTTAAACTAAACCAAACTACCATCTCAAATTAAATTCTATTTGGCTGGATTTGGCAGGAAACAGCAAGAGGCAGAAAATATTGGTGGGAACTGTACTAAACCATAGTTAATATGCGGCACAAGGTAAATCAGATCATTAAAGTTGTATGTAACAAAGTTAAAATATTAATAATGCGAAACTTTATATTTAGAGTGGATAAATCAAATTAGCAGTAATAATGTGGATGACAAATTAATGACTTGTATGGGAATTTTTTTTTCAAATCAGTATATTAAGGAGCTAAGAAACAGATCATTTTTGTTCTAATGTTGTGTAATTTTATGTAAAGAGGTGGGGTTTATTAATAACCATAATTGATGGACAATCAAAGAACATTGATCATAAAATGACTGCATTTTATATAAACTTCAAATTAGATTTAGTTCAAACTGAAATTAAGGTCTTAGATATAAACAAACTACAAAGAATAAAGCAAACTGCCCAGACACAAAATACAAACTAGCTATGGAGATTATGGAAGGGTATTAAACATTAAACTATGACAAAAATTTAAAGGATTATTACATAGTTTACAACAAATATATATGTATGTATATATATATATATATATGTATATGTGTATATATATATATATATATATGTATATGTGTATATATATATATATATATATATATATATAGTGGGTTTGATGGTGGCAAGTGAGAGAAAGATGATGTTGGATCCACGGAAAGGCCAAAGATTGGGGAAATTTCAGTAGTCAGTGAAGGATGACCAAGAAATTGATAATGAAGGAAACAGAGCAGAGAAGAGTAGGATAGAGGGCAACACGAAGAGAAACTGCAGAAGTAGCTATAGATATATGAAAAGATAAATACATTCTAAGGTCTTGATGCCCTATACTCATTATAGTGAGTAAGAATGGCTGTTTTCCTCCAATATTTCATTGATTATAGAACAAATCCCATAGACTGAAAGGTAGAAAATGTTACTACATTATTTAAGAAATGAGAGCGAGAACAGAAAAACAACAGCTGCCAGTCTGACATATGGTGAAAATGCTTGAATCGATCAGTAAAGAAGTCATAGCAGGGCAATTAGAAAAAGGATATATTAGGCCAATTAGTGGGGTGGTGCAAAAATCATTGACGGGTCTCAGCTGTTTCACAACTTATATCAATACTTTTGGGTGAAGGGATGGAGTGTAATATCTCCAAATCTACTGCTGATCAGAGCTGGGTGGTGGCAGTGGTTGCATTGGGAGGCGAATGCGGGAATACATCAAGGAGATATGATATGTAGAGGTTAAATAAATGGGCATGGACATGGCAGATGGAATGTGAGATTGTGCACTTAAGTATTATTTTTTTTTAAATGCAGAGTGTATTTAAAACATATAAATCATTTACAGGACAGCACAGTGGCGCAGCGGTAGGGTTGCTGTCTTACAGCACCAGAGTCCCGGGTTCGATCCTGACTATGAGTGCTGTCTATACGGAGATTGTACATTCTCCCTGTGACTGCATGGGTTTTCTCTGGGTGCTCCGGTTTCCTCCCACACTCCAAAGACATACAGGTTAGCAGGTAATTTGGCTTCTGTAAAAAGTATAAATTGTCCCTAGTGCGTAGGATAGTGCTAGAGTACATGGTAATCACTGGTCAGCATGGACTCGGTGCACCTGCACTTCCATGCTGCATCTCTACACTTTAAAGTCTAAACCCCAGAACATCATCTTTTCAGGGTGTTTGACAAATCGGTTGATGTTGCATTTTCTCACTGAGTTTGCAATTGATCTGCAGATACGTTGGCTCTGAACCAGGAAATGGCTTTTGTAATTGAATAATGCATTTATCCAGTCCTCACATCTTCAATCATTATATTTTTATGCCCATTGGTATCGTTTCTTCTTCATCACAGCAGTTATGTGTTTTTTTCATAGGTCCTCTGGCTATACATCCAACTTCAATGAGAGATCAGCACACGGTGCTTGAGCTTATCGAGACTCCTGCTGCCTCCAAATCTTTCTTCAGGGCATCACTTGTCTTTCCGAATCCTTCTTATTTTCCATAATTCAGCAAGGCCTCATTGATGGAGTTCATTTCCTTTTGCAGACGACCGTCCTCTTGTGTAATAGTGATCTAGTTTCTGCTCCTAGCTTGACAATCCTGGATTGTCATCACCCCCACCAATTTGTGAACTTGGCTCTTCCCTACCAACTTTGCTATCTCTCACTCTGACTTCCACCAATATTGGTGCAAAGTTATGATCTTTGTACTTCTCTTTGGAGTGTATCCATTTTGGGAATCGCTCGATATCTATTTTGTGAATTACGGCAAGTTCTTCTCAAATGATGATAAATCATTGGAGATGAATACCCGGAGAATGAAAAATAACCAGAAGAACTTTTTTGGAGAGATTTATACTGTTAAAGAAAAATATAAGAACAAATTATGGACATTGAAACTCATCATATGTGAAATAGCAGAATCAGCCCATTATGCAATTAATTTGCACAAGTATGTGAATTACATCAAACTTAGAGCCATAATCAATATATTTTATCTTCAAAAATGTCACTCATATAAGTCAGACAGGATCTCGAAAGCACAAGGCTGTGATGATTATCCCTAATCATGTTATGCCTTTCCAAGTGTGGATAATCCTATCACTTAATGTTTATTCCAATAATTTCCCCACTATTTAATTTGGACTCACTGCCTTGTATTTTGCCTGCCTTATCCTTGCTGCCTCTATGGAAAGGTCAAACAGATGACTGGGATTGTAAGGGATATATTGTGCTTTATTGCAAGAGAATCTGGATACAAAAGAGATTTGATCTCAATACCTTTTAATGGAATTTAAAGAACCCAGGTGAAACTGCATGTGGAATACTGTGTGCCAATGCTAATGCTCGAACAGAGTGTGGAAAGATAACATTTTCCCTGGCTAGAATGGCTAGAAGTTATAGTTTCAAAACAAGGATTCCAGCATTGAAGATAGATATAAAAATAACATTATTTTTCTAGTTTTTAAGAATCTTTGGAAATCTTCATACAAACAGGTTCTGGAGGTTTACTCTTTGAATATAACCATGGCAGAGATTTGATATATATTTGTTATTATTAAGGCAATCAGGAAATATGTGATTAGTACAGAAGAGTGCCATTCAGATAAAAGATCAATTAAGATCTCACTGAATGGCAGACTAGTTGCAAGAGATTAAATATCAAGAATCAAGAGTGTTTTATTGCCATGTGTATAAAAATGAAACAATGAAATTCTTACTTACAGCAGCACAACAGATGTGTGAACATGGTACTCTGGAAACACCATAATAAACAACAAAAAAAGCTCAGTATATATTAAAAAAAAAAGCAATAATAGTGCAATGATGAAATCTATGTAGCTTGGAGCTTATTTGGAGGTTGTCGTGTTTAATAACCTGAAAGGGGTTGGGATGAAGGTGTTCCTGAACGTGGATGTTACAGATTTCAGGTTCCTATGCCTTCTTCAACATAAGACCATAAGTAGCAATGTTACAAAATTTTGAGATTTTAAAAATCAAGTCTGCAATTTATCCCACCAGATAAAGCATAAAAAGAAGTTTAATTTGACACCTAATTCACTTTCATATCTTCAGTATTAAGAAAGTTATGACCATTTTCATACTCGGAAATTAGCATCTTGTTCCCCATTGCCTTTCAATTGACTTAACTCAAAAGCTGTGATCTAGAACCATTAAAAGCCCATAACTTTCTTAAAAATTAAGAGAACTCAATGAAATTTTCAGTTATTATAGATTGAAGCATTCTGAAACAAATATGAAACAATCTTACTTGGATGACCTGAAATTAAAGCATATAATTAGTTAGTTATCTAATTGTAGCTAATTACAACATTCAATGAGTAGATCTAAACATCTATCCATTTCTTAAGAAAAGATAAACTTTTTTTAAATTGCCTAAGTGTCCAAATAACATTCACACAATAATCCACAATATAACATAATTTTTAAATCTCATTTTCATGAATTTCTGGGCCAAATGGAAGGAATTTAGTGTTTAAAGCCTGTAAATTAATGGCCATTTAAATCAACTAGTGAGTGGGTTTTAGTCGAATGCGGTGGTTTGGAACGTTGCGGTTTGCTGTGAAGTCGGTATGAAAAATACAGCCGGTTCATACATTTTTTTTGGACCCCATTTCGCAACATGAAAATATTATTAAAGCCTCCATAAAAACCAACTTTTAATATAAAAATAAACTATTTACCTTTTTTTCTCCCCTACGCAAAATCCTTCCCGTTATCGGCGCTCACGGCTTTCGAAGGTGATTTTTAGATTACTCTAGATAATAAATAATCTAGCGTAATTTAAAAATACCTTCATTAATGAAATGTCAGAGCGATTTTTCTTCCGCGACGAAATCGCCCGACATTGATCGACTTGCCCAGTCTGAAGAAAAACGGCACTTTAAGCCCGCCCCCCTCTGAAAGGCGCCAAAGTTGCACACACGGGGAGCGGCAGAACTGCAGCGCTGCTCAAGGTAAGTTTTGTAACATACCTACCATAAGTGATCAGAGCAGAATTAGGCCATTCGGCCTATCTAGTCTACTCCGCCATTCAATCATGGCTGATCTATCCCTCCCTCCTAAACCCATTTTCCTGCCTTCTCCCCATAACCTCTAATACTTGTACTAATCAAAAATTAATGATGGCAGGAGTGAAATTAGATCATGTTCAGAGTGGTTTTGGTCTCTGATGATGCTGGCTGCCTTTTTGAGGGAGGGACTCCTATAGATCCCTTTGGTGGTGGGGTGGTCAGTACCCAAGATTGACTGGGCAGTCTTCACCAGTTTTTTCAATCTGCTTAGATCGTAGGTGTTCAAATTTCCAATCCAAGCCAAGATGCAACCAATCAATACAGCTATAAAAGTTCAAGAGGGTTTTCATTGACATATCAAATCTCCTCAACCTTCTAAGGAAGTAGAGGCATTGATGGGCTTTCTTCATGAGTCTAGGACAGATCTTCAGAGATGTGCCTGCCTAGGAATTTGACATTTTTGACTTTCTCCATCACTGTCCCATCGATGAAGAACAGTTTATGGATCCTCGGCCTTCCAATTCTAAAGTCAACAATACGTTCCTTGGATTACTGATGTTAAGAGTAAGGTTGTTGTTCTTGCACCATTTATTCAGTCGATTGATCTCCCTTCTATACTCTGACTCATCATCATCCGCCATTCACCTAACAATCGTGGTGTCATCATCAAATTTAAAGAGGGAGTTGGAAATATGTCCAGCTACACAGTCATGGGTATAGAGTGAGTGGGCTGATGCTCCAGTGCTGATGGTTATTGAGGAGTATTTGTTGCTGCCAATTGGTACTGATTATGTTCTGTTGATGAGAAAGTGAAGGACCCAGTTGCAAGGAATGCACGGAGATCTAGTTCCGTGGAGGGGATGATGGTGTTGAATGCTGAGCTGTAACCTATGAACAACAGCCTGATGTATGTGATTTTATTGTTCAAGTGGCTAATGCAGAATGGAAAGCCAACAAGATCACATCCTCTGTGTCCTGTTGTGGTGGTAGGCAAATTGTAGTGGATTCAGGTTCTAGTTTAGGTAGGAGTTGATATGTGCCATACCAACCTCTCAAAGCATGTCATCAACCTGGACATTAGTACCACTAGTCGAAAGTTGTTGAGGCATGTCACCTTACTCACCTTGAGCACCAGTATTATTGATACCCTTACAATGCAGGTGGGAACATAATTTCTCAATAATGAGAGGTTGAAGAAGTCGACAAAATCTCCAGCCAGTTGGTTTGCACATTCTTGTTCTTGTTCAATAATACCTATTCACGATCATAGATAAAAGCATATTTTAAATCTGTCCTTGGTGTCTCTGCTCCAATAAAAAATAATGCCAGGATGTCAAATGTGTATATAATTACCCTTTCTCATTGCTGGCATCATTCTAGTGAACAAATTATATACACGGCTGCACTTCAATTGATATGAATACTTTTTGGGTTTTTTTCTATATTACAACAATGCAAGATGTCAATGTACAACTTTAAAGAGCCAATTCTAAAAATATAAGTTTTGGAGTGCGCTTGAGGCAGATATGGTAGTGGCATTAAAGAAACTTTGGTTAGGCATATGGATATGCAGGGAATGGGGGAACTATGGATTTTGAGCAGGTAAGTAAGAGTTGGTCTTGGCATTATGTTTGGCACAGACATTGTGGGCCAAGGGGTCTGTTCCTGTGTTCTACTGTTATATATTCTATGTTCTATGAAAATGATATGGTTCTACAATTGAATCGTCTTTCTTTCATAGCTTATTGTTGGCATAGATTTAGCATGGGGTTTCCATAATGGTTGCAAGAAATACCCACATATTGTTCTATTCTATCATAATCAGAGGGATGCTTAGCTTGCTGTACTTTTGTTACTTCACAATGTCAAACCTTGTCCTTAAATGAGTTTAATATTTTCTTTATTCTGAATATCCAATGAGTTGCAAACACTTCTGAAAAATATTAGTTTAGTTTAGTTTAATTCAAATGTCATTTTTATCTTAATGATTCTGTTCTTTTTTATCTGGCAGTATAAAATAATGCAACACTTAATATTTTGATTCTATGCTGTTCAAACATGTTGAGAACTAATAATGACATCAGATGCTGGACTTGCCTTTTGTTTACAGTTATCACATGCCCTTTCAAATAATGAATTATAATCACACTATTGTAGTGCTCTCTTGCTCTAGATTTCCTCTACTGGTTGAAAGTAAAGCTATTATCCAGTCATCAATTCAGCAATTACTATTGAATGGAACAACCTGTGACAATGTCTTACAAACTGGTGTGTGACCTCCTAAATTATTAATGTCAATACCAAGCTCTGAAAGGATGAAATGTTACCAGCAAGTAAGGGTTGACAATTGATTCTTTTGAAATGCACATTGAAGTGTTTCTTATCTGGTGAAATGGACTTTCAGTGCCGAAATGGACACTTGAATTTTGGGTTACATATTAACACTTAATTGTCATGGCGGTTATTAGGCTTTGCAAAACCAAAAGGAATAATGCTGTTCTGTGAACATTGCAGTATATCTAAAAAATAATTAATGATCAATTTACTAAGTTGAAAATAATAATTTTCCATATTAACCACAGACTACTGGTGCCAATTATAAAGAATAACAGAATTACAGAATAAGTTGTTCAGGTTTGAACTCTACGCAAACAGACAATAAATGAGGATTTTGTGATATTAAAAGTTAATATTTTTCATTCATTTTCCCCAGAGGATCACAGATGCTCAGAGAAAATATCACTTGTTTCCACAATTGACCAGCCAAGAAAGATTATCAGTACACAAGCAGGAAAATTGACTTGCTTTTAGAAATTGATATTAATTTGATGCAAATAATTATATAGGATGTTTGTAGCTGGCCATCATTAGGTCATTGTCATGGTCTTCTACATTCCCCTTCCTTCCAACCCAGTATTCAATTCATTTTTTGTTCTTAATATACTCCTATTTATAATTGTAATTGGATATTTATTTCAGTGCTGAAGCTATTGTTTTGAAATTAGGCAATCGTGATTCATTTCATTAATATCTCCATAATAATTGCCCTGTATTTGTTTTTTCTTTCATAGTGTTTCACGTTTGCTTAAATTAATGCAACAAATTCACACAAACAAATTAAATATTTTCCCCCAAGATGTCAATCCTTTTTGCTATGTCTTTACAGAAAATGCAAAACGCTTTCTGCATCACTGTTGGTATATTTCTCCATTAATTAGCTTATGCTCATTGCCCTATTTATTGCAATTTTGTGCCATTTAAATTGGTGTCAGCAAATTCAGAATGAATAAGTAAATTAGTACCAATACAGACTGACCTTTTTTAAACCTAAGTCCTACTTTAGCATTCATAGACCACAGTAAGTTAATTTTTCAGAATCACTCTTTTGAGCACGGTTACAAAGCAATGAGTGCCTGTCCATAATTATATCATGCAAATGACATTTGCTTTTGTTCAAGCTTTTTCCCTCAGATGGTACTTTCTTTTATCACACTCCCCACACATCTGTGTCGCTGAAACAGCACTGAATACTCCACCCCTTTTAGTCCCAGAGTTCCTTTTATTATCTATTCTGACTGTCACATAGACACAGTTAGGATTTTGAACTCACATTGCAATGACATATCCTTGTGACATGGGTTATGTTGCCAGCTGGTATGAACAGGTGTACAGTGAATTTCCCATCAAATGGCAACATGCATTTGGCCACGCACCAAACCTAAAAGTGAAAAACCTGTTCATTAAAGTCATCCATAGAACGTGATTGGTTGTTAGCAAACAAATCATACAATGGTATGTGTGTTGTATGGCACCAGTGCCTGTTTTAGCTCCCCAGAGAGTACTTGTCTTTTCTTTATAGCAAATAGGTCATAGCCATAAAAAGCATAATTCATTGCAATATATTTATATTTTATTGCAGAAAGGATTGAGAAGTAAAGCATTAATCAAAATAAATTCAAAAATTGAATGTAAAATACGCATCAGGTAGAATTAAACAATAATACTGTGCAACAACGTATTAATCAAGAGTCAAGACATTATTTGGTTTGTTTTTTGAGATCACGTGATTTTTAACAGCATTAAAGTAAAGCCATATATCTAACATACTGAATATGTCAAGAATATGCACTGAACTTCATACATACTGGATAGATGGCAGAGCTTTTGTTATTCAATGATTGAAATGTTTTTTTTAATTATTTTAATTACATAAAGCAAAGGTGAATCTAAGCATGAGCAATTGCTATTTGTTTTTGGAATACATTTTAAATTTATTTATGTGAACAGGTAAACATTTTAAGATAAAAACAGCAAAGTTATGCTTTTGTTCTGGCAGAACGTATCTTGTAAAACCTAAATGCTTTCTATTGGTGTTGTGTTCATTGTTTTTTGGAAATATTTGTAAATGGCAACAGGTAACATTTATGAGTGAATTAAAAAATGGGAATAGGTTTATCAGTCCACCAAACCTGTTCTTTAATATTTCAGCTATTTGCTTTCTAAGATGCAATTGTATTTTCAACATACCAATTGATAATATTTTATCCTGCCCTGTTAATAGGCTGGTCCAAATAATAATTTTAACATCAAAGTTTTATACAGGTGCATCTTTTAAATTACCTTCACAACATAAATTCCTGTCCTCTGACTCTGCTTTCAAGTCCTAAATTCAAATAACATTTTAGGTTTACCTCATGTTTGCAATTTAAAAAGTTGAGCAACTTTCTTCCAGATTGTTGTGTCAATAACTGCAGATGAAATTTGTCAATAATAGTTGCACAACCTATTCAAGTTAATAGAAAAGAAAAGCAAGTCAATTTGTCAATTTGCATTCAGTATAGGTTGCATTGTTGGTGTTGGCCAATCTCATCTGTATTTCTTTCCTCATTCCTAATTATTTGCACATTTAAATTAATCTTGTTGATTTTATCTCTACTCTAATGTTTTATGTGGTGTGGTAACTATAAATGAACATGGTGCTGCAATATTTTCTCGTTAGTTCAACATAAAGTATTGCTTTCTGTACAGCATCTGGGGGGATCTTATAGAAACTTACAAAATTCTTAAGGGGTTGGACAAGCTAGATGCTGGAAGATTGTTCCCGATGTTGGGGGAGTCCAGAACAAGGGGTCACAGTCTAAGGATAAGGGGGAATTCCTTTAAGACCGAGATGAGGAAAACATTCTTTACACAGAGAGTGGTGAGTCTCTGGAATTCTCTGCCACAGAAGGTAGTTGAGGCCAGTTCATTGGCTATATTTAAGAGGACGTTAGATGTGGCACTTGTGGCTAAAGGGATCAGGGGGTATGGAGAGAAGTACGGGATACTGAGTTGGATGATCAGCCATGATCATATTGAATGGCGGTGCAGGCTCTAAGGGCCGAATGGCCTACTCCTGCACCTATTTTTCTATGTTTCTATGTTTCTATCTGATGTCACCTTTAATATTTACATATATATTAACAATGTCAAGTCCTCGTTTACCAGGATGAACAGTTGTGGACCAGAAAGTAATGTGAGGATGTTGCATTGGTACCCTTTTCCCATGTCAGAGCTCAGAGTGTGATGTTTGTGTCACGTAATTGAACAACATGGCCTTACCAATGTAGTTGACTGAGTGTAACTCATGTCTCAGTACTGGGGATATTGGCCTAGAATAGGACACTGACATAGGTTGACTTGCCTTTCAGGGAATTTGGAGATTTAATAGTTGTAGTTACTAGTTGTTGGTGACTTTAAAATGTCTGTAGGTGTCTGTTGTGCTGTGAGACGTTTAATTCTCAGAAGCAAATAGGAGGACAGCGATCACTGCAGCAAGGTAGACAATGACCCCTGTTATTGTTCTGAGTACTTGATCTTCTTGTGACCATTTTTCAACTGACCATAGGGTGTACTAGAACAATGAAGTGGATGGTGAATTTCGTTCTTGATGTCTACCTTCACTGAAAGTTGGTTCTCATATTAGGGGATATTGTTCACATTTTTCATCATCCTGTGAAACTTTATTTTCAGAAAACTGTGTTGTGAAACAGGTAAAAAATGAAAATAGACACTGTCCTACCACCAGGGGTGCCGGGGGAGATGGCAGAATGCCGGCAGTCTGTTCGTTTTTTCATCTTTTTTATTATTTTTAGTGTTTGTTAAAAGTTTGATTTATTGTACTTTGGTTTGTTTTATATGGGGGGAAGGGCGGGGGGGATCGGGGGAAACTTTTTTTCAGGTTCTTACCTTCCCGGAGATGTGATCGTTTTTCGGATCACATTCTCTGGGCTCTGCGGCCTACCATCGATGGAGCTGGAGGCCTCCTCAAACTGTCGTGAGCCCCACTGCGGAATGCGGATTTAACATCGGAGCGGATCCCTTGCCTGGGATCGCTCCCACCATGACCACCGTGGACCTACCATCTAGGGCTCGCAGTCTCGGGAGAGGTTAGTCGGGAGCTCCAACGCTGCAGAAGGTTCGACCAGCCCCGACGTGAGTTTTGATCGCCCAGCACAGAGGTGCTGACAACCCCCCGATGCGGGAGCTGAATGCCTCAACGCGGAGGGCCCGATCGCCACTGACTACTGGAGTCAAGATCATCCCGTCAACGGAGGGCTCGAGGCCCACGATCGAGGAAGAACAAAAAGGAAGGATTTGAACTTTATTTCGCCTTCCATCACAGGGAGGAATGTGTAGGAGTCACTGTGGTGGATGTTCATGTTAAAATGTGTTTTTGAGTCTGTTGCTTTTAATTGTATAACTGACCTGGCCAGTGAAATTCCTTGTATGTTGCAAAACATACTTGGCGAATAAAATCTGATTCTGATTCTGATTCTGAGAATGCTGGATAACTCAGCGGCACAGGCAGCATCTCTGGAGAGAAGGAATGGGTGACGTTTAGGGTCGAGACCCTTCTCCATAGGAAAAAAATGAAATGTATATGATTCTTGTCTTAAGGAATTAAAGTGAAGACCATCCTGTCTATTCATTAGGGAGAATGTCAAGTAAGTAATCAATAAAAATGTTGCCATTCCAATACCTAAATCAAGCCAATTTTTGTGACTATGTGAATCTGCATCATTTAGGTTCCTTGTATTTGTTGCTTAACATTATTAATGAGCCACATGGTTAACATGCTGGCCTGCAGAGTAGTGAATCCTCATGATGTGATAACTGCATGTTATGGTTTTCTTGCTGTGCTATGGTCAATTATCAGCTGATAAGCAACTAAATATTTTCTTCTGCTGCCTTATCAAAATGTGCTATAGATTGCTGCAAGGCCCCGAAGTAGTATCATTGGGTGGCATCCATGCTTCCACCAATTTGTTTCCATGCATTTCACATTGCAGGACTCTTTAATGATTCTACCATTCTTTTAATATCCCTTGTTTCATATTCCAACAGTCTTGGATGCTTCAAGGCACCATGAATGTTATAAGATGTCAATCTTATAATGCAATGGAAGCTCACTTTACAGATATTTCAGGAAGTACATGTGCAAGAATTTATTTTTCTACCAATCTAGTTCTGTCTTTAGGATATGGATCAATTTGTACCTTGTGAATTAGAACTGCTACATCATATATGAAAATAGAGGAATCCTTTGCACTTTAACTGCAATTCATAACATTCGATCTAACATTAGATCGACCACTCCTTAAAATTCACATAACCATGTTCTTGCTTTGGTTCATTAATGATAACAATTATTAATACATTGGAATATCATCAATTCATGGGTTAGCAGATACAAAATGACTGAAAAGACTAAGTCTTCCTCAAGCTGTAATTCATGTCAAAGACTTGTGAGACAGGTACATAGCTTTCAACCTCTTTCCCTCCCAGCTATTCCACAATACAGCATTTCTCCCAGTGATGGAGTAGCTACTTCTCACCACCATTATGATTAAGCTCTTGGTAGTGCTGGAATGACAGATGTAAGATTACATTTAATAAGTGTCCACTCATGCATGCAAATTGAATTAAATAATGGGAGTAGAGATTTGTTCCATAATTAAGATAAAAATCCATGTCAGTCGAAACCCTGGTGTATATTAGTAACATAGTAAGAGCTTCTTTATCTGGTAATAAATTCTTAATTTTAGCCACCCAGCATCCATAGAATTAGAAATGACAAGACTATTGCATGAACTTTGCTTTTATATGGGCATCTTTGGCTCAGCAATCCTGATTTTCATTATTATTTGCATTTTACAATCAAATAATAATCATTTGTAAATCTGTTATTCTAAGAAATAGGGAAAGAATGCAAGAATGTTTGAATTTCCTTTTTTTAAAATGTTTGTTGGATTTTTGCCGTTAAATCTTAAATTGTGGAGTTCATTGAGGTATTACACTCTCTTTATTTTAAAATAATGACTTTAGAACTTTGCTGGTTGAATGAAACCTCCTTCTTAATTACTACTTTGACAGTTACCTTGAATCTACAAGAGTCAATTATGGTTCAGTGACGTCAGTCTCATAAATAGAGAGCCACACACTAGAGATTTAAGCTTGTAAACTTGGCTTATCCAATAGTTCAGGACTGAGGGAATGCTACACTGTTGGACATGCTGTCTCTTAGAAAATATGTTGATATGTCTATGTGTCAGAGCAATCCAAATGATCCCATGAGACATTCTTAAAAGGCAATAACTCTCTAATTGTTTAACCTATTCTTTAATAAAACACAACCAAAACAAATGATCTAATTATTTATTTCTGTTCTGTTTATGACATGTCACTTTGTGTAAATTAGTTGTCATATATACTAATATATCAATAATGATGATGCATCAAAAGCTGTTTTTTGACTGTGATGCTATTGGATGCTATTAAATAATGAAAGTAAGTTTGTTGCATAGAATGCTGATTATCTTTAAAACTTTTACTAGCTTTTGTTACTGGAAGTAATTTACAAAACTTATCTCTATTCTGCTGAGGCCTTTGTATGACTTAGAGTTCACTAAATTACTCATAGGCTACTTTTGTTGACCCTTAGCCTTCAAAGCATCTTTGGTGTAAGCTGGTTCCTTGAGATAAAAACATATGTAGGTGGTTTATGCTGGCAAGCTCAAGCCTGTGGACAATTACATATTTTACCGATGAAAAGCATTTCTTAACTTATATTTACTTTTCAGTCTTTTGGCTGAGTAAGTAGCCGTTCGCTTTGCGTGAATTTGTAGGTTATTCATGCATTGGTATGAAAATTAAAAAGACACAATCATTTTTTTAATTTCTTCTTTTGGTATGGACAACAGAATCAAGGCCACATTCCCTTCTTTATTCCTTGCAGCCCCAAATAAGTAGTAATATTTGGATTTCTGGTTGAGCTGTTACATTTCTTGTGAGTTGAAACTTCCACACTTACACAAGGAAGGTATTCTAAACATTTTCTCAGCAATGATTAAACAGAAATATTGTCTAATTTGGAGACAGTTTGTGGCTGGGAGTTACTGTTCCCACAGCATTGCGGTTCTTGTGCTTCCTGATTGGGGGATTGGGAATTGGCTGGCAGTGGATATGGATTTTGGGGAATTATATGCCCTTTTTTGTATCCTGCATTCATTTGTATGGATGTTTGATGGGTGATTATTAAGCTAATTAGCATGCAAATCAAATCAGTGATTTGCTCTCTTCAAATAATGTTGAACTTTTCCAGTGTTACAATTATATTAATTCAGGTAATTGAAGAATATTCCATCATAGAATTAACTAGAACTTTATAATTGACAGAAATCCTAAGTTACAGTGATAAATTTGCTTATATTAAAGAAGAGTAGCAAACATAAATTATAATGGCACATGTCATGTTTATTGTCCAGGCTAAGTGAGAATTATACATGGTATGTCCGAGGTCATACCATAGGTCATAAGGGGGAAATCCTTTAGGACCGAGATGAGAAGGAATTTTTTCACATAGAGAGTGGTGGGTCTCTGGAACTCTCTGCCACAGAGGGTATTTGAGGCCAGTTCATTGGCTATATTTAAGAGGGAGTTAGATGTGGCCCTTGTGGCTAAGGGGATCAGAGGGTATGGAGAGAAGGCAGGTACGGGATACTGAGTTGGATGATCAGCCATGATCATATTGAATGGCGGTGCAGGCTCGAAGGGCCGAATGGCCTACTCCTGCAACTAATTTCTATGTTTCTATGTAGGTCCTCTGGCAAGCTCACCTCTTCCCTGATATTGGAACTGAGGTTGAGATGTTCTGCTCAGAGAAGTTTTAGAAACGTAGTCGAGATGTTGTCTGTTCATTGTTTTATTTCAATTGCCATTTAGACTTTCCAACCTCTTGTTAGTCAGGGATGATGCTGATTGACAGTTTTCTGTGGACTGGAGTTAATGGTACTCAGTTCAATAACAAAATCCCTGTTTTTTCCTTTTTCCCCCAGTACGTTTCATCTGCCTTTCAGTCCTTGATAATCCATCTCTTATTTTGGCTGTCAACGGGATTCGCCTCTGGGTCTTTGTTCATGAGGTCATTGATTTCCTGGTGGAACTTGGCCATCAGGTACCCGAAGACCTGTTATTTTTCCTCTTGAGGAATAGTTAAATTCCCAACAGAAGTAAGCCTTGCATTTACAGTATGACTAAGGGCTCATTGATCTCCTGATCAAGTCTGTCCTGGTGAGTTTTTTTGGTAGAGCAGCCCAGTGTTCACAGATGATAATTATATTGGATAACAAAACAGGTTGCTACAGTGGATCACTGCAGTTCATGTTGGTTGGCGGTTGTCAGGTCATCCAAATGGGGATGTCTGACGAAAGCTATATTTGGGGGTTGCTTGAGTCATTCAATATTAATTTCCTTGCTGTGCTACCCTTGTGGCTAGACTGATGGAGATAAACAAGTTGATTGGGTAAACATTTGTCCAACAGTCTTTGATACTAGCTATGGTACAACTGATAGCGATATATTTGTTGTCAAGAAGTTATTGAGATCCTAGACTGGCAAATTGTGTTGATAAGGTTACTTTACTTACTTTACTTTGGCTTGTCCTTCGAGAAGAGGAGGTGCTACCCCATATTCTTTACCTAGCCACCCCCCTTCCACATGGTGTCTCACTTACCTTGGCAATGCCATTGTCAGAATGTCCGAGTATTCAGTAAATGATAAAAGAAAGAGTAGTTATTGATTCTGTCCATGAGGCCCTGAATCTCCTAGTTGATAATTGTGAAGCAGAAGTTGTGATGTGTGACATTGTTCATGTTGAGATAGTTGATGCATAGGGAGCAAAGGTTTGATCCAAGATAACTGGAGACGATGCTCTATTGAATAGATATTTAAAAGTATAGGCATATAGGCACCTATCAGCACATACACACACCCTGTAACAGGCATAGATGCGTTTGACTACAGTCTTATCTTTTATCTTTCTGGGTTTCACAGGCAGCATGGTGTCAGGATCATGGTCAGCAACTGTCAAAGCTGTTATTAAATGTTTGAGAATAATGCTCACAACTTTCAAAATTACTGAGGAACTGTTTAAAAATGGTTAATATGACCTAAAAGTAATAAATCATTTTTTGTTTAGAATTCAAAAGATTTTAAAAACCTTTATCTCAATTAAACCACGAGTCAAGAGACTGATCAAATAAAAAGCTATATTTCCCTATCTCCTGCAGTCGGATTTCCACATTTATTTCAAGGGGCCTGAGGACCTCCATAGGAAGTCCACCAGTGAAATGTAAATTTCATGAAAACAGTGGTCTGTGGTACAGGGTCCACTCCACAAGAGCTGTATTGTGGGCCTAACTGGTAACAGATCCATTTGTTAAAATGGAAAGAAGTGAAGCACTTTAAATGTTAGCAAGTTATATGGGATTCTGTCATGTATAAATAGAAATGTGAAACTTCAGACTTAAACATTAGCTTTAAGAAAAAGCCAATTATAACACTATTTTGCAAATATTAAATAATAAAATCTGACAAATCAATATGTTTTTTTTCCATCTAAACAGAAAAAAGAGGTGACACTTGAAATAGAACACTGTGCTGTTAGCTTGCTAGTACCTCATCAGGTACCACTGATGTACTAGGAAATCAACAGACCATTGTCATTATTCACAATGTTTAATATTTCCAGTTTAATGTGCTTACATAAGATTTAGGAACATAAAAAATATTCAGCGTGTAAGCCGCCCCAATCTGATTTATTACTGCTTGTTTTTATATTATCAGTGCAATTGTCAGTTTATTGATTTATGTTATTGCACTGACATTAATAAATTCTGTAAAGAACTGTGCTTGAATTTAAAAAGGGATATAATTAAACTATTGGACACTGCAAGGAAAATATGAAACCATTTAATGTGGAGGAAAACCACACCGGTACTGCTGTCACAACAGTTAATTTTGCAAATGGAAATCCAGTAGATTGCACAATAACTATGTTGAGGTTGTATAAGTGTAATACTGGATTAGGATCCGTGAAGGATATAATAACAGTGACATAAAACTGGTTACAATGTGGTCACAAACTACATGGAGGCATATTTTAGAAAGCACAATACCATTAGACATTGGATGCTTAACACTAATCAGTGTACATCTGAAATTCTCTCTTGGGAAAAGATACCAAATGAACCTATTACTCACATTTCGCTGTTAATTTCCATTCTGTCCTTTAACCATAAATGACGCCAGTTCAGCACATATATACTCCAAAGTGGCAGATGCTTAGAGATGTTATACAATATGTCACAAACTGGAAATAATATACCCAATCTTATGATGATTTTCAATGACTGTTATCCAATGTGCAATTGATAGACCAAAATTTGTGATAAAACTGTCTAGTGTAGGCACATCATGGAACTTGATCAGCTAAAATAAAAATGTGCAATGTTGTTTCTTGAAAAAAATTGCACCTACCTTACATAAATTAAGCTCTTCCTCTGATTCAACTTTGAATCTGATACATATGAATTGATAATGGCATTTGCTGAATAAAAGATATTTAGAAGTAATTTGATTATTAATGAGAAATGAATGGCAAATTAACCCATGCAATTGCAGTAGACTGAATTACATTTTGTAATCAGAAATTCCTCTTCCAGCGATCATGTATATAAAATCCTAACGGTTTTATGTGTTTCTAGTTCTACTTTGTAATGCTCACCATAATAATCACATGGAATTAAAAGTATATGGAATCACCTTTATGTAACAAAGTTTTATGCTTAATTGTGTAATGGATAATTAAATTGTCTGCAGTGCAAATAATTGATTTCTGGCTATTACTTTATCTACATTTTATTGAATTCATGATTCAAAAGTAATCCAAATTCAGGGTGGTAATTTTTTTTTTATAAAACATGTCTGCATTTATCAGCAATTATGCTTCTGTGGAAAACAGGATTATATGCCAGCAGCATGACACCATTGGTGGCTGCGTGCAGCAGGCCAAAGGATAACCAAAGTCATTAATTTAGCAGTGTTGATTTCAGGACATTGCAGCTAATAGGACTCTCTTGCTTGTTCAGGTCCTGTGACAAATGATTTATGCGAAATGTGATGACATCAGTTCTAATCGTCCTGATAAAAGAACACTTATATTGGATAATACAGAATGATGAATGAGGTACATGTCCATTAACCCATATCGTTACTTACTTTTCTGTTCATCACTTCACTAAGGCTGAATCATATATACCTTGGGAGTATGCTACTCCTTGCAACCTCTGTCATGTTTTAATCTTGTAAAAGATTTAAGTGGTGTTGGTTATAATTAAAATAGAAAAGTGGAAAGGTTCAGCAGCTAGGTTGATGTTTAAACTCATAACAGCTACAATGAATTTGAGTCTAGATCCCATTATTGGTATCTGTTAAAAATATGTCTTCCTGATAGTTAATGTCAGTAGTCACTATCCAAGGCTTATAATGCACAATACTAATTACACCTGCCAGTATTATTTTTTAAACATTGACTCTCGCTACAATTTTCTTGATCTGGCTTCAATATATTGGATTCAAGTTCTCATTATTAAATTTGGTTCTTAAAGAAAGACAACCATTGATATGGCATGTCACCTTTGTCACAAATCTATGAATTATAATTTCCAGAATAATAGTAAATAACGTAGAACTTAGTTTCACTTAATAAGATTAATTACACTTATAATTTTGTAATTATTTTTGTGGGAAATGGTTTGCAGAAAGTGTTTTGCTGAATGTGTAGAATTTAGTGTATACTTGCAGTGGAAAAAAGGAGATCCATGAAGATAGCGATAACGCTAATGCACTTGGTTTAATGTTAGTTCCTCATAGTAAATTAGGATTATATTACTTGATAATTTGTAAATACATCAGCATAATATTTTGAGAAACTTTCAGACCGGTTAGTTTGACTTCAGTGGTGGGCAAATTAATGGAAAAGATACTTAGAGATAATATATATAAGTATCTGGATAAAGAGGGTCTAATTAGGAACAGTCAACATGGATTTATGCCTGGAAGGTCATGTTTGACTAATCTTCTTGAATTTTTTGAAGAGGTTACTAGGGAAATTGACGAGGGTAAAGCAGTGGATGTTGTCTATATGGACTTCAGTAAGGCCTTTGACAAGGTTCCTCATGGAAGGTTGGTTAAGAAGGTTCAACTGTTGGGTATAAATGCAGGAATAGCAAGATGGATTCAACAGTGGCTGATTGGGAGAAGCCAGAGAGTAATGGTGGATGGCTGTTTGTCGGGTTGGAGGCAGGTGACTAGTGGGGTGCCTCAGGGATCTGTGTTGGGTCCTTTGTTGTTTGTCATGTACATCAATGATCTGGATGAAGGGGTGGTAAATTGGATTAGTAAGTATGCAGATGATACCAAGATAGGGGGTGTTGTGGATAATGAAGAGGATTTCCAAAGTCTACAGAGTGATTTAGGCCAGTTGGAAAAATGGGCTGAAAGATGGCAGATGGAGTTTAATGCTGATAAATGTGAGGTGCTACACCTTGGCAGGACAAATCAAAATAGGACGTACATGGTAAACGGTAGGGAATTGAAGAATACAGTTGAACAGAGGGATCTGGGAATAACCGTGCATAGTTCCTTGAAGGTGGAATCTCATATAGATAGGGTGGTAAAGAAAGCTTTTGGTATGCTAGCCTTTATAAATCAGAGCATTGAGTATAGAAGCTGGGATGTAATGTTAAAATTGTACAAGGCGTTGGTGAGACCAAATCTGGAGTATGGTGTGCAGTTTTGGTCACCCAATTATAGGAAGGATGTCAACAAAATAGAGAGGGTACAGAGGAGATTTACTAGAATGTTGCCTGGGTTTCAACAGCTAAGTTACAGAGATAGGTTAAATAAGTTAGGTCTTTATTCTCTGGAGCGCAGAAGGTTAAGGGGGGACTTGATAGAGGTCTTTAAAATGATGAGAGGGATAGACAGAGTTAATGTGGACAAGCTTTTCCCTTTGAGAATAGGGAAGATTCAAACACGAGGACATGACTTTAGAATTAAGGGACAGAGGTTTAGGGGTAACATGAGGGGGAACTTCTTTACTCAGAGAGTGGTAGCGGTGTGGAATGAGCTTCCAGTGGAAGTGGTGGCGGCAGGTTCGTTGGTAACATTTAAAAATAAATTGGATAGGCATATGGATGAGAAGGGTATGGAGGGTTATGGTATGAGTGCGGGCAGGTGGGACTAAGAGAAAAAAGTTGTTCGGCACGGACTTGAAGGGCCGAGATGGCCTGTTTCCGTGCTGTAATTGTTATATGGTTATATGGTTATATGGTTTATCTGACGTGGGTACCACAGAGAAGCAGAACACTACTTGGCAAAGAGGCTATTGAAACAGGATTCTGAGATGGCAGTCAGATTTATAAAGGGGAAGCTGTGATGGTTTTTTTAGCAAGAACTATAGGTTGAGAATTGCTGTCCTGGCGGTTAGGATTCATTTAGCTTTAGTGAGTAAGATGACCCTCTGAAGGTGAATTACCTTGATTATGTCATTACATGAAGATTAGTTTGAAGCTGCGACTGAATAAATTTAATCCTCACTACTTTTCTATTGACTCACCTTATAATGAAATAAAGCAGTTTATTGGTTTGTCTCGGGTTTGTGTTTCTCATTCCACTTTCAGAGGGCACATGTATCTATTTTAAAAACTTAACATGAACTGCAAGTCACAAGGGGGTACTATTGTTATGTCCCAGGATTATGCCATTATACTACTTTAAATACAAGGTAATACAAGCCAATTCCACAAATGAAAAATGCTCAGTCTGCTTATGGGAGTGGTCAGTGGCAGAGAATCTGAAAATGCATTTGTTACAGACCCAGATTTATGACAGTTATTTTACTTAGAATTGCCAGCTCTTCTGGATATCGCTGTTAGCTCATGAAATAGAGCATGGATTTACCACCTAGCAGCCGATGTGAATATCACACCTTTAATTTCCCACTCCAGCATCCCCCCTGTCTTGCTCCATGATCTCTCAGGATGGGTGCTATCAGCGACAAGTTTTTGGCTTAGTGACATTACTCTGCTCTCCCAGAGAACAAAACAATGCTGTTGAAAGTCATAAGCAAATTTGCTCAGCTGCAGAGATCTCAACCTATATAAGGTAAATGCAGTAATATTTACCAATATGACTGAATGTCACATGATCAGTCATTATGTTCAAAGGGAGACATAAATGCTGGAGAAACTCAGCGGGTGAGGCTGCATCTATGGAGCGAAGGAATAGGTGATCAAGGCCCTTCTTCAGACTGAAGGGTCATTATGTTCAAATGCTTACAGATATCACATTTGCAATTCAGTGATGATTATGGCATATTCTGAAGACATTTTAAATTAATGGGAAACAGGGGGATTAAACACCAATCTCACTTTCATTGAACATAAAAATGATTTAAAGTAATGTCTTTAGAGTGAAAATCGTGATAAAGCATCTTACTTCAGAGAAAACTGTGAATTAATGAGACAAAAGCCTACAAATGGAGTTTAGTGTGGGGAAGTATGAGGTTATACATTTCAGTGAGAGGAATCAAAAGGTGGATTACTATCCAAATGGAGCAAGACTGTAAGTGAGTGAATCTCAGGGAGATCAAGGTAATCTGGAACATGAATTATAAAATGTTAGTGGGCAGGTGTGACAAGTAGTTAAGAATTGCATGTTAAGAATTGGCATGCTGGACTTTATTGAAAAGGGATTGGAGTTTAATAACAGGGAGGTTTTATTCCAGTTCCAGGGTGCTAATGAGGTTGCCTTAAACAGAGATAGTAGCATTGAAGGCAGTTCAACGGAGATTCAACAAACTAATTCATGGGATGAGAGGGTTATCCTATTAAGAGGGTAGACAGTTTGGGTCTCTATTCTTGGGAATTTAGAAAGTGACATTAAGGAGTAACATTACTTAAATATAGAAGATCTAAGGGTGGCTTTAAAGGGTAGTAGTTCATATGATTCTATTTATGGGAGAGTCATAAATATGGGGATATGGATAACAAATAAAATTAAGATGCATAGAAATGTCTCCTGAGAATACCAAATCTCTGGAACTCTCTGCGCTACACACCCCCCTCCCAGGCTGATGGAGGCCAGATCATCAGATGTACTAAAATCAGAAATAGATAAATATTTGAAAAATTGTAGGTTCGAGGGTCATGGAGAACTAGTATTGAGGTGAGGTGTTGTGCTGGAATTGATCAGCCATGATAGGTCAGGTTTAAGAATCTTCATGACATATTTCTGCTCATATTTCCTTGTGTTCATGTGTCTGGGTGTTTTTTAATCTTTTTTTTCAATTATATGTAGTGCAATACCAGTATGAATTATTTCTAACCATTTCAATATCATAATTTTATACGAATAAAATAAGTCTTAATGTTGAACATCATTTTTGTAACTGATTATGTGACCTGAATTTCTTTATACAAGCTTGCTATTGCATAAATCTTCAATTAAGTAAAATAAAATATGTTCCACAATGACTATTATTAGAAATAAACTTAAGTGTGAAAACAAATCCCAATAAATATATGCAATGATAAGGTCAAGCATGGTCTAGGCGACTTCTTTGCCAACACTAGCACAAGGCCAGATGGAGCTCCCAATTGCAAGCCACTTCAATGCCCCTTCCCATTTCCAAATCAACCTGTCTCTCCTCGGCCTCCTCCACTGCCAGAGTGAGGCCACACAAAAACAATACTTCACATTCCACTGTGGCTTGCATACCCCTTGAACCTTTCCACATCTTGTCACGTTACAACCACAAACGTAAATGTATTTTATTGGGATTTTATGTGATAGACCAACACAAAGTGGTGCATAATTGTAAAGTGGAAGGAAAATGATACATGGTTTCCAAATTCTATTACAAATAAAAAAATGAAAAGTGTGGCGTGCAAAGTGTTCAGCCCCCGTGAGTCAATACTTTGTAGAACCACTTTTCGCTACAATTACAGCTGCAAGTCTTTTGGGGTATGTCTCTACCAGCTTTGCACATCTAGAGACTGAAATTTCTGCCCATTCTTCTGTGCAAAATAGCTCATGCTCAGTCAGATTAGATGGAGAGCGTCTGTGAACAGCAATTTTCAAGTCTTGCCAGAGATTCTCAATTGGATTTACGTCTGGACTTTGACTGGGCCATTCTAACACATGAATATGCTTTGATCTAAACCATTCCATTGTAGCTGGCTGTATGTTTAGGGTCGTTGTCCTGCTGGAAGGTGAACCCCCGCCCCAGTCTCAAGTCTTTTGCAGACTCTAACAGGTTTTCTTCCAGATTGCCCTGTATTTGGCTCCATCCATGTTCCTATCAACTCTGACCAGCTTCCCTGTCCCCGCTGAAGAAAAGCATCCCCACCACATGATGCTGCCACCACCATGTTTCACAGTGGGGATGGTGTGTTCAGGGCGATGTGCAGTGTTAGTTTTCCGCCACACATAGCGTTTTGCATTTAGGCCAAAAACTTCAATTTTGGTCTCATCAGACCAGAGCATCTTCCTCCACATGTTTGCTGTGTCCCCCACATGGCTTGTGGCAAACTGCAAACGGGACTTCTTATGGCTTTGTTTCAACAATGGCTTTCATCTTGCCACTCTTCCATAAAGGCCCGATTTGTGGAGTGCACGACTAATAGTTGTCCTGTGGACAGATTCTCCCATCTGAGCTGTGGATCTCTGCAGCTCCTCCAGAGTTACCATGGGCCTCTTAGCTGCTTCTCTGATCAATGCTCTCCTTGCCCGGCCTGTCAGTTTAGGTGGACGGCCATGTCTTGGTAGGTTTGCAGTTGTGCCATACTCTTTCCATTTTCGGATGATGGATTGGACAGTGCTCCGTGAGATGTTCAAAGCTTGGGATATTTTTTTTGTAACCTAACCTTGCTTTAAACTTCTCCACAACTTTATCCCTGGCCTGTCTGGTGTGTTCCTTGGGCTTCATGATGCTGTTTGTTCACTAAGGTTCCCTAACAAACCTCTGAGGCATTCACAGAACAGTTGTATTTATACTGAGATTGGATTACACACAATAATTAGGTGGCTTCTGAAGGCAATTGGTTGCACTGGATTTTATTTAGGGGTATCAGAGTAAAGGGGGCTGAATGATTTTGCACGCCACACTTTTTAGTTTTTTATTTGCATAATAATTTGGAAACCATGTATCATTTTCATTCCACTTCACAATTATGCGCCACTTTGTGTTGGTCTATCACATAAAATCCCAATAAAATACATTTACGTTTGTGGTTGTAATGTGACAAAATGTGGAAAAGTTCAAGGGGTATGAAAACTTTTGCAAGCCACTGTAGGTAGCCTATGTTCATGGCTTGAACAATGGCTTGAACAATGAATCCTCAAATTTCAGATAAACTACCCTTTCCTCTTATATACCCAGCTCCCCATGCTCCAAGCACCTTTCTTTCCTTTCCCCCATACCCAATATCCAATTCCTTTCCCCTCCTCCACCCACTCATCTCACATCCCACCCTCTTCCAGGTACATAAATAGTCTTCATCCCCCCTTCCCCATTGTTCTCATCCACCCATCATCTCTCACTCTGGTTTTATATTCCATTCCACATCTTCCTTTCTTATCAGATTTCACTATTCACATCCATTTTGTTTTCCCCACTCTTGCCTCCATCTTTGCTTTCTTGCCACCTGATTCAGCTACAAATCAACATTCCTCACGTGTTCATATGTTAATCAGTCTGAAGAAGGATCCTGACCCATACAAGGCTGAGGAGATTCAGCGTGTCAATGAATACTCTCATTAAATCCTACAGGTGTATAGTAGAGAGCGTTTTGACTGGTTACATCATGGCCCGGTTCGGCAACTTGAACGTCCAAGAATTATGAAGATTGCAAACAGTCCATCACAGGTACTGACGCCCCCATCATCGAAGGGATCTACAGGAGTCGCTGCCTAAAAAAGACAACCAGCATCATAGAAGACCCGCACCACCCTGGCCACACTCCCATTTCACTCATGGCATCAGGAAAAAGGCAGAACCTGAAAACTGTAAAGTACAGGTTCAGGAGCAGCTTCTTCCCAACAACCACAGGCTATTAACATACATATATATAATAGTATATTAATCCAGAGCCAGCAAGATAATGAAGGACCCCTACCACCCCAGAAATGGACTGTTCCAGCTGCTACCATCGGGCAAGCGCCTCCGCTGTCACGCTGCGAAAACAGAGAGGATAAGACGGAGTTTCTTCCCACAGGCCAGTAGGACTGTAAACTCTTATCTCACCAGGGACTAATTTACTCTTGTGTCTTTTTTTTCTAAAATGTAAATACTGGTTCTGTTCTGTAAAGGCATTGCTGCTTTCATTTCACTGCCCATCTTGTATGTGCATATGACAAATAGACATGACTTGAGTTAACTTGACAATATAAATTATATGTATACAATTTCTTTTTGTATTTGTTATTTATTATGGTGTTTACGGAGTACCAAATTTACATATCTGTTGTGCTGTTGCAAGTAAGAATGTAATTGTTCCATTTCAGGACATATAACAATAAAACACTTGACTCGACTCAAAGCATCACCATGTTTTCCAGAGATGCTGCTTGACTCGCCGAGTTACTCCAATGCTTTGCGTCCTTTCATCTGTCATTTGCCAGTTTTTCCCAACACTATCTTTCTTTCGCACCTTTCTCCCCTCTACTCCATCAGCCTGAAGAAGGGCCTTGACCTGAACGTCCCCTATCCATTTCCCTCCACAATTGCAGCCTCATCCACTGAGTTCCTTCAGCAGTTCGCTTTTTGCTCAATATGCAGCCACAATGGGCTATTTACTGTGATAATGTTTTTCAATTCTGCTACAAGTAGCTAAATTTTAATTAAAACAGAATCTTTGCTTTAAAAGAGACCACTGGGACAGCAGCAAAGCTTGCGTCCCTACCAGTCATTAAGCATAAAGTGACTGCTGTTAGGGATGGGGGGGATGGGGGGATGATGGGAGGGCGTAAAGTAGCAGCAGCAGAGGCAGTTTTATTACTTTGACCAGCTGTACTTTCTTCACTATAAAATGTAATTACATCCAGTAGTAACAAGCTAATTGATTGCTAATTAGATCAATCAGCACCCTAACCACTGTCAGCAACTGTCAGATTAGTGGTCACATGCTCTCTATTGCAAATGAAATGTGGACAAGGACAGAATGTGATTGACATGCTGAAGGAAATGTGATTTGGGATCTCCGAGGTGGTCATGGAGAGGGTAAGTAAACATGATTGATTCGATGGTAATTGCCTGAGAGGAAATGAGAAATGAATGGGTCTCAGTGTCTGCCTTGGATCCTTACCTCAAGATACTCAAGGGTTTTCACATGTAAATAACCCAGACAGAGCTTCTTACAAATGAGAAATAAAGTGACGAGGGGAGAGGAAAAGAGGAGAAAAGTATGTGCGCCGCAGATTTAGTTTAATATTTGCTATCAGTATGCAAACTGGCTGCATATTCAGCAACACTAATAAAAAAGTAATTTTCAATTAATGTGGATTATCCAGGAGTTGAATCTGTTAAGGATTAATTGCACCTTAATTGAAAATAAATTGAAACACAGATGGATTCCAATGATATGGGTTTTCAGTTGTGTATTTCTTCAGATTGAAAAGGAAGGAGGGTTTTTGTCTTTTATCTTACAAAGACCAGTCGCATGTATAACATTACAGGATCCTTTCACAGATAATCACGGCACGAAGCATTAAATGACAATCTCTTTTAAATGTATTTGAAGTTTGCATTTAAAATAATTGCCCGCGAGTAAAATTAAATTGCATAAAATTTCACCTTTAAAAAAAATCATGTTTGGTGCTTGATAGATTCACTATGTAAAATAATTCTTACTACCTCTGTGGAGCCAAACAACAATCTTTAGAATTGTTGATTTAGGTGTTTATAGATTGATTATTAGGACTGGATGTTACAATCCCTAAGATTTCATATAGAATATATACAACTTTGGTGAGAGGAGAGTCCTCAATAATATTCAATGTTGTTTGTAGATCATCAACACTAATATTAGTTTAAAGCCCATAGTGATAAAATTGCTTTTGCTAAAGTCCAGATCTGAGGTTTTCAAGAAGGACGACCCCGCACTGTACAATAAACCCCAGTATGATCTCCACAAGTCTATCAGGGATGTCAAAAAAGGAATTCCAAAACAAGTTAGAGGCTCAATTCGATACAGCAGATGCCAGGCAACTGCCAGAAACTGAATATCATCTAGCTACAAGCCAGAATTTAGGGCAATCTCTAATGATGGCCCGGATAAGCTCAATGCCTTTTACGCCTATTTTGAATTGGCAAAGAAAGTTCCAACGAGACACATTCCCAAATCCTGTACTAGTTCTATCCCATACATCTCATTTGCGTAAGTCAGATTTGCTTTACGAGGCGAAAGCGGCCAGCTCGGATGGAGTGACTGGATGGGTTCCAAAATTGTGTACTAATCAACTGGCCACAGTATTCACTGACATCATCAACCTCTCACATCAACACCTACTGTCCCCATCTGCTTCAGGGAAACCTCCACCATTCCAGTCCCCAAGAAAAGTAAAGTAACCTATCTCAATGACTACTCTCCAGGTGCTCGAACATTAATCATAATGAAGTGCTTTGAATAACTGGCAATAGCCATCTGTGCCTGTTTTCCATACAATCTAGACTGCTAGAATATAAAGCAGGATAGTAAATGTTTCTTTAGGTATGTGAAGAGGAAAAAAATAGTTAAGACCAAAGTTGGACCCTTGAGACTGAAAAAGGTGAATTTATTATGCGGAACAAGAAAATGGCAGATGAGTTGAACAGGTACTTTGGATCTGTCTTCACTAAGGAGGACACAAACAAGCTTCTTGATATAGTAGTGGTCAGAGGATCTGGGGTGACGGAGGAACTGAAGGAAATCCACATTAGGCAGGAAATGGTGTTTGGATACACTGATGGGGCTGAAGGCTGATAAATCCCCAGGGCCTGATGGTCTGCATCCCAGGGTTCTTAAGGAAGTGGCTCTATAAATCGTGGATGCATTGGTGATAATTTTCCAATGTTCTATAGACTCAGGATAAGTTCCTGTGGATTGGAAGGTAGCTAATGTTATCCCCCTTTTTAAGAAAGGCGGGAGAGAGAAAACAGGGAATTATAGACCAGTTAGCCTGACATCGGTGGTGGGGAAGATGCTGGAGTCAATTATAAAAGATGAGATAGCCGAACATTTGGATAGCAGTAACAGGATCGATCCGAGTCAGCATGGATTTACGAAGGGGAAATCATGCTTGACTAATCATCTGGAATTTTTTGAAGACGTAACTAGGAAAATGGACAAGGGAGAGCCTATGGATGTAGTGTACCTGGACTTTCAGAAATCATTTGATAAGGTCCCACATAGGAGATTAGTGGGCAAAATTAGGGCACATGGTATAAAGGGTAGAGTGCTGACTTGGATAGAGAAGTGGTTGGCAGACAGGAAACAAAGAGTAGGGATTAACGGGTCCCTTTCAGAATGGCAGGCAGTGACTAGTGGGGTACCACAAGGCTCGGTCTTGGGACCGCAGCTATTTACAATATACATCAATGATTTGGATGAAGGGATTCAAAGTAACATTAGCAAATTTGCAGATGACTCAAATCTGGGTGGCAGTGTGAACTGTGAGGAGGATGCTATGAGAATTCAGTGTTACTTGGACAGGTTGGGGGAGTGGGCAGATGCATGGCAGATGAAGTTTAATGCCGATAAATGTGAGGTTATCCACTTTGGTAGCAAAAACAGGAAGGCAGATTACTATTTAAATTGCGTCATGTTGGGAAAAGGGGAAGTACAACGGGATCTGGGGGTCCTTGTACATCAGTCTCTGAAAGTAAGCATGCAGGTACAGCAGGCAGTGAAGAAAGCAAATGGCATGTTGGCCTTTATAACAAGAGGAATCGAATATAGGAGCAAAGAGGTCCTTCTGCAGTTGTCCAGAGCCCTAGTGAGACCATACCTGGAGTATTGTGTGCAGTTTTGGTCCCATAATTTGAGGAAGGACATTCTTGCAATTGAGGGAGTGCAGCGTAGGTTTACAAATTTAATTCCCAGGAAGGCGGGACTGTCATATGCTAAGAGCATGGAGCAGCTGGGCTTGTACACTCTGGAGTTTAGAAGGATGAGAGGATATTTCATTGAAACATATAAGATTGTTAAGGGTTTGGACATGCTAGAGGCAGCAAACATTGTCCCGATGTTGGGGGAGTCCAGAACCAGGGGCCACAGTTTAAGAATAAGGAGTAAGCCATTTAGAACGGAGACGAGGGAACACTTTTTCTCACAAAGAGTGGTGAGTCTGTGGAATTCTCTGCCTCAGAGGGCGGTGAAGGCAGGTTTTCTGGATACTTTCAAGAGAGAGCTAGATAGGGCTCTTAAAAAGAACAGAGTCAGGGGATATGGGGAGATGGCAGGAATGGGAGATGGCACTGATTGGGGATGATCAGCCATGATCACATTGATTGGTGGAGCTGGCTCGAAGGGCCGAATGGCCTACTCCTGCACCTACTCCATACAAGAATATTAAGTCTCCAGAGCTTGCGATCTTCCTGCACCACATTCCAATCTAGGATATCTTGTAGATAAGAATACTGATTATCAAGATACTATTCATTGACTTCAGCTCACTTTCCAAACTATAATACTGAATAAGCTCATCCCTAAAGTTCGAGATCTTAGCACCTCCATTTGCAACTGGCTCTGGACTGCTTGACCAGTAGATCTCAATAGGTTAGATTTGGTCATCACCTTTCCTCCTCCCTGACCATGAATACTGTGCTTCTCAAGATTATGTGCTCAGTTCCCTTGTTCTACTCTCTATTCACCTATGACTTTGTAACCAGGTAGGGTGCTAATGCAATCTTAAAGTTTGCCATGGATACCATTTTTTTCAGGATCAACAGCAACAATGAGAGGGAGTATAGGAAAAAGGTTGAGACACTAGTGACATTGTGTCAGGACAATCCCATCGCCCTTAACGTCAGCAAGATGAAGGTGTTGGTTGTTGATCCTAGAAGCAGAGGGGTAAACAAAACCCTGAACTCATCAACAGAGCTGATGTAGAGTTAGTTGACTGCTTCAAGTTTCTTGTCACCCACATCACCAGCAATCTAACTTGATCCCTTCACACTAATGCAGTGATGACGAAAGCACATGAGCTGATTTACTTTCTTGGAATCAAAGATTTGGCATGTCCATGAGGATTCTCCTGAACCTCTGCAGGTATAGCCATTTTCAATAAAAGGAAATAAATCCAACTATGAGGGTTCACTTTGTTGCCTCCAATAGAGATACATAGATACATAGAAACATAGAAAATAGGTGCAGGAGTAGGCCATTCGGCCCTTTGAGCCAGTACAGCCATTCAATATGATCATGGCTGATCATCCAAAATCAGTACCCTGTTCCTGCTTTTTTCCCCAGATCCCTTGATTCCATGAGCCTTAAGAACTAAGACCTGCTCCTGGATTCCATTCTTGATGCACAGTAGACGTGACTTTCACCACACAGCAACATGAGAAACACAGGGAGCAGAGTCAACTGATATACAGTTTTAACGGGCACTTTTATAACAGAATTTGGATATAGTGAACGGACCTGCCAATCCACCCCTTACTCGCACCATCTCCCTAGTTTCTTAGGGCCCTGGCTTCCAGTGTCACTGCACAGTCCAACGACGTGGCCGTTGTTGCGGCTCACAATGTAGCCCTTGTGAACAGTGCTTTATTTGGGCTGCTGCCACCAACAGGATGCACTCAGTCACCATGGGGCTCCTTCCCGTCTCACCTGCCACTGCTTACTGTTGGCCGTTGCTTTGTCCACTCCCCGCTCAACCATCACTGCCTCCTCCCCCTCACTATTTGCCATTTATTTACCTGAAAGAGATAAAGCAATAAAATCAAATATATAGCCTTTACAAGTGCAAACAAAAGTTTATTTTGAATGAGTTATTACCCTTAGTTTTTTCTGTCACTGAGACAACTTGCCTCGATGTCCATTATATTTCCTGTCTTTACCTCATAAGATCATAAGATTATAAGATCTGATCAATGCTCTCCTTGCCTGGCTTGTCAGTTTAGGTGGACTGCCATGTCTTGGTAGGTTTTCAGTTGTGCCATACTCTTTCCATTTTCGGATGATGGATTGGACAGTGCTCCGTGAGATGTTCAAAGCTTGGGATATTTTTTTTGTAACCTAACCTTGCTTTAAACTTCTCCACAACTTTATCCCTGACCTGTCTGGTGTGTTCCTTGGGCTTCATGATGCTGTTTGTTCACTAAGGTTCCCTAACAAACCTCTGAGGCATTCACAGAACAGTTGTATTTATACTGAGATTGGATTACACACAATATTTACTAATTAGGTGGCTTCTGAAGGCAATTGGTTGCACTGGATTTTATTTAGGGGTATCAGAGTAAAGGGGGCTGAATGATTTTGCACGCCACACTTTTTAGTTTTTTATTTGCATAATAATTTGGAAACCATGTATCATTTTCATTCCACTTCACAATTATGCGCCACTTTGTGTTGGTCTATCACATAAAATCCCTGATAGGAGCAGAATTAGGCCATTCGGCCCATCGTCTACTTCACCATTCAATCGTGGCTGATCTATCTCTCCCTCCTAGCCCCATTCTCCTGCCTTCTCCCCATAACCTCTGACACCCGTACTAAACAAGAATCCATGTATCTCTGCCTTAAATATATACACTGACGTGACCTCTTGTGGCAGATTTATCACCCTCTGACTAAAGAAATTCTTCTTCTTCTTTCTAAAAGAATGTCCTTTAATTCTGAGGCTTTTTTAATTTCCCACGAATGGAAACATCCTTTCCACATCCACTCTATCCAAGCCTTTCACTATTCCATACGTTACAATGAGGTTCCCCCTCATTCTTCCAAACTCCAGTGAGAACAGGCCCAGTGCTGTCAAACGGTCCTTTCCCTTTTCTCTCCTGAAACCATCATACATGCTACCTCTAGTTACCCTAGTGGTCTCCTTGCCCACCTCCCAGCTGTCAGATTCTTTATAGTGTCTTTAAAAGTACCATAAAACAATTGAAGTTTTGAGAAATATGCACATTGCATTCAGTTAGCACCAACCAACAGCAATTTGGCTAATGTAGAATCAATATAATTATTAATTGGCAATGTTTGTTGTGAGGTAAATGTAGGCTTGGGCACTGAATGAAATCCCCTACTTGTCTGAATAATTCCATGAGATCTTATTCCACCTGATTTTTGTTGTTGTTTTCCTCTTCCCTGTCCAATTAGGTTCAAAGGAAACATTAATCCAATTGGCCTAATTCTGCTCCTGCAAATTATGAACTTATTTGCTATGATGTTAAAGAATAAATGAAGCATCTTAAAAGTGAGGGTAAAGTTGAATGAAATGGAACCTGCTTTAAAAGTCAAAACGTGTCATGCCTGGTATGAACATGAAATTAACACAGGTTGCTTGTTGGTCACACAGAGGGAACAGCAGCTGTTTCACAGCTTCCCTTCAAATACATGTGGTCTGCATTCTATGTGATATACAATGCACATTCAAAAGTAAGATATTAATAATCTCAGCCTTACAAGTCAATGTATAAACCAATATTGTTTACACAGATTTTGCTTTATAAAATAGTGGTCATATTTTTTGTCACGTTGTCCATCTATCTCTATATTACTAAAACTCTTCTCTTGTTGTTTCTAAGGGTGCGTGTGTGTGTGCGTGTCTGTGAGCGTGCTTGCGTGTCTGTTTGAGTGATCCCAGAACTACGCCTAAACGGTACACGATAGTGCTAAAATATTTGCACCACCTTACTCACAATTGTCTTGTGGTGGCTTGTGTCAAGTTTTCTTCAGATTAGACAATAGACGATAGGGCCAGCACCGCCATTCAATGTGATCATGGATGATCATCCACAATCAGTACCCCGTTCCTGCCTTCTCCCTATATCCCCTGACTCTGCTATCTTTGATGTTATATTTCACAAGTTATTGACAACTAAAACCCCACTTTAACAAAACCCCACTTTGAGAATAATATGATGCGGAAATTGCTGGCAGATTCTGGCAGTTTTGCAGCTATGTCTTTACAATGGGATCTCATTTACATAAGCTGCCAATCAACAGTGTTCCACCCAGTGCAATGAGAGATTTGTTACATCGTTGTAAGGAGAGGGAGGGAGTGGAGGAGGGGAGGAGAAGACATTTTATTTAAACATTGTGTTTAGTGGGGGAGTGCGATGGGGACAGTTGAGGGAGAGAGTGACTGAGGGCAGGGAAAAGGAGAGAGAGGGAGGGAGAGGTGAAGGAGAGAGTGGAAGAGGGGGAGAGGGGAGAGGAGGAGAGGGAGGGAGTGTATGAGTCGTGCCTGCTCAGTTGGGGGCTATGGATGAGTGGTGAAATATTGCATTGGGGGAACGGGTTGCGTTGAAGGAACGGGTGAGTGGTGGAAAATGGGTTGCCTTGGGGGAACGGGTGAGTGGTGGAATATTGCGTTGGGGAACCGGGTCCAAGAGGTCACGGGGGTAGGGAGAGGAGGGGTTAAGGAGGGTGGGAGGGAGTTACTGAGCATAGGGGGTGACTGAGTGTAGGGGAAATGAGAGGGAGAGAGATGGTGAGGGAATGGAGGAGGAAAGGGGAGAGAAGAGGGAGGGTGAAGAGGAGGGGGAGGGAGTGTTGGGGGATGAGGGGTAATGAGCCGTGCCTGCAGAGTTGGGGGGTCACCACTATCTGTGAGTCAAAGTGTTTCCTCATCTCCATTCTAAATGGCTTACTCCTTACTCTTAAACTGTGGCCCCTGTTAAAGAAATGCTAAAATCATTGTTCAGGCACCTGCAATCTCCTCTCTTGCCTCTCTCAATAATTGGGGATTAATCCTTTCAGGGGATGGGGATTTATCCACCTTGAAGCACTTCAAGAGCCCCAACACCTCATTTTTAATCTCAAGTTGCCCTTGCATATTAGCATGCTCCACACTGTTTTATTATCATTTGTACTAAAACGGAACTATGAAATTCTTATTTACATACCTAGATAAATGGGAATTTACCAATAACAGGATGAGCTATTTTACAATCACCTCTGCACGTTTTCCGGTGCAATTATGGCTGTTGATGGAATCATCCTGTGTGACTCTTGTCCATAGCAATTTTTTACCATTTGCAGAAGATAACACTGATTGGTAGGAAAGAACTGCAGATGCTGGTTTAAATCGAAAATAGACACAACATGCTGGAGTAACTCAGCGGGATGGGCAGCATCTCTGGAGAGAAAGAACGGGTGACGTTTCGGGTCTGAAAAGGGGTCTCTAACCCAAAACGTCACCCATTCTTTCTCTTCAGAGAGGCTGCCTTTCCCACTGAGTTACTGCAGCCTTTTGTGTCTACACTTACTGATTGGATATGATTTAAGATGGAATGGCAACATAATGCCCCTCCTTAGAATGGAATAGAAATGCTAGGTTTGGAAATAGTATTCTAGTAAGTTTGTTAATGACAATCCAACTTGCTTCTTTGAATGTTTGTGGCTATATCGGTTGTCATTGAGTCATGTGGCATGGAAATGGGCTCTTCAGCCCAACTTGTTCAAGCCGATCTTCTTAGCTAGCTCGTTCCATGTACTCACCTGAAAAAGTTACCTCTCAGGTTCTTATTAAATCTTTCCTTTCTCACCTTAAACCAAGGCCTTCTCGTTGCTTTCCCCCATGGTCTGGGAAATGACTGTGCATTTGCCTACCTATTCCCATCATGATTTTACACACCTGGGCCCAATACTTGCTTTAATTTTTGCCATAAATGAAGATTTGATAATATGATTAATCTTGTAACATGATGATAGGGGATAGCAATTTTGTGGAAGAGAATAAACTTTGTAACAGCTTTGTAACAGGTTTTGTTTCAGATCTCATTATTTTTTAATCTTGTTCACACATTGTGACTCAATATTTCTATATTTTACCATTTGGGAATGAACCCAATTTCAGTGTTAGTATTTTAGTTGTCAATATTTACCACACTAGATGGCAGTCTAGTTTATTGTAGTAATTGTTAAAACATGATTCAATGTTCTATAAAGTTGTTGGTCTCTGCTCTCCTTAGCCTAAGTCTTAATAAAACATTTTTATATGTTTAGATTTTCAATTTATTTTCAGAATGTAGTAATTTGGGTTATATTTTATTATTTTCTTTCATGCAATTCTATAAACATTTTGTAAATGGAGGGCATTGGGCCCAATCTAGTTATTTGATTAAGCAGTATTTCTTAATCCCATTACTTCACTTTTCATTCATAATACAATATGACATCCACTACAAATCAACTTCAAACGTTTAACTTTATTATTATAGAGAAATAATTTCCTTCTATTCAGATATTATTGCAGATCCAAACTCCCTAAAATCTCTTGTAGAAGCTTTGCCAAAATTTCAAATCGATGAACTTCAGTTATTCATTCAATTACAAGAAACATAAGAGGGAATATTTTTTCCCATTAAAACCTTTCATCACCTTGTAACCTTCTATTAGTTCGCCGTTTATCTTTCCCTGTTTCAAGAAGAATGACCCTATTGTTTAACATTTCCTTATAATTCAAGTCCTTCGTTCTCTTAACCTACCAGGAAATCTATTGTGTTCATCTTTTCAAGAATTGTCCATTGAGACCTAAATAGCCATTTATAAAGTTCTAACATGACCTTTTAATTTTTTGTATTTCTTGTTCTTTTCATAAAGCCAATTAGTCCACATGACAATAAATTCTGGGTCTTTGATCACATGTTTTAACTTACTAATTTAAATCATACAATATTGTTTGGTTTCTTTCACTGACTTGTTTCCCCAGACCACTGTTATTTTATATATGCATTGAACAGAAGTGTCCACCTGTTGTGTTTTGATTCTAGAGTTGATATACATTTTATATAAGTTTAGTTTAAGTTAGAGATACAGTATGGAAACAAGCCCTTCGGCCCACTGACAACCCATTCACACTAGTCCCATGTAATCCCACTTTCTCATCCACTCCCTACACATTAAGGGCAATTTACAGAGGTTCAATTAACCTACAAACTCTTTGGGATGTGGGGGGAAACCGGAACACCCGTAGGAAACTCACACAGTCATAGGGCGAATGTGCAAGCTCCACACAGACAGAACCCAAGATGAGAAACAAATCCGGATCTCAGGCGCTGTGAGGCAGCAGCTCTAGCAGCTGCACCACTGTACCACACATAAATCTTACTTGAACAGTGAATAATCCAGCTCCCTATGATTCTTGTGTCCATTTTAACTGTGAAATGTAATTAAGAAATTATTTGAAAAGTCTGATCATCTATGACAGACATTATTTCAGATTTTCCATTTTTAACTGCATGCCCTAGGTTTTATAACCATATAATCATATAACCATATAACAATTACAGCACGGAAACAAGCCATCTCGGCCCTTCAAGTCCATGCCGAACAACTTTTTTCCCTTAGTCCCACCTGCCTGCACTCATACCATAACCCTCCATACCCTTCTCATCCATATGCCTATCCAATTTATTTTTAAATGATACCAATGAACCTGCCGCCACCACTTCCACTGGAAGCTCATTCCACACCGCTACCACTCTCTGAGTAAAGAAGTTCCCCCTCCTGTTACCCCTAAACTTCTGTCCCTTAATTCTAAAGTCATGTCCTCTTGTTTGAATCTTCCCTATTCTCAAAGGGAAAAGCTTGTTCACATCAACTCTGTCTATCCCTCTCATCATTTTAAAGACCTCTATCAAGTCCCCCCTTAACCTTCTGTGCTCCAGAGAATAAAGACCTAACTTATTCAACCTATCTCTGTAACTTAGCTGTTGAAACCCAGGCAACATTCTAGTAAATCTCCTCTGTACCCTCTCTATTTTGTTGACATCCTTCCTATAATTGGGCGACCAAAATTGTACACCATACTCCAGATTTGGTCTCACCAATGCCTTGTACAATTTTAACATTACATCCCAGCTTCTATACTCAATGCTCTGATTTATAAAGGCTAGCAAACCAAAAGCTTTCTTTACCACCCTATCTATATGAGATTCCACCTTCAAGGAACTATGCACGGTTATTCCCAGATCCCTCTGTTCAACTGTATTCTTCAATTCCCTACCATTTATAATACAATTTGCATTCATATCATCATTTTTTACCTTGTATTTCCAGTGCTACTTGATCTGCTCATTTATCCAGTTTGGTGTAACCTCTCTTTAAATTTGATTCCTCTATTCTGAATGATATATATATATATTTTAATTTGTTATCATCTGGAAACGTAATATTCAGCTGAACGAAAACTTGAGGATTGATCCCGATAATATTTTGTACATAATGCCAATTAAAACCATAGAACAAAGAATCTGCACTGATATTTCATGACCTGCATTTGTCTCAAGCTGCATCACATAATTAAATATTTTTGAAGTTGAGTCAATGTTCACAATTTTCTCTGCGGTAAAGTTACACAAATAACCATGGGCTTAATGACCAGTTCATTTATTTTAATTCTGTTGATTGAGGGATATATATATCTCAGGACATTAGAAAAGGCATCTTGGTCTTCCTTGAAGACAATAGACAGGCATTTAGTTTACTAATCTATCCAGGTTATAATCCAATTGTAATCCAGTTGTGGCCTGACCAATGTTTTATATAGTGTCGTAACCTTTCTGTTCTCCCATTCTTAGCTTGGCTGATGAGGGTAAGTTTCCAGAATACTTTCTTAACCACTTTATCTATGTAAGCCACTATGTATGAACATACACACCAAGGTCATTTTACTCTTCAGTACTTCCCAGGCCATGACATCTATTGCACACCCTAGCTAGTTCTCCCAATATGTGATATTTCACATTAAATTCAATTTCTCCACCCATCTTACCAGCTGATCAATATAATTCTGTGGCCAAAGATTAACTTCCTCACTATTCACAACACCACCTATCAGCATGTCATCTTTAAACTTACTAATCATATCTTCTACATTAACATCCAGATCATTAATGTATGTAACAATAGCATGGGTCTCAACATTGATCACTGCAGAACATTATTGGTCACAAATTTCCAACTGTAAAAACCACCCTGATCCATTACCCTCTACTTCCTACCACCACATCAATTTTGGATCTAGTTTCTCAAAAGGCTTTGAATCACATGGCTTCTGACCTTTTGGATAAGTATAAGTAAGTAAGCAAGTAAGTTTATTGGCACAAGTATTCACATACAAGAAATTTGCCTTGGTGCTCCGCCCACAAATAACAACATGACATATAGTGACAGTTACGAATGACTCAGAAAACACTAAACATTAATAATAATAAAACATTAATGATAAAACACCATTGATCAAGCATGTGAACCAACAAAATACCAGATCACAGGGAGGCTACAGATTTTTGGCTGTTGAGTAGAGCAACTACTCGTGGATAAAAATTGCTTTTATGTCTGTCTGTGGCAGCTTTGACAGTCCAGTGTCGCCTTCCAGAGGGAAGTGGTTCAAAGAGTTTGTGGCCAAGGTGAGAGGGGTCAGAGATGATGTTGCCCGCTTGCTTCATGACCCTTGCAGTGTACAGTTCATCAATGTAGGGAAGCTTGCAGCCAATAGCCTTCTCAGCTGATCGGACAATAACCCGTGCCTGCCTTCTCCCCATATCTTTTCATTCTACCAGCCCTGAGAGCTCTATCTAACTCTCACTTAAATCCATACAGTGATTTGGCCTCCACTGCCCTCTGTGGCATGGAATTCCACAAATTCACAACTCTCTGGGTGAAAACGTTTTTTCTCACCTCAGTCTTAAATGGCCTCCCCTTTATTTTTAAGACTGTGGCCCCTGGTTCTGGACTCGCCCAACATTGGGAACATTTTTGCTGCATATAGCTTGTCTAGTCGTTTTATAATTTTATATGTTTCTATAAGATCCTCCCCTCATCCAACTTCAGTGAATACAAGCCTAGTCTTTTCAATCTTTCCTCATATGACAGTCTCGCCATCCCAGGGATCAATCTTGTGAACCTACGCTGCACTGCCTCAATCACAACAATGTTCTTCCTCAAATTAAGAGACCAAAACTGTACACAATACTCCAGATGTGGTCTTACCAGAACCCTATACAACTGCAGAAGAACCTCTCTACTCCTATACTGAAATCCTCTTGTTATGAAGGCCAACATTCCATTAGCTTTCTTCTCTATTGCTGTACCTGCACGCCAACTTTCAGTGATCGGCGTACAAGAACACCCAGATCTCGCTGTACCTCCCCCTTACCTAACCTAACCCCATTGAGATAATAATCTGCTCAAACACTCAACCTGTCCAGGTCACCCTGCAACCTCTTAACATCCTCTTCACAGTTCACACTGCCACCCAGCTTTGTGTCATCCACAAACTTGCTAGTGTTGCTCCTAATTCCCTCTTCCAAATAATTAATATATATGGTAAACAGTTGCGGCCCCAACACCGAGCCTTGCGGCACTCCACTCACCACTGCCTGCCATTCTGGAAAGGTCCCGTTCACTCCTACTCTTTGCTTCCTGTCAGCCAATCAATTTTCTATCCACGTGAACACCCTAACCCCAATAACATGCTCCTGTGCTGAGGGTTTGTGGGTCTGAGATCTGCTTTCTCAGCTTCACGTGCTGCTTCCTGTCTGTCATGAAGCAGGTGATCCACCGACAGAGGGGTTCAGGCATAGTCAACTTGGAAAGTTTGAAGTGTAGTAGCTCTGGCACAATGGTGTTGAATGCAGAGCTAACATCAACAAACAGGAACGTTGTATTGGTCCCCTGGTGGTCTATGCTGTAGATTGAAGTGCAGGCTTTGTTGACCGCATCATCCACAGATCTATTGGCCCGATATGCAAACTGCATAGGGTCCAGCAGGGTGATCATGATATTTTTCAGCTTACTCAGCACAAGCCTTTCAAGTGTCTTCATGACTACGGAGGTCAGTGCGACAGGCCTGTGTCATTAAGGCAAGTAATCCTTGCCTTTTTGGGTACAGGGACAATAGTGGAGACTATGAAGCAGGCAGGGACAGTACATGTTTGCAGGGACTGGTTAAAAATGTCTGTATAGACCGGTGCCAGTTGTTTGGCACAGAGCTTGAGAGTAGAGGGGGAAACATTGTCAGGTCCTGGAGATTTCCGGCTTTTCTGTCTTCTGAAAAGCCTCTCCACCTCCTCTATTTTTATTGTTGATGAAATGATGTTGTTCAGCAAGGAGGGTGTGGGTAATTGGGTGTGAAGTGGTGATGGGTGTGAAGAGGGGTGGGTGGGAAAGGGTCCAGTCTTTGCAGACTGAGGTCAGGCTGTGAGTGGGTGTGAAGTGTTGGTTAGGGTGGGAAATGGTCCAGTCTTTTCAGTCTGGAGTCTTGCCTTAAGTAGGCGTGAAGTGGTGAATGGGGAGGAGTAGTTGCTGGGTCCATTCTTTGCAGAATGGGGTCTGGCTGTGTTGGTTGGGGAGGGGGGGGTTAGGTGTACCAGTGTTATGTTTCTGATTTACAAACCTGAAGTAAAACTCATTCAGGTTGTTGGTCAGCTGACAATTGTCCAAAGAGCAGGGGGCTTTCCTCTTGTAGCTGGTGATTTCTTGCAAGCCCTTCCAAACTGAAAAAGCATCACTAGCTGAGAACTTGCCCCTCAACTTCTCAGAGTACCTTTCCTTGGCAGCTCTGAGTCCTCTTCTCAGCTTGTACTTGGCCTGCCTGTAGAGGTCTACATCCCCGCTCCTGTAGGCTTCCTCTTTAGACCGTCGGAGCTGTCTGCGTTCTGCAGTAAACCCGGGCTTGTTGTTGTTAAACCTGGTCTGGGTAAAACAAAGAGTAAAACATGAAAACAGCACCAGAAATCGGGGTGCATTCCTGTCCTTGGGTGCTGTCTCTGGAGTTTGCATATTTTCCTTGTGACCACATGGGTTTCCTCTGGTTGCTCCAGTTCCATCCCACATCCAAAAATGTATACGTTTGTAAGTTAATTGGCCTCTCCAAATCATCCCTGGCGTGTAAAGAGTTGATGAGATATTTGGATAACGTAGAACTAATGTTAATGGGTGATCAATTGTTGCCATGGAATTGGTGGGCCGAAGAACCTGGTCCATGCTGCATCTCTGAGCTAAACTAAGTTAAACTAAATGATCCCATGTGGGACCTTGTCAAAGGTCCCACTGAAGTCCATGCAGACTGCATCAATTGCACCTCCCTCATTGTTACCTTCTCAAAATTTCATCAAATTAGTGAGACACATCTCCTTAACAAAACTTTGTTGATTATCCCTGAACAGTCTCTGCCACTCACATGGTAAATCAATCTTGTTGCTCAAAGTTTTTTCAAAAAGCTTCCCTAACACTGTTATTAGACACACCAGCCTTCAAGTCAGATTTACTCGTCAAGTGCACAATAAAGTGCAGTGAAATGAACTTGCCAGCAGCGGTACCATTTAAAAAAGGAACACACAATACACAGTAAAAATTGAACACAAACATCCACCACAGCATTCATCACTGTGGTGGAAGGCACAAAGTTTAGTCAGTCCTCCTCCATTTCCCCCCGTGGTCGGGATCATGACCCTCCGCAGCCGCTGAAGTCCTGAATCGGTGCTTCCCCATCGGAGACCGCGCGTCAAGATGGTGTAGGCCACAGGCCGGCTTCAAGATGGTGTAGGCCGCAGGCCGGTGCAGGAGCTCTTCTCCAGGGATCCCCGGTGAGGGATCCCAGGCTCCGAACAACGTGCCAGCTGGAAGCACCGCAGTCCGTGGCTTCTAGATGATGTAGGTCGCGGGACGGAGGTCGGAGCTCCCCTCCAGGGTCGCCAACAAGGCATCCCAGGTTCCAGCCACCACGCCAGCTGGAGCTATGCAGACCGCGGTTCAGGCTGCCGCAGGCCAGCGAACAGAGCACTCCCTTCTGGCGACCCCCGGCGAGGGCTCACCTGCTCCGCGATGAAAAAGTCTATGCTGCGCCCGTGGCTGAAGCCCCGGGCGCGTTTCTGGGAAAGGCCACACCTATCCTTTTACTTAGGCCGTGATGGGGGCGACATTGAAAAAATTGCCCCTCCGTGGAAGAGGCGACCAAAGCGGTTTCCCCCTTACCCCCCCACACCAACCCTCACACAAGACACACCGAGAAACATTAAAAACACACATTGGGACATACTAAAAAAAAATTTTAAAGTAGAAAAAACTAACACATTGCTGTCAGGGTAGCCGGTTCACAAAGCCTCCACCGACCCCACCTTAGATTTCTTGCCTTATCAATACAATATTTTTAGAATAAAGTCACCATATTTGCTGCACTCCAGTCACTTGGCTCCTCTTCTGTGGCCAGAGAAGATTAAAAATATTTTTTTAGAGATTCTGCAATCAGGCTCTTCGCCCCATCAAGTCCACATCGACAATAAACAGCCAACATGACCAGATATTTGTCCCACCCCGGTCATTCCTTCTTCTCACTGTTCCCATCCGGCAGAAGGTACAGAAGCTTGAAAGCGCGCACCACCAGAATCAGGAACAGCTTCCTCCCCTCTGTTAGGATTCTGAATGGTCCTTCCATAAACTAGGATGCTGTCTGATTTACCTCTATCCCATTGGGGACGTTAGATTTTGTCTATGGAACAGATGTGCTACAATACAGAGAACTATATTCTGCACATTGTATCTTCCCCTTTACTAAATCAACAGTTTGACGATTATATTTATGTATAGTATTATCTGATCTGATTGGATAGCATGCAAAACAAAGCTTTTCACTATACCTTGGTACACGTGACAATAATAATTCTAATCCTATTCCTGTTTACACTTAAGGGGCTGTCCCACTGCGGCGACCTAATCTCAAAGGTCAAGGTCAAGGTCAAAAGAGTTTCTTGTCATGTGTCCCTGACAGGACAATGAAATTCTTTCTTTGCATAGCACAGCAGAACATAGTAGGCATTGTATACGTAAATACACACATGAATGAATCTGCGAATTTAGAAGAGTTTGCCCTCGACTCAAACTTGACACATGGTCCTAGGAGGTCCTATGAGGTCACTGGAACTCTCCTTCATGCTCGAGGGAAGTTCCCGCACACTCCCGGCCGCAGCTAGGTCGTGGAAAATGTTTCAGCACGTTGAAAAATTTTCCGCGAGTAAAGGTTGGTCGGCATGGTTCTTTTGAACTCGTAGTGCAGTGGAGTGGGGTCGCTATGTAGTTATAGGCAGTCGAGGGCAGCCATATGCAATCTCCTTCGCTGACTGGGCATTTTAATTGGCTCATTGGAGTTTTCAGGACCAAAGAAAACCGACCGGTAGGTTAAATACCCGCCACACTTTATTATACTTCTTAAAAGTGTCTCCCCCCCCTTCTCTCCCCCCCCCCCCTTCTCTCCCCCCCCTTCTCTCCCCCCCCCTTCTCTCCCCCCCCCCTTCTCTCCCCCCCCCTTCTCTCCCCCCCCCTTCTCTCCCCCCCCCTTCTCTCCCCCCCTTCTCCCCCCCCCTTCTCTCCCCCCCCTTCTCTCCCCCCCCTTCTCTCCCCCCCCTTCTCTCCCCCCCCCTTCTCTCCCCCCCCCTTCTCTCCCCCCCCCTTCTCTCCCCCCCCCTTCTCTCCCCCCCCCTTCTCTCCCCCCCCCTTCTCTCCCCCCCCCTTCTCTCCCCCCCCTTCTCTCCCCCCCCCCTTCTCTCCCCCCCCTTACATAGAAACATAGAAACATAGAAATTAGGTGCAGGAATAGGCCATTCGGCCCTTCGAGCCTGCACCGCCATTCAATATGATCATGGCTGATCATCCAACTCAGTATCCCATACCTGCCTTCTCTCCATACCCTCTAATCCCCTTAGCCACAAGGGCCACATCTAACTCCCTCTTAAATATATCCAATGAACTGGCCTCAACTACCCTCTGTGGCAGAGAGTTCCAGAGACCCACCACTCTCTGTGTGAAAAAATTCCTTCTCATCTCGGTCCTAAAGGATTTCCCCCTTATCCTTAAGCTGTGACCCCTTGTCCTGGACCTCCCCAACATCGGGAACAATCTTCCTGCATCTAGCCTGTCCAACCCCTTAAGAATCTTATAAGTTTCTATAAGATCCCCTCTCAATCTCCTAAATTCTAGAGAGTATAAACCGAGTCTATGCAGTCTTTGTTCATAGGACAGTCCTGACATCCCAGGAATCAGTCTGGTGAACCTTCGCTGCACTCCCCCTATGGCAATAATGTCCTTCCTCAGATTTGGAGACCAGAACTGTACGCAATACTCCAGGTGTGGCCTCACCAAGACCCTATACAACTGAAGTAGAACCTCCCTGCTCCTATACTCAAATCCTTCTCTCCCCCCCTTCTCTCCCCCCCCCTTCTCTTCCCCCCCTTCTCTTCCCCCCCTTCTCTCCCCCCCCTTCTCCCCCCCCCCTTCCTCCCCCCCCCTTCCTCCCCCTCTCTCCCCCCCCCACCCTCCTCCACGCTCTCTAAAGGACTTACCGTTACCATGCAGCCGTCTTTTACCTTCCTCTTCATCGCGGGTCTGAATTTCAGACAGCGCTCTCCCACTTTCCCTGGCCCTCACCTTTGCGATATGTTTGTGTGTGTGTGCGGTTGGTGGATCCAGCTTGCAGTTTCATCGCTGATGGTCGATCCAGCTCGAGATTTTTCAGGTGAGTACCCTCGAGCTTGAAAGTCGAAGACACTCTTCTGAACTCGCGATTAGGTTGCCGCAGTGGGACAGCCCATTAATTCTACGTAGAAACAAAGAACTGCAGATGCTGGTTTATACCATAAATAAACACACATAATGCTGGAGTAACTCAATGGGTCAGGCAATATCTCTGGAGAAAAAGGATAGGTGACGTTTCAGGTCAGTATCCTTCTTCAGACTAAAAATAGTGGGTGGGGTAGGGGGGAGGGAAGCGCTTGAGGTGCGAAAAGACCAAGACAAATCAAGACCAGCAACAAATGATCTCTATGTCCCTGAGGATGGTGGTGCCCCGAGAGGCCAATTGTTGGCAAGGGAAGGTGTGATCTCAAGAGGGATACAATGTGGTGAATTGTAGAATTGGTTAAATGACTGGGGTGCAGGAACAAGGGGGTGGAGTGTTAATCGAAGTGACTTAAAATTGGAGAATTCAAGATTCATTCTGCAGGGTTAGAAACATAGAAATATGGAAAAGAGGTGCAGGAGTAGGCCATTCGGCCCTTCGAGCCAGCATCGCCATTCAATATGATCATGGCTGATCATCCAAAGTTAGCATCCTGTTTCTGCTTTCTCCCCATTTCTCATGATTCCATTGGACCTAAGAGCTACATCTAACTATCCCTTGAAAATATCCAGTGAATAGGCCTCCACTGTCTTCTGTAGCAGAGAATTCCATAGATTCACAACTCTCTGAATGGAAAAGTGTTTCCTCATCTGTCCTAATTGGTCTACCCCTTATTCTTACACTGTGACCCCTGGTTCTGGACTCACCCAACATCGGGAAAAACATTCCTGCATCTAGCCTGTCCAATCCCTTAAGGAATGTATATGTTTCTATAAGTTATCCTCTCATCCTTCTAAATTCTAGTGAATATAAGCCCAGTTAATCATTCTTTCATCATATGTCAGTCCCGTCATCCCGGGAATAAATCTGGTGTACCTACACTGCACTCCCTCAATAGCAAGAATGTCCTTTGTAAGCTACCCAAGAAAATTATGAGGTGCAATTTGTGTGTAGCCTCACTTTGGCAATGGAGTATGGGAATGGGAAGGGGAGTTGAAATGGTTAGCAACCAGGAGATCCTGCAGGCCTCAACGGAATGAGTGTAAGTGTTCAATTTTGATCATTGCTTGGTCTCGTCGATGTTCAGATCCACACATTGGGAACCCCGGATGCAGTAGATGAGGTTAGAGGAGGTAAATGTGCACCTCTGCCTCACCTGAAATGACTGTTCTGGTCCCTGGATGGAGTCAAGGGAGGCGGTATAAAGACAGCTTTTACATCTCCTACTTTTGCAGTGGAAAGTGCCTGGGGAGGCAATGGTTTGGGTGGGAAGGCATGAGTGAACCAAAGAGTTGTTGGGGGAACAGTCTCTGCACCAGGCAGACAGAGGTGGAGATGGGAAGATGTGATTAGTGGTGGTATCACGTAGGAGGTGACGGAAATGTTGGAGGATAACGTGTTGGATACAGAGGCTGGTGGGGGTGAAAGGTGAGGACCAGGGGAACTCTGTCCATGTTGCATCTAGAGTGAAGGGAAATGAGAGCAGTACTATGGGATGCAGAGGACACACCTGTGATGGCCCCGCCTATGACAGAATGCGGGGGGGGGGGGGGGGGTGGGGGAGATCCCATGTTACTATTACTACACTAATTCTGTTAACCCACTTTCTTATCAACTCCACATTAGGGGCAATTTTATAGAGCGCAATTAACCTACAAAATTGCATGTCTTTGGGATGTAGAAGGACACCAGTGCACCGAGAAAATCCAAGCAGATACGGAGAACTTACAAGCTGTAACCAAACAGCATTCAAGGTCAGGATCAAACTTGGGTCTCTGGTGCTGTGAGGCAGTAGTAGCTCTACCAGCTACAAAACTCTATTGCCAAATCCATTTTTTGCCTGAACTCTGCTAATCTCCACTCCATCTTTCCACATCAGACTTGGATTTATCTTGTCAGTCCCTAGGAAGTGATCTGCCCTCAGACCTGCTAAGATATCTAATATCTCTTATTTTACGGTAACCTTTCATAGAATTCTAGCATCCCTTTCCCAGAATTCCTCTCCGTAGTAAATACTGATGAGGTTTTCATTTAAGACCTCACTTTTTTTACTCTCCTAATTACTTTCTTTAAAATTACCCCTACATGTTTATATTTTTATTGGACCTCACATAACATTCTTTTTTGTTTATTATGGTGTTTACAGAATACTATGTTTACATATCTGTTGTGCTGCTGCAAGTGAGAATTTCATTGTTCTGTTTTGCGACGCTCTTGACTCTTGTACGCTCACTATTCCATTTCTAAACGCTTCCCATTGTTCACATGTAAACTTAAATGCAACCAAGTGCTTCTAATCCATTTTTGCCAGATCATGTCTTACCAAGCTAAAATCTGCTTTCTCCAATTCAGCATCTGGATTTATGGTTGTTTCTTCTTCTTGTCTACTTGGGTTATTGGTTTATTCTGCCCATGAGTCCATTTGATTGTGATTGGTGGCATGTCAGTGCATCATTGGAAGATGCATAAGGCATACCTGGAAGTATAGTTTCCATCTCCAGGCCACAGTGTCCAAAATCATTCTAAAGAAACACAGCAACATAAGGTTTCTATGGCACTGTATAGTATTTCCTTTAACTCATCTGTGAACCTCTCTTTCAGTAAGTGCACTAATTTTGATCTTTTTATCTTGTTCCTTTCTTTGACTCATTGTATAAAGTCTCTCAGGTGGAAAGGTTGACAAATGGCACAGGTGGATTTTAACCCTACCTCTCTGTTTAAAACTCTCCATGATGCTCATCTAATTGGCTGTTTCCCAGATCCCACCATTCCCCATTGTATCAGTCGCTTAAACAACAGGGTTGAAATTCATGTGTGCCATTTAGGATCTGATATGTTCCAAGTTGTAATATAGAATACTCTCTTTAATGCACATTAATGCCAGGGACAACAGAGCAAAACTTTTTTGGACATAAATTAAAGGAAAAATAATTTAAGTTTCTCATTAAATTCTCTTATCAAACGCTTGATCCTTCTATAAGCCTCTGTTTATTGCTTCATTCATCTCCAGAAGAGTGTATCCTCCTCACGGTTGCCTGAGGTGATTCAATTTGGGCAAAATTAAACAGTAGAGTAACAGGGACAACTATTCATTTGCCATGTTCGTCTCATACTTAGTCAAGTAGTCTTTAGATCACCCCTGGGCCGTTCAGTCAGCTGTTAACAGATAGAAATATAGAAACATAGAAAATACGTGCAGGAGGAAGCCATTCCTTTGACAAGGTTCCCCATGGAAGGTTGGTTAAGAAGGTTCAATCTTTGGGTGTTAATGGCGGAGTCGCAAGATGGATTCAACAGTGGCTGAATGGGAGATGCCAGAGAGTAATGGTGGATGGCTGTCTGTCAGGGTGGAAGCCAGTGCTTAGTGGGGTGCCTTGGGGACCTGTGTTGGGTCCACTGTTGTTTGTCATGTACATCAATGATCTAGATGATGGGGTGGAAAATTGGATAAGTAAGTATGCAGATGATACTAAGATAGGGGGTGCTGTGGATAATGAAATAAATGTTAAAAGTCTACAGAGAGATTTGGGCCATTTGGAAGAGTGGGCTGAAAGATGGCAGATGGAGTTTAATGCTGGTAAGTGTGAGGTGCTACATCTTGGCAGGACAAATCAAAATAGGACGTACATGGTAAATGGTAGGGAATTGAGGAATGCTGTGGAACAGAGAGATCTAGGAATAACTGTGCATAGTTCCTTGAAGGTGGAATCGCATGTAGATAGGGTGGTAAATAAAGCTTTTGGTGTGCTGGCCTTTAGAAATCAGAGCATTGAATATAGGAGTTGGGAAGTAATGTTAAAATTGTACAAGGCATTGGTGAGACCAATTCTGGAATAAGATGGTGTACAATTTTGGTTGCCTAATTATAGGAAAGATATCAACAAAATAGAGAGAGTACAGAGGAGATTTACTAGAATGTTGCCTGGGTTCCAGCAACTGAGCTACAGAGAAAGGCTGAACAAGTTAGGTCTTTATTCTTTGGAGCGCAGAAGATTAAGGGGGGACTTGATTGAGGTCTTTAAAATGATGAAAAGGATATACAGAGTTGACGTGGATAAGCTTTTTCCATTGAGGGTAGGGAAGATTCAAACAAGAGGACATGACATGAGAATTAAGGGTCAGACGTTTAGGGGTAACATGAGGGGGAACTTCTTTACTCAGAGAGTGGTGGCTGTGTGGAATGATCTTCCAGCAGAAGTGGTGGAGGCAGGATCGATTTTAACATTTAAAAGTAAAGTGGATAGGTATATGGACGGGAAGGGAATGGAAGGGTATGGTCTCAGTGCAGGTAGATGGGACATGGTGAAAATAAATGGTCGGCACGGACTGGAAGGGCCAAGAAGGCCTGTTTCCATGCTGTAATTGTTATATGGTTATATGGGTATTCGGTCCTTCGAGCCAGCACCGCCATTCATTGTGATCATGGCTGATCGTCCCCCATCAATAACCCGCGCCTGTCTTCTCCCCATATCCCTTGACTCCACTATCCCCGAGAACTCTATCTAACTCTCTCTTAAATCCATCCAGTGCCTCCAGTGCCCTCTGTGGCAGGGAATTTCATAAATTCACTACTCTCTGGGTGAAAAAGTATTTCTCACCTCAGTCTTAAATGACCTCCCCTTTATCCTAAGACTGTGGCCCCTGGTTCTGGACTCACCCAACATTGGGAACATTTTTCCTGCATCTAGCTAGTCCATTTATAATTTTATATGTTTCTATAAGATTCCCCCTCATCCTTCTAAACTCCAGTGAACACAAGCCTAGTCTTTTCAATCTTTCCTCATATCACAGTCCCGCCATCCCAGGGATTAATTTCGTGAACCTACGCAGCACTGCCTCAATCACAAGGATGTCCTTCCTCAAGATGTGATAACCCAAGTGCCTCCGTACTTACTAAGACATTCCAGCGTTTATGATTAGCTCAATACTGAGTTGAGTTACTGTCTATTGCACTTTAAGCTCCACAATTCGGGTCCAGCAACATATCTGATGAGAGGTAATGTACATCTCAAAGCAACTGGAATAAAAAAAAGTCAAATAATACAGATCAGAGAACTTATGTTTTGAGCTCTGGAAACTGCATCATTTTGAATCTATTCACATTGTTGTATAAGATCTATTCATCCAATAATTGTCTTCAAGTGTATTTGAATGTTTTCAGAATGAAAGCAATACAATCAATAATAATAATTTACAGTATGTAAACAGTGGAGAAGACTGATGTGACGAACACAGCTTGAATAATTGCCAAACTTGCTAAAATCCACACTGCAGAAAAGGACAGGATTTGGATGCTGACCCTTTAAGATGGAGCCAGAGTTCATGTCACAGAGTACCAGTCCTGAATGGACTGACAGCTTCCAGGAGAAGTGCTGCACCTTGTGCCAGCTTGCCCACACCATCTTTAACACACTCCTTCCAGGGTTAAAAAGTACATATCTCTGTAAACTAATGTTTAAGGAGGACAATGTGTATAAGTCTCTCAGGATGTGTGAAGTAAGGGATGGAGTTGGCAGTGGTACGGACTGAACTCTCCAAAATGTTCATTATCATATACCTTTGATTATCTTGAGAATGGAAACGACAGCATATACCTAGAAGTCTCTTTCATTTGAAAGAAAAGTAGCCTTGTATTATTTTACAACAAGCAAAACATATATCTTCTATGAAGTGCCTTGTCAAAAAACATCCTATCTTAACTTATGTTTATCGCAATCATCTCTTTACCACTCTGGAAATTCTGTTTTCACACTGCTTTCCTCCATGAGCAAAAAAAAAAATTGATTTAGTATATTCACTATTCCTTGACTTTATGTTTTCTCTAGAATCTTTCATTGGCACCATTGAGAATTCTTTGTCCACTGAGAATATATTTATTGAAATACTTGACATTTCTTGTAATATTTTTTGTAAACCAATTCCATTTTCTATTTCGCTCTCCACACTGGATTGATAAACACATTGGCATCGAGTTCATGCACCAGGCACAATTGACGAGTTTGACACAAAGCACATCCAAAATTACATTCAATTTGAGAAATGTTTATTTTTATCTTCAACTGTCTACTCAAACACATTTGAAGTCGTGAATATGTAATCTGTCATGTTCCAGTACAAATGGATCACTTTTAAAATTGATTAAAAGCAATATTTATTGATAATTGGTTTCAGTTTAGTCTATTGTAACGTGTACCGAAGTACAGTAAATAGCTTTTGTTGCAAGCTAACCAGTCAGCAGAAAGGCAATACATGATTACACTCGATCCATTTACAGTGTTTAGATACATGATAAGGGAATAGCGTTTAGTGTACGGTAAAGCCAGCAAAGTCTGAGCAAGGATTGTTTGAGGGTTACCAAAGAGGTAGATGGTAGTTCAGTACTGCTCTCTAGTTGTGGTAGGATGATACAGTTGGCTGAAAACAGCTGGTTAAAAACTGTCCCTGAATCTGGTGGTGTGGTAAAATTGAATTAATACATTTGAAAGTAAGTATGTCACAAAAAAAATGGGGCCTAAATCGACAGCCATGGAAAAAATGCAATGGGACCATGGGGTAGATAACAGTACAACTTCATACTCCATGTTATTGTTATTATACCATCCACCCAACATTAATAATGCTGTTTCAAAGAAATTCCACACCATTTAATTTTGTGACTAATTGGGAACATTTAAAGACTGCTAGTGCTATGTTTGCACCTCTGAAAGGGTGTCTGTTCTATTAACACCCTTTACCTGTTCTTATTTAGTATCTTTTTATATATTATTATATATCTTATATTATTGAAATGGAGATGTATTCGGTATGGTACAATTAATTTAGGAAGACATGCGTGTGGTCTAGTGTGGGTGGTTATTCTCGTCGGATTGATGTTCGGGTGTAGCGTGGAGCTGGAGGAGTCGAGAAGGCTACTACGAAAAAAACCACCCTAGTAACAGAATGCAAGATATGAATGTGAAGGCTGGGGGGGATGGAATTACCTTCTGCAGTTGGAATGTAAAAGGGCTGAATGAACGAATTAAAAGGGGAAAGGTGTTAGCACAGCTGAATAGATTGAAAACAGATGTTGTTTTTCTCCAAGAGACTCACCTTAAAAAAGATGATCAATATAGATTAACAGCTAAATGGATTTCAAAGGTGTATCACTCTTCATTTATACATAAATCTAGAGGGGTTGCAATAATTATTCGTAAAGGTATACCTTTCACACAAAGTTCTATAATAGAGGATAAAGAGGGTAGATATGTGATAATCATAGGGGAATTATATTCAAAAAAAGTAATTTTAATGAATATATACGCCCCCAATTTTGACAACCCATTATTTTTTTAAAAAATATTTAATAATATTCCGGTATCCACTCAACATAATTTAATAATTGGGGGAGATCTAAACTGTACTTTAGATAATTATCTTGACAGATCATCTACAAAAAGAAAAGCTGCCTCTAATTCAAGCAAACTTATTAATTCTTTTATTAATACATCTAACATTAAGGACATTTGGAGACTAGAAAATCCATCTGGACGTGAATATTCTTTTTATTCACCCGTACATGGAACTTATTCGAGGATAGATTATTTTTTAATAGACTCTAAATTACTTCCTTTTACATATGATGCAAAATATCATAATATTATTATTTCGGACCACGCTCCAATAACATTCAAGATAAAATTAAAAGATACAATTAACGAGACTACTACTTGGAGAATGAATCCCCAGATATTAAAAGATAAAGACTGTTGTAAATATATGACGGAACAGATTAAATTATTTTTCGAAACTAACGACACCCCTGAAATCGTTCCATCTTTGCTTTGGGATACATTTAAAGCATTTATGCGCGGTGTAATAATATCAGCACAAGCATATCTTAATAAAGAAAATCGAAAGATGGAACAAAGGTTAGAAAATGAGATAAGACAATTAGATAATGAAAATATTAAACAGCCTTCAAAAGAATTAAGTAATAAAATTGCATTAGTAAAATACAGACTGAATAAATTATTAAACTTTTTCAACAAACTAAACAAGTGCATTTTGAATTTGGAGACAAACCACATAAATTGCTAGCACGTCAATTGAGAAAATTTGAAGACGAGAAGATGATACATAAGGTCAGATCTGAGCATGGAAATACACTGATTACACCAAAAGATATTAATGATAGGTTTCTGCAATATTATCAAAATCTTTACTCATCGAAAGTAACAGGACAAATAGATGGTATGGAAACATTTTTACAAGACTGCAAAATTAATTGTTTAGATCAGACAGATAGAGAGTTTTTAAATGCAGAAATAACAGTAAAGGATATTGAAGAATCAATTAGTTCGTTAAAGAATGGAAAAGCTGCGGGCCCGGATGGCCTTAATGCAGAATTTTATAAAAAATTTTTGGAATTGATTATATCTAGACTACATACAGTGTATAGAAATGCATACAAGCAAGGAAAATTGCCAGATTCATTAAATGAATCTACAATTATACTTATTCCAAAGATAGATAAAGATTTGGAAGATCCAGGATCATATAGAGCGATTGCGCTTCTAAATACAGACCAAAAAATATTAACCAAAATCTTATCTCGGAGATTAAGTTCGGTGATTTCTAAATTAATACATTATGATCAAACAGGTTTTATCCCAAAACGTTACTCATCCCATAATCTTAGACGTCTGTTTAATGTTTTATATTCAAAAAGAAAACGAGACATGGATCTAGCGGTTATATCGCTAGATGCGGAAAAAGCTTTTGACCAGGTAGAATGGTCATATTTATTTAATATAATGGAAAAGTTTAAATTGGGGGATAGATTCTGTCGTTGGGTAAGAATATTATATTCACACCCTACAGCAAGAATCATGACTAACCAAATGTTATCAGCTAAATTCAAACTCGCTAGGGGATGTAGACAAGGATGCCCGTTATCGCCCTTATTGTTTGCTCTGGGGATAGAACCTCTGGCGGAAAAAATTAGATCCAAACCAGAAATACATGGATACAATACTGATACAACAACTAATAAAATATCTTTATACGCAGATGATGTTTTGATTTATATTACAAAATTGGAAACTAGTATCCCAAATTTGTTTAATGTCATAAATAAGTTTGGGACATTTTCTGGATATAGGATTAATTGGAACAAAAGTGAAATTATGCTAGTAACTGAAATAAATTTAAATATATTACAACAATACCCATTAAAAGTAGTAAAAGATAAATTTAAATATTTAGGGATTAATGTAACTAAATCATATAATTTTTTAATTAAATCAAATTATCCTCAATTATTAGACAAACTTAAAAAAAATATTTTATATTGGAAAACTCTTCCTATTTCTATGATTGGTAGAATAAACGCCATAAAGATGGTTTTTTTACCACAACTTTTATATCTGTTTCAGGCTATTCCTTTTTTTCTCCCGAAAACCTTTTTTAAAAAAATTGATAATATTGTTAATAGTTTTATTTGGGATTATAAAAATCATAGAATAAGTAAAAAACATCTATGTAAATCTAAGATAAATAGAGGACTAGCACTCCCAAATTTTTTATATTATTTTTGGGCTGTTCAGATCAAGAATATGAATTTTTGGTGGGTACATATGGATAATGTTCCAATATGGTCAAGTATAGAAAAGGAAGACTGTTTACCTTTTAGCGTAGGCTCGATTATATTTGCGCCAAAGGAGGTACACAAAAAAAATTATAGGGACAATCCAATAATTTATAATATTAGACGTATTTGGAAACAAATTGTTAAGACTCTACACTTAGATAATCTCTCACTTAAACTTCCAATTATGAATAATCCATTATTTAAACCTTCAATATTAGATGGAGGGTTTAGACGCTGGAATGATTTAGGAATTAAAAGGTTAGAACATCTTTATAGAAATGGAAAATTTCTTTTATTCCAGGAGTTACAAGATATTTATGGACTATCTCCGCAACATTTGTTTAGGTATTTACAAATCAGAGATTACATTAAAACTAATACACAAGATTACAAAAATAAAGAACCAGGATTACTAGATGATTTGTTTAATTTGCATCCAATACAGAAAAATTAATAGCTTATATATACAATATCATTTTGGATAAAGAGAATCCAACAACTGAAATGTATCGTCAAGCATGGGAAAATGAAATTGGATTAGCTATAACAAAAGAAAATTGGGAAGAAAGTCTACAACGAATACATCGGTGTTCATTAAACGCCAGGCACATATTGATTCAATATAAAGTATTATATAGATTACATTATTCCAAAACTAAATTAAATAGTATTTTTCCTAATATTTCTTCTATCTGTGATAAATGTAGAAATTCAGAAGCAAACCTAATACATAGTTTTGTTACATGCCCTAAATTGAATTATTACTGGACAGAAATTTTTAAAGTTATTTCTGAAGTCCTTAAAGTTAAATTGGATCCTGACCCAAAGTTAATAATATTAGGAATCCCTGACTTAAATTTGACACTTACAGGTAATCAAAGAAATTTCTTAGATTACTGTTTGATAATTGGGAAAAAAATTATTTTGAAATTTTGGAAGGGAATATCAATCCCTACAATTAAAATGTGGGCAGCAGAAATGTTGGAGACGTTACATCTGGAGGGAATTAGATTTGTCCTATTGGACGAATATAATTCCTTCAAACAGATGTGGTCTCCATACATACAGTATTTAGAGAAGTAGCTGTTCTTGGCAACACGGCTCGACGGGCACCCTGCGGGATTCGGCGGGAATGACTCATTTTCACATTGGGATTGACATGCATGTTCTCATGGAGTTTACTATCTGTAATAGCTTTATCGATAATGTATACTGCTGTTTTGTTTATATATATATATATATAATACTCTAACTTTTTTTTTCTCTTTTTTTTTTCTTTTTCTTATATATAACCAAATTATTATTTAATCACATCTTTAATGATTTATATCTGTTCTATTCTTTTTCTATCTATATATCAAAAAAATAGAGTATAAGAAGAACTATTAATGCATTGTTTGTAAAATAATGGAATTAAGTTGACGTTTGGAAAGTTGTTAAAAGCATTATAATTGGTTACTTTTAATAAAAAAAATTAAAAAAAAAAAAGAAAATGAAAGGGTGTCTGCAAACATTGATAGAAGGTATTCTACAAATTAGTGAAAGCTAATTAAAGCCATGACAGAGTGCAGATGAAACTCCACAATCCTCTAACATGACTGAATAGTTCTGTGAATGAGGAGGAGAGAATGAGAGAGTTCCTTTAGGGTAGCACAGTGTCGTAGTGGTTAAACATTGGCCTTATAATGCCAGAGACCCAGGTTCAATCCTGACTACAGGCACTGTCTGGATCAGGCACGTGCCATCAGGGTAGGCAAGGTAGGCACTGCCTACCCTGACTAAAATTATGAAATGGCAATTTTTAAATATAAATAGTAAAGGCATGGGAGAATTATGCCTGTCTAAGAGATCGATCTCTTAGGTAGGCATAATTCTCCGTGCCTTTCACCCGCAGCGCTTGTAGCACGGGAAGCTCTGTGCAGCCCCCGTGCCGTCAGCGCTGCCTGAAGCCGTCAGATTCAATGGAAGCTGAAGGCAACAGAAATTCTGCCTTTGCAGCACTGCGCATGCGCATCATCCTTCTACGCATGACAATCGCGAGTTTCTTGGCGGGATGTTCAAATATGGATTGCCATTATTTTAATAATGTCTTAGCAAACAAAGAATGAATAATGGACTTAATGTACCAATAATGTGGTAAGTGCATTTCTTTGTGCTTTATGTTTTTAAATACTGTAGTTCCCGGGGTGGGGGGAGAGCTCCGTTCACAGTGTTTGGGCAGTCTGGCGTTGTGAAGGAGGGGATTGGGGTCAGTAACCCACTTGCCACTCTCCGGTCTGAGTGCAGGTGAGATGGGACTAGGTGAGAGTAAGTGTTCGGCACGGACTAAAAGGGCCGAGATGGCCTGTTCCCGTGCTGTATTGCCATATGGTTTTATTGTGGCCGGGGAGTGGATCAGCTCGGGTGGTAGCCGCAGCACTCCGGGCACGGACAGCAGAACTGGCCGCCACTTCCGCGGAAGGAAGCAGCTCGGGTGACTGCGAGTGGCCGCCGGGACCCTGCCACTTCAGCCCCTTCTGCTGGTCCCCACTCACCTCTGGCAGTGCTCTCCGTCTGAACATCTCTCACCTGCCGCTCGCCGGCCGGCTTCCCGCAAATCTTTAAATTCCGACAGCGAGTTCACGGGTTCAGTTTAGGTTACTTGGCTGTGGGAATTTAAGGATTTGTGGGGCGCGGTTGACATGAGCGAAGCCGGCGAACGGCAGGTGAGAGATGGGGGTTACACAAAAAGCTGGAGAAACTCAGCGGGTGATAGTTCCTTCATACAGGCACCTGTTATGTGCTAGAAAAGCAGCATAAAATCCAAATACACATAGATTAAACATAGGGGGTTACACAAAAAGCTGGAGAAACTCAGCGGGTGCAGCAGCATCTAAGGAGCGAAGGAGATAGGCGACGTTTCGGGTCGAGACCCTTCTTCAGACATACACGACTAGGCTGTCAGCAGTAAAGATGATCACGCAATTCCAAAAATATGAGCGCGTAAATCATGCTTTGGTATTAACGGAACAAGTGTGTTATTGTAAAAATGCACAAATCAAACACACATAAAAAGCTTTTGCCCTTGGTCCTTACCACAACCTCAGTTTCCTTGCCAACGATGCCATCCTTCCTGTCAATTATCCATAAAATCTGACAACTCAGCTCCCACCGTCAGGTTAAGTAACTGACCATGAATCCACGACAGCACACCAAATGCCTTTTTTCACCAAAATAGCATCACCTGACAGCCTCAGCCCCACATTATGTGCTCTTGCAGACCATTCCCGTGCCTGTATCAACTCTAAAGCGGACTGTTCCAAACCAGCTTCACACCTACTTAAACATTAAGTCATTCAAAACTCTGCTGCCCTTATTCTAACTTACAATAAGTCCCACTCAGCCCCGAATAAACTGTTCACAGGAGTTTACAAGAACCATAGATACATAGAAGGTTACACAAAAAGCTGGAGAAACTCAGCGGGTGCAGCAGCATCTAAGGAGCGAAGGAGATAGGCGACGTTTCGGGTCGAGACCCTTCTTCAGACTCAGTGGCGGCCAGTTCTGCTGTCCTTGCCCGGAGCGCTGCGGCAGCGGTGAGTGAGTTTGATATGATCTCTGTCCCCCTCCTTCTCAAAACTTCTCCCTTCTCGCATATTTAACCCCTGCCGCAGGCTCCCCACACGCTGTGAAAGGAACTCCCCCTCCAATTGGACCCTTGAATTAGTATTGTCATTCCATAAGATGACAACTGATTCAACGTCCCGATGTGCTCCCGTTTTTCCCACCATCTCTCCACCTGCCTTCATCCTCCGTCCCCCACCCATTCAGTAATTAAAAAATGAAGGAGATTTAGAACCCTTGGGAAAATTGAATTGTTACTTATTTTTTATTGTTTACGAAGAGAACAATCTGCGCATGCGCGGTTTAAAGATTTTTTTGAAAGACGGCTGACTGCCTACCCTGAGTAATTACTCACGGCACGTGCCTGGTCTGGATGGAGTTTGTACATTCTCCTCATGACCTGCGTGGGATTTGTCCAGGTGCTTCGGTTTCCTCACACACTAAAGATGTACAGGGTTGCAGGAGAGTATTAGTGTATCTAACGTTGCGTAGACTCAGTGGGCCTGTTTCCACGCTGTATTTCAGTTCCAGAAAGACCTTAAGGTCTATACTGAAGTGGCATTGGGAGGAGATTCCACTCGAGTTCAAAAGTGAAGCACGATGGGCATATTTATGGTACCAAAACAATTTTTATGACCCCACAAGCCTAGTCTGTTAGTGAAAAATGCATCAAATTTGTTTTTCAACATCTGCATCAGCAATTTCTCCAATTGATCTATGTTATACATTTCCACCACATATTTGGCAATCTCTATCAATCTGAATTCTTGTTAGATCTATTTCTGTATAGTTCCGTTTTTGGACTGTATCAAGTTTTTGTGAATGATAGCAGTCCAGACTTGTTTAGTCTTACGCAGCTATGATGAAGAAACATTGATGGGACCTTAAATGCTGCCATCCCAAGAGAAGGCGGCTGATTTGGGTTCTGTCAAGCTCTGGTTGCTTCCCCTGGGGAGGGAACAGCAGCATTCCAAGAATTCTGCTGGAAGGCCGATTTCTGCAGTGCTGTAACACCTTTTGAAGTTCTTTGGAATCTGGTATGCTAATGATGGCAGCACTCCAAGCAGCAAGTTGAGCAAGTAGAAGTCTGATTCACATAAATATGTACACTACATATGTCAGTCGCTTTTTAATGAACCACATTATCTATATATTACTAAAACTCTCATCTTATTTGTGATTCTGTCTTCTGCGTACGTGCGGGCATCCCCATGTGCTCCCGGAACCATGCCAAAACTGTACATGATAACGCTACAATATTTGGACCACCTCACTCACAAAGGCTTGTGGTGTGTATTTATCAAGTTTTGTTCAGATTGATGGTATATTTTACAAGTTATTTTCATTTTTAACTTCACAAAATCAAGTTTGAGAAAGAATCAGCAGTGGCTGTTACATCTATGACATCACAATGGGATTTAATTTACATAACCTGTCTGTGAGCAGCATTCCAGTCCACAATGACATCAGCGTCCACCTCAAGGGGGGATAGGGATGGAGCGAATTTTTAAAAAATCTGTTTTAATCAAATTCTTGGGGGGAGGTTTCATTTTTCAAAAAATACCATGGTTTTCATTGGGGGGTGGGGGGGGGGGGTGATGGAATAGGGGAGATTGAATTACAAAAAAAAAAATTCCAGAATTTTCATTATGGGGTGGTGTGGAATGGGGGGAGGTGATTGCCGCTGCCGCTGCTGCCGCCGCCGCCAATGCCACCCCCCCCCCCCCACTTGGGGATGATTGATTGGCTCCGGGGAGCACTGACACCGCCCCCAATGTGAGGTTTCATTTAAAAAGCATCGCGGTTTTCATTGTGGATGGGTGAAATAGGGGAGAGGTTTCCTTTGCAAATAAAAATTCAAGATTTTCAATGTAGGGGGCGTGATTGGGGGAGGTTGTGTTGGGGGTGAGTGGGGGTGAGTGGTGATATATTGTGTGGGGGAAAAGGGGCACATTGGGTCCTATTTGGTCTAGTTTATTACTAAAACTCTCATCTTATTTGTGATTCTGTGTTTGTGCGTGATCCCGGAACTACGCCAAAATGGTACATGATAGCACTACAATTTTTGGACCACCTTCCTCACAATTATCTTGTGTGTTTTTATCAAGTTTGTTCAGTTTGATGTTATATTTTACAAGTTATTCACATTTTTAACTGTACAAAACCACACTTTGAGAAATATTTCTTCCATCTGCCTGGCAGTTAGCAGCTATGATGTCACAATGGGATTGTAGCCCTGCCCGATACAATGTTGCAATCCCAGAACACTGAGTCCTGGCAGCCCTAGCAAGTGCAATTCTATTTTTTTAAAGTTTAAACTGAGGGTGAATAAGGGGAAATGAGCCCCCCCTTGCACAGGTGGGGGCTATGGGTGACTGGTGGGAATTGCGTTGGGAGAACGGGTTGCATTGGGCAAACAGGTGAGTGGTGGAATATTGTATAGTGGCAGATTATTATATCGTTCAAGAGATAACTCTGTTATCTCTCTAACCACTTCGGAGACAGCATGGTATTAGGAGAATGTCGTCATGCATATGAGCTCTTCATGAGACTTTCAGAGCTTTTTGAAAGATAAATCTTCATAATACAGTCTTTTGATTAATAGTTTCTTTATTGTTGAAGAAAAACAGTAAGATACTCAACCAACCTTCTTCGTACACTCCAATCTTCGTCAAACTCCAGCATATCACTTTTAAACTTTAGAAAACTCCTCATGTCTCAGCATTACTCCACATGGCTGTTATTCATTGATTACAACTCGGCATGTAATACAATCATCCCCTCCAAGCTGGTTACCAAACTCGCAGAAGTTTGTCTCTGCGCGTCCCTCTGCAATTGGATCCTGGACTTCCTCATTCACAGACTGTAGACTGTTCGAATTGGTGGTAAAGTGTCAGCCTTGATAACAATCAGCACGGGAGCACCTCAAGGCTGCATGCTCAGCCCCCTGCTGTACTCACTCTATATTCATGACTGCGTAGCCAGTCATAGTATGAACTCCATCATCAAGTTCGCTGACGACCACTGTTGTGGGACGTATCACTGATGAGGACGAGTCAGAGCATAGAAGTGAGATCGACCGACTGACGAAATGGTGGCAGCACAATAACCTGACCCTCAAAACCGGCAAAACCAAGGAACTGATTGTGGATTTTGGAAGGGGTAGGATGGGGACCCACAGTCCTATTTATATCAACGGGTCTATGGTGGAAAGGATCAAGAGCTTCAAATTCCTGGGCGTGCACATCACTGAAGATCTCTCCTGGTCCGAGAACAATGATGCTATCATAAAGAAAGCACATCAGCGCCTCTACTTCTTGAGAAGATTACGGAGAGTCGAATGTCAATGAGGACTCTCTCTAACTTCTACAGGTGCACAGTAGAGAGCATGCTGACCAGTTGCATCGTGGCTTGGTTCAGCAACTTGAGTGCCCAGAAGCGAAAAAGACCACAAAAAAGTAGTAAACACTGCCCAGTCCATCATCGGCTCTGACCTCCCCACCCATCGAAGGGATCCATTGCAGTTGCTGTCTCAAAAAGGCTGGCAGCATCATCAAGGACCCACATCATCCTGGCCACACATTTATCTCCACACTACCTTCAGGTAGAAGGTACAGGAGCCTAAAGACTGCAATGTCCAGGTTCAGAAACAGCCTCTTCCCCACAGCAATCAGGCTATTGAACTCAACTCAAACAAAACCCTGAAAATTATTAGCCCATTATCTGTTTATCTTGCTGTACATCCCCATCAGGCCACCATAAGAATCAGAGGTGGTCTATGTGTTTTCCGATACTTTGACTTGATGAAACATCGCTCTGATATCAGCCATCAAAGTAATTGATTTTACTTCAGAGTCATGTGAGTCAGCCGCATTGGCACAAGCACTGGACTGGCAGGGCAGCGCTCCTGCCGGCGGTAAGTTTAAACCTAGAAGGTAAGTTTGTTTTTACTTACCAGGGTTTTTTCAAGCAGGAGTCTTGCTTCACAGAGGTTTTCCTGCCAGTTTCACAGCCCGATGAGTGAGCCGGTTATGGGCTGTGGGGAAACCCCGGTCCGACCGCAGAAGCGGAAAACCAGAAAAAGATCGGGTAGTGAGATAAGCAGCCGCTGACAAGGCAGTCAGCGGCTTCCAGCCTGTGCGGATGCCGTGAAAAGGCAAGTAAGTAACGCCAGAGTCACTGACAGTGCGGTCAGCAGCTCACAGACGTTGGTCCCCAGGCAGGGAGCAAAATTAGTGGAGAGAGGACTCATTCAGCCCTATTGAACTTGGGTGAGTCGGGCTGCAAGGGTTTTTCTCTAATAATAAAGTTTACATGTATGTTATAGTGTTTTTCTTAAAGTCAAAAGTTAAAGTCAAAGTTAAAAGTCAAACAAGTTATTGTCATGTGTCCCTGATAATGAAATTATTTCTTGTTTAGCACAAGTTGCTGTGAAGGGTTAAAATTGCTTTAACCCTTAACAGGTAAAGATCTACAATAAAAATTTGATTTAGTGAGCCTACACTGTAATAACGCAGTGTTAACACAGTGTCCTATGGGACAGGGCTGCTTCATGTGTAATAGCGCAGGCCTATGGGACAGGCCGCACCAGCAGCGCCTCGCATGGTTGCTTCATGTATAAAAGCGCTGGCCTATGGGAGAGCCATGCCAGCAGTGCCTGGGATAGGGCAGCTTCATGTGTAAAAGTGCCGGCCTACGAGAGAGCTGTGCCAGCAGTGCCTGGGATAGGACTGCTTCATGTGTAAAAGCGCTGGCCTCCACGAGAGTCTGCTAGGCCCGCGGAGTCGGAGGATGATTCTTCACCGGGGCTGGATAGCAGAATAATAGACCCACGGAGTCGGGGGATTAATTCCTCACCGGGGCTGGATAGTGCGTTTGAACGCCTATCCCAAAAGCAGCAGCGCCAGTTGACAGAGCTGCTTCAGGTCTCCCTCTTGGAGGCAGAGACCAAGACGGGTTAGTATCCTGCTGACGCTGTGTCTCAGGGTATGGCTGTGGGGCATACCAGAAGGGATGAAGGGCACGTGTCAGAGGTACCTTTTTCCTGACAACAAAGTTGCCATCCCAGCAGAATGTTCTATTCGGGTATAGGTCCAATAGGGACATATCAGCTTAGGTATCCTGCGGCGGTGCCTGTTTAGGGCTGCCTATGAATCGCCTTCTCTGAGGGGGGAGTGCGAAAGGTCAAGATATAACGGACCCCAGGCTCTAAAGAGGTCGATGGAACATACTGAAGCACATATGTGCCGGCATTGAACAGTGGCAACAGGGGATATGAGAGCCAGCCACCGAATCTGTTATTCATGTGAGGCCTATTCAACAGGGGAGAAAACCTGGCAGACAAATCAGTTAAGGCCCACAGCAGGCAAAGGTTCATCGTTTCATAATGCACCCGAAGCGCTCATCGGCAGTAGGCTGTTCACTGGAGCTGGGGCAGCATGACAGCTGGGCAGAAGTTCCACTCACTCTACCAATCCTACTCAACAAGGTGGGTATGACACTTCTGAAACATGGGTAAGTGCACCACTCACAAGTTGTAATATTTACACTTGTTTGTACAACACACAAAGGATAAAACACCTGCTTAGAGGCAGAACTAACATTCCAAGCAAGTTTGTGATTATGGCCAGGGTTGTCTTTTAAGATAAGGTTCGGAAATCGGGTCAGAGTTCTCGTGCAAAGCACCCATAGAATAATGGCAGGAGTGGCCTGTTTATTATGAAAAATGGAGAGTGTCGGGCATATGAACTTTCCAAATATGAAAACTTATTTTCCTAATTAACAACAGATTCATAAGGGTCTCAAAGATCCATTCTATGCAGTTCCATTACAGAGGTTATGAAAGACAATATAACTGTACTAATAACAGTAAAACATTGTGAAATGGGATAAACTGTTTGTTGGTCATTGGGATTTACCTTTAACTATTAATTAGCCTATGACTCCGTCCCGTGGCAAGAGATTGGAGTTAATAGCAACCTGTTATGAAACTGACTTCTATTTCATCAAGACCAATTGGCAATATAGTAGCTGTGCTTCAGCTGTGCAAATCGAGGAACTGATATTGTGCAAAGTACATGTAGATCATTGTTAGCAAACTTATGCTATTATCAGCTGAAGCTACCTCAGTCACAATGATGAACAAACAGTACTCAGCATTACTCCAGGAGTTGGTCGGTCGAATTCAGTTATTACAAATTGATACTAAGAGCACTAAGGTGAGAAGTTCCGAATACCATCTCTAATGGAGGTAGCGGAGATTTGCATGAGTTGCCAATTCTTCAGTTGTTGGTATCAACTAAATATATACACTAGATGCACCCCATGGGTTAGGGCTATTGAGCAAATATACATAATCTATATGCTCAACAAGTTGCTACACTACGGTGGTGGCATATGTTAGTCACATGGCAATCAAGTAAAAGTATCCTGTGAGAATTTACCTAATCTCCTTTGCCACTGGTGTATCATCCAGTTCAGGTCGATGACAACACAGAATAGATATTGGATCTCAAAGTATTATGAAAGTATGGTTCAACACTACATCGAATATCGACATGTTGGTTCATGTTTATTCACTGATTGCAAAAATATGCGACACAACAGTGTGGAGAAATACATTCTCGCTGCAAAAGGAGGAATGTTCTTTATGTCTTCCTCCATTTTGTGCCTCATTAGCCGGGTTCTTAAAACAGTCAGCAAAACCTCGCTTTGGGTTTGTACTGTTGGACTGCCTAAGCAGCCATGTTGCCTGCTTCATCAGGCATAATAATACAATGGTATACGGTTATTCCAAAAAACAAAAACTTGCTGGTTCAAACTGTGGTTCAGGAAACCGGCCTCCACATAATAAAACAATAATTGACTTACACATTCTGAATGGATTGACTTACAGCTCAGGTTGTCACATCAAGCCATGGATGTGCTCAATACAGAGTGCAGGGATAGTACTCAAAAAAGCAGTACATTCCTATTGAGGGGATCGGAAGTGGTTTTGTTTAAATGTTAATGTTACATTGTTTAATCGACAAACAACTACACAAGGGAAGGTCAGTTCAAACTATTTCAAAGTGGCTGCAGCAGGTTCTGGGTTATGCAGGTATTAACTCTGACAATTGTATATCTCATTCCACCAGATCAGCATCGACATCAGCTGCCGTGGAATGGACATTCCCATTGACCAAATCCTCGCGACCGCAGGATGGTCAACTGAATTGATTAACATTTTTTTTACCATAGGCCGGTTACTGACCCGGGGTTTTGCCCATTCTGTTGCGTCCACTTTAGCCTCCCCTGAGATACAGGGGTTGCTATTGATTTCTTTATTAACATAAACCATGAATATACATTTGAATCAATATCATGTTTAATGCAATTTTGATTATTCACTCATTCTGAGTCAATCAATACAGTGAGACGCCGAGATTTGGATCTGCAGTATGAAATCACAAGCTTCAAACCCTTCACGTAATCACTCACGTGACTCCAAAGTAAAATAGTAAGATTAAACGAGACCTTACCAGTTTGAAGTTTGATCTTGATTTTATGAGGAGTTACGTTGGTGATTACGTGCCCTCCACGCCCAACCCTCTCTCATAAAGATCACGCATCTTACTATGTCACTTCGGTAATTGTTATTTGTGATTTCATACCACTGCTTTGAAGATTTACTGGCATGCGGCCTGGCGGGACTTCTTCATGTAATCACCAACGTAACTCCTCATAAAATCAAGATCAAACTTCAAACTGGTAAGTTCTCATTTAATCTGAATGTAATGAGTGAGTTGGTAAGGTCTGTACCTTGCAGTAGTTGACAGTTAAGTGATGTTCTTTTGAAACTGCAGCACAGTCAAAGACCACACTCAAGGTCCTTTTCTTCAAGTGATACACCCCAGGGTGTGGAATGTACCAACGATCTCCATCACTCCGATTCAGATGGTTCGTTGGTACCATTTCAACATAATCATATCCTGTAGGAAAGACATATATTCCTCATGAAATTTTGTATTCTTGCCAAACTTGAGTTTCAAATTCTGGGTGCGTTGCTCTGCCACACGGCGATTATTCGGCAGAAGAACACTTTCTTCTGTGAATGGTAAGTCCAGAATAGTGTCCGTCTATCATCTTTACTGAGTAGTTCATAATATCCAAGAAGTTTAACTCTTCTCTGGACATTTCTTCAGATTCCTTTTTGGTACTCTCATTGAAGTCATGATTGTATTGCTTCATCAACAGTTTTTCTAATTCACCAGTAGACATTTGATTAACAGCAGCAGCAGGGTAGTTCTTCCAGTTCCTGCTTTCATTGTTCCTTCTCAAGGAGCTGTATACAACCGATCCTAGTAGGGTTTTTTCAGCAAACGGTCCATCATCTTGGCTCCTCACAATCCGTATAGGTTCCAATGCCTTCAAAGCATTTGTTCCGATAAGTAGGTCACCACAAGAATTTATTTTAGATATTCTGACATCCTTCAGGTAAGGCCATTGTCTCAATTCTTCATGCCTGGGTATATTTTGACGAACACATGGTCTCATGTGTAAACACTTCAGATATTGGTATAAAATTATTTTCACCCAGACTGGATATCTCCATACTTGTAATGTAATGACAAATGCACTCTTTATCTCCATTCATGGTATGCAATCGAATCTAAAGGCCCTGTCTCACAGTGCGAGTCCACCCAAGAGTGACCCCAAGTGAAAGAAAAAAAACGGACTCGTGGTTATGCACGAGATTCAAAGTTTATGGTCAAGTGTTTAACCGAGTTCCCACTGGCATGTTCTTTATGCGATGTTCCAAGGTGCTCTCCCGAGTTACCAAGTTCCTCTCCCATTACACTTGAGCCAACCGTGAATGAAGGTATGTTTTAATAAAGCAACAATGTTAAAGAAGACATCTCCATCCTGTGGCTTTGAGTTAAAGATAGAAATCAGTGCGGCTGCATCTATTAATATGACCTACAGAGGGAAAATGCGCATCAGATTGTTGGGAGACGGAGCTCAGGGTTCGCCTCCTGAGCTGCTTTGGTGCCCAGGCGTGAGGGAGGTTGGGGAGGGGGGGGGGGGGGGCGTCATTAATCTGTCTGGGGTGACAAGGCCCTTGGGTTAGGAGTGGTGTGCAAGGGAGACTTAATTCTCTCCGATCTCGCTGAAGCCCCGGACCAGAACAAAGGAAACCCATCTTGCCAGCGCGTACAAGCCCGTTGTATATAAGGGTCTCGACCCGAAACGTCACCTGTCTCCTTCACTCCTTCGCTCCTTAGATGCTGCTGCACCCGCTGAGTTTCTCCAGCATTTTGTGTACCCCCGTTGCATATAACTTTGCTGCTGACGCGCACACCCACTCTCTCTCCCTCCCTCTCTCTCTCTCTGCTCTCTATCACTGCAGCTCAGAGCCCAAGCTCGCCATCCTATAGTGGTAACATTCACATCGGGTCCCCTCCACACCCACACCCCCTCTCTCCGACACACACCCCCCACAAGGCAACAGGCAGCGTGAGAGACAGAGAGTTTGTAGGGTGTTAGTTTTGTATAAGGATTTATTTTTAAATTATTAGCCAAGGTCGGATTTACTTATTTTAAACGATGTTTGGAGCGCTTGACAATACTTTTTACTCTTTGCGCTCGTTTTCAGAAAGGGTTCAGACCCCGCTTGGCTCGTTGCCCCCTTTGAACCAAGCCCTGCGAGAGGGATGGAGGGAGGGAGGGAAGGTGTGAGTGAACAAGAGCGCCGAGGAGGAGAGGGAAATAGGGGGGGTGGGGGAGTGGGTGGAGGAGAAATTGGGAAGAAGTTAGTTGTTCAGATCAGAAACCTGTAGGCTGGGAGCCATAATGGTGAAGAGCACACCCAGTTCTTCTGAGGAGTGCATAAGAGACTTAGATCGGAAGCAATGTTCCTCTAGAACTGTAACTGAAACCGTGTCCACATCACCTCCTCTTGGCCGGACCGCAACACCAAATCTACGCGTCAGGAAAATCCAATGTTCATTGATTCATCTCCATGGTTTTTATAGCTAATTTTCCAATAAATAACTGCAGTAATCACCCCCCGAAAGGGTAGGATAGGGCTGAAGCCCAGTGTTTAGACATTGGAATGTTTTTTTTTAATCATTCTAATAGAATGATTTTCCAACTCCTGTGGAAATTAAACTTTTTTTTCACTCCTAGTTTTTTTTAACATATTTTTAGGATATACATTATATATAAAATTGTACACATGGGAAAATAAGACGAAAATGACCAAAAAACAAAGAATATTTAGTCTATGGGTGAATTAAATTTTGTGATTAAGACTCAAATGTGAATGGCACTGAAATATTTTAAAGAGTTCCCACGGTAGACTCACGAATCACTACGTTAAACGCACGGGCCCTACGTTCTTACAACGAGTCTAAATGTTTCAATTTTAAACTTGAACACTAAATTTGACTCGTGAAAAAAGTCAAACATGTTTGACTTTTTTCACGAGTTCACAAGTTTCGCGGGTACCTGCCGTTAGCGCCACGAGTGGACAAGTTGATCGCGCGAGGTCCCACGTTCCCGCTACGTTGGCTGTACGTGATCACCACGAGTGAAAACTCGGGGTCACTCGTGGGCCAACTCGCACCGTGAGACAGGGGTTTAAATCTCTTCTCCTGTGATGGCCAGCCTTCTCATCAAGCTTTCTGTGCAAAAGGTAGCTGAACTTCCATGATCCAAAAATGCATATGTTTACAACGCTGCATTTGTCTTGCTATTCCTTACCTGTACTAGTAAGATAGGGAATATACAGGCTTCTACCCTGGCCCCAATATGAGCAGTTACTTGAGGCAAGGCTTTTCCTTCTGTTCTGTTTGCTCCGGCTCCTTCCCTTCAATTTGTTCTGGTAGTTTTTTGTCTATTTGCCCTGGTAGCTTCTTTTCTATTTGCTCTGGTGGCTTCTTTACAGTGTGAAGTTCTTCAGGATGATTTTGCTTGCACTTATCACAAGTTATAGGACTCTTAGTACTACCGCTTGTGTAATGCACCAGAAATTGTAAGCGCTCTTTTTCATCAGTAATTTTCATTTCTACAACTTTGTCCAATGTCCTTATGAAAGATTCATACCACAAAGGATCACCATCATATGTAGGAATTTCTATTGGTGGTAGAGTGAAAGAGAGATTTTGTTGTGCTATGAGCTTGTTGAATTCAGCTTGCCTGTTCCCCAATGCAAATAATCCATCCTGATATCCTTGGCTTGGTACCAACAGACAATAGACAGGCCCCTGATCTCCATACTGGCTTGCTCGAGCCTGTGTATCAGGCCTCGGAAAATTGTACTCAACTGTTCGTTTGTCCAGAGTCTCTACAGTGTCCACATAAGTAGTTTGCTTCAGTCTAGCACCCATTTGCTGAAATGAAGTTTTACCGGCCTGCCACTGTCCCAATGGGTGTTCAAAGCCGTGAAATCCGGTGGTCCTCGGTTGTGGAATTGATCCAATTGCTGACTCACTTTGAGCAGTTTCACCTCTCAAACCGGAGTTAATCGCATCAGATGCTTTAGAACTACTTCTTGAACCCTCACTTTCCATTATTTCCGTCTTTGATTTGACCGCCATGTCTAGTTCTAGCTGTACTTTTCATCGCCTCATCTCTTCTTTTTGGTGCCTTATCTCTTTTTCCTGTCACCTCTTCTCTTCTTTCATCTGTTCTTCTCACTCATTCTCATAACCATATAACCATATAACAATTACAGCACGGAAACAGGCCATCTCGGCCCTTCAAGTCCGTGCCGAACAACTTTTTTCCCTTAGTCCCACCTGCCTGCACTCATACCATAACCCTCCATACCCTTCTCATCCATATGCCTATCCAATTTATTTTTAAATGATACCAACGAACCTGCCGCCACCACTTCCACTGGAAGCTCATTCCACACCGCTACCACTCTCTGAGTAAAGAAGTTCCCCCTCATGTTACCCCTAAACCTCTGTCCCTTAATTCTAAAGTCATGTCCTCTTGTTTGAATCTTCCCTATTCTCAAAGGGAAAAGCTTGTCCACATTAACTCTGTCTATCCCTCTCATCATTTTAAAGACCTCTATCAAGTCACCCCTTAACCTTCTGCGCTCCAGAGAATAAAGACCTAACTTATTCAACCTATCTCTGTAACTTAGCTGTTGAAACCCAGGCAACATTCTAGTAAATCTCCTCTGTACCCTCTCTATTTTGTTGACATCCTTCCTATAATTGGGCGACCAAAATTGTACACCATACTCCAGATTTGGTCTCACCAACGTCTTGTACAATTTTAACATTACATCCCAGACTTCTATACTCATGTTTCTTCTTCAAGGCATCTGCTTCTATTGAGAGAGCAGCTAGATCAGCTTCAATTCCCAATTGAGCAGAAGCCCTTGATACTGAACTGGCTATGGAACCAGATCTTGATCTTGTCTTGATCTTTGTGTAGATACATTCGAAATACTACCTCATAGTGTAATCTCCTCTTCCAATTCAGCATCTTGTTGCGTAGCTCTTTCAGGTGTCGAGTGCATAAGTTGTGGTATAATTTCAGATAACCACTCCTCCACCTCATCCATGAAATCATTGAATAACTTCAGCCTTTCTTCCCACCACTGGGTGATTCTTTTGCGTTCTTCCATAGGCGGCTGTGAACACAGCAGTATATTTTGTTTCTCTCCAACCTCATGGCAGAGGTTAAGTAGTTGGCTCAGATTAGATTCCACTTCCTTCGCATTCTTATCCGATTCCATTAGTTTCTTCTGTTTCTCAATTGATTTGGTAACCTGTTTCCATTACTTGTTTCTCTCCCTCTGGGTTTCTTTCAGGTAGGCAGCTTGGACCTTTATCTGCATCTTCTAGATACTTTAGTCTGGCTCTGCCACCTTGTGGTTCTTCTGACTCACCGGCTCCATCTTGCTCCATGGATTTAAGCAGGTCTTGGCAGAATGCCAAATCTTTAAATTTAATGAACAAGAACTTCTTCAATTTGGTTTAGTCTTATTGATAAACATCAAGCAGAATGTTTTGTAAACATCAAATAAGAAACTATAAACTGGATTTTCAGACAACATCCAAAACAGATTCAAAGTTATTGATGACTTCAGTTCCAAAAGAATGTGTCGTATCTTGACTTCAAAACAACTCAAGGACGAGCATTTGGATCTCTCCAGACTGAACTGAAAAAACAAGCTTCTTGCGTATTTTCCAAGCTAGCAGAACTAGCTTTTAAATTACCTTGCAGAAGTCGTCCAAATTAAAGCGTACCAGCTTTCAAATTCAGAAGTATTATAAAAGCTGTTCTACTCACGATTCCGCGATAATGTCTTCAATCTTCGGATAAGTCATGTAGCTGTTGATTAAATCTCTGCCCGAGATCTATTGTCTTCAGTTCCTCTTCTGGAACCGGTCCTTCTGACCGAACCTCTCCCGGATCTTCTGTCCCTCTTCTTTGGTTCGTGGCTCTCACCTCCTGTCTGAGGTATCCTTCGACTCTAATATAGTGGCAGATTATTATATCGTTCAAGAGATCATTCTGTTATCTCTCTAGCCACTTAGGAGACAGCATGGTATTAGGAGAATGTCGTATTATGCATGTGAACTCTTCACAAAACTTGCAGAGCTTTTCGAAAGCTAAATCTTCATAACACAGTTTTTGATTAATAGTTTCTTCATTGTTGAAGAAAAACAGTAAGATTTTCATCAAACCTTCTTCTTAGACTCGCACACTCTAATCTTCGTCAAACTCCAGCATATCGCTTTTAACCGTTAGAAAACTCCTCATGTCTCAGCGTAACTCCACATGGTGGAAGGATATTCCTTCCTACCATGTTGAGCTCCAAAACTAAACTAAAAAATGACAGCTTCTACGTAAGAATCCCAGCAGCAAACACACCATCGACTACGTAATAAATCCCACCCTCATAATTCAAGCTGGCAAATGCCATAATTAATGACACACAAAATTAAGCCAAATGGCCACTACATATTGCATTGGGGGAACAGGCCTCCTGTGAGGGCTATGGATGAGTGGTGGAATATTGCATTGGGGGAACGGGTTGCATTGGGGGACCAGGCCACCCGTGGGACTAGTTAACATCTAATTTTACTTACACGTGCACGTCATTACGTCTGACGCATGTCGCACTGACGGGCTGGAGAGCTCAGTAACCCGCAGGTAAGTCAATGTTAAACATTTCCTGCGAGTATTTTTAAAACTCTGTAAGTCTGGCTCGCAGAGCCAGCTGGAGTTGGTAATATGGATATATTGGAAATATAAACTGTGGTAATAGAGTGGAATGCGCGGGGACCGCGGTTACCGCTTATAGAACGGGTCGGGAGATAACGGCTGCTCTAAAGCCTGCTCCGCGATTACTGCTATTTAGATCGGGTTTGGAGATAACGGCTGCGCTAATGCAGGCTCCAATACCCGCTACTGTTATGCTGGCAGCTCAACTGCCTCCATCAATTTCCAGTACTTCAGGGTGCTCAGGAATACCAAAATAAAGTACTCTCAGGCTCATTTGTCATGTCTGATGATGCCTCCATCAATTTCCAGTGCTTCAGGGCACTCAGGAATACCAAAATAAAGTACTCTCAGGATCATTTGGCTCATGAGTCTAATGATGTGAAAGACTCCCTCCTTTTAATTTAAAGGTATGGGGATGGCTCAACCAAATGGGAAAATGCTCCAAATTTAAAGAGCCATGGAAAATTTCAATTGGGGTCGAATGCCCTAGGATTCCCCACACAGCCTCTCGCAGAGGTCCAAACAGCAAAGAAGAAAACACCACTTATGGATAACAGTGGGAATCATCCTCTCCAGCACCTTGTTTAGCGCTGGAAGAGACCTCCCTAGAGCATGACTCGGGAGAAGCAGGGCACGAGGAATCTGACCCTGAAGCTAGTGTCACTGCCTTTGTGCACACACCAGAGCACACGAGCGATGCTCCAGGTGTCCTGGACGTAGTGTTAAACTTCACTAAAACCGGAAGGGACTGGTAAGGCTATCGAGAAAAATCTAGCCGCCAATGTAAATTACATGGCTTCTCACCAGCTCCAGGATACAATCATGGAGGAGACTGCCACACATTACAAAACACCTGTAAACTGTGCTTCACTCAAAATGCCCACCGTGAACTCGGCAAGGGCACAAATGAGTGCAACAATGCGGGGACAAGAAGTGAGATTTCAACACGTCCTCAAGTTGTTGGCAGCAGGCATTCGGGGAAGGTCCATGGTGCACCGATGTCTTGTACTCAACAAGATATGCTGGCCCTGTTCTGCACCGCCTACTTTGACGTCAATTGCATCAGGAAGATAGCCATCAAAACGACATTGAACCCGAAGTTTGCAGCTCTACGTAGGTCCACCAATATCCAACCCAGATTATTATTTGGGGTTGACGTCCTCAAACAAGTCAAGGACCTGGAGGAACATGCCAAAACAATCCATCTCATGAAGACATATGTCCCTTCTGCCAGGATGCCACCTCGCAGGTCATTTTCAGCGCGAAAGGTGACGGATCCAGGGGCAGGGCCAAACAGAGTGGGGCCAGTGGGACGACGGTATTGCTCACCTGCGTATCCCAGCTACAACCCCAATATGGGAAGAAGGAGTCAAGGCCGACTGTAGAGGTTCAGGTGATTCATTCTGTCCAGGATAAGATTTCTGGGGAGCAACCTCCCGTTGGGGGTAGGTTGCAATTGGTTATGATGAATGGTGCTGCATAACATCTCATCGGTTTATACTAGACACTGTGTCAAGCTCGAATACAGTTTATGTCAGGAATTGATCCGCCTGTACAGAATATGCCTAATAGAGTATTGAGGTTTCTGCACCACAAACTCAGCAGGTAAAAGAAGAAATTACGGTTTTGTCCCAAAAAAGGTGTAATTGAGAGGACGACAAACCATCCTCAACAATTTGTGACCAATATATTCCCCAGACAAAGAAAAGATGGGGGATGTAGAGTCATTCTGGACCTAAACCAGTTAAATTCCTATGTTCAGTATAGGCATTTTTAAAATGGTCACCTTCAACAATGCAAAATGGCTGTTATCACAAGGCTGTTATATGGCAACTATAGATCTGAAAGATGCATATTATTCAGTACCAATTCATCATCACTATCGGAGATACTTGAAATTTAGTTGGATGGGACAGCTGTGGCAATTTAAAGCATTACCCAATGAGCTAACCTCAGCTCCTAGGCTATTCAATAAATTGTTGAAACCAGTGCTGGCGCTACTTTGGGCCCAGAATCACATGGTAATGGCTTATCTAGATGATATTTTAATCATAAGCAACACTCAGCAGACCTGTCTAAAAGGTTAGGGTTCCTGGTCCATCCAACCAAATCCAAGTTAGAGCCATCCTAAAAAAATTAATTATTTGGGATTTGTCATTGATTCAGTTGATATGTCAGTGACTTTGCCTACAGCCAAGGCTGTGGAGACCAGAGAGGTCTATACTAGTCTCACTGAAAAAATAATATCCCTCCATCTTGGAAGTGGCCAGATTTATTGGTAAATTGGCGGCAGCTTTCCCTGCAGTACAGTTTGTACCACTGCACTATCAAAGGCTGCAATGAGCTAGAGAACTAGCACTTAAAGAACATGCAGGTCATTTTGATTGACCTATGCAGTTACCAGTCAGAGCCATAGCTCAATTACAATGGTGGATTATCAATATTGTATAAACTACCAAAAACATTTTGGTTCAGCAAACCTTCAGTGCTTTAATAGACAGATGTGAGTGCTGCTGGATGGGGAGCTATGGACAGCGAGTTTAGCTGTGGTGGTTGACGGAGTGTGCAAGAGGATTTAATCCTGCACAGGCATGGTGTAAATTAGTTAGAATTGCTGGGTTCATTCTATGGATTAAAAGCTTATTGTTCAACAATGAATAATTTACGTGTTCAACTCCAGGTTGATAATACCACGGCTGTGTCATATATCAATTGCATGCGAGGAATAAGGTCAGTATCATGTGATGATCTGGCTAACCTCATGTGGCACTGGTGTGTTTCGAGAAACATCTGGGTCTCAGCTATCTACCTACCAGGTAGAGATAATGTGGTGGCAGCCAATAGGTCACGAGAATTTAATGACAACATAAGAATGGATGTTAAATCCTGATGTTTTTAAAAGGATTGTCAGCCACTATGGTTTGCCAGATATTGATACAGGCTAAATCACCAGTTGCCTAAATAAGTTTCATGGGAACAGATCCAGGATCAGCGCAACGAGTGCAAACATTGCAAAAGTTACAACTAGATAACATGTATTCTTCTGCAGATAAAATTACGTTTTATGTTTATGATTGAATCAAACAAAGCAGGCCAGGAATGGCCGGAACCAAAGTATGTTTTAAAGCATACCCTGTTGACCAAATGTTATGAGTAGTTAAGCACCTGAGTCAATATATTGAGATAGCTAAGAGTCTCAGAGGCTCTGAGACAGCAATGCTCAGCAGTTACAAAAAACTTCATAAAATGTGTCAGTATAAACCTGGTAAAACAGGTTTAGGATTCCGCTGGAGTAGACACTCATGTGTTTAAATCTCATTCCACCAGGGTGGTATCAACATCCGCAGCAAGGCCGCAGGATGGTCTAAGGAATCAACCTTTCTAAAATTATGATAAACCTGTCCTGACAGTGCCAGGGTTTGGGCATGCTGTTTTGGGTTCCGTTTGAGTTGATTTGATTTGTCTTTATAAATTTCATTTGTAATTTCCCCTGGGATAGAGGGGTTATTGCTGTATTGTTATTCAAACAATTATTATTGGATAATTCGAAGCAATGTTCAATACATTATTTATTCACTGCTGTGTCAACTGAAGCAGTGTGTCGTATGGAAAGGATCCACGGCATGAAATCACAGAGCTTTAAAATCTTCACATAGTCACTCATGTGACTCCGAAGTAAAATAGTAAGATTAAACGCGAACTTACTAGTTTGAAGTTTGATCCTTAGTATATGAGGAGTTACAATGAGGGATTACGTGCCCTCCGCTCCCGGCCCTCATAATCAAAAAGATCATCTGGTAGTTTTAGTCTTCTAAAGCCTTACTATGTTACTTCGGCTATTGGTTTCTGTGTTTTCGCGCCGTTGCTTTGAAGTATGACGCGTATGCGACTGGCGGGAGTTCTTCACATAATCCCTCATCACAACTCCTCATAAAATAAGGATCAAACTTCAAACTGGTAATTTCTCATTTAATCTTACTATTTTTTTGGGTCCTGTCCAATTGGTGGCAATGGATGTGATGACAACCAGTTTGAACGCAAACCTTTCTTGTCCAATGCTACCTTGCACTTATAAAGGCATAGAAAGAGGCCATTCAGTCCTTCAGGCAGGTGCCAGTTCCCAGGTAACTTGTCTCATTTCACCCATTCTTCTTATTTTCCTATATTCCTGCAACATATTATCTCTCACACATACCCATTAGTCCTATTTAATTTGGGGTTTTTTTTGCTGTTAACTTACACAAAGGGATAATTTAGAATGGACAAATAACTACCAGAATGTTTTTGTGATGTGGAAGGAATCAGGAACACCCAGGGGAAGATGCCGAGTTACATAGAAACTTAGATAATTCAATATGATCATCACTGATCATCCAAAATCAGTACCCCATTCCTGCATTCTTCACATATCCCTTGATTCCGTTAGCCCTAAGAGCTATATCTACCTCTCTTGTAAAAGCAGAGAATGTGCAAACCAGGTAGAAAGCAACTGGGATGAAACATGGGTCCTTGGGGCTTTGATACAATAGCAAGGCTTCCTGTGCTAGGGCATTGCCCTCATCCTCAATATCTAAAGGATCAGTTCAGTATGAAAATTAGAATTGTTAGAATTGACGTACACTGAGAAGCAAGTGGTGGAATGGAGTCAAGATAGGTTCATATGTTCTGTTCCGCTACTGACCCTGATATATATTGGCCATTGTGGTGAACTGGAGGGGTTCACTGTTGCCTGGAAACAGGTAGAGGAAGCCTCCCACTGAGAATTCATTATTGGAGGAGGCTGCAGGAACATGATGCCAAGATCCGTGGATGGATTTCCTCCAGGAGCACCTGTCCAGTGCAATGTGCTCCCAGTTACTCGATGTGATGTGGAATTTTTTCAAACTGTTCTTGATGTTGGCCTTGAAGCATTTATGTGGCCCGCCAGGAGCTCGCCGACCTTCTTTCAGTTCAGTTCATTACAGGATCTGTTTAAGGTGACCTGTGTTGGACATGCGGATGACATGGCCAGTCCATCGAAGCTGGTGTTGCATTATTGTGGTGGTGATGCTGGTCATGTTGGCTTCCTCCAAAACGCTGATGTTGGCGTGTTTGTCCTCCCAGCTGATCATCAGAATCTTTCGTAAGTATCTTTGACGGTATTGTTCCAGGGCTCTCAGGTGTCTGCTGTAGGTGGTCCATGACTCTGCTCCATACAACAGAGTGGGAAGAACAACAGCTCTGTAGACCAACAGTTTTGTTTGAACCTTTAGGTCTCGGTCTTCAAAGGCTCTTTTCCTGAGTCTGGCGTAGGCACCGCTTGCACAACTCAGGCGAAGCCTCGATGAATTTACAGACACTGTGACATCATATGTCAGCTTTTGTGAGGACAGTTGCATTCTCACAAGGACTCATATCTGATTCAACAATGACAATCCCTGGTTTACAGCAGAACTCAGACAGCTCCACCAGTTTAAAGATGTGGCCTACAGGAAGGAGCGGGGATGTAGACCTCCACAGGCAGGCCAAGTACAAGCTGAGAAGAGGAAAGGTGCTCTGAAAGTTGAGGAGCAACTTCTCAGCTAATGACTCTTCTTCAGTTTGGAAGGGCTTGCAAGAAATCACCAACTACAAGAGGACCCCTCCGCCCCCGCTCCTTGGACAATCGTCAGCTGTCCAATGACCTGAACAAGTTCTACTGCATGTTCGATAAGTAGAAACTTAACCCTGGTACCCCCTCCCACCTTCCCCAATCGCTGCTTCACACCTACTCACAGCCTGGACCCTTCCCCACCCACTCCTTCCTAATCACCACTTCACACCTACTTAAAGTCTGACTCCAGTCTGCAAAGACTGGGCACTTTCTCTCCACTCACCACTTAACACCCAATTACAGCCTGACTCCAGTCTGCAAAGACTGGGCCCTCATCCACTACCCATCCATTCTTTGCAGGCCAACATCATTCTGGCCACTTCTCCATCACCAACAATAGAAATTGAGGAGGTGGAGAGACTATTCAGAAGACAAAAAAGCCGGGAATTCTCCAGGATCTCCAGTTTCCCCCTCTACCCTCAGGCTCTGTGCCAAACAACTGGCACCAGTCTACACAGACATTTTCATCCAGTATTGAGGGTCGTCATGTTGTTGTAGGTAGTCGAGGTAGTGTTTAACCGGTAATGTTAAATGCCCGTTAAACTTCACAGCTGTGTATCTCTGGCTTATGAAAAGTTGTCTGGCTTCTTAAAAGTGTCTCGACTTCTTCTCCCCCCCCCCCCCCCCCGCTCTTTTAAACACATCTCGGACACGCAGACCCTCAGCATTGGAGCACCACAAGGCTATGCTAGCCGTCTTTAACCTTGTCTGTTAACCTTGTGTGTCTGTATCACCTTGGCTTTGCACGGTGTGAATTTCAGAAAGCACTCCCCTGCTTTACCTGGCCCCGCTGTGTGTATACAGGCCCTTTACGTCTACCTTCAACCTCCTCTGTTCCAAAGGAAAAACTCCATTCTATCAAATCGTTCATGAAAACAAACATTTTTCTTTGCTGACATCAACCTGGTAAACCTCTCTGCACTCTCTCCAGTGAAATCACATCCCTCTTGCAATATGTAATCAGAAGAGTACATACCCCCACTCGAGCTGTGATACTGTTGGTGTTGAATGAATTTCTGATGTAACCTCCTGCTCTCAAAAGTAAATTTGAACTATATTCAAGGTCTCTGCCAATGAAGGGGAGCATTTCATCTGTCTTTTTAACTAAAATATCTTTATTAACCTATCATGGGCACTCAACCACCCTAATGCAAATATTATACAGCAGCGGAATGTATTCAATTATGGTTAAATTGTTCAATGGTATTACATTGTCACATATACCGAGGTGCAGTGAAATTCCTTTTTTGCATACAGTACAGTAAATGTATTACTGTAAATAAGCACAATCTTAGTTAAGTACAAGTGTCTTGGAATAGTACACTGAGACAGTGTACAAAACTCAATGTGTTTTTGCGCCACTTTTCATGATTCAAGTCAAAATTGGTATAAATGTAGACCTCTTATCCTGGCCATGAAGGCTGGTTGTCCAGGTGGCATTGCAGCGTCAACATGGCCAAGTGAAGTTGTTGGTGTCCTTCACTCCATGCCACTGCAGGCCATGTTCAATGCATGTGTCTGCCTCAAGGAGCAGTGCCCTATCCAGATGGGCCCCAGGCTGCAGCAGGGCGTCCAAAGGCCCACTCCACCGATGCCTCGATCCGGGCACATCAACTGTCATCGTTCATCTCACGCGGCCACAATCAGTCTTTGTGCTTCGTGGGCACCTCTCTCAGCTGCCTTTGTAGCACCCAGAGCATTTTTTAGGGCGTGCAAGATAAGGTCCCAATAAGCTTACTGGCAAGTTGTATCCCTGTGTCTACCACCACCGCCAATTATTTATAGAGATTACAAGTGATCTTTCTCTTAGTGTAGGAAAAGAGAGTACAGAGTATCAGGGAGAAGCAGGAAACAAGATGACAATGAGGAATTTGCCCCTCTTGAGACTCTACCATCACAAAACTTCAGCAGACCATGCAGCTTCTCAATAACTCATGTTTCAAAAGCAGGAACAAGAGGATAATTCAGTTTACATATGCTACTCACAATCTACAGCTGAGCAAGAACAGGTGGACGTATATTCCATGGCTTGTGAGAAATTGGACACTGGAGAGATACTTCCTGAGCAGCAAGAAGATGCAATCAACTGATAGCCTTATTGTGCACACTTGTAGATACAGTACATTGTAAATCAAGAGTGTTTTATTGTCATATTTCCTGAAACAGAAAAAAATGCCCCAAGTCCATGTAGTTTGCAACTTCTTTGCAGGTTGTAGTGTTTAATAGCTTGATGGTTGTAGGGAAGAAGCTGCTCCTGAACCTACATGTTACAGTTTCTAGGCTCCTATACTTTCTTCCCAATTGCAGGAGTGAAATGAGTGTGGCCAGGGTAGCGTGGGTCTCGGTTGATTTTGAGGCAGAGACTTCTTTAAATCCCTTCGACCCATCACCCATTCCTTCTTTCCAGAGATACTGCCTGGCCCGCTGAGTTACTCCAGCATTTTGTTTCTATCTTCTATATAGCGGATTTTGGTTATAACAGACTGAGACTTCCATTGCAACCTCCCCCAGTTACCCAATGAGCCGGCGGCACATGGTATGCTTCCGGTCACGGGATAGAGCGAGCAGTATGAAGGCGGCGTGGGTATCAGACCCATCCCTGGCACATCGCGTGTGGGGCGGGGAGCTCTGTGCCTCCTCAGCCTGTGAATTCCCACTTGTTTACCCCCACCAATGCCGCGCTTCTTTCCTCCCAGTCTTATGTAAAACTTTACTCCCTGGCACTCGGTTATAGCGGACAATTGCCAATAACGGACACCAGCCCCCTGTCCGTGGTCTGTTATTGCAAAGGTTTATCTATATTCATACTGGTAATGACAGACTGTCAGCATCCTGGATGTTAACACTGACCAGAAAGGCAGCTGAACCATTAACATAAATATTGTACTAAATACCTAGCCATGAATGTAACGGAATGCCCTACTCTTGTCTAGATCAGTGTAGCTCCAACAACATTCAAGAAGCTCAATATCAGACAGGATGTAACAGCCCACTAATCAAAACATATCTGCCCTCCACCACCGTCACATTGGTTTTGTTATATGTAGCAACAACAAAAGACTGGTTTCGACCTGAAACATCACCCATATCTTCTATCCAGAGATGCTGCCTGTCCCGCTGAGTTACTCCGGCATTTGTGTCTATCTTCGGTGTAAACCAACATCTGCAGTTCCTTCCTACACAATATGGAGGTCTGTTATTGTGAGGGTTTATTGTAATGTGCCAAATGATGTGCTTTATTGCTGTACATTTCTAATGATGTGAGTGGTCATCTACACAGTACAAAAAAACATTGTAACTGAATTAGTGGTTGAAGTTTTCAACAACTGGAAGAAGCCACCTGCAATGAATGATGTTCTAGCCTTGGGCTTGCTGAATTCTCTTGATATGTGACAAAGGTTTCACCAGCAGAATTAGCTGCAAATTGCAGCTCCAGCTCTGAGATGGTAAATGATGAAAGGCAACACTGAAGTAAGGACTCCAGTCAAAGTGCTTCCATTTTTTACCCATTACTATATGCATAAACACATGGAGCCAAATACCTACCATCTCCTCCCACCCCCCACCCCTCAGGCAGTAGCTAACATGCTCTTTGTGCCAGTGGTTGATACTCTGCACAGGTGGATATAGTTCAATCTTTGATGAGATCCTCTCAGGCTCCAGAAAGCCTGTAAATGTTGGCCAGGAACAGCTCAACAGTCTGAGTCTGGTTTTATTTCAATCCTGTCAATTGCTACTCTGTTTTCATCTCGCTTTCATTGTTGAAGTCCAGGAAGACCGGAAAACTCCATGACATAAAATTAAACATGTAAAACCATGTAAACATCACCTTAAATGTTTAACATGTTGCTGAGTGGCAATCTACCTCTTTTTAGTAGGCAGCTTCCAGGCAGCGAATTGTGGAAATGGTGGATTGGAAATTGCCTTTTAATGTTAACCTTGTTGGTTTTATCACCTCAAACTCCATCTGATTTCTAAATATATTTATTCCTTTGGATTAAATTTAACAATTTGAGGTAGGATACAGTGATTTGTGACAGCAGTTCTGATCAGATCCATTGGCATTCAGCTGATGAAACTGCCCAAAACTGCTGAGCACACACTTTAAAGCAAAAAAGCCTAGGTCACATTGACATAGAATGTAAAACATAAACCACACGAACAGGCCTGTCAGCCCACAATATTTGTGCCAAACATGATGCCGAGATGAAGTAATTTCATCTGCCTGCAGATGATCCATATTCCTCAATTCTCTGTATATCCGTTTGCCTATCTAAAAGCCTCTTAAACATCACTATTGCCTGTTCATGTGCTGTGACTATCATTTCCACCTCCACCTGGCAATGCATTCCAGGCACCCACAACTCTCTATGAAACATCTTGACTCGCATATCGCCTTTAAACTTTGCCCCTCTCACGTTAAAGCTATGCCATTTAGTAGGTATGTTACAAAACTTACCTTCAGCGGTGCTGCAGTTCTGTCACTGGCCGTGTGCGCGACTTTGGTGCCTTTGGGGGGGGGGGGGGGGACGGGGTTAAAATGCGGTTTTCCCCTGCCTTCTGGAGTTTTATTTTCTCGGGGTGCAAGCTTTTGCTGAAGTTTCGTTCCGACTGCCGGTCTGTGAAAATTTTTTTTTTTTTAATTGCCCGACAATTTCAGCGCTGGAGTAAAATAAAAATTAGCTTCTAATGCCGTGAACGTCGACAACGGGGACGGATTTCACGTAGGGGACAGGTAAAGGAAAGCCGTTTATTTTACATATAAACGTGCTTGTTAAGATGACCTTAATCTAAATTTCATGTTGCGAAACGGTGATTTATTCCCCATACGAACCGGCAGTATTTTTCCTGCCAATATGGGGTTTAAATTCACTGCAACCGCAATGTTTCAATCGATCGCGTTCCATAAAATTCCACTCGCAAGACGATTTAAATGGCCATTAAAAACACTAAATTCGTTCAATTTGGCCGATAAATTCATGACAATGAGATTTAAAAATCATGTTATATTGTGAATTCTTGAGTGAATGTTATTTGGACACTTAGGCTATTTAAAAATGTTAATATTTCCTTAAGAAATGGATAGATGTTTAGTTCTAGTAATTGAATGTTGTAAATTAGCTACAATTGGGTAACTAACTAAGTATATGCTTTAATTTCAGGTCATCCAAGTAAGATTGTTTCATATTTGTTTCAGAATGCTTCAATATATAATAACTGAAAATGTATTTCAGTTCTCTTAATTTTTAAGAAAGTTATTGGCTTTTGACTGTCCTCGATCACAACTTTTGTGTTAAGTCAATGGAAAAGCAATAGGGAACAAGATGCTAATTTCCGAGTATGGAAATGGCCATAACCTTTTTAATACTGAAGATATGAAAGTGAATTAGGTGTCAAATTAAACTTCTTTTTATGCTTTATCTGATGGGAAAAATTGCAGACTTGATTTTTTTAAATATCAAAATTTTGTAACGTTGCTACATTTAGTCATTGACATTTACACTCTGGGAAAAAGGTTCTGTGTGTTGACCCAGTCTGTGCCTCTCATGATTCTATATTACTTCTATGTCTATTGTGGCATTACATATTTTTCTACTGTTGCTTTAGGAAAGCAAATGTTACTCTCTGATTTTTGTACTGTCACAAAGGCCTAAAGAAGTGTAGATTACATATGAGATTGGCCAGAGAACATTTATGAGCATTTCACAGAACATACTGCATTACACATCACATGTATTTACTGTTATTGAATGATGTATTAATCATTTACAACTTTGTATTAAACAAAAAACATTGCAGTCGTATTTCCTTTGAACTCCTCCAACTCCTCCACGTATCTGCCAATCACCCCCACCCACCCCTACCCCCTTACCTGTATTCTCTTACCACTTATAGACAGAAATGCTGGAGTAATTCAGCAGAACAGGCAGCATCTCTGGAGAGAAGAATGGGTAACGTTTTGGGTCGATACCCTTCTTGCACCACCTACCACTTGCTGGTGGTACACTGCCCCCACCCCTTTTCCAGCTTTCTACCCCCCTCACAAACAATCATGCTGAAGAAGGGTCCCAACCCAAAATGTGGTCTATCCATTCGATCCACAGATGCTGCCTGGCCTGTTGAGTTACTTCAGCTCTTTGTATTTTGTTCAAGATGCCAGCATCTGCAGTTTCTTGTGTATCCAACCATTCCTGCTTTATTTCTGAACTCTCATTTCTTCAACTCCTAACACCCTCTTCCCCATTATTCACACACCTGTGCTTTCCTTCCAATTACTTTTCCCATACTCCTGTCCATTCAGTTATATCCGACTTTATGCTCTTTCATAGGGTAACAGCTTGAGTATTTTAAGTCCACTTGTGTCATTAATTATTCCCCGATTAAAGGGGAGAGCAGATGGCAGCAGAGCTTCACCACATTCACTTTTCACCCTGCTCAGCAGGATGTGAAGAAGAGATTAACTCAACAACTTAATTCATCTTCAACATTCTTCTTACATCCAAGATCAACATCTGTGGTAAATGACAGGACATGGGATGGTAATTTGCACAGAGGGCAATGTAACACTGGCTATTACGAGATGCATGGGGGAATTTCACTATTCTGTCCCATTAGTTGTTAAAATAGCAGAACTGTGTGCATGTGGTTAAAGTGATGGGAACTTCTTGCTACAGATGGGAATTTCTTGCTTTTCCACCTGAGGATCACAATCTCTAACAATACCGGAGTAGTAAATCCTTTGTTGTGGTTTTCATTCCTTTCCATTTGTTACAAAGCAAGGCCTGTCAAAGTGCAATCCTCACAAAATTTATAGAAATGGGAACAGTTTTCCATCAACATGGTGGATTAACGTAACCAGCACAGGACCAGCTTCCACAATAATTCTCGACTGTCAGAGAAAGTAAGCAAAAAATAAGATTACACGTGGTGCATATTGTAGGAGAAAGAAAAATACAAGAATTCAGTGATCAAATAACATAGAGATGTGAATGGAGCAATGAGGCAGAATCTCTGCAACATTCTCTTTTCCACAGTAGAAAGCTATTTTCAATAATTGCCCTCGTTTTTGCTAACCTCCTGATAAAGCTATGATAGGACATCGTGAAATTCTGTTAAGTCTTCAGGTGAATGTGAGTAATAAGGAATGATGTTTGAACTTGGTTTGCACCAAAGCAGTTCACCTGCAAACAATTACAATCACTCTTGTTACATTGCCAACAATTACAACTATATTGCACGTAGAATGATCCTACAAAAAGATAAACAATGGGTTGAAATGGCTCTTGGGGAATTAATGTAGTTCAGACATCAGAAGAAATCAGTCCCTAGATTAATTTTGTTCAGTGTAATTTTTAACATACTGCAATTGTTTTAATGTTTCAGAAAACAAAATACAGCACTTTCTTGGAAACACATTGGCTTATCCAGCTGGATTGTAAACTCCCATCCTGGAGTAGATAACCTCAAGCTGCTGACACAGAGGCAAATCTGCTTCAAATAAGTTAACTTTAGCATTTGAGCAGAAAGGGTGGAAGTGATCAGAAGCAGTTTTAAACAATAAACACGGAATGAATGATAGAATGCAGGAAGTATGTTATTGTTCTGGAAATTCATATCCAGACTAGAGATAGAGAAATGCAATCCCAAATTGTACCAATATGGCCAGTGAGGTTAAACAAATTAATTAAATGAACCCTGGAATTTCCATTCTTACCAGTGATTGGTGCATCCAATGAATGAATGAAACACAATATGCAAAATAAAAATATAATTACTTACCAAAATTAGTTTTATAGCTAAGTAACATAAATGTTCTAGGATTAGCAACACAAGCTTTCTGGGAAGGACGTAAGGAGGTTTGAACTGGCTCAGTTGGAAGTGCAAAGCAAATATGCTGTTGGAAGATACACAGTTGATGAATATTGGTCCTATGATATCAGGAGATAGCAGATGGAAGATGGCTGCAAAATTATGCAGAGAAAGGGAAACATTATTTGAATAGAAAGTAAAACTGGAAATAGCAGATCAGGCAATATCTGTAGACTGAGAAACAGAGTTAATGTTTCAAGTTGATGACCTTTCATGTGGAGAAAACAATGTATGTTGCAGAGTGCAAGATGGTGATCTTTAATAGTTTCTATTATATCTTCCATTTGTTGAGTGCTTAAAGATGACATCCCAACTATGAAGGGAATTCATTAATCAAAGCTCAGTTAGTGTCATATATCTCGGAAACAGGCCCTTTTGTCCAACTCATCCATGCTGACCACAATGCCCCATCTAAAGTTTTCCTACTTACCAAGTTTAACTCATATTCCTCCACATCTTTCCTAAGCACTTATTCATCCAAATGTATTTTAAATGTCATTATTGTACTTACCTCAGCTAGTTCCTCAGGCAGCTCATTCCATATTCCCATAAACAGTCTTGATGTAAAAAAAGTTGTCCCTCAGTTTCTTGCCCCATGGTCCTTGAATTCCACAATCCTGGAAAAAAGCACTCGCCCATCTGTTCCCCTCATGATTTTAATCACCTCTATCAGATTACCCCTCAGCCTCTGTACTCCAAGGAATAAGGTTTTAGCCTGCCCAACCTCTGGCCCTCAAGTACTGGCAATTTCCTTGCAGATCCTCTCTGCACCCTTTACAGATTAATGATATATTTCCTGTAGCAGGATGACCAAAACTGAATGCAATACTCCAGGTCCAGCTGCACAAATCCCTTATACAACTATAACAATGTTCCCACTTCTACATACAAATGTATCTTAAAGGACAGGAGTAACTCAACAGATCAAGCAGCATCATAAGGTCACATGGAATAGCAGTAGCATTAGGCCATTCGGCCCCGGAGCCTACTCCGCCATCCAATCATGGCTGATCTATCTCTCCCTCCTAACCCCATTCTACTGCCTTCACCCAATAACCTCTGACACCTTTACTAATCAAGCATCCCTGGAAGAAATGTATGGATGACACTTCGGGTCGTGACCCTTCGTACTCCAGCACTTTTTTTTGTAAACCAGAATCTGCAATTCCTTGTGTCCATCTTCTATACTAAATTCCCTGACTGATGAACAATGTTCCCACTTCTACATACAAATGGATCTTAAAGGACAGGAGTAACTCAACAGATCAAGCAGCATCATAAGGTCATATGGAATAGCAGTAGCATTAGGCCATTCGGCCCATGGAGCCTACTCCGCCATCCAATCATGGCTGATCTATCTCTCCCTCCTAACCCCATTCTACTGCCTTCACCCAATAACCTCTGACACCTTTACTAATCAAGCATCCCTGGAAGAAATGTATGGATGACACTTCGGGTCGTGACCCTTCGTACTCCAGCACTTTTTTTTGTAAACCAAAATCTGCAATTCCTTGTGTCCATCTTCTATACTAAATTCCCTGACTGATGAACAATGTTCCCACTTCTACATACAAATGGATCTTAAAGGACAGGAGTAACTCAACAGATCAAGCAGCATCATAAGGTCATATGGAATAGCAGTAGCATTAGGCCATTCAGCCCATGGAGCCTACTCCGCCATTCAATCATGGCTGATCCAGCTCTCCCTCCTAACTCCATTCTGCTGCCTTCACCCAATAACCTCTGACACCTTTACTAATCAAGTATGCCTGGAAGAAATGTATGGATGACACTTCGGGTTGTGACCCTTCGTACTCCAGCACTTTTTTTTGTAAACCAGTATCTGCAATTCTTTGTGTCCATCTTCTATACTAAATTCCCTGACTGATGAAGGCCAATGTGCTAAAAGCCTTTTTCACCCCCCCCCCCCCCCCCCCCCCCGCTATCTACCTGTAATGCCACTTTCAGGAAACTATGTGCACGTACTCCCAGAAGCCTCTGCTCTACAACATTCCCTTGAGCCTTCCCATTCAATGTAAACGTCCTGCTCCGGTTTAACTCCCAAAAATGCAAAACCTCACACTAATCAAATTAAACTCCATAACCCATTCCTTACCACACCTGCACAGCTGATCCCAATCCCACTGTAATTCTTCACAACCATCTTCACTGTTGACAAATCACCTATTTTAGATATCATAAAACCCACATAGAGTTAAATTATACACTATGGTTATGAATGCTTCTCATTAACAAAAAAGATAATCCCATCAGACTTTTCTATATTTCTATATCTGACCTTTCAGTTCGTTCCTTTCGTGAATGATGACTCGAGAGATGGCTTACTGCAACTACTAGCTTGTAGTAAGGTTGAAATATTGTGTGATGTTGCACTATAACGCACTGTGGGAAATCTAACTTCCTTTTAAACTTCCATATAAATTCTACACTGGCATGAAGATGTAAAAGTGATGAAGGTAGTTTCTTTCTTTTGACAAGATGAAAATCGTTCTTATTTGATAACATCAATACCTATTTATTGTGAGTGTTCCCACTTTCATTAAGATTTATTTCTGTAATTTCCATATATCCATCAAGACTTGTCTGGTACCCAATATAGACAACTTATCCAGGATGGAGGGAGATAGAAAGAGAAAAAGGTGGAAATCAGATACCCACACTGCAACTATTATTTCTTGCTACATAATGATGAAACATGATAATGTTATGAATAGATTAATGTTAAAATGCATTGAAAATCATAAGATGAGAGAAGTAAATCGTAATATGCATTGTATTGTGTGAGATTCCTCACATCATGTACACATTTTATATATATAATTATACATTTGTATAATTAAACTTAATTCATTCCCACATTCCAAAGACATCTGGGTTTGTAGTTTAATTGACCTTTGTAAATTGCCCGTCGTGTGTGGAATAATTTAGAACTAGTGTGAATGAGTGATCAATGAGCAGTGTGGACTCGGTGGGCTGCAGGACCTGTTTCCGTGCTCTATTTTCAATTCAATTCAATTAATGGAAGGAGGGGTATGATAAGATTTGAATTTCTGAATGAGCAGTCAACAAAGCTAATTTGGATGTGTGTAAGAAAGAACTGCAGATGCTGATTTGAATCAAAGGTAGACATAAAATGCTGGAGTAACTGAACGGGTGAGGCAGCATCTCCGGAGAGTAGGAATGGGCGACATTTTGGGTTAAGACCCTTCTTCAGACCCAACCCGAAACATCGCCCATTCTTTCTCTCCAGTGCTGCTGCCTCACCTGCTGAGTTACTCCAGCATTTTGTGTCTACCTTAATGCTAATTTGGAAGGCTCTCCACAGAAAGCATCAATATTAGATCTATATAACGGTAGAATTTTGGGTGCTGATAATATGAATTTCATACTGGCCATATCAATTATTACCCATTTAAACCTGGTTTGTTTCAAGGAATAATACAATATAATAATTATTCAATTATGATATTATGCTATGTCACTGAAATCATGTTGAACTTTCTTATATTTTTAGTGGGAGATGAGACTGTGTGTGACCAGCTGTGACTGGTTATAGCTTTGCCCTAACACAGATTAATAGGATGTAATCTACATCAGCCAGGAATTCCATGTTTGAATACATACAACAGTTTAAGAATGTATCGTGCAAGGACCTCCACTGGTGCAAATTAGTTGAACTAGATAATAGGAAGAATTCCTTTTCTCCGTGGACTACAGATACATCTAGCTGCTTTTAAACTGAAGGAAGTAGTTAATAACACTGTAAAATGCTCCTGTCAGATGTTCTTATATCAAAAGTGACAACACGAGAAGATGATTTGAAAATGAATAGATCCTTTGTAATATATGAATATGGGTTAAAACGGAAGCCCAAAGGACGGCAACTGAAGGGGAAATGGAGGACAAATAGGATTGGACCATACTTTATTTGAGGCCTATGGAAATTGACTATGAAGCTATTCAAATCTGCCTTAATTCTTTTCACATTCTCCAGCAAATAAATGAAAGAAATGCTAATTTATTGTTTAAAAAAATGTATATTAAAACAATAACATACCAATATACCATATTTCAAGTATTACAATGTTGCAAGCATGCCACGTATAGTTACACAGAATGGAAAGAGGCGCTTTGGCCCAACCAATCCATATTAACCAGGTTGTACAACTAAGCTCATCCTATTTACCTTTGTTTGGCCCATGTCCCTAAATCTGTTGACCTCTGTCCAAATGCTTTATATAAGTCGCCATTGTACCCACCTACACATCTTTCTCCTGCAGCTCTTTCTATATATACACCACCCTCTACATGATGAAATTGCCGCTTGGATCTCTTTTAAATCTTTCCTCTCTCATGCTAAACCTATGCCCTTTAGTTCTGGATTCCTCTTCCTTGGGAAAAAGACTGACCATTCACCTTATTTAATTTTCTCACAACTTTATGTACCTCTAGTAAGTCACCTCTCAACCTCCTCTAATTTAGGGGAAAACAAGTTGTGGCACTTCCAGCCTCTCCTTATAACTTAAGCCCTAGAAACATCCCGGTGAATATTTTCTGCATCCTTTCGAGCTAAACAATACCTTTCCTCTTTCAGGGCGACCAGAACTACACACAAAACTCCAAATATAGGGAATAAGTCACCCGAAATATATGTTCCATGTCTAGAGTTGAGGTAAATACTTTTAGTAAACTGCTTGGGCTCTGCATTTATATTTACGATGTCATCTCAGCTCCCTGATGTGTTGTGTTTTGTAACAGTTTGGTTGAAGAATAGTTAGTGAAAAGGAGTATGAACCTGGCTCTCTTGCGACCGCATTGAATCAGAGCATGAGTTGGTTACAAAAACCCAAAAAATCTTTGCATCACCTGTCACGACAATAGTTGCTGAAATTATTCAAGGCTTTTACTCTTAAACAATAAAGAGAATAGGCTAGTGCTGAGTGTAAAACAACATCAGTATATCAAGACAGTCGGAGGTAGCATAGAGTCATTGAGTTGTACAACATGGAGTCAGGCCCACCATAATTATGCCAACCTTTTGCCCACCTACACTAATCTCTTTTACCATATTGGACATTATCCTTCCATGCCTAGTTTATTTACATGTCTGTTGAAACGCCTCTTAAACATAGTGATTGTATCCAATCTCACCACCTCTTCTGGCAGGCCACTCAAGCCAACACTAGAAACGCGGGTTTCATCCTGACTATAAGTGCTGTCTGCACAGTGTTTGTACGTTCTCCCTGTGACCACATGTTTTCTCTCACGGTGCTCCAGTTTCCTCCCACATCCCAAAGAAGTGCGGGTTTGTATGTTAATTGTAACTCCTGCAAATTGTCCCCATTGTGTAGGATAGAAGTAGTGTACAGGTCATCACTGGTCAGCAGGGGCTCGGTGGGCCGAAGGGTAGGTTTCCTCGCTGTAGCTCTAAAAAACAAAAACAAAATATGAAGGCAGATAAATGTTACCAGGTATATCCAAGGATACTGGGAAACTAGAGCAGAAATTGCAGGAGCCCTGGCAGAGATATATGAACCATTATTAGAAACAGTTGAGCTGCCAGAAGATTGGAAGGGGGCTAATGTTATGCTTTTAAGAAGTACTTCAAAGAACATTCTGAGAATTATAGACGCCTTATTTATGTGGCAGAGTAGTTACTGGAAAGGATTCTGAATGATAAATATATATGCATTTGGAAAGAACGGGGTTGATTGGGGAGAGTTTTGTACTGTAGTTTTGTATGCGGGAGATCATGTCTCACAAATGTGACTGTTTTTCAAAGAAGTAACCAAGGAAGTTGATGAGGCAGGCAGAGCTGTAGACATAGTCTATATAGTCTTCTACAAGGTTTTGATAAAGTTCTGCATGGTAGGCTCCACTGGAAGATTAGATTGCATGGGATTCAGACAGAGCTAGGTAACTGGATGCAGAATTAAGGTTCATGGCAGGAAGCAGAGGGAGGAACCAAAATCATTGTTTTTCAGACAGTAGGTCTGCCTCAGAGGTCGGGGCTAGTCTAATTGCTGTTTGTCATCTATATCAATGATTTGGATGAGAATGTACAAGACATGATTAGTAAGTTTGGAGATGACACTAAAGAGGAAAAGGTGAGGAGACAAAACAGGCCTGCACATCTTTGAGAGGTGGGAGGAAATCAGAGCTTCGATTATGCGGGGGAAACTCACATAGTTACAGGGAGAATTTGTGAATTCCACACAAATAACATCTGAAGTCAGCATTGAACATGCTCTACCATCTGCAATTGCGAGTTCCTGCAACTGCAGTTGGTAGTTCCTGTATCTGCAGATCCTTGGGTCTCCAAAGAAATAGTGAATGAATGAATGAATAAATAAAGAAATAAATTACTGAATAAGTTTATTGGCCAAGTATGTCTACATACAAAGAATTGGATGTAAACATTCTTGGCCAATAAACTTATTTTAAGATAGCAAGTGTGGAGAGGAAAACCGTTGCAATTTAGGTCAATGGACTTTTGCCAGAACTGGAAATCATGGTTTTCAAGTTCAGACAAGAGGAAGACAAGGATAAGCCAAAGAAAATGTTTGTGATCGGGATGGGGGACTAGAAGATATGAAATGACACAAGTGGTAACGACATGAGCTGTAAAAAAATGTGGCAATGAGTGGTTATTTGCAAATAATTGTCCAGAGGAAATGTAAATAGGAGAAGATTAATGTAATCAGAGGCAGAGTAACAGAAAAAAGGAATAGCTTATCAGGAACTGAAATTGAAACTAAAGTGGAATATTAAATATTGTAAATATGGCCAGTTCTGATGCAAACTGGAAATGTTGGTTCTCTGAAATTGTTGAATTCAACAATAAGGACCGAAATGTGACAGGTCAGAAGATGCAGTGCTTCTCCTGAAAATAACGTTGGGTTTCATGAAAAGCATGCAGAAAATTCCAGATATGTTAGAGTGGGAGAAAGATAGAGAAATAAAGTGACAGTCAAAACCTGAAGCTTATTGTCATCTATGCAGACCAAATGAAGATGTTTTGCCAAACAGTCAGATTATCAGAATTTGTTTTTTCCAAGGTTAAGGGGACCACTGTGATTGATCCACTATTGACAAGTATCTCCAAGTATCTTTTGAGAGAACAATTTTCGTAGCAACAGAGGTTTATTCTGAAATATGTACTTGGTATTGATTCCGACTGCTTAATGACACTAAGAGTTCATCATTGTATCGAGGGTCCCTGAATACCAGGCATTAGTTTATTTTAGTTAAGTTAGGTTTAGTTTAGTTCAGTTCAGTTTAATGATATGACACAGAAACAGCCCCTTCGGCCCACTGAGCCCATGCCAAACACAATCACCTGTACATTAGTTCTGTCCTACACACAAGGTTATCACATTATCCTACACACTGGGATAGGATACAATTTACAGAAGCCAATTAACCTACAAACCTGCACATCTGTGGAATGTGGGAGGAAATCGGTGCACCTGAAGAAAACGCACACGGTGACAAGGAGAATGTACAAACTCCATACAGACAGTACCCAAGGTCAGGATTGAACCCAGGTCACTGGTGCTGTAAGGCAGTAACTCTATCGCTGCACCACTGTGCCGCCTCTTAGACATACTGGTTCTGTTACAAAATGCTGTGTTGTCTGGTTAGTACTTCCTGCATTGCAAGCTCTACCTTTGTTCCCTGTTAAGGACCAGCAATTTTGATCATCCTTTCCGTGCTTCTGTTAAGCAGCTCCCTATTTCACATTAGCCAGGAATAATGTTAAGCTGTGCTTAATTTATTTGACCAATGATTATCATTTCCTCTCTTATTTCCAGATTAGCTTAACTGTCTATTTGCTAAATGATAGTAAGAAACCTTTGCTAGAATATCAGATTCTGAAAAAAAAATGATTTGACAATATGCCAGTAATTTATTTTAATTATACAGCTGTGATATGTTTTAATGTTTGCCTATTTATTCTATTAGCAAGTATTTATATTCTGCCTAATATTGGCTTCCACTGCTTTGCATTTTATATATTGAAGCCATAAATCCTTTGAAAATAGCAGATATTGAAATATGTGATACTCATTGAAAAAGTTGTGACCCCAAATTAGTTTTGAAAGTCAGCCTCGAGATTGCTATTACATTTAAAGGCCATTCTTTTCAAATTGACATATTTTGTATTAACTTTTTCATAATGCTAAATGTCACCAGATGCATTATGTAGTTATGCAATATAAATGTGTGGCTCTATAATGTGTAAATCAGTAATGAGGGCATTAACTGTTGGTTTTTCATTTCTGGCTATTACAAGGACTATTTGAAGAAATTATGGGAAAGAAAACAAAGAAATCCTCTGTTAAAGGTTAAATCCCATTTTATTGTGTTTATTAGACTTAAAAGATAAATCAGGAAATGCTGGTTTAACTTTGTGAAAGTGTTGGATTAGTTTTGAGAAACTGACATGAAAGAAACCTTAATCCATGAAATCTCTAAAGGAGGAAAGGTCATGATGTAACACCAGATTGTATGAACACAGGCCAGCATGTTTCTCTGCCCTTCAATTTCTCAACTAATCCACTGAGAAAATTAACTGAGGTCTTGATGTTCAGTCGTCAAACTTGTTTAACATTACAAAAATAAGAGAGGTTAAAACATCCGAACAGAATTGTGCTTGCATGTTGGCAGTATTTATTAAGTACAGATATCAAACATCATTCTTTATGATAATTGAAGGAAATAGGTTCATTTGAAAAATGCCTGTCCTATTTCATAAACAAACCTTCAGGACAAATGTTAAGTTTTTTTTAAAGAAAATTATTTTAAAGGATTTAAAAAAAAAAGAATATCTTTTTTTAAAGGATATTCATCCATTATTATGCTGCATATAAGTAAAAGTATTGATTTCTTATTTAAGGATATAAAACTATAAAAGGAAGTTCTAGAATTGATAATAAAATTAAACTCAGATTTCCCCACTTCATCCCTAGATGGTAGATGCCAGGCAGGGACAATTAAAATGAAAAATTGAAATACCAAGTCAATTGACAACCCATGGACCTTAAGTTGTGGGTAACAAGAGCATCCACCCATTGTGTACACCTGGCTTCAATGGTACTGTTGAGATTGAATCCACTATAGCAACCCAAAGCCTGAGCAAGGGAAAATTGCCTTGAATACATTTTAGCATGTGATCCTCAATGTACCCACAAGGGATGTTTAGACTTCACTTGACATAGGGTATTTTATCTCCTGATTGCATTCACCATTGAAGTAATCCTACACCCTCTGCCCCCTCACTCTTCCCACTATTACTACCTCAGCACCTCCTCTGCTCCCACAGATCTCCACTAGTGGCCTGCTGCCAAACAGTTCCTGCTGGTGATCGCTAATCATACAGTTCCAAATGTGTTCAAGCTGGGTGTCAGAACTTAAATATAGAGACAGCACATATGAGTTGAAATCTCTTTGATCCACAATGCACAGACTTTTGACAAACATCCATCCTCAGTTACAATCGAGGCATTTGATTTTAATGATTGGTGCTTGGTTGGAACTTCTAATAAAGGTTTAAAGAAAGAAACAAAAAATATATAGTTTGGAAAATGACGTAATAAAAACAAAAAATCTTTAATTCCAAATTAATAGAGTTGAAAACAATGTAATTACATTTTGAACTTATTTAGCAGTTTCTGACTAAATAAATTGCAAGATATCATGTTTCTTTTTGTGCATTATTTATATACCGAACATGATAAATGTCTCCATATTATATTTTGATTTCTTGAGTAAAAAAACCTCGAGTAAAGCACCTTCTTCGTGTTCGGTCACTACTCTCATTCACTTTAGATTACAATTTAATGGGACTTTTGGAAACTTATAGTCAAACTATCTGGACTTTAATAAGATTCATGCAAAGCAATTGAAATTGCATAACTTTTTCAGAAAGTTTGCTATACCCAGCATTGACTCCTCTAATTCAGAATCTTGGAACATTTGGGACAAATACTCATGACAGATCTAACAATTAAGACCACTGGTTCAACCTAGCTGGGAAGTAATGGACTTTACTCAATCAAATCTAAACAGGATAAAGCTGTTTCCACCTCAGGGAAGATTTAAAAAAATCTCCACACTGAGTGTGCAGCTAAACTCAGACGGTTTTATATACCATGGATTATGCCATCACATAAGAAGACAAGGAAAATGTAAGTCATTCTGGCATGTAATGGATGTGAATCCTGCTTATGGGAATAACGTGCAGTTATTAATCATCAGGTCTCTCAAGAATATTACCATATATCCTGGATACATATGAAAGTTTGCAACTGGTAAAACCATTTATTTCACTCTTCATTTACTGTTATTTCCATTTACTTTTTGAGCCTGTTTCTTTGTGGTTACTTAATCAGATAAATCTATATTTTGATCCTAAGGTTTGTGTTCTGTTAAAAACTAACAGTGGATGATGTATCTCTGGAATCAATTGTGCTCATATATACATCTGTTGAAGTAATTGATTGATGGAAAGACAGTATGGAAACGGGCCCTTCAGACCTCCAAGTACTCGCTGACCGTTGATCACCCATTCACACTAGGTCAATGTTATCCTACTTTTACATCCTCTCGCAACATGCTCGGGGCAATTTGCAGAGGCCGATTAACCTACAAACCTAGACGTCTTTTGGATGTGTGAGGAAACCCGGGCACCTGATAGAAACACATGTGGTCACAGGGAGAATATGCAAACTCCACACAGGCAGCATCTGAGGTTAGGATCGAACCCAGGCCTCTGAAGCTGTGAGGCAGCAGTTCTACCAGCTACGCAAACTGTGCCAGCCAATTATTTAAAGCAGAAAAATATCCCAAAGCTTTAGATAGGAATCACAGGTCTATCTTTGCATTTTGCTGATGGCTAATCAGCAGTGCAATAGAGGACCTTTAAGTGCCTAGAATAGGTGTTCATGAAGTTCCAGAATTCTGCATCTGAGCACAGCAGCTTAGAGGTATAGAACAAGTTGTAGGTAAGATAAGGATAAGCATGCTCTTCCCCAGCGAACAACCGTGGCTGGCCGTGAATGAGAATGCACCTGGGAGCCGCAACGGACAAGACCCAGTGGTCACTGAGACTGAAGAACTGATTGCTGCCTACAGGGGGATGCTCGGAAGCCCCGAAGACTGGAAAGTCGAGGAGGGGGCCGTTGGCAATGATGGACTCATGGAGTGGGCCAGTATGAGAGGGACCGGAATATTGCCTCCAGCTCCTTTAAGGTTGGCTACAGGAGGTGCCCCTGTAATACAGAGATGGCTGGGCAGGGAGAGGGATGTTGGGTCTGGGGCCTGCAGCAGCCTGGGCTTACCTAGACTTATCTGGATAAGGGCTTATAGGGATCAGGGGTGCCTCAGTACTTTGAACATGTGGACTGGACTTGGACTTTAGACTGTTTCTTTGTAAACTGCACCAAAATATGGTGACTGTGCATTTGTGGGTTGCGCAAAAGAATTTCACTGAGCTGTGCATATGTGACAATAAAGAACCATTGGTATTTCAGAAAGTTCTGAGCTGATGGGGTGGATACAATTTGTATCTGGATCCATTGGTTTGTAGCAGCTGTGGTTAGCAGATCTTTCACAACCCAATAAAAAGATAATCACAACTACGTGGTTTGACTTTACTCATTTACAACAATGTTTTAATTAATTTAAATCAATTTGAGTGTTGTGTATTTATTCTTTTAATATTTATTATAATGATTCACATTCACATATTTCAATTATTTCTAAATATCAGATACATTTAGAAACTGTAAAAGTTCTTCCAACAATGATCTGTCGGCCATTTGGGAGGTCCATGGGTTGAGATTTCCCTTCTGTTACCTGCAGCCTATTTGTTATACACCAGTACTTAACAGACCATGTCTTGAGCCAAGTGCAAGAGGTAACCTAGAGGAGTTGACAAGAACAAACATGAAGGAAATATTGCAATGTCATCATAGCATTTAAGTAAGGTGTTCTAATTTGTTTTTTCATTCTCCAAATGCATTAAAAAATGGCTTGGATAGGTTTTGAAAGTGTTCATTATGTGTGGACTAAGTTGAATCAAGAGTGCAAAAGGAATTATCTGACAGATATATCGTTGATGAATTATCTCATACACTGGAATTAAGAATTGTGTGGTGCTTCTGATAATAATTACTTATTCCTTGCATTGATGTAGCTGATGCATATCTGTTATCACTTTTCATTTGCAACATCAAAAGAATTGCAAAAATATGGAGTTACTGCAAATGCCAATAACGTCTTCTGGCATTGTTTGCAAACTTCTGTGCCAGGGGGGAAGAATATTCCCTGATATGTATTGGATCCCTTGCACATTGAATTATGATCTTACACTGAGAACATATGTAGAAATGAATATTGTCTCAGCAAAACTAGATCATCTTAGCAACGTGCATGTGACTGAATCAATGAAAATGAGACAATGCAATGGATAAAAGGGTTTATATAGGTCACCACATCTTTCAGGCTGTTTCCAAGGTATTTATCAGAAATACAAAAGTGAAATATTATTTTGCTCCTTTGTGTAAATTTAGAGTATTAACTTTATTAGGACATAACGTCAGATGTTTTGAAAAGAAATCCTAAACCCTAAATTGTACCCATAAATGTTGAAAGGCTGGAGACATGAAAGATTGCAAATGCTGGAATCTGAAGCACAAACATAACCTGTTGGAGGAACTCAGTGGGTCAGCCAGCATCTGTGGAGGGAGATGTGTAGTCGATGTTTAGGTCCCTGGCATTTCTCTGGACTGAGGAAAAGGAAGCATCTCGACCCGAAACGTTGACTGTCCATTTCTCTCCACAGATGTTGCCTGATCCATTAATTCTGCAAATAGTTTGTATATTGAAAAGCTGTTATGTTGCTGTGAATTACTCTCTTCAGAATTGCCAGAAAGTGTTGAAAGCTATTTCAGACACATTTTTATTTAACACAACATTATTAAGTTGTTCTCTTCCATTGCCTTCCAAATATAAATTTCCAATTACAATTTAAATTTACAATGCGGTACTGGCTACAAGGGCCGAATGGCCTAGTCCTGCACCTATTGTCTAAATTATAAAAAAGTGTTTTTTTTTTTTTTCAAAGGACGGCTTTAGTTCACAGTATTTGAATTAGAAGAGCCAAGTTAAATCCAATACTGACCACATGAAGGGTCTCGACCTGAAAAGCCACCCATTTCTTCTCTCCAGAGTTGCAGCTTGTCCCGCTGAATTACTCCAGCTTTTTGTGTCCATCTTCAGTTTAAACCAGCATCTGCAATTCCTTCTTACACATGTTGAGGTCACAGCTTAATAACATATGCTGGGTCCACACAGCCAGCTTTTGTATTCAGCACAAAGTGTATTATACAAGCCCAATATGAGGTTAAAAGCATCACGGTCATGAAATGGTAACATGTATCTGAATGATGTCCTTATGGTCTCAGGTATGTTTTTGTTATTTTTATGGTGCACTCTTTACTCTGTAAAAACATACTCATTTTGTGAATATACACACAAAAAGGGTTCCAGATACTTCAAAAGGCAACCTACTGCTGGGAAATTCACTGCCCAAGGCATTGTAGCCTTAGATGCCCTATTACTACAGAACATGCAATGGAAATCAAATACACCTGGGTTCAGATCTGGGGAGCCGAAAGGAAGTTAGAGATGTAGGAATGAGGGCTGAGGCCCTTCATCGGCTTAAAAGGTTAGAATAGTTAATAGCCATGGATTATAATCGGTATGGTAGATAGCTGGGGTGGAAGATTGCAACCTTCACATGGTCCACCCTGTTTCGACTAATGCAATCAACTGAACATGCACAAATGGAAGATCAAATAGAACAAGTTGTCCAACAACTTTAGGCTGTGCACGCCACACGAAAGAAGAAGAAGAAGGTAGGTAGCTGGAGGCAATTAAAAGTCAGAGGAATGGGTTTGTCCATCAGGGTGTAAATGCTAAATGGGGAGTATGATCAGTATGACACAGTAACATCATCTGTCAGCTTTTGTGAGGACAGTTGCATTCCAACTAGGACCCGGACCTGGTTCAACAACAACAAGCCCTGGTTTACAGCAGAACTCAGACAGCTCTGCCAGTCTAAAGAGGAGGCCAACAGGGGCAGGGATGTAGATCTCTACAGGCAGGCAAAGTAAAAGCTGAGAAGAGGAATCAGAGCTGCCAAGGAAAGGTACTCTGGGGAGCAAGTTCTCAGCTTGTGACTCTTCTTTAGTTTGGAAGGGCTTTCAAGAAATCACCAGCTACAAGAGGAAAGCCCCCCGCTCTTTGGACAATCGTCAGCTGCCCAATGACCTGAACGAGTTCTGCTGCCGGTTCGATAAACAGAAACTTGACCATGGGTACCCCCTCCCCCCCCCCCCCCCCCCTTCCCCAACCAACACTTCAAACCTACTCGTAGCCTGACTCCAGTCTGCAAAAACTGGACGCTTTCCCACTCGCCCCTCTCCAAACACCACGTAACATCCACTTACAGCCTGACTGCAAAAGACCTGTCCACTAGCCACCCCCTCTGTGCTGCCCAACATCAATCTGGCCACTTCTCCATCACCAACAATAGAAATTGAGGTGGTGGAGAGGCTATTCAGAATACGGAGAAGCCGGAAATCTCCAGGACCGGTCAATGTTTCCCCCTCTACTCTCAAGCTCTGTGAATAACTGGCACCGGTCTACACAGACATTTTCAGCCAGTCCCTGCAAACCTGTACTGTTCCTACCTGCTTCAAAGTCTCCACTAGTGACCCTGTACCCAAAAAGACAAGGACTACTGGTCTTAATGACTACAGACCTGTTGCACTGGACTCTGTAGTCATAAAGACCCTTGAAAGACGTGCTGGCCAAGCTGAAAAATATCACTAACCCCCTGCTGGACCCTCTGCATACCAGTTTGCATACCAGGCCAATAGATCTGTTGATAATGCAGTCAACCTGGGCCTGCACTTCATCCTCCAGCACCTATCAGGGGACCTTTGCGAGGATATTGTTTGTTGATTTTAGCTCTACACTCAACACCATTGTGCCAGAGCTACTACATCCAAACTCTCCAAGTTGACTGTGCCTGAACCCCTCTGTTAGTGGATGACCAGTTTCCTGACAGACAGAAAGCAGCATGTAAGGCTGGGAAAGCACATCTCAGACACGCAGACCCTCAGCATAGGAGCACCGCAAGGTTGCGTACTCTCCCCTCTCATTTACACTCTCTGCACCAATGACTGCACTTCCACAGATTCCTCTGTCAAGCTTCTCAAGTTTGCGAATGACACAACCCTGATTGGACTGATCCAGAGAGGGGGGGAATCTATGGAGTGTTTTAAGTTCCTGGGAACCATCATCCCCAATGACCTTAAATTGGGGGGGACCATCGACTCCACAGTCAAAAAGGCACAACAGAGGATGTACATCTTGCGGCAGCTGAGGAAACACAATCTGCTACAGGTCCAATTTTACACGGCCATCGTAGAGTCTGTCCTCACCATCTCCATCATGGTCTGGTTTGGCTCAGCCACCAAGCACGTCATCCCAAGGCTGCAGCGAATCGTTTGATCAGCTGAGAAGGTTGTTGGCTGCAACCTTCCCTTCATTGACGAACTGTACACTGCAAGGGCCAGGAAGCGAGTGGCCAGTAAGATCATCTCTGACCCCTCTCACCCTGGCCACAAACTCTTTGAATTGCTTCCCTCTAGAAGGCGACTCCGGACTGTCAAAGCTGCCACAGCCAGACATAAAAACAGCTTTTTTCCACGAGTAGTAGCACTACTCAATAACCAAAAGTCTGTAGCCCCCTTTTGCTCTGGTATTTTATTTAATTCACGTTTAATCGATAATGTTTTATTATTAATGTTTTATTTGTCATTCTTAATAAAGACAATTCTTAATTGTCACTGTATGTCATGCTGTCACTTGTGAGCGGAGCACCAAGGCTAATTCCTTGTATATGAACATACTTGGCCAATTAACTTATTCAATTCAATTCAGATCAGTGTATGAGACAAGAGTCAGTGGGTGCAGTGAGCACAGGAGAGGGAAGGAGTGTCTATTAGTATGGTGGAGGAATGATGGGACAACCACGTATGTTAATTACTTTAAAGGGACTCGTATAAGGAACATCCCAGGCTCTGTGTTGGGAAAATCGTCAGGTACTCTACAGTTTATTTCAGTTTAGTTTATTGCCACATGCTTCAAATACCTGGCTCTGTTACTGTACCCATGGAAGGAGTGGGTTGCACCTGCAGGGATAAAAACTATGGAAGTGGTGTCCAGGAGTGGTGCTTGTCCAGTCTTCTCCATGTGGTAATGTCAGATGCCCCATTTGGGAAATCCCAAAAGGAGAATTGTGTAATTCATGCTATATCCTCGTTGCATTTATTTATTTTAAATTTCTACTAAGGTTGAATTGCATATACAAAATGTCAAGGTTGTTTTCAGCAAATAGACTGAATTACATTTTAAAAATCAGCTCTATGTCCACTATTTAGTAGGTTAATACATTTACTGGTTATCTCGCTGGTTAATATATTTTGAAATAAGAGTATTGTTTTCTTTTGTGTATGAAACAACTGCAGATGCTCAGCGGGTCAGGCAGCATCTCTGGAGAGAAGGAATGAGTAACGTTTTGGGTCGAGATCCTTCTTCAGACTGATCTTATTTAAAAATAGAATGGTGTGTGATATTACGGTCTGGTGCTCGTCTGTGGGGTCATGGTCCAAGGTTAAGTAGGAGGTGTCTGAGAGTTGTCTCCTGGCCTAGGCCCGGTAGAGGTCAGCGCACCATACTACCACGGTACTTCCCTTGTCGGCAGGTTTGATTATCCAGTTGGTGTCACTGCAGAGTGAGTGGAGGGCTGTACATTCAGGGGGGAAGAGGTTAGGGTAAGTAAGGGGAGTGGAAAAGTTGAGGCGATTGATGTCCCGCTGGCAGTTGGAAACAAAAAGGTCTAAAGAAGGTAGAGAGCCATTCGGGGGACACTAAGAGGAGGGGGTCTGGTGGAGACAGGAGAAGGGGTCATCACTGGGTGGTGAGGACTCCTTCCCATAGAAAAAGGCATGGAGGCGGAGGCGACGGAAGAAGATCTTTACATCGTGACAGACCTGGAACTCATTGAGGTGGGGGTGGAGGGGAACAAAGGTGAGGCCTCTGCTGAGGACAGACCATTGCATATCAGAAAGGGGGAGGTCAGAGCGGATGGTGAACACATGGCAAGGGTGGGGGTCAGAGGAAGGCAGGTGAGTAGATGGAGGCTGAGGTGATGTCTGGTGGGTGTTCAGAGATGAGGGGGGCATGAGGACTATTGTATGGGTGGGGAGTAGCTGGGGCCACCTGGTTAAAAGGGAAGGGGAAGAACTAGTGTAACCCCCACTAAGGTTCCCTGTAGGAGGGGTGGGGGGGGAGCAGTAGGACCCAGCACAGTCAGACCACGTGGAGTGGGAGTCTGCATCATGGAGACTGTGGGCCTGGTGCTGAGCCTGGAACTCGGGTAAGGTGACGGCTGCAGCCCACAGGTGGGCGATGGAGTGGCGAGGGTCGGTGGAGACTTGTTTTCTTTTTTCTTTACTTTGTAAATGCTAGTAATATATTCTCAAGGTGAAACACGTCATTACTTCTTACTGTTTTAATATTATTTTACATCAGTATCGTTCTTAAAGGGGTTTTGCATTTTTAAATTAGAATTATTTGCCTGATGATTAATTTGAAATATGTATGTCGAATCAATAGACTACAAATCAATATACCTTTCACATATTTTACCAATGAATCTGGTGCATAATTTAGTAATGTAAGTATGATTCAAAACCTGAAATTAGGCTTTCTAGAAATCTTATAATGAAATAGACATATTTGTATTATTGTTGATCAATAGCAACTCGTACTATCAAATGGCAATGTGCAATCAGTTTCTACTTCCATAACAAAATACCAAAACCTAAATCTTGAATTGTTTGCCAACAAATATATTTAATTATAAAATTATGTACAAGGTATAAATTAGCAAGGATAATGCAATTAATATTTAATCTAAAGGCTTCACACAGTCCTCGGTCTCACATAACGAAGCAAGGAAAGAATATTTGCCTGTGGTTATAAAATGACCATTCAAAATTAATAGAAAACACTGAAAATAACAGATTTGAAACAGCAGTTGTTCTGGTAATTAAATAGAAAGAAATGAGGGAAGTGGAAAAACTTATTAATCATGTATAACATTTTAGGATGTGGGGCACATCCTTAATTTTCACATGCATTCGCCATCTGATCTACATTTTCTGACAAGTTACTGAATGGAAGCAGGACATTTTAGAAGCAAAGGAAATTTAGAATGTAAGGAGACCCTTGCTTCCAACTTTTAAAATATCTCAATAGGGATTTAAACTGAAGGCTTCATGGAAATTTGCCAAATCTTTACTGAGCATACACAGTGTTACTTTATTCCATAATAATGGTACTATAATTGTGTCAATTGATATATCAGTATCTTGTTATTATTTCCAGTAATGGACATTAAAATTGAAAATAGGGAGTGTAGAATATAAAGTGTAGAGTCTGAAGAAGGGTCTCGACCTGAAACGTCTCCCATTCCTTCTTTCCAGAGATGCTGCCTGTCCCGTTGAGTTACTCCAAATGTTCTGAATAATTATCTTTGTAATTGTCATTTAATGATAATATTTCTTTAAACAGATGTAAACTCCTTGTAAGATTCTGAATAAATAATTATTTTAATTTTACTTCTAGTTAAACTAGAAAATGGAATAATAATCCCAGCCCACAAATACAGAAAATACTGCATAGAGAATTACTGCGAAATTTCTGAACTCCATGGTATCCAAAGACCCATGCAAGGTATTTATGCCTTGTGTTCACGGCCCTTAGCCTATATTTGGTGGCAGTGAGAACTGTGAGGAGGATGCTATGAGAATGCAGGGTGACTTGGACAGGTTGGGTGAGTGGGCAGATGCATGGCAGATGAAGTTTAATGTGGATAAATGTGAGGTTGTCCACTTTGGTAGCAAAAACAGGAAGTCAGATTATTATCTAAATGGTGTCAAGTTGGGAAAGGGGGAAGTACAACAGGATCTGGGGTTTTTTGTTCATCAGTCAATGAAAGTAAGCATGCAGGTACAGCAGGCAGTGAAGAAACCAAATGGCATGTTGGCCTTCATAACAAGAGGAGTATAGGAGCAAAGAGGTCATTCTGCAGTTGTTTAGGGCCCTAGTGAGACCACACCTGGAGTATTGTGTGCAGTTTTGGTCCTCTAATTTGAGGAAGGACATTATTGCTATTGAGGGAGTGCAGCGTAGGTTTACAAGGTTAATTCCTGGCATGGCGGAACTGTCATGTGCTGAGAGAATGGAGCGGCTGGGCTTGTATACTGTGGAGTTTAGAAGGATGAGAGGGGATCTTATTGAAACATATAAGATTATTAAGGGTTTGGACACGCTAGAGGTAGGAAACATGTTCCCGATGTTGGGGGAGTCCAGAACCAGGGGCCACTGTTTGAGAATAAGGGTTAAGCCATTAAGAACGGAGTTGAGGAAACACTTTTTCACACAGAGAGTTGTGAGTCTGTGAAATTCTCTGCCTCAGAGGGCGGTGGAGGCCGATTCTCTGGATACTTTCAAGAGAGAGCTAGATAGGGCGCTTAAAGATAGTGGAGTCAGGGGATATTGGGAGAAGGCAGGAACGGGGTACTGATTGGGGAAGATCAGTCATGCTCACATTGAATGGCGGTGTTGGCTCGAAGGGCTGAATGGCCTACTCCTGCACCTATTGTCTATTGTATGTTGTCTATTGTCTATTTAAATGAGTATTGCAGGTAATCTGAATTTACAGGGGAAAAAAAGGAATTCAGATCATGTAGATTTAAGAGATGGTGTTTGGAAATGTTCTTTAGCAAATGCAATAACAATCCCAGAAGATTTCCCTTGCAGGTTAAATGTAATAAAACAATTAATCAAATTGTAAAAGATGTACACAAGATAGACACAAAAAGCTGAAGTAACTAAGTGGAACAGGCAGCAAAAGAAGTATATATTTTCAACACATAGTACACCAAAATAATTTTACTTCACTGTAAATTAAACCACAAACAGCCCAAGAGATTTTTTCAGATTAATGGGTATCAGAAAACTGACAATGGTTTAAAAAAAAAAGTGCCATTCTTGCAATTTTTCTGATGGAAAGATCAGATGGTAAGTTCTTATTCTTTTTTCCATTCTTATTCTTATTTATTATTTATTTCTTATCCAGTTCTTATTCTTCCTATTGAGAATTACACATACCAAAAAATATTTAAAAGCAAGAGTAAATATAAGATGGGGCAATATTGAAATTTATGTAAATGCAAATGTTTTTTTTAAATTTAGGATAAAAGTATCACATTAGTATAGTTTGTAAAGAAGCTGCATCATAGCTTCAGTGCTTCAGGTTTAATTTTAATCTGGTAGCACAGTCGTATAACTTGTTGATCCTCTGCCCCACAGTGCCAGAGGCCTGGGTCCTCAATTGAGTGTGTAGGTTTCTCCTGAGTGCTCTGGTTTCCCCATTTCACATTCTACATATAACCACAGAACTCATCCCAAGTACTGCAGTTTCCTCCTACGTCCCTAAAATAAGTGACTTAGTAGGTTACTTAGCCTCTGTACATTTCCACTAGTGTAGAAGAAAGGTAGAATCTGGAGGGAATTGATGGGAATATGAAGAGAATTAAATGGATTAGAGAAGGATTAATTGAATTTCTGTGCTACATCACTCTGTGTCTCTGCGACTACAACAGAGTTGTGAAACAGTTATTTCCATGAACAAAGGATACATTTCCAGATTATTTTAGGAGGCTCCAAAAAATCTTTTGCCCATTTCTGGCATAAATTACACATGCAACCTTGATGAGATTTATGCAATGACATCATTCATTATGCAATACTGTTTTTTAGCATTGCAATGGAACATGAACCAAATTGTCCTGAGGGTCCACATTGTTAGCTACTCCTGGTAGTACCCATATCATTGCCTGTGCACTCTCTATCCCTCTTACATAGAAACATAGAAAATTGGTGCAGGAGGAGGCCATTCGACCCTTCGAGCCAGCACCACCATTCATTGTGATCATGGCTGATCATCCCCAATCAATAACCCGTGCTTGCCTTCTCCCCATATCCCTTGATTCCACTAGCCCCTAGAGCTCTATCTAACTCGCTCTTAAATCCATCCAGTGATTTGGCCTCCACTGCCCTCTGTGGCAGGGAATTCCATAAATTCACAACTCACTGGGTGAAAAAGTTTTTTTCTCTCAGTCTTAAATGGCCTCCCCTTTATTCTAAGACTGTGGCCCCTGGTTCTGGACTCGCCCAATATAGGGAACATTTTTCCTGCATCTAGCTTGTCCAGTCCTTTTATAATTTTATATGTTTCTATAAGATCCGCCTCATCCTCCTAAACGCCAGTGAATACAAGCCTAGTCTTTTCAATCTTTCCTCATATGACAGTCCCGTCATCCCAGGGATCAATCTTGTGAACCTACGCTGCACTGCCTCAATCACAAGGATGTCCTTCCTCAAATTAGAAGACCAAAACTGTACGCAATACTCCAGATGTGGTCTTACCAGAGCCCCATACAACTGCAGAAGAACCTCTTTACTCCGATACAGAAATCATCTTGTTATGAAGGCCAATGTTCCATTAGCTTTCTTCACTGCCTGCTGTACCTACATGCCAACTTTCAGTGACCGGTGTACAAGGACACCCAGGTCTGGCCCCCTCACCTAAACTAACCCCATTGCCTCCCCCTTACCTAAACTAACCCCATTGATATAATAATCTGCCCCTTTGTTTTTGCCGCCAAAGTGGATAACCTCACATTTATCTATTATATATTGCATCTGCCACGCATCTGCCCACGCACTCAACCTGTCCAGGTCACCCTGCAACCTCCTAACATCCACTTCACAGTTCACACTGCCACCCAGCTTTGTGTCATCCGCAAACTTGCTAGTGCTGCTCCTAATTCCCTCATCCAAATCATTAATATATATGGTAAACAGTTGTGGCCCCAACGCCGATCCTTGCGGCACTCCACTCACCACTGCCTGCCATTTTGAAAAGGACCAGTTCACTCCTACTCTGCTTCCTGTCTGTCAACCAATTTTCTATCCACGTCAACATCCTACCCCAAATACCATGTGCTCTAATTTTAGTCACCAGTCTCCCGTGCGGGATTAAGGCTTTCTGAACGTCTAGATACATTGCATCTACTGGCTCCCCTTCATCCATTTTACTTGTCACATTCTCAAAAAATTCCAGAAGATTAGTCAAGCATGATTTTCCTTCCATAAATCCATGCTGACTTGGACTAATCCTTTTACTGCTATCCAATGCCCCATTATTACCACTTTAATAATTGACTCCAGCATCTTTCCCACCACTGAAGTCAGGCTAACTGGTCTGTAATTCCCCGTTTTCTCTCTCGCTCCTTTCTTGAAAAGTGGGATAACATTAGCTACCCTCCAATCCACAGGAACTGATCCTGAATCTATCGAACATTCGAAAATAATCACCAATGCGCCCACTATTTCCTGGGCCGGATTTAGATGAAGAGAGGCCGTAGGCTATTTCACGTGTGTGACCCCCCCCTCCCAAACCCCCACCCCCACGACTAGAGGACCATGACTACCCAACAGTGACAATGTGACACTTTTAGATCCTACTGTATGTTGTCATTAAACAGTTGGGTTTTTTTTTCCACTTTAGTTTTTATTGCTTTTATGTACACACAAATAAAACAGAAATATAACAACGAAACGTACAACATTACAGTGAAACGTACAACAGTGTAGCGGGGGGTTCAGCTTACAATTAATGATGCAGTCTACAGAACTATTTTCATATTAAAACATTTTCCAATAACTTACATTATTATCTATAAAATTATACAGTGTTGATGTCTTTATTTCTATACCTAATCCATTTTTCCCATTTTCTATTAAACTCGTCTTCTTTCACTCTTAGAGAATATGTCATTTTCTCCATGACAAATATTTCCTGTACTATGTCTAAGCATTGTCTAAGTTTGGGTGTGTCCGCTGCAAGCCAGTTTCTTGTAATGGCCTTTCTGCCACCTGTGAGTAGGATTTTAACCAAGTAATGATCTTCCTTCAGCACCACTGTATTTATATTACCCGTGTATAAAATGGAACACTTCTTGCAGACTGTATATCCTAATACCTCCGTTAATTCTGAATTCTATTTTTGGTTCTATGGTTCTATTTTTGGGAAACTCCAGAAGATGTGTGCATGATTTGCGTCTATTTGACCACATTCCCTCCAGCATGTTTGCTGCCTTAGAATTTGCTTGCTTTTTATGTTAGGCGTAATAAAGAAACAAATCAAATTTTTCCAATGAAATTCTCTCCAATTTTGTGAATTAGTGGATGTCTGTAGTGTTACACACATATGATGCCATTCTTCTTCTGAGATTGTGATGCTCAATACCTTTTCCCACTTAAATTTTACATAAAATGTAGTTTTAGCTTGACATTCCATTAAACTATGATAAAGTTTAGAAATAATCCTTAATGTTTTTTGATGATACGCACTAACTATCACTTCTATCACTGGATTCTTTTCTTCTAGTGCCTCCCTTTTTACCTTTTTATTGTAATAATCTCTCAGTTGGAGGTATCTAAACAAGTCTTGGTTCCGAAGTGCAAATCTATCCTTCAAATCTTGAAAACTTCTTAGGTCTCCATTTTCAATAACAGTCCAAAATGCAGTCATTCCTTTCTTCATCCACTCTTTAAATGTTGAGTCATACATCCCTGGTTTAAATTCATTATCCAAAGCTATCCATCTTAAAACTTTTTGTCATTTATTCAGTTTAAGTTGTCTGGTAAGAGTGAACCAGGTTTCTAAAGTAAATATCGTTATTGGATCGATTATACTCCTGATATGTCCAGGAAGCGCTTTTTCTCCCAAAAGTGTTTGAATGTGGCAATCATGGATATATGTCTCAATCTCTTTCCACCTAGCTATATAGCTGTCCTCACACCAATTAATTAGTGGTCGAAGTTGGGCTGCATAGAAATATATCCTAAAATTTGGAAGTGCCATTCCACCTTTGTCCTTTGGCAACTGAAGTGCAGTGTATCAAATTCTGGCCTTCTTTCCTCCCCAAATAAATCCAGATATTAATTTATCCCATTCCGTGAATTGTTTTAATGGTATCTCAATTGGCAGAGATTGAAACAAGTACAATAGCCTTGACAAAATATTCATTTTCACTGCATTTATCATACTACTAAAATCCATTGGGTAGGTGGACCATCTTACTATATCCTTTCTTATGTTTTGGTTGATGTGATTATAATTGGCCCCATACAACATTGATATATATTTTTTGTTATATGTATCCCTAGGTATTTGATTGATTTTGAATCCCATTTAATATTATAATTTTGTTTGATTTCTTCTGGAGGAAGACAATTAAATAGGAGGATTTGAGTTTTTGAAATATTCACTTTATATCCTGCATAAAAATTAAATTAATCTATGATCCCCATCATTCTTGGAAATGAGGTGTTTACTTCCGTGAGATACATCACTACATCATCAGCAAAAAAGCCAATTTTATGTTCTCTGTCTCTTATAGTTACTCCCCTCAGTTCCCTATCTTGACGAATCACTTGAGCCAATGGTTCAATATATATAGCAAACAGGGTAAGGCTAAGACAACATCCATGTCTCGTTCCTCTTCCTAACACAAATCTCTCAGTTAAGGACCCATTCACCTTTACTCTTGCAGTAGGTTGCTGGTAAATTGCTTTAATAACTTGAATTGACTCTTCGGTAAAGCCAAATCTTTCTAGTGTTTGATATAATAATTCCCAATTAACCCTATCAAAAGCCTTTACTGCATCTAGACTTATCAGGACAGCACGTGTACTTTCCTTTTGAAACTTGTGTATTATATGTAGGGTTCTTCTAATGCTGTCCTGCATTTGTCTGCCTATTATAAAACCAGTCTGGTCTTCATCAATTAAATCTGGCATGAACTTTTCAAATCGTTTGGAGATAATTGAAGAATATAATTTATAGTCCACATTTAGAATTGATATCGGTCTGTAGTTAGTACAATTTTCCTTGTCTTTGTTCTCTTTGGGGATTAATGTTATAATTGCCTCTTTCCATGACAGGGGTGTCTTGCCTTCTTTGATAATCCAGTTAAAGGTTCTCAGAAGAAGTAGGTTCAGCTCATTCTGAAATATTTTATACCATTCTATAGGGAAACCGTCGCTGCCTGGGGCCTTGTTTGATTTCATCCTACCAATTGTCTTCTCTATCTCCTCCAGTGATATTTATGCTGTGATTATTTAATTTTGTGTCTCTCCAATACAGGGCAGATCTATTGTACTTAAAAAAAGTTCTCATTTATTCCCCATCTACTGTAGAGGTTTGTGTATATAATTCTTTATAATATTCCTGGAAGATATATTCTATTTCTTTTGGATCACTCTTCAAATTACTCCTGTGTACAGGAGTCCTTAATTTTGTGTATGGTGATGTCAGCCTGTTGTTTGCGTAGTCTTCGGGCAAGTATTTTATTGGATTTAGGCCCAAGCTCATAATGTGCCTGTTTTACAAATCTTGCTTTTTTTCTCCACCTCTTGACCCAATATTCCATCCATTTGTCCCCTCAAATCTTCTATTTGCTTATAGGTTCTCTGGTCCTTATTATTTTTGTACTTCTGTTCTAAATCCTTCAGGTCTGTTATCAACTTATTATATGTTTTCATTCTGGCCTTTTTAATATGTGATGTCCTCGCTATTAACCTACCTCGTATTACAGCCTTCAATGAGTCCCTTAGTATGGATGGGTCCATCTTCCCATTGTCATTTTCCTCTAGATAAGTTTTGATTTCCAATTTAATATAATTAACAGTTGTTTTATCATTCAGTATTCCAACATTTAATCGCCACACTGTGTTTTTCCTTCTACTGTTCATTTGAATTGTTAAGTATATGGTATTATGGTCTGATACATCTGCCACACCGATTTTGCAAACGTTACCCTATAACAGTCTTCTTTCTGCATTAAGAAATAGTCTATTCTGGAGTAAACAGAGTGCGGTATTGAGTAATTTGTATAGTCTCTTTCTAGAAGGTGAAAATTCCTCCAGACATCAAGAAAACCAAATTCTTCACAGGTAGTGTTTCGTAGTTTTGTTAACTGGTTCTTATTCTTCTTTTTACTTGGCGTATCAAGCCTATGATTCTGTACAACATTCAGATCACCTCCACATATACAAATTCCTACTGCTTCCACTGCAATAATATCAAATAGGGATTTGAAAAAATGTTTATCACTATCTGGGGGAGCATAGATATTCACCAGTGTCAGGATATTATTATCAACTTTGCCCTTTATTATGATATACCTCCCTTCTTTGTCTTTTATTTCTTTAAACATTTCAAATTTAACTGAGTTTGATATCAAGATTGCCACTCCCCTTTTATGACTACAAGTATGTGAGCTATAATATGTGTTTTTATATTCAAATCTTTTCAGCTTCTCATGCTCTTGTCACGATAAATGGGTTTCTTGTAAGTAAATAATATGCATCTTCACTTTTTTCAATTTAGTCATGACTTTAGCCCTCTTAATTGGATTCCCCAAACCATTAATATTTAGAGACATCAGCTTAAGTCCTTGACATCGTTCGGTGGAGTTGTTCACGCAGTGGCGGCATGTCCGTGTCTCCCCGCAGCTCTTCCACTTTATAGCCTCTCTGTTGTAGCACTTGCACGGCTTCCTTTGCATTGTTGTAGGTTTGGTGTCCTTTCATCTGCAGAAACTGGTAAGAGTCATTGGGGGCATGCCAAATCTCCTTAGTCTTCTGAAGGATTAGAAGCATTGGCGTGCTTTCATTGTTGTACCATTGACCATCCCCACTTCAGCACCATTGATGCAGCCAGGCTTGTGTGCTCCATCACACTTCCTGAAGACAATAACCAGCTCATTCATTTTGCTGACATTAGACAGGGAGAGATTGATGTCCCTTGACACAATGCTATTAATTTCTCCATCTCCTTCTTGCATTCTATCCCATCATTGTTTGAGATACAGCCCACTGCAGTGGAGTCGTCTGCAAACCTGTAAATTGAGTTAGAGCAGAATTTCACCCCACTGTTGTGAGTGTATAGGGTGTATAGTAAACTGCTGAGGGTGCAGCCTTGTGGGGCACCAGTGTAGGGAATTATTTTGCTGACTGAGGATATGGGTCAATAAGTCAAGGATCCAATTGCAGAGGAAGCTGCAAATTTGTAGATCTAGGAGTTTGGGGATCGGTTAGGTTGGAATTATGAGTACTCTATTTGTGGTGTGCGAAACTTTAGATTCTGATGTAAGAATTGCATTCTGATGCTAGAACCTCTCCTCAGTTGAGGGGAGACCTGATAGAAGTATATACAATGATGAGAAGCATAGATAGGGTAGACAGTCAGAACCATTTTCCCCGGGTGGAAATATCCAATATGTGAGGGCATAGCAATAAGGTGAGAGGGGGTAAGTTTAATGGAGATCTGTAGGGTAAGGTATTGTTTACACAGTGTAGTGGAGGCTTGGAATGCATTGCCAAATACGATAGTGGTGTTGAAGAGGCTTTTTAAGTGATGGTCAATGGTATGACAAAGAAAGCATGTCAATGCCCCTATTTCCTCAGAACTAAAGAAATTCAGCATGCCCCCAAGTGCATGGAAAAGGAGGATATGGATCATGTACAGGCAGATGACATCAGTTTAACTTGGCATCATGTTCGGCGCAAACATTGTTGTTCCAAGAGCCCATTCCCATGCTGTACTGTTCTATGTTTTGCTGTTCAATGTTAAGACAAAAACAACTCTCAAAGTTAGCAAATCCAATTAATGTTTTTCTAACAGGAATCTGTGACAGAATTCAACAATAATAAACATAATTTGAAACTAGATCTTAAATTTCCAAGAGAATCAAAATATTCAAATCCCTGTGAAAATATAAGCTAAACTAACATGACAATTAAGGGTAGACAAAAATGCTGGAGAAACTCAGCGGGTGAGGCAGCATCTATGGAGCGAAGGAAATAGGTAACCTTTTGGGTCGAAACCCTGTATTTCTGCCTGTATTAAATAATAACCTCCAACCTCATCGTTCGCCAGCCCCGTACGGCCCGATTTTACCTTCTCCCCAAAATCCACAAACCTGACTGTTCTGGCAGACTCATTGTTTCTGCCTGTATTAAATAATACTCCCTCTGATGACAATTAAGGGAATGATTTTCAGGTGCACAACTTGGGTGAAGCGTGTTGCTCAAAGGTAATTTGTAGTCTTTTGAGCGGTTGCATGTAATTTTTGTAAGCTTAGGAATCGCATACTAATCATGAAGTTACACGCTCTTTGTCCTATCATGGACCATGAGCTCTGAAGGTGACGGTTTTGAATTGCTACTGCTGCTGGACAGAATGGACATTCTTGTAATAGATACCTATGAAGAGTGCTAAAGTGGATACAAGAGCAAGCACCCCAGTTCTACGTGCTGCACTGGGGATCATAATGAAATAAGTGATCTCCACTATAATGGAGAGAGAATTGGAGCACAGAATCCATAAGGTCATAAGGAATAGTAGAATAAGTCCATTTGTCCCATCAAGTCTACTCTGGCAATCAATCATGGCTGATCTATCTCTCCCTCCTAACCCCATTCTTATGCCTTCTCCCTACAACCTCTGACACCCGTACTAATCAAGAATCTATATATCTCTGCCTAAGGTCATCCATCATCTATCAAAGGTGAATATATGCATGTCTTTTATTGCCCAAAACAAATGCCGGTAAGCAGTATCCCTTTAAATAAAACACTGACAGAGTTGCATCCTCGTCTTGGATTTGGGCCTCCTGTTCATATCCTAAATGTTTTGTCATCACACATCTACAGTCAAATGTAACAGCAACAATGTACAAAGTACATTGCATCATAATTGAAAATCATCAGTAGATTACTTGGCAAAAGGAAGCAAAATCCTTTTGGACATAATAAGCAACCACGAAATGAGAAAAGACCATTTGATCCATCAAAGCTGTCTCTTCCACAGACCTGGATAAAGAGTCGGGGAAATTTAGTACAAAATTAAATGACACCTTTGCAGGCCACATCAACCTTGAATACAAAGTTGTTTAGAATCACTCAAAGCCCTGTAATTAATTTTTTACTTTGTAAGTTGATGTATACTACAAATTAAAATGCTTGTTAGAATTTATTATCAGAAAATAATTATATTCTATAGAGCAACCGTAGTGTTGAAAATGTATTAGTATGTGCTACTGTGACTATTAATCATTCATGTCTGCATTTCTATTTCAGTTTTTGTAGTCAATATTTCCATTTTATAAAAATATCATACCATTTTGTTACCTGGTTTGGAACAGAAAATGTAAATAGAGCTTCTGGGGGCAATTTTGATATCAAACATTAAACAGACAATGAATGTGTTGTAGGTTTCATCTGCCCAAAGGAATCAGCATGAGCTCCATGCATTTTCATGGCCAGTACTAATTTAAATTAAATAAGTAAGCTTCCAGTGTGAATGCATTCTCTATAGCTAGTTTGCTAATTGGGAGGATAGGGAATCCAGGAGAATTAAAGGCAGCCTGCAGCTCCTGAAAGAGGTGCTGTGTTTCTCAGTTGATGATTGCTGGCATCAACATTTTGGTGTATTATATGGATAACTTCAACCAGGGCCTCCAAATTCTTCGATGCAGAGGTGAAACTGCGATAAGATCAAGCAAATAGCAGGGAAGACGGGTGGATTGAAACATAGAAAATATGTATCCAAACTTATGAAGTTTAGTTTTAAAACAGGATACATAATATTTAGTGTTAAAGAAAGAACTACAGATGCTGGAAAATCGAGGGTACACAAAATGCTGGAGAAACTCAGCGGGTGCAGCAGCATCTATGGAGCGAAGGAGATAGGCAACGTTTCGGGCCAAAACCCTTCTTCAGACTCTGTTGTGGTGGTGATAGGCGGAGGAATTGGGGAGGGGGAGATGTGCAGAGTTACCGGGCAGGCAGCGAGGCTGGGCGTCATCGGTGGGCCAGTGAAGGTTGGCAGCAGCATCGGCTTGGAGGTCGGTGAAGGCGGCGTCCTGGTGAGTACTGGAGGTGCTCCTCGTGGCCAAGATGGCGTCGTGGGACTCGGACAGGCGGCTCGGGCCAGAGTTGGGGCCTGGAGCCTGTGAGCGGTCGAGTTGCCGGTGGCAGGAGTGGCCTGGAGGCGGGCTAATTTCAGGTCCTTGGTGGAGTTAAGGTGGGCCAGGAATCGTTGATTGAAGAGGTGGATCTTCCGGAGGATGAAGTATAGTTGGGGTCCGTTACAGGTCTGGGTGAGTGAGGCCTGAAGTTTCAGGGGAGTCAAAGCGAGGTCCTGCTGGTGCCGGCGCATCGTAACCAGGGTAGATCTCAGTGCCCGGTGGGAGAATTGTTGAGTATGGCGGCAGATAGCCAGTCGGAACCGATAGTCTGGCTGGGGTCCAAACTGGGAGGCAGGGAACTGGAGCTGGAAGCGACGAGGTATGATATGGAGGCGCAGGGATGTCCTGAGGGAGCAAATGTGACTGTGGTATTGAGTCTGGGTAAGGATGTGGTCGTACAGCTGGAGGGAAGGGGGTATCACAGAGGGGGAGCATTTAGAGAGGAGGTTGTAAAACTGTCTCCGGAGGGAGGAGGAGAACTTCTTCAAAGTAGGCATACCTTAAGGAGATTTCGCAGTGGAATAGACAAAGTGTTAAAGAAGGAACTGCAGAAGCTGGAAAATCGAGGGTACACAAAATGCTGGAGAAACTCAGCGGGTGCAGCAGCATCCATGGAGCAAAGGAGATAGGCAATGTTTTGGGCCAAAAACCTTCTTTAGACACTGAGGGTGCAGCCTTGTGGGGCACCAGTGTAGGACCAGTGTTCTTCAGATTCATAATATTTATATGTTTAAGAAAGAACTGCAGATGCTGTAAACATCAGAGGTGGACATAAAAAGCTGGAGAAACTCAATGGGTGAGGCAGCATCTATGGACAGAACGAAGAGGCGACGTTCCGGGTCGAGTCGGGGGGGGGGGGGGGGGGGGTGAAAAGAAAGGAAGAGGCACGGACAGTAGGCTGTGGGATAGTTGGGAAATGGAGGGGAAGGAGGGAGAAAGCAAGGACCACCTGAAATTGGAAAAGTCAATGTTCATACCGCTGGTATTCCCACCCTGCTTTCTGTAAGGACTCTATCCCCTACTCCCAATTCCTCTGTCTACGCCGCATCTGCACCCAGGATGAGGTGTTCCAAACCAGGGCATCGGAGATGTCCTAATTTTTTAGGGAACGGGGTTTCCCCTCTTCAACTATAGATGAGGCTCTCACCAGGGTCTCCTCTATACCCTGCAGCACCGCTCTCACTCCCCATCCCCCTACTAGTAATAAGGACAGATTCCCCCTTGTCCTCACCTTCCACCCTACCAGCCGTCACATACAACATATAATCCTCGGACATTTTCGCCACCTCCAACGGGATCCCACCACTGGCCACATCTTCCTATCTCATCCCCTTTCTGCTTTCCGCAGAGTCCATTCCCTCCGTAACTCCCTGGTCAATTCGTACATTCCCACCCAAACCACCCTCTCCCCTGCTACTTTCCCTTGCAACCGCAGCAAATGCTACACTTGTCGCTTTACCTCCCCCCTCGTCTACATTCAAGGACCCAAGCAGTCTTTCCAGGTGAGGCAGAGGTTCACCTGCACCTCCTCCAACCTCATCTATTGCATCCGCTGTTCCAGGTGTCAACTGCTCTACATCGGTGAGACCAAGCCCAGGCTTGGCGATCACTTCGCCCAACACCTCCAAACAGTTCGCAATAACCAATCTGACCTCCCGTTGGCTCAGCGTTTCAACTCCCCCTCCCATTCTGAATCCGACCTTTCTATCCTGGGCCTCCTCCATGGTCAGAGTGAGTCCCACCACAAATTGGAGGAACAGCACCTCATATTTTGCTTGGGTAGTTTAAATCCCAGCGGTATGAACATTGACTTCAACAATTTCAGGTAGTTCTTGCTTTCTCCCTCCTTCCCCTCCCCTTCCCACATATCCCACAGCATACTATCCTCACCTCTTCCATTCTTTTTCACGCGGCCCCCAACGTCAGTTTGAAGAAGGGTCTCGACCCGAAACATCACCTATACCTTTGCTCCATTGATGCTGCCTCACCCGCTGAGTTTCTCTAGCTTGTTTGTCTACATAATGTTTACATGTTTTGTCGGCAACCCTTGATGCAATAAAGAATCACAGAAATTGGAGCATTGTTTCAGAAGGAAATACGCCACGTGATTCAGTTATCTAACAGGATAAGAGCACAAATGCACACACCTAGATTTGGAAAAGACTATATGTTCCTTATTGAATGGTACATCACGTTCCCCACCTGTGGCATCGTTGACAAAGAGACACCCTATTGTGGCACAGGCTGACACTGTGCAATAGAATATTTGTATATCTTTCCACACATTTTATTTCTGCTCTCTCAGTTGTCCAGTTGCTTGCAGCCACACCATAACCTAGTGGTGCAAATTGTCGTTGCACATCTGCTTTGGTTTAGCCTTGCAACTCACTGGGTGCCAGCTCGGGTAGTTTATATTCTAGATATGTAAGATGACTTGATAGAATGATACTCTCCCTGCCTGCTGAGCAGATGAAATTAATTTGGACAGACTCAATCCAATTCCTTGTACGTCTGGACCACAGGACAATACAGTCTCTATCTCTAATTCTCATCACTAGATGGTTGGTGAAGGAGATGGAAGAACTCGCGTGCCTAGTTTTACATTGCATAAGTACGGGGAGCTTTGAATTATAGCATAACAGATCTGGGCAGTTCGCCACCGACACTTGGAACCTGAATGTATGGACTTCCATTTCCACTACTACCGCCTCCTCAACCACCTTGTTGCAAACTAAGTGTTAAATTATTTTCTAAAATAAAATCTGTGCCTAACATTGCTGTTGTTTAGGTACTTTATTTCAATTTAAAGCATTTCTTTCATTGTTGTCAAATTAACATCCATCACAGCTGGGTCGGGTTTCCAAGAACCCCCTTGAAATGAAAGCATTTGTCTTGCTCAAACAAGAGCTAAGTACCTCAATGAAAGCAGAAAATGCTTTAAATGTTCAGCAGACCAGACAAAGACTTTCTCCTTTCAATGGCCTTGGTTGAAAGGAAGAGGCCTTCCCTCCTGCTGATTACTTTATCTTTGAGTAACTCCACCACTGTACTTAAGAATTTGACCCTGGCAAGAGCATCTGCAGTTTTAAATCTTTCCTTTAAGATTTAAAACTGCAGATGCTTGACATCTACAATATTTAACAGAAGATCCTGAAAATAGTCAGTAGGTCAGACAGCATCTGTGGAGAGACAAACAGTGCTACTGTTTCAAGCCAGAGACCTTTCTTCAGAACTGTGGAAAGTTAAAAACCAATCAATGAGGTAGACACTTTACCTCATCTCTCCATCTCTCCTCTTCCTATGCAATATAAAATGTGTGTAAATTCTAAATTTTCTTAGTTAGAAAGGTCATCGAATTGAAATGTTTCTTGCCCCATGAGTGCTACCTGATCTGCTGAGTTATTCCAGCATGCTTAGTTCTGGCTGAGGTTAAACTGGATAGGTGTTCTCTTTCATATTTTGTCAAAACAGCACCTCTGTCAGGAAATGTATTCTATTTCCTTTGGTGCTGCAACTTATAAAATCTATATTACATTTTTAAAACTCCTGCTCTGTGAAGCAATGTGTCCTTCCCCTTCGTGGATGTTATGCTCCTTAACTTTATTTTCTGTGATAATTCAGATCTCAGTTGATTTGAATGTTTCTCTCCAAACCTTTCCGCCTTCTAATCTGCCTCTCTAACCCTGGTTCTTTACTCAACCTCTCAGGCATCCTTTTGTTTCCAACAGAATGCCACTTTGGGAATATATTGTGTTAAAGTACCACGTCAATGCAACTTCAGGTCAGCTAATATATTCACATAGAAAATATTCACATAGAAAATAGTCAGTAGATCAGACAGCATCTGTGGAGAGACAAACAATGCTACTGTTTCAAGCCAGAGACCTTTCATCAGAACTGTGGAAAGTTAAAAACCAATCAATGATGTAGACACTTTGCTTAATTCCATCTCTCCTCTTCCTATGCAATATAAAATGTGTGTAAAATCTAAATTTTCTTAGTTAGAAAGGTCATTGATTTGAAATGTGTCTTGCCCCATGAGTGCTACCTGATCTGCTGAGTTATTCCAGCATGCTTAGTTCTGGCTGAGGTTAAACTGGATAGGTGTTCTCTTTCATATTTTGTCAATTCTGCCATTCAGCCCTTTGAGTTTGGTCTGCTCTTCAATACAATAATGGACTTATTCTATCTCACCATTATATCCCCACTCTATCCCCACACATATTGATGCCTTTCAAAGCCTGCATATCTTGCCTACATCCAATCTGTCTAACCCTTTCAGAATTTTGCAGATATCAACAAGATTTCCTCTCCTCCTTCTTTCCATCCTCATATAACACTCCTGCCATCTCTATGGTGAACGTTTGCTGCATTTCTGATGGCACATACAGGGTTTCATAGGTGAAGAGACTAAAGTTGCACACATTGTGGCCATATTCACTTGAATTGAACATTCACATTTTTGAGGTTTGAGGAGAACAGTCCCAATTTAGATAATGGCATTTTTGCATCCAATCCCCTGTAACCACCTCATTTTATACCCTCAGTGAAGCTCTGGAAAAGAACAACTGCACTAACTCTGGATGAGGAGAGTCCATTAAATTCCTTAAATCCTGGGTATCTGTGCTACCAGCTGGATCTTACCCTTATTTCAATATGCCCATTACAATTATCTCAAGTTTGAATGCAAGGCTTGTTAAAAGTGAACCTATGCATTATTAGGATGCTCTATTTTATCAATGCATCAGCAGCAAATAAAAAGCAACATAACAAATGCATAGAGGATCATCCTGCAGACATTCATAGTTGATCTCTAAACTTTCTGCATGGTCAGTGGAACGAAACAAAAACAAATGGTTTTGATTTGATCCACTAATTGAATGATTATCGTCCTTGAAACTGAAGTGGAGAACATTTCCTTCATTTAACCATTTCTGAAACATTTTTTTTGGTGGAAGTTGACAACATATATAGCATTAATGTGCACAGCAAAGGCCACATACGTTTTTAATAATCATAACATGGTTTAAAAGTATCTATCGTGAAGTCAGCAAATAAAGGTCCATATGTGCACAACCACTGTGCTGTCAACACTTATAGGTTGCATGAATGCCATGAAGTTGTCAGTAACACTTGAAGTAGAATTTAATGCTCTTGATTACAGACACAGAGAAAGGTTTTGGAGGTAGAAGGGACATTGTTTCCACCAGTAAGTGGATTAATAGGGAAAATATGGTTGTTGTGGTTAGGCCATATATGCAGTATGCAGGAGACACAGATCCTAAAACAAGCCTTGTTATGGGTTCCAGATGGCCAAAGAAAAGAAAGGCCAAATACTCTTCATTTGGCAGAAAACTATGGAAAGAGAATTTGAGGAAATGGATCCGATACAGAAGAAGAGGAAAATAAATCTAATAGCCACAAGAAATAGAAAGAGTTATGTGCTGACGTGTTTTTCTCAAGTGATGTGATAATTTAAAGCACAATGTAAGGTCATACAAGTTAGTTCAAACAAGGAATTATTTAATATTTGTAAATAGTCTCCAGGATCATTAATTTGCATGTTCTAATAGGAACCATTGGATTAGGAACTTTGTGCATCTTCATGATTGCAAGATCATTTAAAATGACATTTTTCATTGCTGGATGGCACTGTGGAGGAACAATGTGATAACTCTTGAATCAATGCCTCATTGACGTGGAGGTGAAGATGTGCAGAAGTCTTAAAATATTAAATCAAACTATCAGCATTTGTGTATGAAGGAATTGCAGATGTTGGTTTATACCGAAGATAAACACTAAGTACTGGAGTAACTCAGCGGGTCAGGCAGCTTCTCTGGAGAAAAACGATGGATGACATTTCGAGCCAGAACCCGTTTTCAGACTGAAGTAGAGGGGAGGGAACTGGAGGTAGGAAAAAGGCAAAAACAAATCAGGGCCAACAACAGATGATCAAGGAAAAGTGGAGCCATAATGGTCATTGTTGGCTGGGGAAGATGTGACCACAAAGGGATACAGAGATGAGGACAGTGGAACTAGGAGGATGATTAGGGCTAAGGGGAGAGATAGGAAATGCAAGGGTTACTTGCAATTAGAGAAATCATACTGATAGGTTGTAACGAAGGGATACAGGAATGCGAACAGAGGAACTAGTAGCATTTGTTTGTTGTGCATTTATTTGAAAATGCGTAAGAATCTACTTTAACATGGATTACTTTCACAATAATTAAACTGATGATGTATTTTCAAACATTCTCTGATCAGCAAATATAAAGAGAGGTCCACATGCTTTTCTAGCCAAATATCCCATACTGTCAACATCTGGAGCTGGATCACTAGGAAGTCTATTTGTTAAATAGATTTTTAATTTGTATTCTAGATCAAATGCTTTGATTCTCATGATTTGATATCTTTGCCAAATGGTAAACTTTTTTGTTACTAATCTCCCCAATTCTTTCAAAATAAGGAACTACAGATGCTGGTTTACAAAAGAAGACAGAGTGCTGGTGTAACTCAGCAAATCATGGCAGCATCTCAGGAGAACATCATGGGTGACGTTTCGGGTCTTGATCAGTCACAAGAAGGGAACACCACATATCCACGTTCTCCTAAGATGCTATCTAATCTGCTGAGCTTCTCTAGCACTCTGTGTCTTAAGGGCCTGTCCCACTTACGTGATTTTTTCAGCGACTTGCCGGCACCCGTCATAGTCGCAGCACGTTGCAGAAAATGTTCAACATGTTGAAAATTCAGTGGTGACCAGAAAAAGGTATGACTCTTTGTCGTGGGGTGACACCTGTTTGCAGGTGAGTAGTCGCCCAAAGGGTCGTACCTTTTTCTTGTCGCCGCTGGATTTTCAACATGTTCAGCAACCTGCTGCGACTATGAAGGATGCCGGCAAGTCGCCGAAAAAAATTGCGCAAGTGGTACAGGCTCTTGATCCAGTTTCTTCGTTTTTATAGCAGGCTTGTATGTGACTGATTCCTTTACAAGCCTTGCACCCATGAAAGCCTATCTGACTAGATTTATTGTGTTACTTTATAGAGTAGATGATGATCTCACTCAATGGTACCAGTTGAGCTCCTTCCTGCTGCTTAATTATGCAACGTTAAGAGAGATTATTAGTTGTAGTTTAGAGCTAAGATTCACACATTGACTAAGAACATGAACATTACTTCAAGCAAGTTTTCAGTGCACAGTAATACTCACAAAAGCTATGGCAATCCCATATACAGCTGACCACTGTGTGTCAGCAATATAAATCAGTGTGCATAAATCACAGTACTTAGACTATATTGCAAAATTGCTTATCGGGTTGTCATAAAATTTGCAATAACATGCCAGTTTAAGTAAACTGAATTTTATCCTTTTAAATCCATTTCAAAGTATATTGAATTGCTTGTGCAAATAATTAATAGTATTTAGATTTTCGTATGTGGAAACTGCCCATTAATAAAGCTTTAGATTAACTATTCTATAGAAGATAAAATACATATTTTGCAATTAATACACTATTTTTAAATTTGCACTTATTTTCCTTTCATAACCCCAGAATTTTCTTTCCTTGCAATTGAAATAACCAGTATGATTCGTTACATATGAAAAAAAATTACTGCAAATGTGATTCAGCGGCCTGTTATTTATTACAACAAATGCACTTCCAATGGTCTCCACTGCACAATCACAGATCCATCGGGCAAATTGCAGATGATAGTATAGTGCTATGGGCATTAGCATGCATTGAAAATTCACCTGAATAGTAGATCACGATCTCAACAAGTCTACCATCGAATTATGACACTTTCCAGCTAATGCTCTTTTTTATTGTTGCATGGTTAAGCTGCAAGAAGGAGTCCTCCAGCACAATTTAAAGAGATCATCAGCAACTTACAGCTTCATCCTGATTAATTTGTTCTGGCTGCTAACGTAATTCTATGAAAATTTAGGGCTTCTACAGATTATTATTCATTTATTTAAGTATTTTTTTCAACATATGGGCATTGTTAGCATGGCTTGCATTTAGTGTGCATCTCTAATTATCTTTGGTTTGGTTTATTATTATTGCCACGTGTATTGAGATACAGTAAAAATATTTTGCTTGGTATCCAGGGAAATCGTACCATGCATGAGCATATCAGGTAGTGCAAAAAAATAAAATAAATGGAGTGAAAAATATACTGTTATAGCTGCAAATAAAGTGCAGAGGGCCGCATCTAGATAGATTTCAAGATCAGGAATTCAATCTTAGCGCCTGTTCAAGAGTGTGTAACATCAGAAATGAAGCTGTTATTGAATCTGTTGTCACGTGCTTTCGAGCTTTTGTGTTTTCTGCCTATGAGAGAGGGGAGGAGAGAGAATATACGAGATGTTAGTAGTTCTTGATACTATTGGTTGCTTTTCCAAGGCAGCGTGAAGTGCAAATGCCATTTATGGAGGGGTAGAAATAAATGTTGGAGAAACGGGTGAGGCAGCATCTATGGAGCGAAGGAATAGTTGAGACCCTTCTTCAGACTGATGTGGGCGTGGGGGAGGGGGGGAAGAAGAAAGGAAGAGGCGGAAACAGTGGGCTGTGGGAGAGCTGGGAAGGAGGGAGAAAGCAAGGACTACCTGAAATTGGAGAAGTCAATGTTCATACCGCTGGGGTGTAAACTACCCAAGCAAAATATGAGGTGCTGCTCCTCCAATTTGTGGTGGGACTCACTCTGGCCATGGAGGAGGCTCAGGACAGAAAGGTTGGATATGGAATAGGAGGGGGAGTTGAAGTGCTGAGCCACCGGGAGATCAGGTTGGTTAATGGTGGATGCTATGTACCGTGGCTCTCCACTCCGGCTGATTAATGTGTATGCCTCACCCACGCAGAGCAAGCGGCTGGCCGTTCTCCAGCAGCTCCCAGTGCTGCTGGCCACATCCCGGCAGCTCGTTCTGGCCGGTGACTTCAACTGCATCATTGATGCGGCTGGACGATCCGGCAGTGCCGACAGCAGACTGGACAGCACGTCCAAGTTTCTGATGGAGATGATAAAAGACGCAAAGCTGCGCGATGCCTTCAGCGACCCTGCAGGTGGGTCCCAGCCGCAGTTCACCTGGTCGAGATCGGACGGTTTTGCCCGATCTCGGATAGACTTTGTCTTCACGACGAAGGCCGTCACGGTGAGACACACTGACCTCACGCCAGTGTTCTTCTCCAACCACTGCCTCCTTCAGGCTTCCTGTCACCTACAGGAAGACCGGAAGGCAGGCAGAGAGACGTGGAAGTTAAACATGAAGCTGTTGACCCCAGAGAACATTGAGGAGCTAAAGAGGGACTACGCATGTTGGAGAACGGTGAGGCCCCTCTTTGACTCCCCCACACTCTGGTGGGAAGCAACCAAGGAGAACATTAAGAGGTTCTTCATAATTAAAGGGGTTCAGAGAGCAAGACAGAGGGAATTGTGCCAACTCCAGACAGATTTGCAACAACTGCTCCTTCTGCAGTCGAGAGGGGTGGATGTGAGGGAGGAACTTAGAGAGGTGAAGGACCGGCAAGCTCGGCTCTTTACCTCTGAATCCTCCAAGATCATCTTCCGATCCAGGGTTCGCCATGCGGAGCAGGATGAGATGTGCTCACGTTTCTTCTTCCATAAGGTTCACAGGGGGAGCTCAGTGATGAACAGCCTTAGGGAGGAGGACGGCTCGGTAGCATCCTCACAGACAGACATGCTGAGGATCTGCAAATCCTTTTACACAGATTTGTATGACCAAAAGGCCACAAACAGTACCTCCTCCCAGAACTTCCTGTCCTTGCTCACGGAGGTTGTGGAGGACAGCAAGCGGGAGAGTCTGGACCAACCACTGACCCTAGAGGAGCTCACCTGCTCCATCGATCCTTTGACTCGAGTAAAACTCCCAGAAGCGATGGCTTACCAGCCGAGTTGTATTCGGCTCTGTGGAACTTCATGGGCCCGGACCTGCTAGAAGTGTACAACAACATGCTTCTAGCTGGTAGCATGTCAGACGCCATGAGGAAGGGCAACATCTCCCTAATCTACAAGCAGAAGGGGGAGATGAAGGACATAAAGAATTGGAGACCCATAACACTCTTGAATGTAGACTACAAGATCCTGTCTAAGGCCATCGCCAACCGGGACAAGTCTGCTCTGGGACAGGTGATCCACCCGGACCAAACCTGTGCTGTACCTGGCAGGAAAATCTCAGACAGCCTAGTGCTGCTGAGAGATACCATCGCCTACGTGCAGGACAGACGGGTGGATGCCTGCCTAGTCAGCTTGGACCAGGAGAAGGCCTTCGACAGGATTTTGCACATGTACATGAGGGACATGCTCTCCAAAATGGGTTTTGGGGAGGGTATCAGGAATTGATTCAAACTGCTCTACACCAACATCCGTAGTGCAGTCCAAATCAATCAGACAGTTTCTCTGTAAGGTCTGGTCAGGCAGGGTTGCCCTCTCTCTCCTGTCTTGTTTGTCTGCTGTATTGAACCCTTTGCCGAATCCATCAGGAAGGATGCGAGCATAAGAGGAGTGACATTGCCAGGCAATGGGGGCATTCGGGTAAAAACCTCCCTGTACATGGACAATGTCACTGTCTTCAGCTCGGATCCAGGGTCGGTCCGCAGACTGATTAGTATCTACGACCAGTTTGAGTCGGCCACGGGAGCCAGGGTGAACCGCAGGAAGAGCGAGGCCATGCTCTTTGGCAACTGGCCCGACAAATCTTCCGTCCCCTTCGCCATCAAGCCTGACTTCTTGAAGATGCTGGGGATCTGGTGCGGGGGGGCTGAGGCATGTAATAAGAATTGGCTGGAGCGGATAGCCAGGGTGGGAAGGAAGCTGGAGCTGTAGAGGCAACGCTCCCACTCCATAACGGGAAAGAGTTTGGTCATCGGGTGCGAGGTGCTCTCGGGCCTGCTGTACTTGGCACAGGTGTGGCTTGTCCCTCCCTCCTACGCCACAGGGATCACCCGGGCTGTCTTTCAGTTCATCTGGGGGTCAAGGATGGATGAGGTGTGATGGGCCACAATGCACAAGTCAGTGGACAATGGGGGTAAAAGCGTGCCCAATGTCGCTCTCATCCTGATGGCCACCTTCGTGTATGGCTGCATCAGGCGGAGTGTAGAGCCAAGGCACGTGAGCACCAAGTGTCACTACCTGCTGAGGTTCTACCTGTCCCCGGTGTTGTGAAGGATGGGCCTGGCGCAGATGCCACGCAAGGTGCCAGTCAGCTGAACACTGCCGCCCCATCTGTCGTCTGTGGAAAGGTTCTTCCGGACCAACACCTTTGACCACATGTCCTTTGGGCGGTGGTCAGCACAGAATGTCCTGCAGGTACTGCAGAGAAAGGACTCGATGGACCCGGTGGTGTGGTTCCCTGAGCAGACTGCCCAGCTTGTCTGGCAAAATGCCTCATCGCCAGAACTCACCAACAAACACCAAGACCTGGCTTGGCTGGCGGTGAGAGGAGCTCTCCCAGTCAGATCCTTCCTGCACCATCGGAACCTCACTGCCAGCGCACGCTGCCCTCGGGACGGCTACTATGGAGAGGAGACAGTTGCCCACCTCTTTGCAGAGTGTGGAATTGCTAAAAGAGTCTGGAGAAAAATGCAAGGGTCCCTGGTACGCTTTATCCGGAACAGCTCCGTCACAGAGGACTCTGTGATTTACAGACTGTTCCCAGGGACACATTCACAGACTGACATTGAGTGCTACTGGAGGGTCATCAACTCGGTGAAAGACGCCCTTTGGTCTGCCCGAGCATTGTTCACCACCCAGCAGAGCGAGATGTCGGGGAATGTTGCCGACTGGCCCACTGCGGACTGCAGGAGTACGTGCTGAGGGACGCACTGAAGCTCGAAGCAGCCAACGCCAAGGCTCGGGAGGGAGGGCCACAGTCTAAGGTCCTTCCGCTGCTGGACATGGGGAGCACGGTCTGGTGGAGATGCCCTCAAAATAAGGGAAGGTATCCCACGCCAGTGGGCCACATGAGTGGCATGAGTGGTGGACTGATTTGTGAAATTTGGGGAAAAGAAATGTCTAAATTGTATTGATCAATTTGTATAGCCTCCGAAAATGTTGGATGGATTTTCCGCAAGGTTCATGTATTGTATATATTTATCATTTGAATAAAGTCTATTTTGAAATTTAAAAAAAAAAAAGGTAATGGAGGAGTGGAGGTTGGTTTGCATGATGGACTGGGCTGCATTACAAATGTGAAATTTATTGCTGTCTTGAGCAGAGGAGTTGCCATACCAAGCTGTGATGTTTCCAGATATGACGCTTTCTATGGTGCAGCTGCAGAAATTGTTAAGTATCTTTGAAGACTTGCCAAATTTCTCAAGCCTTCTAACAAGTAAAGGCATTCTTGGCCCTGGTTTCAATGTGGTTCGACCAGGACAATTTGTAGTTGATATTTACTCCTTTGATAAGGTGGTAGTTGGAGGTACTGATTTGGTATGAGAATAACAATATATTTTACTTATTTTGAGCCTGCTGCCTGGAGCTATAACCGTGACAATGGTGATGGCAATAATGACCTCCATGTGGTTTAACAAACATAGACTCTGATGTTATTACCCTGTACAGAGTAGCTTCTGTCATGGCACTGCTTATCCTGTAAGATAAGTTAATCAGCACTTGTCATTCAATATACTTGTGTTGCCTGAAGGGATGTACCCTGCCATTTACGTAACTAATCACCAAGATGCTTGCACAAATGCTAAGTGTGTAGTTTATGAATGTTGGGGATGAGACTTGGTGGAAAGAACCACAGTGAATTGGGCAGCAATTAGCAGGAAATGCCACATGAAAATTCACTCATTGAGCACTTGACCTTGACCACTTCTCGCCTCTTCAGGATACAAAGAAATCTCTCTGACGTTCCAGCTCCTCCACTACAGTCTCTTCCGCTCTATGATCTTTGGTCTCTTGTGCAACACCCGTAAACACTGGAGCCTGTTTGTTCTCGTGCGGCACCATTCCTCACTGTTCAATTTCACTTATTAAAGGTCTGTCAACACCAGTCCCAACCATATTGCACTTCCCTGTAAATAAGTGTATGCTAGCTTTAAACAGTGCAGGGTAATTTGTACTAGCGATTCGTGTTATTGGCTTCCTGCTGATGTATGTAACCAATGAAAAGCATGGTTCATGTGGCTGGATATTGCAACAGTGGAAATGAAGCATCAACATAAGTTTGATGCACTGTCTGAATTCTGATCAATAGGCAAGAGTTAATTGGATATTGCTAAACCAGCACACACTCAAGCGCTACTGAATTTAGCCCCTATTCGCCTGGAATCTGTAGTCGTGTAAATCATGTTAGCTAATGTCTGGTAAGTTAAGAAAAAATTGATTCAATCAACTGATACTCAGTCCAATCGTGCTCTGCGAGAATTTGTAATCCATAGGCCCCTCATAATACAGACCAGATTTTAAGGATTTGCGAAGAGAAATGGAGTTGTATGTGGGTTTTTGGCAGGTAGTTAGAAGGGAAAAAAAATGCCACTGGAGATATTCTGATCTCTGTTCAGGAAACACTGCACGCTGTTACTTCTGAAGAAATCCTTTCAAACAAGCCTTTATTGTATATCTAGTGGAACAATTTTTTTTTTTAATGAATCACTTAAAAAAAGCAGAATGTGACCAAACAGTGTGTTTTGAGCTCAATGTTGAATTGAGTTAAACGCATATGGTTTTGATAGATTTCTCACAAAGGCAAAGCTAACACAAGAAAAAACTTTTTTTATGATGATAAATTAACCAGTGGCAACATTATAAGTATGTCTTGATCATTCCGTTAGTGAGAACTGGAGTAATTTTTAAAAATTATTATTGGCTTTTGGTGACTTTTTAATTTACTTGATTAATAGCTATTGTTTAAAATCATTTAGTATGGTATTTAATAATCATGTTGATGAATAGCTCTAAACAGTATGAAAAAAATCCCAGATGGTCCTAATTAGGCCAGATTGTAGTATCTCCCTGTACAGTGTGTTTATTCCTGTTCCCATAATGCATTCTTCTGCATGAAGCTCTCTCATATGCATAATGCACCTAGGTGAATGTTTTAAAAACCACAGGTCTACATTCAGACCTAAATGATCAAATCCGAATGCTTAGCATAACTTGCGTTTTATTAAATGTACAGTATCTTAATTTATCGTATCGTTCAAAATTCAGTGCAATTGTCAGTTACACATGTCGATCCATCCAGAGGTTAGTACCTTTCAGCCCTTCTGATGTACCAACTTGTATTTATATGCTGAATCCCAACTGAGCAGGGATAATGTACCTCCCAAGGCATGGATTCTCACTCCACACATCACCCCAAATTCTGCTGCAGGACGCTACTTAAGTATAAGTAAATTACGATTCTTTATGAGGCTGACCAGCAAATTCTGCCAGCAACAAAGGCCCATTATAAACCTAACATTTCTTAAAAATCAGTGACAGATGAGAAAACACTCAAGGAAATTTGGGTAATTGTTGATGTTAGTCTTTAGGGAGTGTTTTACCTGTATTATATTGCTTGACTGCCATTGTCAGTTTATCATTTCAAAGTCATCATATATTTGATGTGATACCATAGCACGCTTGCATTTTAATTCAAGGATATACCTCGATTCAAATTTTTACCTTAATAAAGTAACTGAGCTTTGTTGAGTGCTTCTATTGCTTTGTTTCTCCTGCACATATTGTCATAGGTACAACTTAAAAAAATAGTTGGTTGTCACCGAGTCAGGATTTTAGAAACTCATTTCTGCCCTTCTGATTGGTAATTAAGTGAATCGTCTACTGGACGACAGTCCTATGTGCTTCCCATGGCAATTGTTAGTTCTTTGGAAACCACTGCTGACAAAATTAGGTTTGCCCTCTGTATACAGATAATGAGACTGAGCTTGACAGGTGTGTGATGATTAGGAAACTTTTACACGAAGCTCAGTCTGCTGGCCCCTTCACAGTAAACAGACTCATCAGCCCTTGCCAGTCCCAGGAGGCAAAGCATGTTTGACATTATTAATTGGCTTTTCTGTGTAAGGAGTCAAATAGATGAAAAGGTTTATCAAGCTGAAATAATTAATTTTGCCTGAAACCGCTGACAGTTTAGTTCTTCCATGAAAAGGCCTCCTTTAGACTTTTTCTTCAGCTAATAAAGTGCAATATGGTCTGACTATTGCACAATGAGTTTTCACATAAATTATTTAAAAGGGTTTAATTAATTGATTTTTGTAAAAATGAAAGAAACATATTTTTCTTATCTGGTCAGCAGAATTTTCTAAATGGACAGTACTTATTACTAATATTGTTGCATTGTGTAAATTACTTAAAATATATATATTAATGGTGCACATCAGGTTGTGCTCTTTATGCTGTGACCTGATACAGCACAGCCTAACTATACTGCAGTCAACACCTTGACAGCAGAATTACTGACTTGAGTCATTCCTGTGTATGAATAATTGCTCTGGGCCATAGTCATCATTCAAATACACTCCATTTATATTCATCCTTCATGGGGATATAGGAACAAGGGTAGGCCATTGAATCACTTTATCTTGTTCTGCTATTCTATCAACTCAACTCCATTTACCCACTTTTGATCAATGTTCCTTGAAACTGATAAGTAAAAATAGCAGTTGATCTTAATTTTGAAAATTTCAATAAACCAGCTTTGACAAAATCTTCGGAAGAGAGTTCTAGGATAGTTTGTGTGAAAGTGTGCTGTGATTTTCCCTCAAAGAACCAGCTCTTTGAAAAAAATAAGACAGAAAAAGACACAAAATTCTGTAGCGACTCAATGGGTCAGACAGCATCTCCAGAGAACATGGGTAGGTGATGTTTCGGGTCAGGACCCTTCTTCAGACTCAATTTAACTCTAATTTACAATTGTGTTCTGGATTCCTGTTGCAGGGAGAATCATTGCTTTGTTTCAATCATATTGTATCAGTTATATTTAAATACCTTGAATTAACTCCACCTGTGCACTATAGAATTATTTTTTGCAACTTCCCGCAATATAACCTCTGATATAATTGAAATATTTCTGTAGGCAGCATAGCCTCCACGATCTCTGGTACTAGAACTGAATGCAATATTCCAGATGAGGTCTGGCCAAAATTTGTACAAATAGAGCATGACCTTCCTTTTATATACCAAATTCTCAAAATAAAGGCCAACAATTTTGTAATAATGCAGTATTTTTAAATGATTTGCACATGTGGATCTCTTTGGCTCTCTATAGTTCAGCATTTCTTACTTTTAAGAAAATATTTAGATGTCTTTCTTGGATCGATCATGGATGTCCTCCAGGTGCTATGATTCTGTTCACTCACTGGTTTGTCCACATACGCACATGACCACACCACTCATTGTATCTCAACAATTGACTATGTGCCTTTTAACTCTATTCTCTGCCTCTTATCCAACAACAAAAAAAAGAATATTGCGATGTTGCCTCTGATTCCATGCACTTTCATTATTGCCAGTATTAACATGAATTGAATCTTCTGAAATTTTTTGAAGATGTAACTAGGAAAATGGACAAGGGAGAGCCAGTGGATGTAGTGTACCTGGGCTTTCAGAAAGCATTTGATAAGGTCCCACACAGGAGAGCAGTGGGCAAAATTAGGGCACATGGTATTGGGGGTAGCGCCAAAATCACACCAAAATTCCTTTCACCACTTAACTACCTAGGAACCTTGGTTATTGCCTGATGTTGCAGAGTTGTTCCTTCTCTCCACTGGGGTTCTGGCAATGTTCAAGTGGGTCACCTTAAATATTGTTTAAACTGTTTAGTCCATGTTCCCGGAGTTCCAAGAGCAGAGCATACCACTGGGTCTTCTTTATTACCACTCTTCTTTTAACATTGGACCAGTGTTTGCAAACAAATAAAAAATATTTGCAATATAGTTTCCACCATTGAGAATGTTAATATTCAAAATATTACAATATTTAGTTTTAAGCATAGGAAGATTGCATATATGATTAATATTCCTCATTAGGCCCCTTGGCTAATTGCTTGTTTTTACAATCAGCAGGAGAGGCTTGGCTTCTATTTTAATGTATACCAAAGGTTAGTTTTAGCAGCCTTTATTAAGTTTTTGATTTTGTACGAACCAAGTTAGAAGAATATGTATATTGAATCCTAATGGGGAAAGAAAAAGTACATTAGTAACATAATCTTCATTACATAATTAAAATGTGCTTTTGCCATAACTAATTATAAATCTGTAATGTAGGATTGAAGATCAAGAGTTACTGATGCACATTCATGCATTCCACTGGGACAATATTAAAAAGATAGAGAGACACTAAATAAAATTTAAGTTCATAGTAAGTAAGTGACTCTTTCAGCCCAAAGGCCAAGAATATCAAGGCAAAATCTTGACAACTACTTACTTTATGTCATTTCATTGCTGATTTGATCTGTTCTTTGATCTACCCTGTGGCTTTCCTATTCCTCAGCTGGAGATCAATGTAATTTTGCATTTTGCATAAGGTAAGGGTCAGACTTTGAAGGCTGCTGTCGACAGTTCTATTTGGAACTGCTGGCACTATGCCATCTAATCTGCAGTAAAGCCATACTTCCACACACGTGCTATCAAATGGGAAAGTTCGGGAATTGCTTGTTGATTTAGAAGATAATTTACTCAGTTTGAGGTTTAGAAGCCTGTTACCTGTCAAATCCTGTGCAGATTGTGCCAGGCACATGATTCATTGGTTACAATGGGTATTATAGATTATAGATTACAGATTAAGAGGCATGGGGGGGGGGGAGGGGTAAATTAACTTTTTTCAAATAAATTACGTTGTTTTAATGTTATTTAATAATTAATACGTTTTGCAGTCTTTTTTAGTTTGCAGTTTTTTGCATACTTAGTTTTTTCATCTGCAGTTTTTAAATCTCTTTGAATGTCACCCCTAAACTACCCCGTGTATAATAAATAAGGAGCAAAGGAGAAGCAAAGCTGGATTTGTCTACTGCCCTTAATCTTGCTAACATATTTCCAGGACAAAATCATGAAATTCCAGAACAGAGAGATATTTCCAAGTGGGAAGCACTTCAGAGTGCTGGAATATTGCTACCAATTTAAAAATGCCCACGGTAGGTTGAATGAACATCAAATAACCTGTCTGCATATGGTCCAGATGTATGAGTTATAAATATTTCATATTTTATCAGAGCTAACCTGTATTCAAGAATAATACCTCGTCAACATATAGATGCTTCCATGAAAAATATGATTTAAATGTATTTATTTATCCCATTAATGGTCATCCTCCGTTTATGAACATGTGGCACCACCCGGTGATTAGGCCACTGACTATGTGAACCCTTGGCAATCGGGGGTAGGGTCACATGACTGGGTAATGGCAGAAAGGAGTTGTCACGAGTTATAGTGGTGTGCCCATAGTATATATAATGAACCCCGGGTCAACCTTCCCCCATTTGCGTGTGTGTTGTTCTCTTTGCTTTGACAATAAAGATCTTTGATTCACCATGCATGGTTTGCATATTCGCCCGCCATATTGGTGACCCCAACGATCCGAAATGGTCATTTTGGATTTAAACTATGCATGCAGGCAACGATCAATCTCAACAGCCTGAGGTCACTAGTAATCCAGCCCTGCAGAATGCTGTCTCCCTGAAGCTGCCCGTGTTCTGGACACTGCAGGCCCAAGTGTGGATCCAGCAAGCCGAGGCCCAGTTTCATGTCCGACGCATCACGGCTGATGACACCCTGTACTACTATGTGGTTGGCGCATTGCAGCCGGAGACGGCTGGTCACCTGGTCCCTTACCTACGCGTGCCAAATACGAGGACCTTAAAGCTCTGCTCATGCACGTGGGTGGCCCCAGCGATCGCAAGCTGTTGGTGCTCATGAGCAAGATGCTCACCCCATGGATGGTCATCAGCCCTGCCTGCTCTTCGACCACGTCTTCTTGGAACAGATGCCTGCACGACATCTGCCTGCTTGGATGTCGCCACCGAAATCCTCACCAAAATCCTCGGTGAGGATTTAGCAAACCCCCTGCAGCTAGCGGAGCGTGCGGACCAGCTGTGGCAGGCCAAACAGCCGGGGCAGTGGCTCGATTAATCGGGTGTCACCAGGCCCTGCGTCCGGCTGCGCTGCCTGTCCTGAACGACCCTGATAAGGGGAAGTGGTGTTACTACCACCAGAGCTGGGGTCCCGCAGCCCGTCCGTGCCGCCCGACCTGCTCATATCTGGGAAATGCCGGGGTCGGCCGGCAGTAGTCGCTGCAGCGGTCGGCCTGAAACATCGCCTCTACGCTTGAGATAGACACTCGTGACAATGGTTCCTTGTTGATATCGGCGTGGAGGTTAGAGTTTTAACCCCAGCCACAGAAAAATTCAGACAACCAAAATATAGGTACTGATCTTCACCCAACTACGGTATGTGTTACCATCAAAATTGATGAGAACTGAGTAGGTTAATACTAAGATTAAATGAGAACTTACCAGTTCGAAGTTTGATCCTTATTTTATGAGAAGTTACAATGAGGAATTACGTAAAGAAGCCCCGCCAGGCGCATGCGCATCATACTTCAAAGCAGCGGCGTGAAAACACAGAAACCAATAGCCGAAGTAATATAGTAAGGCTTTCAGAAGACAAGAAGATACCAGATGATCCTTTCGATTATGAGGGCCGGGAGCAGAGGGCATGTAATCCCTCATCGCAACTCCTCATAAAATAAGGATCAAACTTCAAACTGGTAAGTTCTCATTTAATCTTACTATTTTACTTCGGAGTCACGTGAGTGACTACGTGAAGATTTCAAAGCTCTGTAATTTCATGCCGTAGATGCACTCCATACGACACACTGCTTCAGTTGACACAGTATGAATAAATAATATATTGAACATTGCTTCAAATTATTCAATAACTATTTTAATAATAATAATAATGATAACAAAGGAAAGTAATAACCCCTCTATCCCAGGGGGAAATTACAAAGAAATGATATGCACCCAAAGCATCCAAATTAAACTGAACCTAACACAGCATACCCAAACCTTGGCACAGTAACAACAGGTTTATCATTGAAAAATTCTCTCCTTTAGACCATCCTGCGGCCTCGAGGATTGGGTCGAGTGGCACGTCCTGCTACTTCGCCGCGGATGTTAATGCTGCCTTGGTGGAGTGAGATTTAAACACATGAGTGTCCACTCCAGCTAAATCCAGAACCTGTTTTAATCATCCAGTAATAGTTTACACTGACACTTTTTATATGATTTTTTTGTGGGTAATGAGCATTGCTGTCTCAGAACCTCTGAGATTCTTAGTTACTTCAATATATTGACTCGAATGCTTAACAACACATAGTGCTTGGTCCACAGTGTATGCTTTAAAATTACCTTGGTTCCAGTCATTACTGGTCTGCTTTGCTTGATTAGATCGTAGACATTTATCTACAGACAAATGCATACAATCAAGTCAGAAGATTTGCAATGTTTGTACTCATTTTGCTGATACCAATGATATGAGCATAACTGCTTTATGCGTTACTTCTGAAACAGTGACGTAATTGGAGCCCACTGTCAAAGCCATGTGAGAACTATACTGACATCCCAGATTTCTGTATATCTAGACTTAGGGGAATTTTTATTAAAATTCCTCTCATGAATTGGAATATTAACGAATGAGACCCAATAGATTGTCGTTGTGAAAAATGGCCTAAGTAGAAGGACAAAGCACTCCAAGCACTGTTAATGGCATTATAACTCAGGTGCTGCTCAAAATGCAACATAGTAAGGATTCCAATACATCCGGTATGCTTGCAGTATAAGATATATCTGACTGCAGACAAAACATTTCCTATTTCTTTATATGAGACAAATATTGTTTCTTAGTGCTATCTCTCCAAGCTGCAGTTATGACATCCATGTTCCTATCCGATAGTTCAAGTCCTTTGTAATTGTCTGGTCAGAACCTGCAGATTAACAAATTAATACGATCATGTAATGGATGACTTTCTCCTGTTACTGGATATACCAACAAATTACTGCAGTTGGGGATCATCATGAGTGACTGAGTCGTGTTTCGGAGCACCAATGGGAACCACCAAACTGCCTGTGGCGGAGTCTTGCTCTATTTTGATGATACATTGCCTAATCGGGCAGAATTGGGGAAAAGCATAGGAGAATGTACGTCCCCAATGTAGCGAGAATGCATCCACCGCTACTGCTCCTGGGTCTGGCTCTCATGAAACATATTTAGGCAACTGGTGATTTAATCTGGATTTGAACAGATCAATATCTGGTAACCCATAGCGGCTGACAATCTTTTTAAAAACTTCTGGATTTAACATCCATTCTGTATTGTCATTGAACTTTCATGACCTGTTGTCTGCCACCACATTGTCTCTCCCTGGTAGGTAGATAGCTGTGAGCCAGATATTCCTGGAGATACACCAGTACTACATGAGGTTAGTCAGATTATCACATGATTCTGATCTTACTCCTCCCATGTGATTGATATATGCCACAGCTGTGGTATTGTGCACCTGGAGTTGAGCATGTGAATCATTCATTGTAGAACAATAAACTTTCAATGCATAAAATGCCCCTAATAACTCCAAATAATTTATACCATGTGTTTGGAGAATTAAATCCTCTTGGACACTCCATCTACCACCACAGCTAGATTTGCTGTTCGTAGCTCCCCATCCAAGAACGCTCACATCAGTCTGTAAAACCACTGAAGGTTGCTGAACCAAAATATTTTTAGTAGCTTGTGCAACATTGATAATCCACCATTGCAATTCAGCTAAGGCTGTAGTTGGTAACTGCATGGACCTATCAAAATGACCTGCCCCTTTTTTAGTGCTTGTTCTCTGGCTCGCTGCAGACTTTGCTAGTGCAGAGGTCCAAACTCTATAGCAGGAAATGCTGCTACCAATTTACCAATGACCCTGGCTACTTCTCAGATGGAGGCATAAGGTTTCTCAGCGAGGCAAGTACAGGCATTTGTAATATCCACAACTTTAGCTATCGGCAAAGTTACTGACATATCAACTGAATTAATGACAAACCCTAAATAATCAATTGTTTGGGATGGCTGCAACTTAGATTTTGTTGGATTGTTCAGAAACCCTAGCCTTTCAAATAGGCTTGTGGTTGATGAAACCGGTTCTTCAACTGTCTCCTGAGTGACGCTTACAATTAACATATCATCTAGATAAGCCATTACAACGTGATTCTGAGCCCTCAGTAACACCAGTGCTGGTTTCAATAATTTTGTGAACAGCCTGAAAGCTGAAGTTAACCCATTAGGTAATTCTTTTAAATTGCCTCAGCTGACCCATCCAATTAATTTCAAGTACCCGTGATAATGATGATGAATTGGTACTGAATAATAAGCATCTTTTTAGGTCTATAGTAGCCATATAACAACCTTGTGACAACAACTGCTTTGCAGAAGAGGCATCTGACCCTAGTTCATATCGCCCTATAGCACTCACAGCAGTGCTCTGTAAAATTATGGAGAGAATGGTAGCCAACAAATTAGTTTATGTTTTAGAAACCAGAGGACTATTTGTTGATGTACAGAATGGCTTTAGGAAGGGAAGGTCTACAATGGAGTCTGTATCAGTTTTGGATCGGGATATTAAAAGGGCATTTAGACGCAAGGAAATAGTAGTGAGTGTATTCCTTGATATTGAGAAGGCATATGATTCTTTGTGGAAGGAGGGATTAATGATAAAAAATTTTGACTTGGGAGTCAGGGGACAAATGTTCAACTGGATTAAGGATTTTTTATTGAATAGAACAATACAAGTAATGGTTGGTAGTGTCAGTTCAGAGACTGTAGAAATAGAGAATGGAACCCCGCAGGGAAGTGTTATCAGTCCAGTTTTATTTAATATCATGATAAACGGCATATTTTGTAAAGTAAAGAGAGGGTTCGGTCTGTCTTTGTTTGCAGATGATGGGGCCATCTGGAAAAGTGGTCGTAATGTAGAGTTTGTTTTAAAACAGATTCAAAAAGTGTTAGTCTGTAGAGGAGTGGGGGGACACATGGGGTTTTAAAATCTCTGCCTCTAAGACTAAATATATGGTATTTGGTTTTAAAAGAAAGTTGTCTAAGTTAGGGCTGTATATGTATGGGTTTCTTTTGGAGAAAGTAAAGGTTTTTAAGTTTTTGGGTGTTTGGTTTGAAGAGCATATGACTTGGGCTGTACATGTTGGTAAAATTGTGTTGAAGTGTGGAAAAGTTCTGAATGTTATGAGAAGTCTGATTGGGTGTGAGTGGGGGGCCAACAGGGAGACAATGATGCTAATTTATCAGGCCATGATCAGATCTTCTCTTGACTATGGGTGTTTTGTGTATGGGTCTGCGTCTAAAACAGTTCTGGCTAGGCTAGATGTGTTGCAGGCAAAGGCTTTGAGGCTTTGCTGTGGAGCCTTTAGAACTTCCCCAGTCCCTGCCCTGATTGTTGAAATGGGAGAAATGCCCTTATGGTTAAGGCGCATTAAGTTAGGGTTACATTACTGGGCTAAACTTTGTGGGTGTAATGATACCTTCCCAGCGAGGTGTTTGTTGCAAGAGGAGGATGATGGTAACACATATTACACATTTTTTGTAATTATAAATCAGTGGGCTAGGAAGTTGGGTTTGGAACAAGGGGGTATTATAGAGCATATGTTATGGCTACCTGTGCCCTATTGGGTTCTTCCTGAGCTGGTTATTGAGCTTGCGCTTCTTGAGGGAAAAGATAAGCGTGAGGTGACTCCAAGAATAATGGAATATTTTAATTTAATTCGTGAGAGCACTTTGATTGTTTTCACAGATGGATCTAAGGACCCAGTTAGTGGGAGAGCTGGGTTTGGAGTGTATGTGGAGCAGCTTGGGTTGAGGTTTGGTCGACGCATTTCTGATGGAAGCTCTGTTCTCACGACTGAATTAATGGCAATTCAATGGGCTCTATGGTGGATTGAGGAAGCCAGTTTTAGAGAAGTCATTATCTGTTCCGATTCTGTAGCTGCTCTTGAAACTTTAAGAGCGGGGAAATCTAAAGCTCGTCCTGACATTCTAAATGAAATCTTGGGTGTGTTTTCCAGAATTGGGTTTGCATATAATATCACCTTTTGCTGGGTTCCTGGGCATGCTGGAGTGAGGGGGAATGAGCAGGTGGACCTCGTAGCAAAGGAAAGTTTAAAAAGAGAAATAGATATTCATGTATCATTGGGGAGAGTGGAATTGAGAGAAATAATTAAAGAGGGCTTAATAAAAGAATGGCAGAGAGGATGGGAAAAGGAAGTCAGGGGTAGACATTACTTTTCTATTCAATCTGAAGTTAGGAAAATATGTTTCTGTACATCTCTGTCTCGTAGGGACTCAGTTAAATTGTGTAGGTTGAAATTGGGACACTGTGGGTTAAATTATTATTTGTACATTATCGGGAAACATGTTTCTGGCTTGTGTGAATGTGGGAGTGATGAGACAGTTAAATATGTTTTCCTAGAATGTAAAAAGTATAGGGTAGAAAGAAAAGTATTGTTAGTTAGACTGATGGGACTTGGTGATGAGGCTTTTTCTGTTTTATCTTTGTTTGGGCATAATGAGAAACATCAATTGATATCCAGGGCTGTTCTTCAATTCCTGCATGTGACAAGTTTGTATGTAAGAATCTAGTTCAAACTCTGAACTGTGGAAGGCAGTAATACGCTTAGCAGCATCTACACTGCCAGAACCCGAAAAAAAGAAAAAGAAAGAACTGCTATGCAGTATTGAAGGTGTCTGTTTTAAATGCCAATACTGAACATATGAATTTAAGTTTGTGAGGTCCAGAATAACTCTGCAACACCCATCTTTCTTCGGTCTGGGGATATAGGCCTATTCTGTACAGGTGGATAAACTCCTGCCATAAATTCTATTGTAGAGCCTGACACAGTATCTAGTATAAACTGATCAGATATTATGCAGCACCATTCATTATAATACAATTGTAATCTACCCCCAACCGGAGGTTGTTCCCTAGAAGCTCTATCTGTGATGGATGAAGTTTTTGTACCTCCGTAAATGAACTAGAAGATCTCCTTCTCCCATTGTAATGGTTGATGTGGGCTGTATTGGGTATCATACTTTCTACTCATCTCCCTGCCTCTCTGGGTATAATACATTCTACCCACCTCCCTGCCTCTCACTATCTCTGCCCCAGAATCAAACCCCCTTCGTATCCAACCTGCTTGTTTTCTCGGAGCAGGGATGAGAAGTTTTATAAGGCAAATATCCTTAATTTGTTTTGGCAGATTTTCACCAATAATTATTCTGGTGCCTGGATATTGTTTGCCCTACACAGTCCTGCAAATTTTGGGTGTAATGTTGGCAGAATGGCAATTTTCCTCATACAATTAAGTTCGAAATAGGCATTGCAGAATAATGCAAGCTTGTCCTTCTGGGTTTTGGACATTGTTGACCCTTGTATGTCTTTCCCAAGTGCATTGATGCCAGCTGATATCAGCTGGAGGACAGGCTGGAAACACATTTCCTGCCCTCGCATTGTTACACTCATAGATGCTCAAATTGCTGAGTTTACTGTTGGCACCCTGAGTGAGGCACAATAGACAGGTATTTTATATATTTTTTCAGCTGTTTCAGTCATAACAGTTTCTTGGAGCTGGTGAGAAACCAAATAATTAATGTTGGCAGCCAGGTTCTCGTCCATATCCGATATAGCAAAACTTCATGCTACATCGGGAACACCCGGAGCGTGGCTCTTGTGCTCTGGTGTATACACATAAGTAGGGACACCAGCTTCAGGGTCAGTCTCCTCCTGCCCTGGTACTCCCGAGTATTGCTCTCGAGCGACCACATCCAGACCTAAACAAGGCACTGGAGAGTCAGATTCCCATTCTTGATAGGCACCATACTCAGTGTATGGAACTCCTTCGGAGGCTACCTGGGAAATCTCTGGGTCTTTGGACCCTTGACTGATTAAAGTTTGGAGCATTTTCTCCATTTCCAGTCTCCCCCACATTCTTTTTCTGTCTTGGAGGAGAGTCACTTTCTTTTACATTTTCTTGTGTATTTGTGTGCATAATACTAAGAGAAAACTGCATCTGGTAACACATATTCAGAGCAGACCTTGTATGTGCTTTCCTACAGTTGTGGTCTCAGTGCCCTGCGACACTGGAGCAGCTGGAGGGTCGTTAATTACGGAAATAATGGCCATCGGAACCGGCACCGCACTTATCTTTTTTTCCGATCGCTGCGATGGGACCGCAACGCTTGTTCCCCCGCTGTCTATACCACAGGCTTCTGCTGACTCGCAAGCCAGCCTTATGGAGCTTAAATCTCACTGTAAAGTTTATAAAAAACACTTACCTGCGAGGTTTTCTACTTACCGCTGGTGGAGCTGTGCTCTCCAGCCCGTTCAATGCGACATGCGTCATCGTAAGGACGCACATGCGCCTGGCGGGGCTTCTTCACATAGTCACTCACATGACTCCGAAATAAAATTCTACATGCTGGACTTGTTCCTCAACCACACCTGGAATCCTCATTTGCAAGAGCTTAAAGTGCCTGCTTGCAACCAATGCAATCCTTAAAATGTATTCCAATCACAGTCCAATTCTCTCAAAAGGGCATGGTTATATGTTAACTTTGAGAAGGGAAGCTTCCACCAACATCTAACTTATTTCAAGTGATCCTTTACAAATTGAGTTGTCTGAGTAACATAATGAGTTAAATAAAAGTGCTAAGTTCATGTCAACATTTTTTTTAATTTCTGGCATCTGTAAATGCAAGGATGATTTACGAGAATGTTTCCAGAACTTGAGGAAGAGGTTGGGCAGGCTAAGACTTTATTCCCTGGAGTACAGGAAACTGAGGGGTGAGCTTACAGAGGTGAATAAGATCATGAGTTGAATAGATAGGGTGAATGCACAGAGTCTTTTACCCAGAGTCGGGCAATCTAGAACCAGAAGGCATAAATTTAAGGTGAGGGGGGAAAGATTTAATAGGAACCTCAGAGGCAACGTATTCACACCGAGGGTGGTGGGACTATGGAACAAGCTGCCGGAGGAGGTAGTTGAGGCAGGTACTATAACAACATTTAAAAGACATTGGATAGGTACATGTTTAGGAAAGATTTGCAGGGATATGGGCTAAACACAGCCAGGGGCACTGATGCAGGTGGGGCATCTTCCTCGGCTTGGGCAAGTTGGGCTGAAAATTCTGTTTTCGTGCCATATGACTGGAGACCACGATCTGTAAATTAAAAGAAACATAGAAACATAGAAAATAGGTGCAGGAGGAGGCCATTCGGCCCTTCGAGCCAGCACCGCCATTCATTGTGATCATGGCTGATCGTCCCCAGTCAATAACCTGTGCCTGCTTTCTCCCCATATCCCTTGATTCCACAAGCCCCTACAGCTCTATCTAACTCTCTCTTAAATCCATCCAGCGACTTGGCCTCCACTGCCCTCGATAGCAGGGAATTCCACAAATTGAGAAGGATAAATATTTTTTAATCATACTTCATATGAAAGTACTTATGTTGGTAGGTTATTAACTTGAATACAGGTTGGCTCTGGTAAATTGTGAAATAATTATAATTCATGTGAGAGCAATTTGGGCATGTGCGGACAGGTTGCTGGACTGCATTAAATCTGCTATGCAAGCATTTGTAAGTGGGAAGCAATCTTCTAGCTTCTAGGGATGGCACAGTGGCACAGCAGTAGAGTCGCTGCCTTACAGTGCCAGAGATCTGGGTTCAAACCGGGTTCAATCCTGACCACGGGTGCTGTCTGTACAGAGTTTGTACATTCTCCCTGTGACTACATGGGTTTTCTCCAGGTGTTCCGGCTTCCTCCCACTCTCCAAAGAAATACAGGTTTGTAGGTCCATTGACTTCTGTGAAATTGTAAATTTTCCCTAGTGTGTAAGATAGTGTTCATGTATATGGTGATTGCTGGTTGGCATGAATACGGTGGGCCAAATGGCTTGTTTTTGTGCTGTATCTCTTAAGTCTAAAAGTAAACTCCAAAGTATATCTCATTTTTAAATTTCCTGATTCTGACCTATAACGTATTTGGTAGAACCTAGGGCAGTGGACAAACCCCATCAAATGAAATCTGCTTGGTCTTGGTTTGGGCAGATGGCAACTGTACAACCAAGAGAGTGTCTGCTGGCTTACAAAAATGATAAATGATATTGCAGTGGACCACTGTGATGAGACTTAACATGAGTAAGCTTTGGGGACAAGGCTTTGGATAAATCGATCTGTGTTGTGAGGCCAACCTTTCTTTTGCAAGCCTGTGAAGTTGTTGGAATCAGTGACAATGCTGGAAGACAGAAAGTTAGCAGTTGATGTTTCTAAAAAGAAATAAATGAAATAGGATAAGAACCTATTAAATTGCCTGCTTATATATCCAACATGAAAGGTTTAAGAATTAGATTTAAATCTATTTTATTTAGAATATTGGTTTGGGGAAATAAAAGCAAAATGACTGTAATTGTAACTTTGTAATAGCCACACCATTTCTGCGCTGTTTTAATTTTCTTTCAAAATTAAAATTGAAATTAACCAAAATAAGAATCAACTCATTCAGAAATTCTTCAGCACATTACACTTCCATACCACTTGTCATTGAATCCAATTCCATGCAATGCTTCAAGGCACTGATTAAGTTATTCCATTTGGCAGAACAAAGAGATGCTGAATAAATATTAATAAGCTAATTTAAATAGACTTTTACATTGGCACACCGGAAATTCCACAGGGGTGATAGGAAGCAAGTAAATATACGTGTACTGACAGAGGGTGTGTTCTTGCCTCCTCCAAGTAATAAATATAAGATAACATGTTAGTTGATCTCGTGTGTTGCTAATGGGCAAAATAATTTTAAAAGTAATTATTTTCCTGTTGTTGTGTCTCTGCTTATCTTAACTATTTATTTATGTCTCTTTATGGTTGTATATCTTCCATTCTATCTTTGTCAGTTTTTTCTCTCTGACTACCCTCACAGACTGTTCCTTGTCATCTTTCCACTCTTGCACTCTCTCTTTCTCTATTTTGTACATTCAAAAAGTTCGGATAGAAATATTGCAGCAAAATATTGAGGGTCAATTCAGCCCATGAAATCCACGCGGGGCCTTTGTAACACATATTTTCTCTTAAGGAATACATTCCAAAATATCTGAAGAAGGGTCTCGACCTCAAACGTCACCTATTTCTTTTCTCCAAGGATGCTGTCTGACCCGCTGATTTACTCCAGCTTTTTGTGACTACAATACTTCAACGATGTGTTAAAGAAACCCAGGTGATACACTCCTGACTGACATCCCTCTATTGCAGGTGATACACTCCTGACTGACATCCACTACAAACCAACTGACTCCCACAGCTACCTGGACTACTCTTCCTCCCACCCTGCTTCCTGTAAGGACTCCATCCCCTATTCCCAATTCCTCCGTCTACGCCGCATCTGTTCCCAGGATGACGTGTTCCACACCAGGTCATCGCAAATGTCCTCGTTCTTCAGAGAACGGGGCTTCCCCTCCCCCACTATGGATGAGGCTCGCACCAGGGTCTCCTCCATACCCCGCAACACTGCCCTCTCTCCCCATCCCCCCACTCACAACAAGGGCCGAGTCCCCCTGGTCCTCACCTTTCACCCCACCAGCCAGCGCATACAACAGATAGTCCTCCGCCAGTTTCGTCACCTCCAACGTGACGCCTCCACTCGCCACATCTTCCCATCTCCCCCCCTGTCTGCCTTCCGCAAAGATCGCTCCCTCCGCAACTCCCTCGTCAATTCTTCCCTTCCCTCCCGCTCCACTCCTTCCCCGGGCACTTTCCCTTGCAACCGCAAGAGATGCTACACTTGTCCCTTCACCTCCCCCATCCACTCCTTTCAAGACCCAAGCAGTCATTCCAAGTCCGACAGAGGTTCACCTGCACCTCCTCCAACCTCATCTACTGCATCCGTTGCTCCAGATGCCAGCTGATCTACATCGGTGAGACCAAGCGGAGGCTGGGCGATCGTTTCGCCGAACACCTCCGCTCGGTCCGCAATAACCAACCCGACCTCCCGGTGGCTCAGCACTTCAACTCCCCCTCCCACTGCGTATCCGACCTCTCGGTCCTGGGCCTCCTCCACGGCCAGAGTAATCAACACCGCAAGTTGGAGGAACAGCACCTCATATTCCGCTTGGGGAGTCTGCATCCTCTGGGCTTAAACATTGAATTTTCTCAATTCTGTTAACCCAGACTGCCTCCCCCCCACCTCTCCCTCAGCCCTCTGGCCCTGACATTCCTTCTCCATCTCCCCCCCCCCCCCCCCCCCCAGTCGCACTAGCTTCTCATTTTCACACCACAAACAGCTTACAATGGCCTGCTTCCTTTGTCACCAATACTTTTTTGCATATCTTTCACTCATTGTTCCTTATCTCTCCACATCACTGTTTATATCTCTCGTTTCCCTGATCCCTGACCAGTCTGAAGAAGGGTCTCGACCCGAAACGTCGCCTATCTCCTTCGCTCCTTAGATGCTGCTGCACCCGCTGAGTTTCTCCAGCTTTTTGTGTAACCCCCAATACTTCAACGATACTTATTTGTTATTTCTGGAATTCCTCTTACACACAAAGTTAGAAGAAAAGCATGTAGAGTTGTTTGCAAAACTTAGGACAGAGGACAAACCCCACCAAATAAGTTTTATTTAGGGTACATGACAACCATACAACCATGAGAAGGTCTGCTGCCTTACAAATATGATACATTATATTGCAGTGGGACAACTGTGATGAGACTTGAAATAGGTAAGCATCGGGGACAAGGCTTTGTATAAAGAACTTCCATCTTTGTTACAAGGCCAATCTTTCTGCTAGCCTGGGAAGCTAGAATCAGTGACAGAAGGTTTCAAGGTGTGAAAGGTAGATTAAACTGAGATAGTATACATGAGTCACCACGTTTGTAGGATTCAAGTCCAACAGTCTTAACTTGGCCCTTAAGGTCACATTGTCCTGAAGGTGGTACTGGGCTGGAGGAGCAGAGTCGTCCTAGCCAGGCAATGTTGTTGATGTCCTCCATCGCTGCTCTGCCACTCTGTGCTGCTCCAGGCCACGTATGATCAATGCACTCAGGCATTTGGAGCAGCACCTGATCTAATCGAGTGTGAGGCTGCTGCAGAGCCTCCAGCAGCCTACTCCACCTATACTTCAATCCAGACACATCGATCTGGGAATGTGCCATCCCTCATCTCACCGTTCAGCCTCCATGCTCCAGGTCCTTCCTGCAACTGACCTTGGAACACCCTGAATGCTACCTAGGATGCAGGAGGTAAGGCCCCAGCCCGTTGACTCTTTACATTGTACTCCTGCATCTGCCACCACTGCCATCTTGATTCATTATAGCCAGTGAGATCATGAAGAATTGGACTTCTCCTACTCCTGTTCCATGTCTCTCATGAATAAGAATATCAGCTGCTTATCATAGAAACCTCAGAATCCCCTGCAAAATTTTATCCATAAAGGAATAAAAGATCGTCATGCTGATTTAATCCCAGGTGGCATTTTGGAGTTGGCACACAGCATATATACACATTAAATTTGAGGTGGCTCCAGCTCTCTGAAACCGTATTCATGTATGCAATGGCACGAGACAGATCCAACTCGTTAAAGAATCGAGCACCTGCCAAATCCATAAAACTTGCGAGTTGGGTAACAGATATTGTTCATCGTCAACAGTTTGTTTCAGGATTACTTTCTAGATTCTTGATTCCTTGGAGACACTGCCAATGGGGCTGCCTATTCTCAATGTTGAAATTTCGCCAGCTCCCTCTCCACCTGCCGTTCAAGGGCACAGGGAACATGTCTGGTGAACACGTAAGGTGTAAGTTCACATCTGGAAGACAATCAGAGAGAGTAGAATAAACAAAGTGCCTTATTTTAATGCAATTCTCTATGCATCCTTGCTGCATCCGTGGCATGGAGAAGCCACACAGACATTACAGGTAGCTCATTAGGAGCAATATAACCCTAAATTGCATTTAATGGGTTTGCTGTGTTTTTGGAATTCACCCATGAAAACAAGGCAAGAAGGGTTGAAAAATGTTTGATTAATCTGACAAAAAATATTGCTGCTTTACAGCTGAGTAAAGACATAAAAGGCTCCATTCATAGTTAAAAAATGTAGAACAAATGTTATAAAAACTTGAAATAAATTTACAATCACTGACGGGGGGTTTGGGGGGGTGGGCCGAAGATAGTTCCCCCCCCATCGGCCCTCCCCACTCCCTGCCTTGTGCCCAAACACTAGGATCATGGGACCAAAATGCCATGATGAGCATGAACCAGATGAGCGGCCCCTTCAGAAATTGATAGAGGGGCAGCAACTTCGTTACCGTTGGCAAAGTCACATTGTGATGTCATTGTGGCAGTTGGCAACCAGCTTGAGAGACCATTGTTACCATTGGCAACGTTCCATTGTGATGTAATTGTGGCAGTCGGCAGCCAGCTTGTGAGCCCATTGTGATTGGTGCACTGTGAGAGTCATTGTGACATTATAACTGTGAGAAGGCTGGAAGTTGCCTATGAGAAGGGGGTTTTGGCTGTTTTAAAAATGTCACTGATTAATAACTTTGGAAATATAGGTGGAAATGCGACGGGAAGATGTTTATCGCCACGAGGGGAAAAATGTGAGTAGGATGTGTGAAAATGGGAAGGCTGTGGCCTAGCGTTTGGAAGAAGATAGGAATTAACTAGATTGGCACACACACACACAAACAAGACAAAGACTTTTAGTTATATAGAGATAAGAGATATAAGTAAAGTGCCACCTGGTTCTCAGTTGCTCTCTGATGTTTTCTACAAAGAGAGGGAAACTAATGGCACATTACAGATAGATAGAATTAGATGTAGCCCACGTAGGAGGACCATAACATTGTATAAAGATGGCGTTAGGCAGAAAGAAATGGTAAAATGTGTATGGACAGTAAGGGTAACAGACATGCAAGACAAGTAGGTGTGAGGAATGATGTCCTGGAGTAAATCTGGCAGAGTCTTTGCTTAAACTTACATAGCAATCGGGCGAGGATAGCTGAAATTGAGCCATAACATCACCATGAATCCCTCTTAACCTAATTGCTTAGGAAATCTGGAAATAATGTCAAGATGTAGTAACTGGAATATAAAAAGACACCAACATACTTGTTGCAGAAACGTCCAGTTTTCTACATATTGCCTGACTTCACCCATACCCCACATGCTCCCATCATATCAGAATCTCTAAATGCAGGTTTCAGTCTAATTGTATCTCAAGATTAGTGGGGGCAATTTTGCAAGTGACAGGCTCAACTTAGTCTGCCAAACCGAGGCTTGAACTCCTGGATTTTCAGGGGTGAGCACAGCAGGAGATCAGCCTCAGCGGGAAGAAGGAAAGCGATCACCTGGGCATGAAAAATGCTGGTATTGCTCCAAGCCCAGAAGCAAGCTGTACAAAATGTAATTGAACCTCTCCCTCAGCCTCCTTCAAGCCCAGCCCAGCTGTTCGTTGGCACCTTGTGTTTCTGGAAATTGGCAATGGACTGTGAAAGGCACATAAAAATAATGTTGGGGTTTAAGTCTTATTAGTAGAATTCAGACATGTTAATTATTTTTTTGGATCAGAGCCTTAAGTATGCAATTCTTTGTTAAAGCATTGGAGCCTAAGCTTGTAATTTGAAAGCCCAGTGATGAACCACACAGAATTGGATTTTATAAATCCGTGGAGCCATCAAACAGGTGCCTGCTTCGCCAAACCCCTTATTACATAGAAGTTCCTCTTGAGAACAAACCAATAAGAAAATTACTTCTCTTCCTGAGGGTTCAGCAAATAATCAACTATCTCTTTCTGTGATTTTCGTGCAACATATAGAGTCATAGAGTGCTACAGTGTGGAATCAGACCCTTCAGTCCAACTTGCTCTCACTGGCCAACATGTTCCATCTACACTAGTCCTACCTGCCTGCGCTTGGTCCATACTCCTCCACATATGTCTTATCCATGTACCTAACTGGTTCATAGACATTGGGATAGTCCCAGCCTCAACTATCTCCTCTGGCAGCTTGTTTCATACATTCATTATCCTTTGTGTGAAAAGGTTACCCCTCAGCTTCCTATTATATCTTTTTCCTTTCACCTTAGAAACATAGAAAATAGGTGCAGGAGGAAGCCATTCGGCCGTTCGAGCCAGCAACGCCATTCATTGTGATCATGGCTGATCGTCCCAAATCAATAACCCGTGCCTGACTTCTCCCCATATCCCTTGATTCCACCAGCCGCTAGAGCTCTATCCAACTCTCTCTTAAATCCATCCAGTGATTTGGCCTCCACTGCTCTCTGTGGCAGGGAATTCCACAAATTCACAACTCTCTGGGTGAAAATGTTTTTTCTCACCTCAGTCTTAAATGGCCTCCCCTTTATTCAAAGACGGAGGCCCCTGGTTCTGGACTCGCCCAACGTTGGGAACATTTCTCCTGCATCTAGCTTGTCCAGTCCTTTTATAATTTTATATGTTTCTATAAGTTTCCCCCTCATCCTTCTAAACTCCAGTGAATACAAGCCTAGTTTTTTCAATCTTTCCTCATATGACAGTCACGCCATCCCAGGGATCAATTTTGTAAACCTAGGCTGCACTTCCTCAATCACAAGGATGTCCTTCCTCAAATTAGGAGACAAAAACTGTGCACAATACTCCAGATGTGGTCTTATCAGAGCCCTATACAACTGCAGAAGACCTTTTTACTTCTATACTGAAATCCTCTTGTTATGAAGGCCAACATTCCATTAGCTTTCTTCACTGCCTGCTGTACCTGCACGCTAACTTTCAGTTACTGGTGTACAAGGACATCCAGGTCTCGCTGCACCTCCCCCTTACCTGACCAAACCTGTAAATAAGCAATTTACAAACTCTAAAAGTGTTCAACACATTTTAATGATAGCACAAGGTATTACATACATCCTCAAATACTGGCTACATTCTTCTAGTGAACCGTATCCAGGAAGGGGAAGGCGTTATGATTGATGTTAACTAGGCGGGGTTAATGGTACTGAGGTAACTATGTTATTGGTTGCATGCAAAACCATCTACATCCTTCCCCTTAGAAAATTTAAAAGAAACAGACCGTTGTCACTACAACAAAATTAAACAGAATTTAACAGAATCGCCATAACGAACAGGTGGCTTGCTGATCCGGCCCGAGCGCGTACGGATGCCTCCCCCTTCCCCCGGAGGAGCAGAAAAAACAGGGGGACCCGAGACAGCAGGGGAACCAGGGAAGGGCGGTGGGGTTGGAGGAACAGGAGAGGGAGAACCGCGACCGCCAACAGGTGACCCGCGCAGAGGGGAACCGGGCGCTCGATATGGGGACCGAGGCATGCAGGGAACGCTGGCTGGGACAGGAGCCGGCTGCTGGTATGAGAGCGGCGGGGCATAGGGGCCCGGGGCCTGCGGCTTCGGCTCATTAACCGCAAGCAGGTGTTGTCGGCTTCTACGGTAGATGGTTCCCTCATAGTCGACCAGATACGAACGAGGTGAGTCGGCCACCCCAACCACAGTAGCCAGACGGGAGTGACCACTGGCGGTTTGCAATCGAACAACCTGTCCAGGCAACAGAGGATCGAGTGGTCTGCACGACCGATCGTGGGAACGCCGCTGGCTGTCATGTTTCTCTTGAATGCGCCTCTGCACAGAGGCAGGCTCCAGCACCCGAGGTTTCAGCTGGAACTGGGCAATCGGGATGGTAGATCTGGTTGTTCTGGACATCAGACGCTGAGCAGGGGACCCCATGGCCGGATCTCTGGAAACATTCCTGAGGTTCAGGAGATCCAAATACAAATCAGAGTTAGACAGTCTCGCTTGTTCCATCAGAAGCTTGGCGCTGCGGACGGCCCGTTCAGCAAGGCCGTTGCTCTGTGGGTACTCCGGGCTGCTGGTGAAATGCACAAAATTCCATTTGTCAGCAAAACTTTTGAACTCACGGCTGGTAAACTGCCTGCCATTGTCAGTCTGCAGCCTGACAGGGGACCCAAATGTGGAGAAGTGTTTCCGCAGCTTCCGGATCACCATCTCCGACGTGAGGGATGTCAGCAAATCCACCTCGAACCAGTTTGAGTACGAGTCGACCAGGACAAGGTAGTGGTTACCACGCCACTCGAAGATGTCGGCAGCCTGCGAGGACCAGGCCAAGGCAGGAGCGGGCTGTTGCAGCAGGGGCTGTCGCTGCTGATGTGGAGCAAGACTGTTGCACGTGGAGCAGGCAGAAACATGGTCTCGAATATATTTGGCCATTCCAGGCCAGTAGAATTGGCACTGAGCGTGGGCGAGTGTTGCATCGACCCCGGGGTGTCCGCTGTGGGCTGCGCAGTAGTAAGAATCGAACAGGGAGGACGGGACCACCACTTTATGTCCCTTAACGATAACGCCATTCTGGAGCACCAGTTCGTCACGGACCAGGAAGAAGGGCTGTGTTTCAGGCGGTGCAGCGGAGCGCTTTGTTGGCCACCCTGATTTAATCACAGACGCAAGCCGTTGGAAAACTGGATCGGCAGCGGTGTGCTCGGCCAAAAGCTGCAGCTGCTTGGTGGGAATAAAATTGATGCCCAGTACGAGCAAGTCCTCTGTTTCGTAGGGGTGGCGAGCACAGGAGGCCCGCGGGGCGCGCGATAACGTGTCCGCGATGTGCATCTCGGTGCCTTTCTTGTAGACGATGTCGAAATCAAAGCGCTGGAGCTGCAGCATCATACGCTGCAGCCTGGCAGGGGCAGCATGAATCGGCTTGTTCAGGATTGTCACCAGTGGCTGGTGGTCGGTTTCGACTGTAAATCTGCTACCAAACAGGAAGTCTCTGAACTTGGAGCAGGCAAACACCACCGCAAGCAGCTCCTTCTCGATCTGAGCGTACCGCTGCTCGGTGTCCGTCATGGTGCGGGAGGCATAGGAGACAGGATGTAACGATCCATCGACAGATTGGAGGCATGCCGCGCCCAGGCCGAACTTAGAAGCGTCACATGTGACGGTGATGGGGCGACTCGCATCAAAAAATCGCAACGTCGGAGTGTTAATCAGTTTCGACTTGAGACAGTCAAACGCCTGCTGGTGCTGTGGAAGCCAGACCCAGGCGATATCCTTTTTTGTCAGCTGCCGCAGGGGAGCACTCATCTCACTGAGATTTGGTACAAACTTCCCAAGGTAGTTCACCATGCCCAAGAAACGTTGTAGACCTGGCACGTCGGTGGGGGCTGCCATCTCAGAGATGGCCGCTGCCTTCAAAGGGTCGGGTTTTAGTCCGTTAGAGGTGAAAACGTGTCCAACATACGTGACTTCTGAGACACGAAACCGGCACTTCTTTGGGTTCAGCTTCAGGTTGGCCTTTCGCGCCCGATCCAGGACGTGGCGGAGGTTCTGGTCATGTTCGGCAATGTCCTTCCCATAGACTAAGATGTCATCCACGATGATGGCACATGGCAGGCCCGTGAATATCTGCTCCATCTTTCGCTGGAACACCTCACTAGCGGAATTGATGCCGAATGGCATTCGCAGGAATTTGAATCTGCCGAATGGTGTGGCGAAGGTTGTCAGGTCGGAAGATGCTTTGTCCAACGGGATCTGCCAGAACGAGTTCTTAGCGTCTAGGACCGAAAAGACGGTGGCTTGCCCGACCTGAGCCGCCACGTCCTCAACAGACCGCATGGGGTAGTGTGGTCGCCTGATGGCAAGGTTTAAGTCCTTGGGGTTGATACACACATGTATTTCATTCTTGTCTTTCTTTATCGTGGCAACCATGGTGGAGACCCAATCGGTGGGCTCGCTGACCGCTTCTAGCACCCCCTTGTCGACCATGTTGTTAAGCATCGCCTCGACCCTGTCTTTCATGGCGTGGGACACCCTGTGAGGTGCGCGGACCACGGGTTGTACATTTGGGTCAATGGAAATATGGTATGTCAGTGGTAACTTTCCCAGGTCATCGTTGAACAGGTCCTGGTATTCTGCAATCGGGTTAAATGACAGTTGCACTTTGTGGACCGTGTGGTCGAAGGACACCAGGCCAAGATCTTGGCACGCACGGTTTCCCAGCAGGGTAACACAGTCAGAGTTCAAAACATTAAAAATCAAGTTTCTCGTGGCCTTCTGTAGCCTGCAAGTTAAAGTGGCCCTCCCCACAGGCCTGAGAATTTCTCCACCATAGGCGTGAAGAGTAGCATTGTCAGCGACCAAGGCCTCATTAGTCCTTATCTTGTTGAAAAGATTTATTGACAAAACATTGACCTTTGCCCCAGTATCTAACTTCGCAAGGAAGGTTACATTGTTGACAGTCACAGACACGGAGGGATCAAGACGTTGGCCAGGTGCCTGGAGGAGGGTAAACACATTCGAATCCTCGGGAGAATTAATTGGATCTGCATCATAGAATTCAGCAACATCGGGCTGTGGGTTGGAACAGCTATCAGATTGTTTAAGCATGTTTAGACTGGGTCTGGAAATCTGTACCTGTCTCCCACGAGAACAGAATAAGCGGCAGGCAGAAGCGAAATGATTCAGTTTGTTACAAAAATTACAAGCCTTGCCATAGGCAGGGCACGTCGACCGTCTGTGGTGCATGTAGTTACAGTTAGGGCACCTTTTTGGGGGCACATCATCAGGACCAGGGTTGGCACGCGGCAGAAAAGCATTGTTTCCCCTCTGAGGCAGGGCTCTACTAAATCCAGCCTGGTGAACAGACTTATCTCCCAAGTCCCGGTGATCATCTGGCAATACAACGACCTCAGACAATCTGCAGGCATGCATGGCTTTTTCAAACGTTAGATCCGGATCCCTAAGAAGCTCACATCGCAGCTTCTGGTCACGCATGCCAGTTACTAAAATGTCTCTAGTGAGCTGGTCTGTCATGTCACCGAAACGGCACCGCTGGGCGAGATAACGCAAATCGGCAATAAAACATTCAACAGGTTCCTCCGGCAGCTGTCTCCTTGTAAAGAACCGTGCCCTCTCTAGAATGCGGTTCGAGGGCAGGTCACAAATCTCCCTGAACTTACGTAGCAGGCAAGCAGGGTCACTGGCAGATTCTGCAGGGGTAACCACCACGTTGTTGTCGTCCAGGACCGCTGGAGCATAGACGAAAGTTCTGGCTCTCTTCATGGCATCAGGTCCGACAAGGTTGAGTAGGAGGGAGGCTTTGAGGGAGTCAGGATCATTGCGGTGAGCGACGTTGACAAAGTGGGTGAAATCAATTTCAAACGTAGCCCAGCGCTCAGAAATATCAGCATCAAAGACAAGCTGCGCGGGCTTTCTGCACGAGGATGCCATGGTCAGAGAGATAAAGCACAAAAGGCACAAATCAAATAAAAGAAATAAAACCCGATAGACAGGTAGGCGCAAGTATCTTCCAGCTCCGACACCATGTAAATAAGCAATTTACAAACTCTAAAAGTGTTCAACACATTTTAATGATAGCACAAGGTATTACATACATCCTCAAATACTGGCTACATTCTTCTAGTGAACCGTATCCAGGAAGGGGAAGGCGTTATGATTGATGTTAACTAGGCGGGGTTAATGGTACTGAGGTAACTATGTTATTGGTTGCATGCAAAACCATCTACAAAACCCCATTGAGATAATAATCTGTCTGCTTGTTTTTGAGGCCAAAGTGTATAAACTCACATTTATCTACATTATATTGCATCTGCCACACATCTGTCCACTCATTCAACGTCACCCTGCAACGTCTTAACATCCTCTTCACTGTTCACACTGCCACCCAGCTTTGTGTTATCCGCAAACTTGCTAGTGTTGCTCCTAATTCCCTCTTCCAAATCATTAATATATATGGTAAACAGTTGCGGCCCCAACTCCGAGCCTTGCGGCGGTCCACTCACCACTGCCTGCCATTCTGAAAACCTATGTCCTATTCTTGAACCTATGTCCTTTGGTCCTCAATCCCCCTACTCTGGGCAAGAGATTCATGCATCTACCCAATCTATTCCTCTAATGGTAGATGCTCATGTCATCTCTGATTTAAGATGAAGCATGTTACCACCCACACTCCCAGAAGTAACCATGTTTCAAAGATTTAGTATCAATTCAGTATTGCTGGGCTTGGTAATTAGAAGATTTGATTGTTAGCTTCAAGGAAATTTAGCTGTGCAATATAATCATGACTCTTAATGTCCCTGAACGTGTTGTGCATCAGGTGTAATAAGGCCCATTGCTGAACACAGTGGTGACTGAGCAGACCTATATCATAAACAAACTCCATTCAATTGCGCTGATAAAGAATGTATTACTTTAAGGTAGGTAGGTAGATAGAGATTTGCTACTTGGTAATATCAGATTGTGTTGTTTGTACTAATGCTTGCAATTTAGTTGGAGACCAACTTCCATAAATGAAGTTAAATGAAGTTAAAATGTATTTAACTGAAGCTGCATGTATGAATATGTAAATGATAGACAGTGTTATTCTGCTGAAGAAGCCGATTCAGAAGAAGCACTGTTCACGAGTGATGAATTAAACCTGTGAAAAATAGGGGAATATTGAATTCTGATGAAGGGTCTATATCTACAATGTTATATGTTTCTCTTTTTGCAGATGCTCCATGAATTTTCTCCTTTTATTATGGAAAATAGAATTGGGTGAGTTTGTGAATTTGCAAAAAACAGTGAGATAATGGCATCCCTCAAAACTAAAACAGGACCAGCAAATGGAGACTCAAGGTTGGATGACAGAAGCAGAACAACTGGATTATGTTAGAATTGTAATACAATGCAAGAGACATTCCTTATTTACTTGGAGATTTTGGAAATGTACTTTGTGGCTAACACCACTTTAGAAACTAATCTAGAGGATATGTTCCACCTGGAAGGGCTGCTGTGGTATCTAGATGGAGGTGAGAAGGAGGTATAGGTGAAAGGCTAATGGTCTTCTTCTTCCTCTTCTTCTTCTTCTTTCGTGTGGCGTGCACAACCTAAAGTTGTTGGACAACTTGTTCTATTTGATCTTCCGTTTGTGCACGTTGAGTTGATTGCATTAGTCGAAACTGGGTGGACCACGTAAAGGTTGCAATCTTCCACCCCTAGCTAATAGTCAAATCTTATAGTCAAATCTAAAATGGAGTCATTCTTCTACAAAAACATGATCTAATAGAACAAAAAAATTGCTCGGTGCCAGGTCTGAATGACTTTGTAAATTATATGGACACAATATGGAGGACAGGTTGTCTTTTTAATAAATACATTAAGATGGAATCTTGCAGTAATAACATGTGCTTCTTTTCAAAGCCAAGATTGAAAAAAATAGCTGATGCTCCAGAGATAAGTAATAACTTGTTATTGGATGAGCTCAATTTGGACCCAGCTTTTTTTATATTCTGAAAATGCTACAGAATCTTTCAGTCATGCCATATTCAGACCTGGTAGGAGTGTTTTACTGATAAGAAAACATGTATAATTGTGCTAAGTTTCCGTTGTTCTATGAATGGAGCCTGAGAAGCACTGAGCAACGTTTGTGCTCATTGTAGATCTTTGCCATTCCCATCTAATGAATCAATTAAAGATTGCTATGTTGAAACAGTTTTTGTTACTATCTGCTTTTTAAGAAATGAGCTTTGACATTTGGCTATGGTCGGCAGGGATCTCACTGGGACCAGGAACAGATGAATGAGTAAGAGGGTGCAGTTGACCAGGATCTGAAGGGGAGATAACTGAGCTCTAGTTGGACCCTTTGAATCCGGCCTCCCAAAGCAGTTCCCGGTAAAGAACTAAGGTCCCTCAGTCTGAGGTTGATCTGGTTCCAGAAGCAGATCTAGAAGCAGACAGCGAAGGTAAGGCCACTTGTGTAAAGGATTGGCTTGTGTATTGGAAATGGGTACAGGATTGGCCATAGCAGACTAAAGAGGTTTTGTCACAATTAAAGGATTGGACACGGCAGACTACAAAGTTTTTGTCACTAACGTGTATTGGAAAGACAAAGTGTCTTGAAAAGAAGTGTATTGGAAAGATAATGTGTCTTGAAGAGACCGTGTTTTGAAAAGACTGTTGTGAATTTTCTACCTGAGCAGCCAGATTGGGCTTTACAGACTGCAAAGGTTACTAATAAAGGATTGGACTTAACAGGCTGAAAATGTTTGTTACAATTTGTGTACTAAGAAGTGATTTGGAGATTGGATAGACATGGAAGTAATTTGGATAAGAGTGACGGAAAGACAGCTGTACAACACATCTGGTATTTGTTTCATAAAAACAACAAGGATTACAGAATATTGAATTATAAATTGACCAAACATTTGAGTGATGTGTCTTGAGGAATATGGAAAGGGGGAGGGAAGGAGAGAGGGAGAGTTGGTCTTAGACAGAAGACAGAGATTCTAAGACTTTTGCCTTCTACCACAGTGAGGAGATGTTTGGTGAACTCACTGTGGTGGATGTTAAATTTGTGTTTATTGTGTGTTTTTTTGTTATTTTTATAATATATGTATGGCTGCAGGCATGAAATTTCGTTCAGACCGAAAGGTCTGAATGACAATAAAGGTAATTCAATTCAATTCAATTCGGAGAGGGGGAGAGGGGGGTGGAGACGTGAGATAGGAGTTGGATGGATTATGCTTGAATTGTGGAATAAAGACGGAACTATTAAAAGATGAAAGTACTTCAGATGGAATGCCAGTGGGCAGAGGAATAGGAGATAAGGACTAAGGCAAAGAAAGAAAGCGCTGATAAGAGTTCGGAGAACAAAGTTGGTACCAGTAAGTCCTCTCGAGACCCTATCTCTGGCAATGGCGACGCTGTCTATAGAAGAAGGGGGAGGTGGCCAATCACAATCTGGATCACTGTCCAATCACAGCTCAACCATTCCTATTTTGAACATTAGCCCGACCACCATTACATTAAACTACTCCCTTTGTTCATTTTAAGTTCTCACGCCAATAGGAGACGACTTTTGCAAACCTTCCCAGTCCCAGATCACAAAGTCCCAGGGGAATTTCCTAGCTTGCTAATTCTGCATCAACTCTGTAAATTGGTCCCCACAGAAATAATGATTCTTTTTAAACAATGATTCTGTTTGTCCGACAAGGGAAGGGAATGTAAAGTTAATACAGAGAAATGTCTCTAATGTTTTGCACAATTTTTTGGAAATGAGGGGACTACGCCACTTTGGCTAACTCCTCTTGGATTAAATTTGTGTATCTGATGTGTATTTTGCCTGTTTTTTGTACTAGTTTTCTTTCAATGGTTGAATGGTAGTATTTGTTGAAACCCAAAAGCTCTCTAAAACATATTCTAAGATGTTCTTTCAAGTTGTCACTCATCTAAGTTCTGTCCCTTATCCGATTAGACAGATTCCCATTTTTTTTTAGTTGTCACTCATCCAAGTTCTGTCTCTCATCTAACTAGTGAGCTCAGTGTTCTTTTCAAGGCTATGCTGCCAAGAAACTGGCAGCTACTACTGTGTTCAGGATTTCGCTCAGTCTGTTTCATTTCTCCCAAAGCCTATCGGGATACTTGACATCCAGTCCCAGGCTATATTTATATATTCATGTATATGCCCTTTTTGATGAAATGGTCCATGTCAGATGAAATAGGATGTCATTGAATGAGCTAGCAATCTCTGAACATGAATTGTTTATTCTTTGTTTTCTTTTAACTTTTTTTTCCTTCCTATTTCTTACCTTTTGAATTGAGTTCAAATAGAGACCTGAATTCCACGATGGCCACATGGCATTCAGGTAGATGTTGTCAATGAGATTCGAGATGCCTTTATTTCAGAACAAATTCTGTTAATTTGAAATTGTAAATTTGGGGAGATAGATTGGAACAATTGGGAATATTTTTAAATTGTTTTTTTTTAATAATGATCTATTTTTAAAGGGTCTGCCTTATAGGTAGTTAAAGATCTCACATCCCCCACCACCCGTAGAATTCTGGATTAGTGGAGGGAATGAATAGGAGACTAAAGAGTGTGGAAGTTAGTTATAACCTACAGGCCCACAGCAATGAATGAATTACATATGCACAGCAATTAAGCACAACCTTGTCAGTCATGCATTCACAGGGGTTGAAAACGCAGAAGTCACTGCCAGTTGAACACAGACACAGTCCATACTACTGTGAGACTACGTACTGATAAGGTAGTGGGATCGGACAAAATTGGGATTATGTTGGAGGGGATTGTACGAGGTGTTGCTACGACACAAACCGCCGTGAAGATTGAAGATTTCTGCCGTTGGAAACATCTGATATGATTGACTGTAAATGGAGAAGAACCAAGAAAGAACAATGGGGCTATTGACCCTACTTTGTATCCTGAGGTTGGCCCAGATGGGCTGGACTTGGGGAAACAACCCCTGCACCAAGACGTCCTGAATAAGGCTGACAACTGTCCTTGCATTTATAACACTGACACAAGATGGATCAATTACCACAGGTCCTTGAAGTACCCGGATAAATTGTATATTAAAAAAAACTCAAACATGAATTAAAATCCAGAATAAAAACAATGAACTGTCCTACAATGAGAACGATACCAGTGTCTCCACAATTGGGACTCGTAGCGTGTGTGCTGACAAGGCCACAATAATTACATTTTTAGTCATTTATCCTGCAGATGAATTTATACATATGATTTCTTATGATAGCTTCTAAAGTACTGACTCCTGCAGCCACAAACATGTTACTAGCACTACACCATCTAGGTTTCCTTAGCAGTGTGCTCATGGCATCATTATAGGACAGCTTTAGTCTGCACACTTGTCTTTCCATAGTTCGACGACAGGTGTGCAATATAGAGTGGTGTGCAATATGCTCTAAACAGCGACATCTTCAGCACATCTGTACACGCACCAAACTTACGCAAGAGAATATTCGCCTGTACATACAGCATATGTCGTTGCCTATAAATATCCTCACTATCTGTCATTTGTTCAGTAATAAAATGCCCAAGTTATTTTACCTTATTACAGACACTAAGATTATTGTCAGACAATTTAAAATCAGGACATTTTAGACATTTATCCTCTTTGATTCTACAGATCATAACACTTTGTGGTCGGTGGATGTGGACAACTCGGAATCCCCATTGAAGAAGGATATGTTCTTGTGCTCTGCTCTTGGGAAAAAGTTCAGGTACAAGATGCAACTCAACCATTAAATGTGAAAAAAACACAGTTAACTGCAATGAAGCATCTTGTTCTATAAGAAATTATGTTGTGGATGGATTGGAGTCCAGTGATTTTTCTGAGAGGTATTTAACAAGTGAAGATGACAGAGAAATAAAAGTCAAGAACGGTTCTTCAGATGAGTCTTTTCAACCATATTGGAAGAAGAGTAAGTTACCAGTTACGAAGTGCAATATTAAGGATGTGAGGAAGCAATCTGGACAAAAGCATGACTGGAAACCAGTCAGAATTGGCAAGGGAAGATTTCCCCACCATATATCGATGTCAACATAAGGATTGCTATGCTGTTTACAGAGGAGTTGACGGACTTAAGAAACACATACGAGAAGCGACTGCTGGACTGGAAGGCAAAGACAAAGCCAGCATAGATTGTAGTCTGTGTTGATGTAGAAGGTGCCACTGAAGTTGATGGCGTTGAACTCCTCAAATCCATCAGCAAGGCCAGGGTCAGAGTTGGCAGTCTGCAGTAACTCCCTGCCCTTGTTGCGCAGTACACTGTTAGGAACAATCTGCATCATCCCATTTGGGACTTCCTCAGGTCAGTCTCACTGATGACGCTGTTCTCGGGGCATATCGATAACTAGGATGTTGTTGCCAAAGTCGTCCTTGCAGGTGTCTCCTGTGCTATCACCATCGGCATAGAACTGGTCAAGGTTGGGAACAAACCAGCAATTGTCCTTCTCATTAGAAACACCATCATTGCCATCCTTATCAATGTCCTAATTGTCACCACACTGATTACCCACCAGATCTGAGTCATTGTCTTCCTGGATAGGGTTATGCATAATCTCTTTCAAGAGATCCATCTGTTTCAAAATATCCAGCGTCTCTCTTTCTAGACCCTCGGTCAAACCATAGAGCTCAAAATGCTTCAAGATTGTTGATAAAATGTGGTTTGTCTTTCCGAAGTTGTGACCAACTTCCTCCTGATCTGTTAAGATGTTCTTTCTTCTCTATGGATCAGCTTTACATGGCGCTGCAGGTAGCGATCAATCAGAAACACCTTGTTATATCCTTGTGAAGTTTCGTGTTGAGACCATTCTTCAGACCTGAAGACTGAGTCTGAAAAGTCTCGACCCGAAATGCCACCCATTCCTTCTCTCCAGAGATGCTGCCTGTTCAGCTGAGTTACTCCAGCTTTTTGTGTCCATCTTCGGTTAAAACAGTTTATAGATTATCTGGTGTTTTGTGCGTGGGAGCTTGCTGTATGAATTCTGCAGGCAACAGACGGTAATAAATAAACCGTGCTTCTTGTTGTCAAGAGGGTGGGGGGGGGGGGGGGGGGTGGGAGGAGATAAAATTGTTTATTGTCATGCACACTTGTCATCGGCCTGCCAGGGAATGTGTGTGTGTCCCAATGTTTTAAAAGCGATTTACCATGCTCCAAGCCATCTGTCCCCACGGCCAGGGTGAGGGTGCATCACCCGGTGTGGGTATCAGGATCCGGGGGCCAGAGGGGGGGGGGGATCACCCTGGTGTGGGGGATGGGTCCGATGGCAGTGCATCGCGGTCGGTGACTCTGGGTGGGTGGAGGGATCAGCCTCTCCCACACCTCCGCTCCACCTGACCCACAGCCCATTACAGTGCAGCCGCACAGGGGAGACGAGGCGGAGGGCAGCCAAGGCTGTGAGAGAGTGGGGCAGTCCCGAGGGATGCGCACCTTCGGCTGCTTACAACTTAGTGCTTGGGTTCAGCTTGTCCAGTTACCTATGGCTTGTGTGTGAAAATGACCCCAACCCTCCCGTCTCCACCGTTAGTTGGCATTTCGGCTTTGTACGCTTACGGTTATTTGCTGTTTTGGCCTCGTTTCCATTAGGTTATTTGGCTTCCATTTCTTTGCTTCAGCTTCTCGTCTGTCAGTGCCACGTCTGGGTACCGCCACTTCTACATGGTGATATGGAAGCAGGCCTCCCTAACCTACTGAGAAGAGAAACTGTCCAAGCCCAGGGATATGCTAGTGTCTAGATCGAGGTGATGAACCCCACCACAGGACGAGAGGGGGGAGCAATGATCTACAAAGAGACTGGCAACACCCTCAGACTGGTGCAAACTTTGTGGCACAACCCAAGGGATTACACCACCTACAGGTGGCACCTGATCCACCGTAAACAAGCTTCATAAGGATGGTTGTCAATGAAGAGAATGAGAACTGGATGCCATGCCATTGGTTTGATGGACTTTGGGGTACTATTGAACTGGTAGCCATACCTTTGATTTGGTGGACTATGGGGTACTGTTATACATTATAGCTCTATCATTCTGCTAATCATTGCTCTAATACTTGCGACCATTGTGTGTATCTACCGAGGACTGTGAATGTTATAATATTTGATAAAAAGGAGGGAATGAAGGAGCTAATAGTCAAATCTAAAATGGAGTTGTTCTTCTACAAAAGCATGATCTAGTAGAACAAAAGAATGGCTCAGTGCCAAGTCTGAATGACTTTGTAAATTATATGGAACACAATATGGAGGACAGGTTGGCTTTTTAATAAAGAAATTAAGATGGAATCTTGCAGTAATAACATGTGCTTCCTTTCAAGGTCATAAAGAAGCCAAGATTGAAAAAATAGCTGACGCTCCACAGATAAGTAATAACTTGTTATTGGATGAGCTTGATTTGGACCCAGCTTTTCTTATATTCTGAAATGCTACAGAATCTTTCAGTCATGCCATATTCAAACTTGGTAGGAGTGTTTAACTGACAAGAAAAATGTATAATTGTGCTAACTTTACTTTGTTCTGTGAGTGGAGCCCGAGCAGCGTTTGTGCTCATTGTAGATCTTTGCCACTACCGTCTGACAAATCAATTACAGATTGCTATGGTTTACCTTTAACAGTTTTTGTTTCTATCTGCTTTTTAAGAAATAAATGTTGACATAGGGACTGACGTTAAGGGCCTGTCCCACTGCGGCAACCTAATTTGCAAGTTTAAAAGAGTTTGCTCTCGACTCAAATTCACAGCATGGTCGACACGTGGTCCTAAGAGGTCCTAGGCGGTCACTGGAACTCTCCTTCATGCTCGAGGGAAGTTCCTGCATACTCGCAGCCTCAGTTTGGTCGAGGAAGCTTTTCAGCATGTTGAAACATTTCCGCAGTAAAAATTGGTCGGCATGGTTCTTTTTAACTCATAGTGCAGTGGAATGAGGTCACTATGTAGTTGTAGTCAGTCTAGGGTAGCCGTAGGCAATCACCTTTGCTGACCGGGCATTTCAATTGGCTCATTGAAGTTTTCAGAACCAAGGAAAACTGACCGGTTATGTTAAATGCCCGTTAAACTTTATTAAAAAGTTGTCTGGCTTCTTAAAAGGGTCTCCACTCCTTCTCCCCCCCCCCCCCCCCCCCCTTCTCCCCCAGCACTCCCCCAGCACTCCCCCGCTTTCCCTGGCCCCCGCCTTTGCGATGTGTTTTTTGTGTGTGTGTGTGCGCGCAGATGGTCAATCTGGCTCGCGGTTTCATCGCTGATGGTCGATCCAGCTCGAGATTTTTCAGGCGAGTGCCCTCGAGCTTGAAGGTCGAAGAAAGTAGCTGTAGTGGGACAGGCCCTTTACATCACCTGTGGTTGCAGGAAAAAGTAACTGGGGAGGGATGGTTTGGGTGGGAAGGGATGAGTGAACGAAGGAATGGTCTCTGCAATGGAAAATTGATTGGAGGAAGAAATGGAGGACCTTGAGACCTTCCTGATGGGGAATGGAGGTGTAGAGGGAATGGACGTCCATGGTGAGGATGAGGCGATGGGGGTCTAGAAATTGAAAGTTATTGAAGGGTTGAAGGGAGGTGTCCCGGATGTCGGTGGGATGGGACTGGACAAGAGTTTATGTTAGTTTATTGGGAAAAGCCATGGGGGGGCAGTGAATGTGGAGTCAACCATGTTTTTCTCAGTATGGGTAATGTGGGCTTTAAGAGCAGCATTGATTGGAAACCAGCAACAGCAAATCAAGGGACACACAATTGCAATAGGCAGGAGGCTCTGTGATAAATATCAAGAAGCATTGTTTTTTTTTCTACTTAAAGCAGCTTGCTGTTGAAATTGTAATAAAATTGAACATCTGGCACTAGTTTTTAAGAGCATCCAAAGTATGGCTGACGCAATAAACTTGGCATTCATGGTATGCTTTGAAGCAATGAAATATCGCAAACAAATACAAACAGGGAGGTTCTCTGAATACTGGTGAATGATAGCAAGGAAAGCATTTTAAATGGTGTCCACACCACCAAATAAGTTCTTATCTACCCTTAAATCAGGATGTAATGAATGAAGATACTCCAATTTGTGATATGACTATGGTATGAGATACCCACAGGGATCATGGTGATTTGCAGAATTTATGGGTTTATTGCATTTACACACAAATCCTTCCACCAATGAATTATGTTGTGTCTTTGCTCAGGATGTAAATACATTGCACACCATAACTTGTTGCAAGACTTCAAAATGAAGGTTTAAGATATGGATTCACAGTGAAAACTGATAACTTAAACAAGGTGAATGGATTTAGAAATCTGAAATAAATACTCAGAACGTTCTTTGAAAGCAAAGGGCTCACCGTTCCATCTGTCAGAGTCATAGCCAAGAAGACATTGCCCCAATGGTTACTTAATAACCAGACATTTGTAACAAATGCAACAATACAGAACTATAGGATTTTAAGATGGGCAGTCAGGAAGGCAATGTGCTCCACTGAATTCACTTCAGGTTGTAAAACCAAGAGCGTAGACAAAGTTGTAAAAAGAAAATGATCCTGAAGATTGGGATTAAGACATTATTCAGACATAGATAAAGATACAATTAAAAGGCATTTGGATAAGTACTTGAATAGGCAAGAAGTAGAGAGATATGGATCTAATGTAGGTAAATGGGATTAGCATAGATAGACATGACAGTAGGTATAACTTTGTAATTCTATGATAAAGGTAGCTCAACAGGAAGCCTGAAGACAGGGAACAGAACATAATAGGCAGCGATAGACACAAAATGCTGGAGTAACTCAACGGGACAGGCAGCATCTCACTCTGAAGAAGGGTCTTGACATTAAACGTCACTCATTCCTTCTATCCAGAGTTGCTGCCTGTCCCGCTGAGTTATTCCAGTATTTTGTGTCTATCTTTGCGTAAACCAGAATCTACAGTTCCTTGCTACATATAATAGGCAGTGAGATGGAAGAAGGAAAGAGTTTATGAAAAATATTCATCTGAAGCATTTGACAGTATTCAAAGGATATAGTATCATTTGCTTGCATCTATCTGCAAGGGGTTGTTTTTCAGATTAAATTGTGCCTTATTTATTGAGTGTGGTGAACCATCAGAACGGTCTTGTCATTGGATGATCCCAGTAAATCTGTGGACACCAACATTAAGCATAGACATAAGTCAAACTGGTGATGATAGCACAAATAGTGCCACTAACACCAGGCTTGCACAATCTCAAAAGAAGGACCTAATGCCCATAAGATTATTTATGAACCAAATACAGTTAGAAGTGGATGAGTTGAGGAAAGAATGTGCATTAATATAACAAAAAACAGAGTCCGAACCAGAATAAGATCCTCTGGATAATGTGAAAGTGGGCACAGAGTACAAAGATCAATATAAGAAAATTGAAAAACTACAGGTATTCTAAATCTGTAATAAAAACAAAGTAACCGAACACGCTTGAAACATCGTCCAGATCAGAAAGTATATGCAACCTGAAACATCAATTCTGCTTCTCTTTCCAGTAATGCTGTGTATGCTAGTTCCTGCTGCGTATTTCCAGCAGTTTCACTTTTCATTTAAGCTCAGTGCAATTTGCCTGGAGCAGGACAAGACCAGCCATGGGACGAGCCAACTGAAGTGATAACCACAGTAGCAATGACAAAGGGAAACACAGGAGAGTGTATGAGAAAAAAACTATAGAGGACAAAGTGAGAAGAGGAAAACCACAGCGTCGGATCACAATGGACAGTGTAATAGATAGGCAGATGCAGAGGATCTGGAATATCATAGAGCTAAACAATAAAGATCATGTAGAGGAAGATCCCACTGTCTAAATCAGTGCTTGATTTTCCAAAAAAGGTCATATAAGCATTTCTGTTGACACGTGCTTGTGCCTATTGAGATATGCTTAACCTTTTGTGTGCATAAGTTTAAGTATCAATAGTTTAAAATGCACTTTGCAAGGTTGTGTTTACTTGAAGCTGTAAAGTGATTTGAGTGAATGACAACGGCTCTCAGTATCAGAGATCTCACAAAACAGCCCATCCCACAGCTGTTCCAATAACTACCCCAAGTCGAGGGTCGAAACAGTGGGATTATGTTGCTTGACTCTCCCATTGCATCAGCGCTCTGTTTACCCATGGTCACCATGGAAAAGGAGGGTGAAAAGATGAAACAACATCTGCCATGTAAAGAAGAACCATGGCAGCACAAGAATAGAGGCAGCAATTGATTGATGATATTATCCCTTGAGATGTTCTACTGAAATGTTTGTCCTGTTTTGGCTGGAGAGATGTCCATCCTATCTTTTATACAGTTTTGTGATAAGTCATAATTGGCTAGGGTTCTGGTGTTAAAAGTATTGCTAGTGGGATGAGGAATTACTCTCAGTGGAAAACGCATTAGCTTTGCATGGCAGGATAATAACATTAATAAATCCAGAAAAAACGAGTTACTAATGCAAACAATTGAAAACAGAAAGCATGCCCAATTATGATTTGCTGTTTGGGTGAAGATATTGTTAGATTTCACCAAATTCTTCTTTATTCTTAATATAATAGGAGTATCACCGAAATAAGATTTGAAAGAGGGAAAATTAGAAAATAATGTCAAGATCACTTAGATTCAAACTGGCACGAAACTGCACAAATTATTGTATGTCAAAATTATTTTAATTTATCGAGGCACGTTACATTTTTGGATTGTTCCTTGGTGAATCACATGTGTTTTGAATTTCAAATATTTTTAGAAACGATTGTTTCACATCTGACCTTTACCTGCAAGGAAGAACTCAATCGAAGAGAGATATAGTAATCCATACATTGTAAATATATGCAACATATTTAAAATTATCATAACTGGCTTTTTGAGGAGCAGTGAAAGCTTTTAAAACTAGTCATTTTTGAAAGAAATTATGAAAGCTTGGCAAAATTAATTAAAAGTCACTTACAACAACAGCAATTTTTTAATTTTTTTTAAATAAAGACATTGGCTTGAAAGCCCAATGAAGCAATATGACACTGTTAGCATTGAAACAGAGGAACCCCCACTCGCATTGAAGTTGTGCCAATGAAAGGTTATAGCCTATGGTATCTCAGAGAGACCAAAGGGAAGATGCTGTCTTGCAGAGGAGGAAGAACTTCCACAGAGTTGCAAATGAGCTTCAATTAAGGACTGTAAGTAAAGACTATATAGAGAAATTGGTGTAGGTCCTGAAGAGATGTAACCCAGGTTAGCAAAACAATATCAATGAGGAAGTAATTCAGTATGTGGATTTTGCTGGAGAAATATTTATCTTTTAATGTAGCCTTGCCCCATTTGCTTCTACTAACACCTCTCCCCTACATCTGTTCTACTCTCATTAAAATGATGTACACAGGAATACTTCCAGCAAAGGAATACTTACAACAACAGAGTTTAGGGATACTTCAGAGAAATCTTATATTTTAAATGTTAGCCGTATATTCAGGGTGCATCAACGGGTGCAGCTGGTATTGTTGCCACTACACAGCTCCAGTGACCTGGAATCAGGACTGATCTCCAGTATTATTGGTTCAGAGATGGAACATTCTTCCCAAATCTGCAAGAACTTCCTGTGGGGTCTGTATATCGGCGAGACCAAGCTCAGGCTCGGCGGTCGTTTCACTAACATCTCCGCTCAGTCTGCCTTATATCCTGGTTGCTCAACACTTTAACTCCCAACCCCATCCCCACACTGGCCTCTGTATCGTGGGCCTCCTCCAATTTCAGAGTGAGGCCCAGCACAAATTGGAGGAACAGCACCTCATACAGTATCTCACTTGGGCAGGTTACACTTCAGCGGTATGAACATTGACTGCTCTAACTTCAAGTAATGCTTGTATTCCTTCTCTCTCCATCTCTCCCACTTCCCAGTTCTCTGACCAGTCTTGCTGTCTCCGACTACATTTTATCTATTTGCTTTGTTGTTACCTTCTTCCAGCTAACAATGATTTATTCTACATTTTCCATGATCCCCATTGCCTTTTTTGTGTCCTATTTTCACACCCTACACTTCCTTATCTATGTATAATAAATAAAGTAGATGAGATGAGCTCAGTTAGAAATTGGCAAGTATGATGTTGTGGGAATTACAGAGACATGGCTGCAAGAGGACCAGGGCTGGGGACTGAATATTGAAAGGTATACGTCCTATCGAAAAGACAGACAGGTGGGCAGAAGGGGTGGGGTAGCTCTGTTCTATGTCATCCCTTGTGAGGTTGAGATGTAGAGTCAGATTGGTAGAACAGAGGATTTGTAAGGGTAAAAAGACCCTAATGGGATTTATCTACAGGCCCCCATACAGTCACCTGGATATAGTGTGCAAGTTGAATCAAGAGTTGAAATTGGCATATCATAAAGGTAATGCTACGGTTTCAGAAAGCCTTTGATAAGGTCCCGCACGGGAGGCTGGTGACTAAAATTAAAGCACATGGTATTGGGGGTAGGGTGTTGACATGGATAGAAAATTGGCTGGCAGACAGGAAGCAAAGTGTAGAAGTGAATGGATTCTTTTCAGAATGGGAGTGCCGCAAGGCTCAGTGTTGGGGCCGCAACTGTTTACCATATATATTAATGATTTGGAAGAGGGAATTAGGAGCAACACTAGCAAGTTTGCAGATGTCACCAAGCTGGGTGGCAGTATGAACTGCGAAGAGGATGTTAGGAGGTTGCAGGGTGACCTGGACAGGTTGAGTGAGTGGACAGATGCATGGCAGAATAATATAGATAAATGTGAGGTTATCCACTTTGGTGACAAAAACAAGGGGACAGATTATTATCTCAATTAAGGGTTAGGTTAGGTAAGGGGGAGGTACAGCGAGACCTGGGTGTCCTTGTACACTGGTAGTACAGCAGGCAGTGAAGAAAGCTAATGGAATGTTGGCCTTCATAACAAGAGGATTTCAGTATCGGAGTAGAGAGGTTCTTCTGCAGTTGTATAGGGTATTGTGTAGAGTTTTGGTCTCCTAATTTGAGGAAGGACATCCTTGTGATTGAGGCAGTGCAGCGTAGGACCACGAGATTGATCCCTGGGATGGCGGGACTGTCATATGAGGAAAGATTGAAAAGACTAGGCTTGTATTCACTGGAGTTTAGAAAGATGAGGGGGATCTTATAGAAACATATAAAATTATACAAGAACTGGACAAGCTAGATGCAGAAAAAATATTCCCAATGTTGGGTGAGTCCAGAACCAGGGGCCACAGTCTTAGAATAAAGGGGAGGCCATTTAAGACTGAGGTGAGAAAAAACTTTTTCACTCAGAGTTGTGAATTTGCAGAATTACCTGCCGCAGAGGGCAGTGGATGGATTTAAGAGAGAGTTAGATAGAGCTCTAGGGGCTAGTGGAATCAAGGGATATGGGGAAAAGGCAGGCACGGGTTATTGATTGGGGATGATCAGCCATGGTCACAATGAATGGTGGTGCTGGCTCAAAGGGCCAAATGGCCTCCTCCTGCACCCATTTTCTATGTTTTGATGTTTCTATGTTATGGGAGATTTCAACATGCAGGTAGACTGGGAAAATCTGGTACTGGACCCCAGGTAAGGGAGTTTGTGGAGTGCCTCTGTGATGGATTTTTACACCAGATTGTACTGGAGCCTACCAGGGAGAAGGTGATTCTGGATTTGACAAGGGAACGTGCAGTAAAGGAGCAATTAGGAGGTAGTGACCATAATATGATAAGTTAATCTACAATTTAAGAGTGAGAAGGGTAAATCGGAGGTGTCAGTATTACAGTTGAACAACTAGGACTATGGAGCCATGATGGAGGAGCTGACCAAAGTTGACTGGAAAGATACCAAGCAGGGATGACAGTGGAACACCAATGGCAGGTATTTCTGGGAATGATGCAAAAGGTGCAGGATCAGTTCATTCCAAAGAGGAAGAAAGATTCCAAGGGGAGCAAGGAGCGACCGTGGCTGACAAGCAAAGTCAGAGTCAGTATAAAAATAAAAGAGAAGAAGTATAACATAGCAAAGATGAGTGGGAAGCCAAAGGATTGGGTAACTTTTAAAGATCAACAGAAGATAACTAAAAATATAATATGGGGAGAAAAGATGAGGTATGAAGGTAAGCTAGCCAAGAATATAAAACAGAATAGTAAAAGCTCCTTTAGGTATGTGAAGAGGAAACAATTAGTTAAGACCAAAGTTGGACCATTGAAGACTGGAAAAGGTGAATTTATTATGGGGACCAAGGAAATGGCAGATAAGTTGAACAGGTACTTTGGATCCGTCTTCACAAAGGAGGACACAAACAATTTCCCTGATGTACTAGTCGCCAGAGGATCTAGGGTGACGGAGGAACAGAAGGAAATGCACATTAGGCAGTAAATGGTGTTGGGTAGACTTCTTGTTCTTGCGTTTGAGGCAGCAGAGGCGTGGATGACAGCGCAATCGAAAATGACGTGCTGCGCTGTTTGCTGGTCTGCTCCACACATGCAGGCTGCTGACGAACGCACCCCCAGCGATCCATGTTGGCGTTGAACCGGTCGACCCGTGTATGGAGCTGGTTCAGGGCGACCCACTCTTTGCGGGGCAGGTCCGAGCTGGGTGGGGCTCTGGTGTTTGGTGCATAGTGAATTGCGGAGGTCGTGAAGTCTGTTCCCAGCTAATTATCCATGCTCCTAGTGTGTTGAAACCGGAGCTACAGAGGGTCGCTGCGTGACGGGAGAAGAGGTGATGAGATGACAGGTTGATGGGGCCAAAGGATGTTTGCTGTCCGATGGGCGTTGTGTAGACTGATGGGACTGAAGTCTGATAAATCCCCAGGGCCTGATGGTCTACATCCCAAGGTGCTCAAGGAGCTGGCTCTGGAAATCTTGGACACATTGGTGATTATTTTCCAATGTTCTATGGATTCTGGATCAGTTCCTCTGGATTGGAGGGTAGGTAATGTTATCCCACTTTTTAAGAAAGGCGGGAGAGAGAAAACAGGGACTTGTAGACCAGTTAGCCTGACATCGGTGGTTGGGAGAATGCTGTAGTCAATTATAAAAGATGAACTAGCAGCACATTTGGATTGCAGTAGCAGGATTGGTCCGAGTCAGCATGGATTTATGAATCCTCTGGAATTTTTTGGGGATGTAATTAGGAAAATGGACATGGGAGAGCCAGTGCATGTAGTGCACCTGGACTTTCAGAAAGCGTTTGATAATGTCCCACATAGGAGATTAGTGGGCAAAATTAGAGCACATGGTATCGGCGGTAGGCTGCTGACATGGATAGAAAATTGGTTGGCAGGCAGGAAACAAAGAGTAGCGATTAACAGGTCCCTTTCAGAATGGCAGGCAGTGACTAGTGGGGTGCCGCAAGGCTCAGCGCTGGGACTGCAGCTTTTTACAATATACATTAATGATATAGATGAAGGGATTCAAAGTGTGATAATGGCTGATCATCCACAATCAGTACCCCGTTCCTGTCTTCTCCCCCATATCCCCTGACTCCGCTATATTTAAGAGCCCTATCTAGCTCTCTCTTGAAAGTATCCAGAAAACTGGCCTCCACCGCCCTCTGAGGCAGAGAATTCCACAGACTCACAACTCTCTGTGAGAAAAAGTGTTTCCTCATCTCCGTTATAAATGGCTTACCACTTATTCTTAAACTGTGGCCCCTGGTTCTGGACTCCCCCAACATCGGGAACATGTTTCCTGCCTCTAGCGTGTCCAAACCCTCAACAATCTTACATGTTTCAATACAGTCCCCTCTCATGCTTCTAAACTCCAGAGTATAGAAGCCCAGCCGCTCCATTCTCTCAGCATATGACAGTCCCGCCATCCCGGGAATTAACCTTGTAAACCTACGCTGCACTCCCTCAACAGCAAGAATGTCCTTCCTCAAATTAGGGGACTAAAACTGCACACAATACTCCAGGGCTGGTCTCACTTGGCCCTGTACAACTGCAGAAAGAGCTCTTTGCTCCTATAATCGACTCCTCTTGTTATAAAGGCCAACATGCCATTTGCTTTCTTCACTGCCTGCTGTACCTGCATGCTTACTTCCATAGACTGATGAACAAGGACCCCCAGATACCATTGTACTTCCCCTTTTACCAACTTGATGCCATTTAGATAGTAATCTGCCTTCCTGTTTTTGATACCAAAGTGGATAACCTCATATTTATCCACATTAAACTTTATCTGCCATGCATCTGCCTATTCCCTCAACCTGTCCAAGTCACCCTGCGTTCTTATAGCAACCTCCTCACAGTCCACACTGCCACTCAGCTTTGTGTCATCTGCAAATTTGCTAATGTTACTTTGAATCCCTTCATCCAAAACTTTGGTGTATATTGTAAATAGCTGTGGTCCCAGCACCAAGCCTTGCAGTACCTCACTAGTCACTGCCTGCCATTCTGAAAGGGACCCGTTAATCCCTACTCTTTGTTTCCTGCCTGCCAACCAATTTTCTATCCATGTCAGCACTCTAACCCCAATACCATGTGCCCTAATTTTGCCCACTAATCTCCTATGTGGGACCTTATCATACATAGGAAAGGTAGAATCTAAAATATCATGAGTAAACTTGAAATTTGAATGAAAGAAATAAAAACATTTAAAACATTTTGTTGCACCTGAAACTTTACAAAGAAAATTATTGTTTGAATAGTGTATAAGAAGCTAAAATTGTCATCAGTTTATGATGACAGAAAGATGTCTATCTCCAAATACTTCATTAGTGCAAAATATGGATGAGCTGCAGCTTGTTGGTTGCTGCAAGAAACTGGACAAATGCTGACTCCAATATTTTCTACAATTTCTCATTGTAATGACCCTGAGTACTAACACTTTTACCGTCATTAGAATTACAAAATCTGGACCAATAACTACATTAACTTTCTTTACTAACAACCTTGCAATTCAAATTTATTTTATCAATCTTCTGTCTTCCTTTGTTGTATAAAGAACAAACTTGATCTAAAACTGACCTCTGTTTGGATTTGAATTAATGTTATTGCAACTATTCAACCTCTTCATACATAAAATAATTATAGGTCATCTTTTACTATGGGTTGTAAAAGAAGTTTAGAGGAGTTAACATTTTCCTTCTAATTGCTTCTGGTTATTTTTAGTTTAAGACAGCTGGTTATTTTAGTGGTTAATCAACTTTATCTCACTTATCAAGAAGTCATTTTCAGACTTCTGCAATTGGTCCTCCCTAAAATAATTGTGGGTTTCACACTATTCAGTGAATTGGAAAGTTCCTTGACAGTTCATAGTGTTTCCAATTGGAAATAAGTCATATATTCTGCCTTATGAATGTCAAGTGTTGGTAGATGAGCTAAGCTTATTTGTGAGAAGACACAACTATATGTGTCAAGGAGCATAGATTATTTACTAAATGGACACACTTAACACTATCAACTATTTTGAAAGTTCTTGTTGTGGCTAACAGCAAAATTATTTGTTGGCAGTGACTATTTTAACTAAACTAAAAGGGAAAAAAAGATAATCAAAATAACGATGCAAAAAGTTGTACCACAATTCACTAGCCATCACTATTCAGTTTGTCAGAAAAAGGATTATGAAGTCTTAAAAGCAGTTGTGTCATTTCAGATGCCTCACACGTATAAATAATAACTGCATCAGAAGCTGGTAAAATGTGAAGGGTGACAAATGAGAGAGGCCCCAGATGTATCCCCATATTAACATGGCTTCTTATTCTTTGCATAACAGCATCAGAGGAAAAGAAGGAAGGATATTCAGTGCTTAGAGAATATGTTGAATTGAGTAACAATTTGTACATGTTAATGATCCTTTTTTAAATGCTCTCGTTTTTATTTATTTGACTGGCAATACAAGTTATTACTTATTTATAACAATCATTATATTAAATATGTATTGCAATTATTTTATTGACAGAGAATGATATTCAATCAGAACTTTGGCTGAGTAGTAGACTGAAATGATTGTTGTTGCCCTAGTTGGAAAAATGTGAGCGATAAATTAATTCATAATAAGCACAATACAAGCAAAATAAGTAAATTAAATTTCAATAGATTTTTGGAAGATGTATTTATTTTATGACACAGGGTTAATCCTTTACCTTTAAACTTAATATGATTTGCCTAAAATAATACATTGATTTTATTGAAATGTCAGATTATGGCCAGGTGCACAGGGTAGCATCATGCAGATGCTCAAATGTGAAAGTGGAATTTTAAAGTTATGTCACCTTATTTATGTTATCTCCCATTGTAAATTTGGTAAGAGTACCTGCTAAGTTGTAATTGTTATATGAATTATAAGGGAATGATATTGGGGATTTACCTCTCATGAATTCACCTGATATTATGTAATTTTGCACTATTATTTACCAGATGTTGGATAACAACAAATATTTTCAGCCTGTGGAAATTTGGAACGTCTGTTTGCTGATATGGCCGGATAGAACTCACAAGTAATGACTTCTGTGGCATTGTTCATACAATTTGGGAACTGTTTAAAGCTTCACAGCTTTTAGATCATAAATAAAATTATTTTTATGATCACAAATTTTAAATCTATTTTATACGTTAAAGATAATATATGAGAATAGTGACATAATAAATGTGGATACAAGGAACTGCAGGTTCTGGTTTACTCAAAAAAGAGACAAAGTGCTGGAGTAACAGTCTGACCGTGGCAGCATTTCTGGAGATGCTTACTGACCCGCTGAGTTACTCCAGAATTTGTTATTTTTAGATATAGTAAATGCTCAAATTAATGAAAAAAAGCAGAACTTACTCCATATTTTCATATTTTCTCGTGAAAGGAGGCCATTTGTTCCGTGTCTATGCTTGCACACTGAGCAATTCAATACCTGCTTAGTTCCCTGTAACATATTCCCTCTCATCCATTCAATCACTTGATTTCTCTAACACAGACTTGTTTTGCTTCTCGTGCCTTATTCTGAATTTAGGTCCATAGTGGATGAATTTATCATTGCTCAGCACTGACAGTGACTTGCTTTCTAAACATGCCAGTGTCACCTCTAAATTTTTACCCTGCTTTGTTGTAGTCAATACCAAATGTAAACAGGTGTTCGCATTGAGATTTATAAAACTGGGGGTTGTGAATAAAAACTTTGGGAAACCAATTCTACTAGTTAATACCAAATACCATGGAAAAACTCTCACAACAATTGTTTAATTATCTTGCTCAGAATCTTTCAATGCAAATAAAGATTTAGAAGTGTGATGATTCCTGCGCATAATGGTGCCAACGTGGTATCAAACAATTTTGCAATCCTGAATAAAAAAACCTCTTGAGTTGTCTGCTCTTTTTGTACTCTTGTAGGTTGTTTGGAACTATGTGTTATGTTTACTGAGGAGAACTGAAAGGTTTATACAGAGACTGTTATCTGTTTGGCTCAAACAAAGACCGGTAGGAAGTAAAATTTCAGCAGTGCAAGCTGTTAAGCTTTTTTCCCCCATCTCTGCTGGGACGGAACATCTAATTTCCACATGTCACTCCATTTAGCAAACTGACCAAGAACTGATGAAATTCCACCAACTGAGACAAATAAGTCTGAGTTACAGGCCAGTCTGCAACTCCAACTTGTATATTTCAGGTTGAGAATAAGGCATTTAGCTGCTTGGGTTAACTAATGTCTAATTAATTGCAGAACATGTTTACAAAAGCATGGTGTAATTGAATTATTTTTCTTTTAGATTAGAAAGTTAGTGAGTTGTTCATTCTTGTACCATCAATGTAATTTTTTTCAAAGTGTAATATTGATTTGCAGCATGAAAGCAACTTCCTTTGAAAGTATTGTTGTTTAACAGTTTCATCTGTAGGCTAATAAATTATGTTTATTTTCTGACCTATTCTGTTCCAAATTGATCAGTAAGTCCGAACATGTGTTTTTGGAAACTTAAAGTACAGCCAAAAGCAACCTCAATCCTCAATAGCAAAGCCCTGCACAACGGTATGGCCTTGTCTGCGTGAATGCTGTAACAGTATGTTTTGACGGTAAATTCTGGTGTCATAGGGAAAAATCTGACCATAAGGCCAATTAAGACAAACCCTGTGGCTTAGCTTGTTAACAACATTTTTCAAAAGTTTGAATGTTTCTCGAAGTCTCATACAGTAATATTCATAAGTGTTCAAACAACTGTTAATAAATCAGCAAAGCTGATACATTTTAATAATTATTAACAAGTTAAAAAAGTTATGATTTTCATAAAGTATTTCAAATTGCTTTAAACTAAAATTATTTTTAAAAAGCACCTAAATCTTATCTTGACCTCCTTTGTACTGCCAACATCCATCAATCTTCTCAACATTTCCAGAACCATTCCTTTCCATTATAATGAATAGATTTCTTGTTCACCAGATCTAGCTGGCGCAGTGCTGGGACCCCAGATGGTAGCAATGGAGATAGTTGTTTTCTGCCAAATTTATATAGATTCCAGAAAGGTTCCCATAGATTGGAGGGCAATAAATGTAACCTAACTATTTAAGAAAGGATCGAGAGAGGAAACAAGGAACTCTAGATCAGCCTAACATAAAGCAGGAAAAATAGTGGAACATATCATTAAGGAAGTCGTACTAAGGTCTTGGAAAATAATAATAGGACTGGGGTGTCCATATGTGTTCAAGTAAGGGAAATAACATTTGACAAATCTGTTGGAGTTTCTTAAGGTTGTAGCTAACAGGATGGCTAAAGGCAAACCAACATTCCGAGAATTTAGACAAAACTTAAAAACGTATTGATGAACCTGGATTTCTGTCTTTTTTTAAAACTCCAATCCCACCATTCATATGTAGCTTGTGTAAGAAGGAACTGCAGATGCTGGTTTAAACCAAAGATAGACTCAAAAAGTTGGAGTAACTCAGCGGAACAAGCAGCATCTTTGGAGAGAAGGAACGGGTGACGTTTCGGATCGAGACCCTTCTTCAGACTAGTTAGGGATAAGGGAAATTAGAGATGTAGCCGGTGATGTGGAGAGATAAAGAACAGTGAATGAAGGATACACAGTGTAAAGAATGAATGAAAGACAACACATAATCCTCCGAAATTTCCGCCACTTCCAACAGAATCACACCAATAGCCATATTTTTCCATCTCCACCCCTTTCCGCCTTCCGCAGAGACTGTTCCACTGCAACTCCCTGGTTAACTCATCCCTTCTCACCCAAACCACCCACTCCCCAGGTACCTTCCCCGGCAACCACAGAAGACGCAACACCTGTGCCGATACTTCCTCCCTCGACACTGTTCAGTCCTTTCAGGTTAGGCAGAGATTCACTTGCACCTCCAACCTCATCTACTGTATCCGTTATTCAAGATGTGCACTTTTATACATCGGCAAGACCAAATGCAGACTGGGCGATCGTTTCGCGGAACACTTTCACGTAGCCTGCGTGAACCAACCTGATCTCCCGGTTGCTGAACACTTTAATTGTCCTTCCCATTTCTACACAGACCTTTCTTCCCTCAGCCTCCTTCATTGTCAGAGTGAGGCTAAACACAAATTGGAATAACAGCATCTCATATTTTGCTTAGGCAGCTTACAGCCCAGTAATATAAATATTAGATACATGGATACATAGACAATAGGTGCAGGAGTTGGCCTTTTGGCCATTCGAGCCAGCACTGCCATTCAATGTGATCATGGCTGATCATCCATAATCAGTAACCCATTCCTGCCTTCTCCCCATACCCAATGATTTTGCTTGCCCCAACAGCTACATCTAACTCTCTTTTGAATGGATTCAACAAATCGGCCTCCGCTGCCTTCTGAGGCAGAGAATTCCACAAATTCACAAAACTCTGTGTGAAAAAGATTTTCTTCATCCCAGTTCTAAATGGCCTACCCCTTAATTCTTAAACTGTGGCCCCTGGTTCTGGACTCCCCCAACATTGGTAACATGTTTCCTGCATCTAGCGTTCCAATCCCTTAATAATTTTATATGTTCCAAAAGATCCCCTCTCATCTTAAATTCCAGTGAATACAAACACAGTTGCACCATTATTTCATCATATGACAGTCCCGCCATCCAGGGAATTAACCTTGTATACCTATGGTGCACTCCCTCAATAGCAAAAATGTCCTTCCTCAAATTAGGAGAACAAAACTGCACACAATACTCCAGGTGTGGTCTCACCTAGGCCCTGTACAACTGCAGAAGGACCTCTTTGCCCCATACTCAAATCCTCTCGTTATGAAGGCCAACATGCCATTAACTTTCTTCACTGCCAGCTGTACCTGCATGTGTACTTTCAGTGAGTGATGTACAAGGACACCCAGGTCTTGTTGTACTTCACCTTTTCCTAACCTGACACCATTCAGATAATAAGTAAGTAAGTTTATTTGCCAAGTATTCACATACAAGGAATTTGCCTTGGTTCTCTGCCCACAAGTAACAGCATGACATACAGTGACAGTTACGAATGACTCAGAAAACACTAAACAGTAATAATAATAAAACATTAATGATAAAACACCATTGATCATGCACCAACATAATACCAGATCAAAGGGAGGCTACATATTTCTGGTAGTTGAGTAGAGCAACTACTCGTGGATAAAAACTGTTATTAACCTATAATAATCTGCTGCCTTCCTGTTCTTGCCACCAAAGTGGACAACCTCACATTTATCCACAATATAATGCATCTGCCTATTCACCCAACCTGTCCAAGTCACCCTGCATCTTCATAGCATCTGCAAATTTGCTAATGCTACTTTTAATTCCTTCATCTAAATCTTTAATGAATATTGTAAATAGCTGCAGTCCCAGCACCGAGCTTTGCGTCACCCCACTAGTCACTACCTGCCATTCTGAAAGGGACCTGTTAATCCCTACTTTTTGTTTCCTGTCTGCAAACCAATTTTCTATCCATGTCAATACCCTAGCCCCAATACCATGTGCTCTAATTTTGCCCACTAATCTCCTGTGAGGGACCTTATCAAAGGCTTTCTGAAAGTCCAGGTACACTACATCCACTGGCTCTCCTTTGTCCATTTTACTTGTTACATCCTCAAAAAATTCCAGAAGATTGGTCAAGCATGATTTCCCCTTCATAAATCCACGCTGGCTTGGACTGGTCCTGTTACTGCTATTCAAATGCACTGCTTTACATCTTTAATAATCGACCAGTATCTTCCTCACCACCAATGTCAGGCTAACTGGTCTATAATTCCCTATTTTCTCTCTCCCTCCTATCTTAAAAAGTGGGATAACATTAGCTATGCTCCAATCCGCAGGAACTGATCCAGAATCTATAGAACATTGGAAAATAATTACCAATTCGCCCACGATTTCGAGAGCCACCTCCTTAATTACCCTGGGATGCAGACCATCAGGCCCTGGGGATTTATCAGCCTTCAGTCCCTTCAGTCTACCCAACACCATCAACAATATTGATTTCCCTCACTTCAGGTAGCCCCGGCATTCCCTCTGTCTCTATCCCTCCCCCACCCAAGTTGAGCTAGCTTCTCATTTTCACCCTACAAACAGCTTACAATAGCCTGTTTCCTTTATCATCGCTACTTTTTTGCATATCTTTCATTCATTTTTCTTTATCTCTCCACATCACCGTCTATATCTCAGGTTTCCCTTATCCCTAACCAGTCTGAAGAGCGGTCTCGACCTGATATATCACCCATTCCTTCTCTCCAGAGATGCTGCCTGTCCCGCTGAGTTACTCCAACTTTCTTTTGTTTAATCTGTAGCTTTCCTGACTTTAACATTAACAATGATGAATCAGGCCATTAGTGATGCTTCTGGAAGCATTGGTAAGAATCCATTCAACATGCATAAATCACAATCTGATGATATAATTGTAGACTCAACAAATAAATAATTTTATGTCAGAAGAAGAATAAAGTTTATTCATGTACGGTTCATTAGCATAAAAATAACTGAACTTGTAAGTGAATTCCTACGTAAATGAGAATTGATCTTCACATGGCTTGTCCTGATCTCGTTCCTTCTCTTCAAAAGATCTATTTTTAACTGTATGTCATTTCCATTTGGCTGAACGATAAACAAACATTTGTAATTGTAATGGCAATTTAAAACGTTTCCAATGTCCAACTTATTATTGCCATTACTTTTCAGGTAGGGAGGAGTGGGATTTACGCAGTCGATAACATAAACAATATCCTCCAGTCGTTGTTTTCAGTTTAATTGATTTTTATTGTAGTTGTACAGACAAATAAGTAAACATACCAGATCCTCTTTATTCTTATACAGATTGTAGCTTTCCGTTCTTACTATCTGAACTGTTAAAAACTGTTTTCCTTCTTCCGTGCCAGCTCAAGTCGATCTGACCACTCTCTGTGGTTTCGCTTGGCTAATCCGATGTATGTCACGCCCATATGCGTATCATCCGTCCACCCCAAGCACACAAAATAATTCTGCAAGAAATATCTAGACAAAATAATAAAATATGCTAACAGTAACTAGCCTAAGCAAGAATGGCTCAGACAGTAATCATTACAATAATTATTCTGTTTATTTTCCAGAAGAGCTACTGTTTCTTCATTTATTTCTGACAAATTAATTGGTAAAATCATTGTGGTGCAAAAATAATTTTATATCAATTTTTTGTCCTGTTTTATTTTGAAGGTCTTAAATTAAAAAACATATGCATGTAAAATATATTTTGACATCAGTGAAACCTGTTGCTTCAATACAATCTGAAAATAATGCATGCATATGTAACAAGGTGTTTGAAAGAGATCATGCAATTACAGACATTTTGTTTGAATGTACTATTTGTATAATGAATGAAGACCATTTTGATTAATTTTATGCCAATTTACATTGCAGTTTTGCACTCTCTTTCTAAATCCACACTGACAGGTCAGTCCAAATGATACATTTGTAACTAGGTACAAATTAATCTAAATACTTTTTTTTAGGTATAAATCAAATAGGTTGTGCAAATCACATTTGGCACTAGTGATTTATACAATTGTAACATGTCATGCTCACTATAATTCAGTCGTTGCTGTGACATTTTTTCATTATGTATTTGGTGTTACTATATTTATTTCTGTAAACTAATAGTCTTGGATTCTGCCACATCAACTAACTTCCTTTAACAAGTAACCTTTGCAAAAATAAGAAATACAGAGACATTTAGAGAGTTTTTACAACTTCATTTAAATTTACATCTTCTCTCATAATGACCTATAATTCCATGGTTTCAAATAGTTCTTTAAAATGAAGGTGATCATAAGTTATAGATTAGCAAATGTAATTTGTATTTCTTTGATTTCTAATCTGTTCATTTGACTTAGAATGATGTAAGCATTATCAAGGGAAGAATGTTTAATAAATATATGGATCTTGCTTTGTACATAGGACCTATTAATAAGCAATTTTCATAATAGTCTGTAAAAATGCATCGGACAAGTGAGAAATATTTAATTTGATTTATTTGAATGAAATTTGTTGAGATGTACATCTATTAACATGGGAATTAAAATTGTATAATAACTAATGTGCAGTAAGGAACTGCAGATGCTGGTTTAAATCGAAGATAGACACAAAATGCTGGAGTAACTCAGTGGGACAGGCAGCATCTCTGGATAGAAGGAATGGGTGACGTTTCAGGTCGAGACCCTTCGTCAGACTGATTTTATAATAACTAATGTTAGGCTGATAGTCCTCGACAGTGTTACCACTCCAAGAAATACAATCAGAAGAGGAATAGTAGATCAACTATTGCATGCACTGCCCTATAACACTTAATATATGTTTCTAACACTTCGATGTGTTAATGTTGTATGCAACTTGATCAATAACGTGTACTGGAAAATACAACATCTTGTAGAAATGGTAGATTTATCATGTTAGGAATAAACTAAAATTGTTCAGTAAGAATCTGTGTTGCAGAAAATCCTTTTCAGTTCCATGGCTTTTGATCAGAATCCCTGTCCTGGGACTTGGAGTATGCTGCATGATCAAGCATTTACAAGAACAATCATCCCATAGGGACTCTGGGCCACATTGGTCACTAGAATAGTGTCCTTTGGGATATTAGATCTCAAGAGCTCTGCACAGCACCTCCCTTTCATTCTTTAATTCACCAGAGGATAACGCTAATTAGATCAGGCTGCTCATTTTAAGCTGATAATTGATTTAAAGAGGTTGCTCATTTGAAACAGAATAAAACCATGCCAAACAATTTGTGCACTGATTTTTCTCATTACTACAAACTTTGCATAGCTTGTCAAATGTGTCATAAATATGGTTAGGCAGTCGCATATTAGTCTATTGTATCGTTAAGCTATGGAGCATTGTTGGGTGGAACGTGAAAAAAGTGATTACGTTTTTTAAATAGCTCCCTACTAAAATATCATACGGTAGCATGGCACTTTAAATTTCATTAATATAATCAAATAGAATATACGCAGTTGTATTGGTCAAATAAGGACCCATGGAACTTGTTAACAAGAAATATTCATATTGTGTAATAGTTGACCTGAAATAAAATAATTGTTAATTACTGCATTATCACTTCCATGTTATTAGAAATGAAAGCATTCTGTATTTGTTTAAAATGGAAGCTAGAGGTCCAATATAATTTATCGACACTGACTTTTCTCTTATGAACTGACCGAGAGCACTTCCTTGTGGTTGACTTCTGGCACAGCAGCTGTGGAATCACTAAGCATTCTGCTTTTCTTAAGCAACCTCATACACATTCCAACTACTTGCATGATAAATTTAAGTAAAATTAGTAACCAGTGTTTCTAATTGAAACTGAGTTTATTGTACTAATAGATTCATGAGTGTCATTATTAATATTTCATATAAGTTTCCTGGCAGGGACACCAAATATTTCAGTCTAAGGTAAACTTTAGAATTTATGCTTTGAAGGCAAAGTAGGTGGGAGTCAATTAGCAGCTCATCATCTATCACTGAATACATCCTGTCCTTCAATTAAGGTACCTGCTATTGTATGTCCAAACTGGTCCATTGATTGTCTCCCAAGTTAAGGGCTTTGCTGGGTATAATCAATGAACTATATGGGAAGAAAGTAACTTGATTTTAAACGCTTCCAACAAACATTTTGAGGGATACATTTTTCTCCAATATTTTATGATGAAAAGTATACTCTAGTCTTTTTGTCAATTTTACAGACGTAATTACAAGTACATTGAACAAAGACCCATTACATGTTTTTCAGGTTTTTAAGGTTTTCATTGAGTCTGATGTTTGCAAATTTGGCTACGTCACATTTAATGATAAGCTATGGATTTATGTTAGGTTAATTCACTTAGTACTAACTAGAACTATTTGGCATTTGTCTAAGACAATTAATTTGTGAAAGGGGTGAAGTTTAAAATCAGCAGCCGGTTTGCACTTAAAATAAGCAGATTTCTGTTCAGGCTCTATTTCAATGTGCAAGGCCACACAGTACTAAAAATACTGCAGTTGGAAATAAAGACAGAAAATTGCTGGAAACATTTAGCTAATCAAACAGAATTTGTGGGGATAAATATAAAAACAGAACTGATGAAGAATCTTCAACCTGAACCTTATCCACAGATATTGCCTGACCTGCTATGTGTTCCAGCACTTTCTGGTTTCATTACATCCTACAATTCCACATAAATGTCCAATGGGCTGTGCCTGTGTGTGTTATTTATCACCAGGACTGACAGAGATGTAGGCCACATCTAATTTCTATGAGCAAAACAAAATGTAGAATGCAATAGAATTTTTAGGATATACTTTCCTCATTTGTTAAAGATTAAGTAATTATCCATTTCCAACATAATTTAAAAACTAATAAATCTTGAGGATGCATACATTTAAAATGTATACCTTTTGTCAATGTAATGGTGGTAATAAACTAAATAGTCAATCATGAGTCACCTATAATGAGCATTATTTAATATTTCTCAAGCAGGTGATGCTATTTAACTAGTAAATATATTTAAAATTGTCTTAATCCAAATATCATACTACATCTCAATAAAAATTACGATAATATTGATTTATAGGCAAGAGTCTGTGTGTGACCATGGCTTCAAAATATGTTTTTAAATACACGAGCTGTCATTATATTGTGGTATTTGGGAACCAGCCAAACGTATGGGGTCATTACAGTTAAGAATCATTTGTTTAATTTCCTGCCCATTCTGCATTATTCAACTTATGCCTGGACTTTACAGACCTACTTGGTTCAATTATTTCTGTTCTTGATTGATATCAGTCTGAGCTGATATTTCTGTTTGGAATTCAAACTTTTTGTTCCTGTCATTTGAAAGATGCTCAGAAAAATATTTCCTGATTTATTTGCAATTGCCATATGACCAATCCTACAAGCTTGGAGTGCTTCTACTTCCTGAAACAAGGGTTTTACGGCCTGTCCCATTTACGCAACTTTTCTGGCAACTGCCGGCACCCGCCATAGGTCGTTGCAGGTCACCTGAAAAATTTAAACGTGTTGAAAACCCAGCGGCGACCAGAAAGATGCCACAACTCTTTGGGTGACTGAGGAGACTACTCACAACCATACAGACAATACCCCCGTGACATGTCGCAGGGTGAAGCCTGTATGGTCATGAGTAGTCGCCCAAAGAGTTGTACCTTGTTCTGGTCGCCGCTGGGTTTTCAACATGTTGAAAACGGAATAAAAGGGTAGCTTTATAACTTTCAAATATTAGTTATTTTTTTATTTCTTAATTATTTTTTTCTTGTATATTTTCATCCAGACCAAAATGGTAGAGTTGGTGGTGATTAGTTTTATGTCTCAGTAAAACACATCTTTAAATGTCCTGGATTCTCAGAATCAGGAGGCTGAAATGCTAATGTGAAAACAAAATCTATGCACCCAAAGAGGGGGATAGAATGGGAAAAGATAGATCAGACATGATTGAATGGCACAGTAGACCTGATGGGCCAAATGGCCTATTTCTGCTCCTTTCACTTATGAACAAATGAAATGTATTTTTATACGAACAAGGAAGTTAAGACGCTGAACCTTTTTTAACAAAATTTCCTCCAAATGCGACCAGCTACTTTCAAAGAGGTCTCTTTCAGAATCATTATGCACTGGCCCCTCAGCATCCAAATGAAAAATTCAAAGCATTTTGTTATGCATCTAAGATTGAGAAGGAGAAATGTCTTTACCCAGAGATCTGTAACTTTGAAAATATTTACCTCTTGAGGACTATGGATGGTAAGTTTGTGAGTATATTAAGGATTGAAGGGCCTGTCCCACTTAGGCTATTTTTTAAAAGGCTAGGCTGTTGCCACATGGTCGCCGGGGTGTCGCCTGTATGGTCATGAGTAGTCTCCACAGTCGTCCAAACAGTCATAGTGTCTTTCTGGTCGCCACTGGATTTTCAATATATTGAAAAATATTTGGCAACAGTGGGCTTGACACCTATGAGCGCAGCTTGACTTCTCCTGACGTAGGTGCTGTCGTAGGTTGTCGCCAGGATGACGTAGGTTGTCGCCAGATGACGTAGGTTGTCGCCTTTTCCTTTGGCGACTACCTACGTCAACCTATGTCACCCGGCGACAGGTACCAGTGACTGAATTGTCTTCAGTTGTCGCCGACAGGGTCGTAGCTTGACGCGGGTGGACGTAGGTTGACGTAGGTGTGGTCATAGGTGGACATCCTAATGGGTCTCCGGTTGTCGGTAGCTTGCCGTAGCTTGACGTCAACCAGGTGGTAGGTTGTTGTAGCTTGGCGTTGACATTGTCGTAGACATTATCGTAGAGGGATCCAGCTGCCGATTTTTTGGCGACCTGCTACGACTATGATAGTCGCCAGCAGTCACCTAAAAACTAGCCTAAGTGGGATAGGCCATTGAGATTTTTAGAATTGAAAGATAATCAGAGATAATGGGACTAAGTGTAACAGTTGACTTGTGGCATAGGACAGCTATGTCCTTACTGAATAAGGCAGCACGAGGAAGAGGCTTCATGGCCTTCTCCTATCTCTATTCTTACATTTATATTTCTCAACTATTTTAAAAAGGCACATGGGATAAGTTTTTTTTAATTTTAAAAATAAAGTTTACACAGAATAAAAAATGTATACAAAGCAAAAACTGTGCAAAACTCTTCGTACATTCGTGGTGTCTTCAATATTGCTACTGTCATACTTAGAACAAAATATTATTTTGTGTCTGTACAAAAAAATAGTTTTGTATCTCATGTGGCTGCATGGGGTGATAGATCTTTATTGGTTTGAGGGTTATCCTTACTGGACTCAGACCCTCAATGTCCAGCAGTGGAATGACTCTAGGCTCTGGTTCTGCCCCACAGACCCTTTATGTTGGCTGTGCCAAGCATCAGTGCGTCCCTCAGCACATATTCCTGCAGTCTGGACTAGGCCAGTTGGTAATATTCCCTAACCGACATCTCACTGTGCTGGAAGACCAATTTTCAGACAGACCAAAGAGCGTCTTTCTCCGAATTGATGGTCTTTCAACAGAACTTGATGTCTGTCTCCAAGTGTCAAGGGGAAGAGCCCATAAATCAGAAAATCTTCTGCTACACAGCTGCTCAGAAGCATGGGATAACTATTTACATGCTTGCCTGAAAATTAATGTTAGTTGAGATTCAAGCTGCACTGTATTACAGCCATTTTCAACGGCCAGGCATCTCTTAAATAAGGTGGATGGAAATTGAAAATCTCCTCCTTTATCACAGTCATTAATTTAATTATCTGAATACATTTTGGGCTTTATATTTAAAGTATGGCTTTACGGACCATTTCTTCAATCATTTGCACCATGTAATTATGAACAAAGACATAAAAAATAGAACTCCAGGAAATACTTCAATATTCCCCTTTCAAGTTTAGATATTTTGGATCCAATGTATTATCAGTAAAGGCATCGAATAACACAATATATAGTCATTTTGTTCATGCTGACTTTGTATTAGTCCAAAACAATTCAAGTTAGTCTCTTCCCAACATCTTCCTTGCTTCAAATATTTATATAATTGTTTTGGTTTAAAGACGACATTGGTCTTTCAATGATAGTAATTCAACTTTTCCCTTTGCATTAACTTCAATGAAATGGGTCTAAACTGACTTTTTCTTTGTCTAACAAGACAGCTGAGTAAATGTTCCATGCATTCTTACTTGACAAACTTAAAAGGGAAAAATCTGCTGTTTTCCTTACATTTCACTTGCATGTGCTAATCAAATGAGTGGGGGTGCAGGAGTGAAGTAGAGTAGCAGTGGTTTCATCGAACACTTCATCAGTTTTGTTGTCATTTCTACTTCATCAAAAAGAGAACATAGGAAATATAATTGATCAGATCCATACCATCGCTGCAATTTGTTGTAGACATTAATAAATTGTATATTTTTTAAATAGAGTTTAAATTAAGTTACTAATCCTATGGGTACTTTAATATATTTAAATTAATTCCTAATTTTTGACTTTAGCGTCAACCCAAGCTTTCATTTTTGTGAATGGAAGATGATTTTTTCTAACCCATTGCAATTAAATGAAGTTTGGATGACAGAACAGATTTCCGAAAAGATCTCAATTATCACCCCCTGTAGAGTTGTGAAACTACCAGAAAAATAATGACAAAAGGGACAAATCACTCCCGTGTCAGTGTCCAGGCCGGCCACCATGGCCTTTCCTCATCTATCATATTGTGCTGAGAGCTAGTTCCTGCTCCAGACATAAGAGAACAAACCCCAGTTGATTTGGAATGCAGAGAATGTACCTTGCGCAAGTTTGATGACACAATTAGTGTTTTTGTTTTTATGTTACTTTCTCCGTGAATGGTAAAGGCATGAGAGAAACCAAAAAGCACTGCCATAAATGCATTAGGACGAATTCCATGATTCCTTTCTCCTGTATGTTGTCAGTGAGCACAATTTGGAGAATTGTGGTATCATGTTATTTGAGTGCTCTAATCCACAGTTCCTTCAAGCTTTTCTTTCCAGCGATAGGGGGTTCAGCCCAAGTTGTACTTCAGTAATGCTTTTTAGCTCATAGCAAGATTGGAAATCTTTTTTAAACTATATTAGAATATTTTAAAGCATTTAGGGACAACAGGTTTTAATTAGTTAAACTTGTGCAGACCTATTCAGTTGTCCAAAGAAGTCCAGAGCGACAAAATGATTTTCCCTGGAATACATAGGGAATATATTTGCCATTGAAATTCTAGATGGATGTTCCTTCGGCAATAGAGTTTTAGTGACATCTATAATGACAGTTATAGTGAAATATGTTAAGAGGCAAGTGACCCCCTTGAAGAATTTCAGCTTCAGACTTGTTTGTGTCTGATTGAAAGTTTACTGAATTTGCAAGAAAGTAATTCCTTTTTATTTGTGGAAATTGTTCATCTGATTGCATTTGTCTCCATGAGTTCATTGCTTTTGGTTTTACTGAGAATGTGTCCAACATGTCCTACTGACCCCATGGTATTTTTACCCTGATTATATCCAGATATTATTCATCTTATTTACATTGAATAAGATAACTCAATTGATTGGGACGCTCAAGGTTGTTATTTTGTATTGCACCTAAGGCATCTGAGCCAAAATGTCATCTCTAAATTGTTTCGGTGAAATCTAAGTGAGAGGAAAAAAAAATCTCCTCCAGAAGTTATTATCATGTTCAAGTTAACATTTTACCAATTAATATGAGTTAGGCTGTCAGGTCTTAAAAACTAATCAATCAAAGGTTGATGATATGTATTATATTTCAAATGTGCAAAGATCCATATGCTACACCTTCTACAAGAGTGAGTGGTATGATCTATAATCTTGTGCTGTGTTAAAAGATTAAACCTTTGGTGTCTGTATCAGAAGAGAAGCAGTCACTGCAAAAGTGTAGGTGAGGAAGGAGATGGGGGTAAAGAGTAAGTTTAAAGTCAATGAATTTCAAAGTTAAAACAATTAAGTAAAATAGATGGATTAAAGAAGAGTCAGCCACCAATGTGAGATGCAGAATGAGAAAATGAATACTCTTTAAGTTGGAGAAATGAATGTAATTGACTATGCATCCATGTTCAAACTAGAACTGCGAAATGCACATTTGGCAGAAAAATAATCTATTCGGAATCCATTGCACCCATTTTTTTCTATCTGAAATATATATTTCCCCAAAATATGCTTTGTTCATAAGGTATACAGTAAATATAATTGGACATATCCATATCTCCATTTATTATACCACTAATTCAATGAATCAATCTACGGTATGAATATTGATCTCACCAATTTGTTGTAATGTTTAACAACGCCTCCCCCCGTCCAAACTACCTCCGCCTTCTCTCTACACCCCCCCCCCCCCCCCACTCCCGTCACTTGTGCCCCACTAGGACACCCATCTATTTCTCCATTCCACTCCCCCCCCCCCCCCCCCCCTCTATTTTCCTTTCTTTGGCTTCTCAATTATACGTCTCTACAAACCTTTTTCACACCTCCTGATCTCTATCTCTATCTATTTATTCCAACAATCTACCAATCATCCTCCGATCTACCACCCCCCCCCCCCTCCCCTTGACTATGTAGAATTATTACCTGCCATATTTTGCCCTGCCTCTCACCTTTTCAAGCTTTCTCCCCCACCCCCCGCCCCCCTACATCAGCCTCAAGAAGGGTCTCGACCCTAAACATTGCCTATGCATGTTCTCCAGAGATGCTGCCTGACCCGCTGAGTTATCCAGCACTTTATGACCTTGAATTAATTCTCTCACAATTCATCAATTACACTAACATTTCCTCCTTAAACAAGGCATTTGTGAAATATTTGAGAGACTATTACTTAGGGCCCAATCCTCAGTATCCTTTGGCAGCAAGCTCTAAACTATGGTCCTTCACCGCAAAGCTTTTCTTGTTGCTGAACCAAGCTTCAGTACATCCCTCAGCATGTACTCCTGCATCTAGCAATGTGATGGCCGAAGCATTCAATTGCTTACACAAGAAGACCAGTAAGTTTAGACTTCAGACTTTTAGACTTCAGACTTCAGCACCAACCTACACACTAGGGACAATTTCTACCACTTCCCAAAACCAATTAACCTACAAGCCTGTATGTCTTTGGTGTGTGGGAGGAAACAGGAACACCCAGAGAAAACTCACATAGTCATGGGGAGAAAGTACTGGCAGACAGGATTGAACCTGGGTCTCTGGCACTGTAAGACAGTAACTCTACCATTGTGTCACTGTGCCACCCCTGAAGTGTCTCGCTTCTGAGGAAGTAGAGACATTGGTGTGCTTTCGTGGCTGTAGCCTCAATATGGTTGGTCCAGGACAAATTGCTGGTGATATTTTCATGTGAAGCTCTCAACCATTTCCACTTCGGTATCACTGATGCTGATTGAAGTGCATACATCACCATGCTTCTTGAAGTTAAATGTCTTTGGCTAGCTGACATTGAGGGATAGGTTGTTGTTATCAAAAATCTCGGAGACAGAAGACAAGGAGATCTGTCTATGGCTGTGCTGTCTGTACCCTTCTGTACAGATGGACATAGAATGATTTGCAGATGTCTGAAATAATATTCATCTAGCCTTTAAATGGGTGCAAGGTGTTCCTGTACAAAGCTGTTCATACGCATAAATAAGAGTTGCTATTTCCATTGTAGGGTAATAATTGCACTTTAAGCAACTAACCATTAAAATAACTTTAAAGGATGCTTTGTTTATACGTATTTTGTTTTGGGATGGGCTTTTTTGTATTTATCAACAGCAAAACAACTATCACATAGTCCTGTGATTTGTTCATTTAAAGATACTAATGAAAGGCGTGGCCCTCATTTCTGAACTTCCTGCTTTCACCCTCACGGTGGAGTCGGACTGGGAATTATAAATGTGCAGCTGTTAGGAGCAGCTGAAACAAGCAGAAAAGAAGACGATAGACACAAAAAGCTGGAGTAACTCAGCGGGACAGGCAGCATCTCTGGAGAGAAGGAATGGGTGATGTTTCGGGTCGAGACCCTTCTTCAGACTGGTTAGGGATAAGGGAAATGAGAGATGTAGATGATGAAGGTAGACAAAAATGCAGGAGAAAGTCAGTGGATGAGGCAGCATCTATGGATCTATGGCAACGTTTCGGGTCGAGGCCCTTCTTCAGACTTCATATAGATGATGATGTGGAGAGATAAAGAACAATGAATAAAAGGTATGTAAAAAAGTAACAGGCCATTGTTAGCTGTGGGGTGAAAACGAGATGCTAGTGCAATGGGTGGGGGAGGGATAGAGATGGAGGGAATGCCGGGGCTACCTGAAATCAAAATTCATAAAGAGAAATCAATATTCATAAAGAGGGACATCTGAGGCTGAATTAACTGGAGAGTTTGTCTGCAACTCGGAGCAGGTTTTGGTGATTATTTTGATTGTGGAAGTGGGTGGAATGATGGTGGATTCTTATTATTCTGCCAACTTTACCTGAACTTGTCATTAACTACATTTGGAGCTGTTAGGCCATTGACAAATCTCTCACTCCCACCCAAACACCTACCCATTGTGAGGTCCTTTCAGAAATGGCAACCGCATTCCATGTGGGCATTCACGTGAACATTTATCAGGGAGGAATAGACAATCTTTAAGCAGAGTGTATATGACATGAAGCTGTGAGATAGGCGTATGGATAGGCAGAGAATGGAACGATAATGGATTATGTGCAGGTAGATAAGAGATGGTATTATGGCCTTATGTTCGGCGCAGACATTGTGGGTCAAAAGGCTTAATCTTGTGCTCTACTATGTTCTATGCTTTAATTCTGCAACTCTCTCCAAAGCAATCTAATTGAATGCAACGTTGACGTAACTCAAATGAGGACCTTGCAAAGGGGTATGACGTAAGAACAGCTCAGGCCTAAGTATAATTCAGCAATCTAAATCATTCATATTTAGCGGTTTCGAAGATCAGTTTGTAATATTTTGTATTTTTCTTCCAGGACGAAGTTCACTCGTCGAGAGAATCTTTCACATTTATGCAGCAACTATAAGTTCTGTCTGTTAACTGCTTTCTGATGTACATCTAGACTTCCTTAACTGTGTTTGTGTTTGATATTGTGGTTCTTGATCTAAAGAATGTGTGACATCTGAATCCATCCATTGTTGATTCCGGTTTCATTTTCAGTAATTAGTTTTACATCCACGACTGAGATAAAATCATCCTCAAGTATTTATTCTGCATGTTCAATATGTTATGGTACTGTATATTTCCTGCCACAATCATTTGGTCAATGTGGACATTTCTGACAGTTCTTGAATTACTTTGTGCTGCAGATTTCCACAATTTCATCAATATCTACTTTAGTTTAGTTTGGTTTAGTGATTAATGATACAGCATGGAAACAGGCCCTCTAAGTCCACGCCAACTATTAATTCCATGTTATCCAAATTTTGCATCTTGCATGCTTGGGGCAATTTACAGAAGCCAATTAACTTATAAATCTGTACATATTTGGGATGTGGGAGGAAACTGACACACTGGAGACATTATTGTTCACAAATCAGGGGACCAAAGGACCTGTTTAGTATTCATTCACAGGATGTGGTGTCATCAGCCATGCCAGCATTTTTTGACTACCGTGATGCCCTTGGCCTGAGGAGGCAAAACATTTAGAAACAAAACAATGCAGATGCTGGTTTAACCAAAAAATGACACAAAATACTGGAGCAAATCTACCCACTAAAGTAAAATCTTTGATAGGGCTGGAGTCACATTTAGGCTAGACCATGGAATTACAGGTTATTTTGCATGGGCTTCCATTACTGATGGTTTTCCAATCACAGATGCAGAAATCCATGGGGCAACATCGCACTAAATGTTACTGATGTAAGTCCATGAGCAAACTCCCAAAGGCTTGATCTGTTCAAATAATTGTTTGAAGTGGGATTTGCAACAATAGTTTTTTTTTAATTACTTCCAGATTTATGGAATTATCGAGTTTAAGTTCCACAACTGCCATGGTGAAATTTAAATGTGTGTCTGGATCAATGGTCCAGACTACTGCCCCTCAGGTGCACTATGGCCCTTTGGCTGAATCACTTCCCTTTGTTTGATCCCAATGAATTGTCAGGATGTGAATCATGATTTTGCTCTCTCCTCCAGGCTGAGCTGAAATAAACTCCAATGTGTTTGAAGTCTTTGACTCATTAACAGCTGTTGTGGAATATGGAATATGGCATTAAACTGAGCTTAGCCAATCCTCGATTAATGGTTAAACTTAAACAACCTTAGAACATTTGGCTCTTCAAGGTTTCCTTAAGAAAGCACAACACTTTTGGCTGAGCTATTAGAGGCTGGATAGTACAAGGAATTAATCAATGGTTGATACTATTGCAGTTCATAAAGCACTCAAACATTTAAGATGTGAATTGAGGTCTTTTATATGTCACAACTTCTTAAATATGTGTTTTGCAAAAGATCAATCTCTGCTCCTTGGCCACATATTCATTTCTTCCTAGCAAATTTTGCTCATTAATGTCTGTCACTGTACAGTCGGTAACCCTGTCTGAAGAAGGGTCTCAACCCAAAGCATCACTCATTCTTTCTATGCAGAACTCCAGCATTTTGTGTCGGTCAGTTATTAACAACTTTGATTATCATCTAAAGCATTGTAAAGGGCCTGTCCCACTTTCTCGAGCTGCTCACGAATTCTCCCGAGTTTTCCCCTTGATTCAAACTCGGAGAATGTTCATAACGGGTCTGTAGGAGGCCGTAGGAATCCGTAGATATATCGTAGCGGCTCGTTATGTCAGCCGTAAGTACTCGGGGCATCAGGTAAGTCGGGATGTTTTTTCCAGCATGACAAAAAATGTCCACGAGTAAAAAGATAGGCGGGAGGAGAAAATTTGCAACATTTAATGCCCAGAGTACCTATGCTGACATAACGAGCCACTACGATATATCGACGGACTCCTAAGGCCTCCTACGGACCCGTTATGAACATTCTCCGAGTTTGAATCAAGGGGAAAACTCGGGAGAATTCGTGAGCAGCTCAGGAAAGTGGGACAGGCCCTCAAGGCTCGAGTAACTACAGTGCTTCACTCAGGAACACTTCGAGATTAATAGCAGTCATTGTCCAAAGTAACATTCCTGACCCGGTGAGTCTGAAGAAGCGTCTTGACCCGAAACGTCACCTATCCATGTATTGCAGGGATGCTACCTGACCCACTGAGTTACTTTAGAACTTTGTGTCCTATTAGCATTCCCTACTGCAGATATCCCATTTCTTTTTAGAACAATCCATGACTGAGTCACTATTTATTTCCACTGTTCAACACGTGAGGTTCAAAGAATTTCTTCAGACAACCATTATTCCATTGTGGGTTACACAAAAAGCTGGAGAAACTCAGCGGGTGCAGCAGCATCTAAGGAGCGAAAGAGATAGGCGACGTTTCGGGTCGAGACCCTTCTTCAGACCATTCCATTGTTTCTTGTCAGGACAATAGAGGTAAAGGCAATTTGATCAATTATAATTTACTATAATCTCCATTGATAGAAATCCCCCATTATCACCAGCCCTAACCTCTTTTAATTCCATCTTCTGTAGGGCATGTTCAATGCTGTATGACGCTATGTCTCTCTAATGACTCTATATGCCATCATAATTACAGAGGTAAAAGCAATTTGATTAATTTACTATAATCTGATATCGATAGGATTCTGCATGGTAAGCTGCTCTGGAAGGCTAGACTGCAGGGGGTCCAGCGAGAGCTAGCCGACTGGTTGAAGAATTGGCTTTGTGGAAGGAACAGGTAGGATTAGTGTATAGGAAGGAACTGCAGATGCTGTGTTAAACTGAAAGACACAAAATGCTGGAATAACTCAGCGGCACAGACACCATCTCTGGAGAGAAGGAATGGGTGATGTTTCGGTTTGAGACCCTTCTTCAGGATTAGTATATTTGGAGCATCTTGGTCGGCATGGACAAGTAGGGCTGAAGGGCCTATTTCCATGCTGTATGTCTCTATGATTCTCTATGTCTAAATGTAGAATTAAATACAGAGGTGTTGGCTATTTGATCCATTATATGTTACTATAACCTCCATTGATGGAAATCACAATCCCTGTTCTCTTTACATTCCATCCATTAAAGCTTTCAGTTGTTTGATATCAGAATTTTAACTCAACTGTGTACCACATGTTGAGCAATTTTTGCATATAGAATTTCATTCTTTAATAATTAAAATAAAATGTACATCTTTGTGTACATTGTTTATTGTCTTAGATTAAATCATATTTTGCCCTTAACAACCCTAAGTAACTTCTCAGATATTTCATTCCCTCATTGAAAATCCCACGTTTCCCCAATAATCCTCATAACATAGATTCCTGACACCAAAAATCTGTCACAGACCTTATCTCTGCTATACCTACAACACCCAAATAACAAGCTTGTTTTTTTGTGAATAGAACTGGGCAATCCTATTCTGTGATGATGGAATGACTATGTGTTTGATCATTAACTATCTATTCTGGCTTACTAATTGTTATTTATCATTGGATTGACTTTGATGATCTGTTAAGTTTTAATTGAATAAACATTTTTTTGTATTAAAAATGTAATCCTAACTTTTGTGACCAGTTAATTTTTTTTAAAAGGCCACTTCCTACAGAAATGTTTAAGTTGCATATGTTCTTGGTGAAAGATTAGTATTCCTGCCAAGTAAGTGAACAGCAACACACCAAAATGATTATATAGACGAGATGTGACCTTTGGATGCTCATGTGATCAGTATTTCGCCCATTTGGAGTGCATTTATTTGCCAGGTGTAGATCTTGAATCATGGGAATAGACAAATGGTGTGGGAGATATTTCACTCTTTTTCAAAAAAAAATTAGACACACATCAAAAATGTGCACACTCCATTGTTACAGCAGCGCATGTGAGGCTGTGTATGTTCATGGAACTAATTTTTTAGATAGACTGTTTGATCCTGCAGTCTGTTGTATAACATTGAGGGTGGCCGGACCACCAAAGCTTTTTGTTCTTTTTTTCAGACTCTCAAACGTAGATTTAAATTGTAACAGATTTTGTACGTTAGTCATGCATACTGACAGAGCCTAAATATTTTTTTACTTTATGTTATTAGCCATTTGTCTATGAATTGTATTGCCCATTCACACTATGGTTTGGTGTACACATACTGAATACAAGGCTCTTTGTAAACCAGGCATAAACTGCCAGTTGGTCTGTCATGTCACAGCTCATGAGATGTTAGAAAATAAGGTAGTTCTCTTATCTGATTCTGACATCTTTGAGTTGATGGAACTCTTTTCTCCTGCTGTGCTCATTTTTTTCTTCTCTGCTTCCTTTAACTCTTCCTTTTATATCTCTCTGAACCTCTTTCCTTCTGACTATTATTTATTTCCTTCCAGATGTTGAGGCAGTAACTGGGCATAAGTACAGATTTTTTAGGAAAGGAGCCAGCAAGGGGTAGTGCTCATTACACATTGCATGATTTTCAACACGGAAAAAATCTGATTTTGTTCTGCATTTCAATAAAGCAGGTCTTTGCAAGAAATATTCAGTGGTATTTCACGTAATCATCTAGAAATGCAATTGCACAACAGTGATTTTTTCAGTAATAAAGAAGTAGAAACTGATTTTTCCATGTTTGAAGCATTTGAGGATGAATTTAGGCCACTTGGAAACTTTGGCTGAGAAGTTCCTTGTCAGGATTCAGCTTTACAATTCTGGCACAATATCTTCTTCAAAGATGTATCAGACAATATAATTCACCAGGCAATGGATTTTTTTGATAATTCCAGGGGAACTTGGACCACGACTATGGCAATCCTGAGATATCTAGATATGAATCTTAACCTCCATACCCTCTCACTCTTATTCCATTAAGTTTCACCTCACCCCCAACATTTCCATTCACTCGAAGGTTCCCAATCTGTGTTGCAACTTGTACCCCCACAATGTCTTATCCCCATCTCATTTTTACAACATGGTCATTTATGTTCTACCCTTCAACATTTTACAACAGACTGTACATCAATATTGACTGTTGTAATCACAGAAGACTGATTTTTCCATGATTGTAATATTGTTGGCTTACATAACATTATAATATTCTCTGATAATAGTGCGGCTTTTATATTAGTTTGATATATTAAGTTATATTATATTCATAACATTTGGCCTGCACCAAACTAATTTTAAAACATCACCTCTTCAGATAGTTAACTTAATCCATTAGGTCTCTCGTTTCACCAACTCCCAGCCAATTGTGTGTTAAAACTCTTTCTCAGCCCCTTATCAAATTTGTATAATGGAATCAGCAAGCTATTTATTCTGTGACAGCCTGGTGTCATTCTAATCCCGGATGCCAGATCATTATATTCTCAACATCTTGAGGAATGAAAAATCAGCAGAAGAGAAATGACTGCGGAAAAAAAAAATCTAATCATTTGATAATCCAAAAATAATGAAGACTAATATAAACAAAAAACAGAGAAAATAATGGACAGTTTGTGGAGTTGTAATTACAATGGCACTAACATTACCCTGAAATGAACAACAGCTTTTGCATTCTACTCATGTATTGCTAACTATTGTTAAAATTCAAAAGTTGTTGTTAATAATATCCTCTATTTGTCTAGCATGTTGCCGTCAGTGGTATCCTGCAGCTCCATAGTTTAAGCTCTTGAAATCCTTGGGGATGCAAATCTTTTGGAAATTGCAGAATTGATGAAGGTTTCAAATGTTTACATTTCTCACAGCACAAATTCTTCAAAAATACCAATCTTTGGTGAATTAAATGTATTTGGGGTTTTTAGCAGCATTCTAGGACATCTCTCTTGTCTGTGATTTTTTATGGCATTTAATTTCCCCTTAATAATAATTTCAAATTTCAATGTTTCTATATCATTAAAAAATATCTCTTTATTTAATATTAATAATATTTCAATTTTTACCTCCATCTCGTCTGTCCTAAGCTTTAATTTACTCTTTAGGATACCTTTTTTTTAAATAGAGTTTTTTAAAGCTTTCTGTGTTCTCTCTGCAAGAATTCTTCAACGTGATTGATTACTCAGTCACTTGAAGACATCCACCGTTGTCAAGCAATACAGAAACCATACAACTGATGGCAGAATGAAATTAATGTAATGGAATGTGAAACCCAACCCACAAAGATCACCAGTTTCTATCACGTTGGCTGATTAGAGATCAGCAACAAATTTATATAATACAGTAAATGATTGTCCGGATTACACAGTCAGCAATAAAAAAGACAACACTTATGCCTTATCTTGAAAAAATAGACTGCTTTACAAAAGGACGTTCTGGTAATTTTGTTGATTTTTTCTGCGTTAATTTTAACTCTCGTTCATATGTCATCTGTGAGGCATTTGTAGCACCCCACAACAGTAAAATCATTAAGCTGGTTGATCGACCAAACACAATAAGAAATTTTAATCTTACGGTAAAAGATCATCATTACCATGATCATAGAATGGTAAACAATTTAGATTAATTTCAGGATGAGAAACTTGGATGTGAAATTAATGTTTTGTTTAGTTTACTTTAATGTAGTTTAATGTAGTTTAGTTTAGTTTAGTTTATTTTCATTTAGTTTAGTGATACAGCGTGGAAACAGGCCCTCAGGCCCACAGAGTTCATGCAAACCATCAATTATCCGTTCTCACTTTTTCTATATTATCACCTTGTCTCATCCACTTTCTACACACTAGGTGCAATTTACAGATTACGATTTACAATTTACAATTGTCTACTGAGAGTCCAACTCTACAAGAGGATTGGAAAATCAATGGCTAACTAAGGAAGTTAAGGATGGTTTCAAATTGAAAGAAAAGATAGACAATGTTGCAAATATTGTCTATCTATTGTCTGTGTAGGTTTTCTTAGGGGGCGCCGTCCTGTATGGTATGGCTGCCCAGCCTGCAGCTGTATGTTTTTCACTCTTTTTTTAATTTTTAATGAGTAAAGTGTTTTGTTTTTGGAGTTCTATTCTTTTTCATGTGGGGGGAAGGGGGAAACTACTTTTCCTAGTCCCTACCTGGTCGGAGAGGCAGCTTTTCTCCAGGCTGCACTTTTGACCCGTCCTCGCGGCCTACCAGCGGGCCTGGAGCGGCATTTTCTGAGGAGACCGCCCAGAACCGCAGCGGCGGGGCGCTGGAGCGCCATCGCGGAGCGATCGATGCCTTGCCTGGGTCGACGCGCTGGAACATCAGTGAGCTGAGACCGCAGAGGAAAACATCGCAGAGCTGCGGGTCTGTGGAGCGGCCAGCCGCGGGCGGCGGCGCTGAACTTCAACATCGGGAGCCAATGGGGGACCTGCATTCAGCGCGGCCTTGTTGGATTCGGAGGCCGCGGACTCCGGTAAGGAAGTGGCCGTTCCATGTGTCCCAAGCTGCTGAGAAGATTCTCCCAACGCCAGATCACCACCACCTGGCGAGAACAGCCTGGAACATTGGGCCTCTGTGAAGGCGACTGCGGAGGCCTCAATAGGCCTGACTATGGGTGGACAAGGGTTGGGGACTGGACATTGTGCCTTCCCTCATAATGGGAACCATTGTGGGGGGATGTTTTTTATGTTTAAATCTCTTTATTAGTGTTATGTCTGTATTCTTTTTTTATGTGCTGCATTGGCAAGAAACATTTCACTACACCAATTGGTGTATGTGACCAATAAACTAACCTTGAACCTTGAAATATTAATGGTAGATTATCATGATCTTATTGAATGGTAAAATAGTCTTGAGCAGTCAATTCAACTACTCTTGCTCCATTGTCTTAAGTGTCTGTTCTTACTGATTTGTTTAGTTTCGTTTAGTTTAAAGATACAATGCAGAAACAGGCCCTTCGGCCCACCGAGTTCATGCCTGCTAGCGATCCCTGAACACCAGCACTATCCTACATACTTGGGACAATTTACAATTTTTACCAAAGCTAATTAACCTACAAACCTGGGTGTTTTTGGAGTGTGGGAGGAAAATTACACACGGACACGTGGAGAACGTACAAACTCCACACAGACAACACCCATAGTCAGGATTGAACCCGGGTCTCTGGCACTGTAAGGCAGCAACCCCACCACATAGAAACATAGAACATAGAAATTAGGTGCAGGAATAGGCCATTCGGCCCTTCGAGCCTGCACCGCCATTCAATATGATCATGGCTGATCATCCAACTCAGTATCCCGTACCTGCCTTCTCTCCATACCCTCTGATCCCCTTAGCCACAAGGGCCACATCTAACTCCCTCTTAAATATATCCAATGAACTGGCCTCAACTACCCTCTGTGGCAGAGAATTCCAGAGACCCACCACTCTCTGTGTGAAAAAATTCCTTCTCATCTCGGTCCTAAAGGATTTCCCCCTTATCCTTAAGCTGTGACCCCTTGTCCTGGACGTCCCCAACATCGGGAACAATCTTCCTGCATCTAGCCTGTCCAACCCCTTAAGAATCTTGTACGTTTCTATAAGATCCCCTCTCAATCTCCTAAATTCTAGAGAGTATAAACCGAGTCTATCCAGTCTTTGTTCATAAGACAGTCCTGACATCCCAGGAATCAGTCTGGTGAACCTTCGCTGCACTCCCTCTATGGCAATAATGTCCTTCCTCAGATTTGGAGACCAGAAGTGTACGCAATACTCCAGGTGTGGCCTCACCAAGACCCTATACAACTGAAGTAGAACCTCCCTGCTCCTATACTCAAATCCTTTTGCTATGAAAGCTAACATACCATTGGCTTTCTTCACTGCCTGTTGTACCTGCATGCCTACTTTCAATGAATGGTGTACCATGACACCCAGGTCGCGCTGCATCTCCCCTTTTCCTAATCGGCCACCATTTAGATAGTAGTCGGTTTTCCTATTTTTGCCACCAAAGTGGATAACCTCACATTTATCCACATTATACTGCATCTGCCAAACATTTGCCCACTCACCCAGCCTATCCAAGTCACCTTGCATTCTCCTAGCATCCTCCTCACAGCTAACACTGCCCCCCAGCTTAGTGTCATCCGCAAACTTGGAGATATTGCCTTCAATTCCCTCATCCAGATCATTTATGTATATTGTAAATAGCTGGGGTCCCAGCACTGAGCCTTGCGGTACCCCACTAGTCACTGCCTGCCATTGTGAAAACGACCCGTTAACTCCTACTCTTTGCTTCCTGTTTGCCAGCCAGTTCTCTATCCACATCAATACTGAACCCCCAATGCCATATGCTTTAAGTTTATATACTAATCGCTTATGTGGGACCTTGTCGAAAGCCTTCTGGAAGTCCAGATACACCACATCCACTGGTTCTCCCCCATCCACGCTACTAGTTACATCCTCGAAAAATTCTACAAGATTCGTCAGACATGATTTATCTTTCGTAAATCCATGCTGACTTTGTCCAATGATTTCACCACTTTCCAAATGTGCTGCTATCCCATCTTTAATAACTGACTCTAGCAGTTTCCCCACTACCGATTGTTAAAGAAGGAACTGCAGATGCTGGAGAATCGAGGGTTACACAAAAAGCTGGAGAAACTCAGTGGGTGCAGCAGCATCTAAGGAGCGAAGGAGATAGGCGACGTTTCGGGTCGAGACCCTTCTTCAGACTCTGAAGAAGGGTCTCGACCCGAAACGTCGCCTATCTCCTTCGCTCCTTAGATGCTTCTGCACCTGCTGAGTTTCTCCAGCTTTTTGTGTAACCCTCCCCACTACCGATGTTAGACTAACTGGTCTGTAATTCCCCGTTTTCTCTCTCCCCCCCTTCTTAAAAAGAGGGGTTACGTTTGCTACCCGCCAATCCTCAGGAACTACTCCACAATCTAAAGAGTTTTGAAAGATTATCACTAATGCATCCACTATTTCCGGAGCTACTTCCTTAAGTACTCTGGGATGCAGCCTATCTGGCCCTGGGGATTTATCGGCCTTTAATCCATTCAATTTACCCAACACCACTTCCTGACTAACCTGGATTTCACTCAAGTACTCCTTTGACCTGCGGTCCCCTGCTATTTCCGGCAGATTATTTATGTCTTCCTTAGTGAAGACGGAACCAAAGTAGTTATTCAATTGGTCCGCCATATCCTTGTTCCCCATGATCAACTCACCTGTTTCTGACTGCAAGGGACCTACATTTGTTTTAACTAATCTCTTTCTCTTCACATATCTATAAAAACTTTTGCAGTCAGTTTTTATGTTCCCTGCCAGTTTTCTTTCATAATCTATTTTTCCTTTCCTAATCAAGCCCTTTGTCCTTCTCTGCTGGTCTCTGAATTTCTCCCAGTCCTCTGGTATGCTGCTTTTTCTGGCTACTTTGTACGCATCATCCTTTGCTTTGATACTATCCCTGATTTCCCTTGTTATCCACGGATGCACTACCTTCCCTGATCTATTCTTTTGCCAAATTGGGATGAACAATTTTTGTAGTTCATCCATGCAGTCTTTAAATGTCTTCCATTGCGTATCCACCGTCAACCCTTTTAGAATTGATTGCCAGTCAATCTTGGCCAAGTCACGTCTCATACCCTCAAAGTTACCTTTCCTTAAGTTCAGAACCATTGTTTCTGAATTAACCACTGTGCAATACTGCCACCCGGGGATTCATGTAGAATTTGAGAAATCCCAAGGAAACAATTTTTTTAATCGAAGGTCAGAACATTGGAAGGCATTGCTATCGGCACATTATGCTCAATGTATCAATGTCTTCTTTAGTTATGTGCATGCCATTGTGAATGTTAATGCTGCCCAGGGCATTGTCACCCATGGAAGGAGATGTTGTTGTGCATGGGTTAGATCCGAGGCTGTTAGATGATGGTAAAGATAAGATGTGGTGGAGGTTGATACCAGAAACTGTAGATTGCAGGGTGATGACATAGTTTTAAAGGATTAACATGATAAGATTGTGAATTAGTCAATTTGGTGAATTCAGACCGTCAGAAGATCAGCACTGGATGGAATTGGGGGAAGTAGGGCAAATTGGTCGATTGAAGGGAAGGGGGGGCTCAGTATCTGTTGGAATGAAGGTAAGAGAGGGATTTTTTAATGTCTCAGTTTGGTGCTGTGTTAGGTTCTCTCAGGTTATCCAAGGAGTGACTAACACAGCTTATTTCCAGTACAATGGGAACTCTCCAGCAATCCACCATGAAGAGCATTGTAAAGAGAAATATGTTTGCATGAATATCAGACAGGTAAACTGCACTGATTAGGAATTACCTGGTCAAATCTCGAGAAGTGGCCTGGAAATGTAGAAACAAAGAACTGCAGATGCTGGTTTATACACAAAAGGACAGAACGTGCTGGAGTAACTCAGCAGGTCAGGCAGCATCTCTGGAGATCATGAACAGGTGACATTCGGGGTCGAGTCCCTTCTTCAGACTGACTGGAAATGAATGTATTTACATTTCACTCTCTCGGAAGTTGATTTTCAATTATGTGCCACTGAAGTAAATGGTGCGTTGTGCTCTTCTGTCTGGGTCATGTTATTTTCAAATGTCAATGTGAGGGAATTACACTGCACTCTTAATTAATTCTTTTTGCAGGATCAAAGAAATTATTTAGTAATAAACACGACCAGGAATGCCATTTAAATCTTTTGCACTTTGTTTACTCAGGCTTATTGCTTTCAATTATTTCCAATCTTTTTACAGTAAGAAATTGGTGTTCATGTCAAAACCCCCAAACTGTGTTGATTTTATCTTCAAACATCCCACCACTAGGAGCTACGGATGCTGAGGAACAGGGTAAAACTGACAATGGCTAAAGCGTTTCTGCATTTACTTGCACATGCGCAATCACTGAAAGTTGCTGTCAGTTTTACCCAGCAATAACAGTGAGCGCCGACAGTTTCACCATCATTACAATTGCAAATTCTTGGCCATCATATCATGTACCAGCATAACTGCTTGAGTGTGGTGCTTTGCATAATGGGATAGTTCTCACTTCATGCCAAAATCTATTTTTTTTAATCTTCATGGATCCATATTTTAAAACCTAGCTGCATTAAGGGCATTTTGACTAGTGCAGGATAATTTTAATAAACTGAAGAAATCCTGTACGGTACATGGGCTAAAAAAAAAAATCAGCTTTTCTTATCTGAGCTTTTAACCTGTCATTCATCATAACTTAATCCAAATATAATGACAACAGAAAGCAATGAGGTTATAGATCTGTAAAATAAAAATATTAAAAGTAGATGCATATCACTTGATCCTTCAAGCCGAGGGCTTGACACTAATAATCATGTTTATCTTTCATGCTACGAGGCTAATGAATATTTCCAAACAATTCTCACTGGCATTACAGCAAGTGAGAATGCAGCTCAGATTTGTAGGGCATGAATTCATAAACTTATTTTATTATTATTCTCTTTTCATCTAGACAAATGATTTGAAAGTTAACCTTGAAACCTCAGAAATAATAATCGTGTCACTGAAAGTGAGAATGTCATGGATCAGGAAGAAAATTGTTAACTTCATATATCTATTCATTACATTCAACTTTTTTTCCTGACATTACTATAATATTTTTTCTTGATTCGGCTTACTGTTGTATTACTAATTTATGTATTTATCAATATGATTTTGATCTAATAGTCCAAAAAGAATTAAATAATATTGCATAGATGTTTGATTAATGTACATGAAGATTCTGAGTATTTTTAGAATATGATTGCATTAAAAATTCTTCACCTGGGGTTGGACTGCTACATTCTGTTTTATTGTGTTCAATCTCATTGGAGAAACCTTTTTGAATGGAGGAATTCTGTGCATTATTGAAACTGCAAAGAATGTAGCAGCCATGGTGGAGGGTAACCGAGTGGACAACCAGACAAGCAACATCACAACTGGCCCATGGAGAACTGGAGAACTGGAGAACAGGATGTGCCTATGGTTACCAGATTGCCAGGAAACACCAAGAAAAAGAGATTCATGGACCAGAGAGACCATCTCTGCACTTACTGTAACTCCAAACTAGGCAGTGTACCATGGTAGAACAACATGATCTGAAGACCAGCAGCAAACATCCCACACCACATACAGAAGTCCACCACTCCAGGAAGAGAGCCCACTACAGACCACAAGAAAAGTTCCTTTTTAGGGCCACCCACATCCTCCCAAAAGAGTTTAATTTTAAATACAGTACAATGCTTGTGTTGGTGTTTGTTTTATTGATCAAAATCTATATTACTAAAAGTAAGATCTTGACCTTGAATTTAGAAAAAAATGCTGCCACTTTTGGCTGTGATTTTTTGGCCATCTTATTCAGAGTCCCCCTCCGCTGCGCAGGACAAGAGGATTTTTCCAATCTCTGAAAAATAAAAGAGCTATTAATGTTTAAAATATGTTGGCATTCTCCCTGCTGCCCCCACTGGGAGGGGGGAGGGACTATAAAACCCGGAAGTGTGCCTCAGTCAGTCTCTGCAAGATGGAGGAAATGAGAGGGTATTTCTTGGTTCTAAAATGTTCGCAGAAAGTGTATTGGTTCTAAAATGTTTGCAAAAATTGTGTTTCTTGGTTCTAAAATGTTTGCAGAAAGTGTATTGCAGAAAATGTCTGCAGAAATGTTTGCAGAAAATGTTTGCAGAAAGTGTTCTAAAATGTTGGCAAACAGTGTTTGCTTTTAAAATGCTTGCAACTGTTTTCGGATGGAAAAAGTGTGAATAAACATTTATTAGATCAGGACTGTGTTTAATTGCAAAATTGGCGCTCATTCCGTGACTTCCGGTTAGTGGAGAGGTGGTGCTGTATGCAGAAGGCCCAGAGTAAAGACAACGTTGAATAATTGAAGAGAGCTTACTGCCATGTTTATGGTGAGTGTGTTGTTGAATGTTATTTAAAGCACGTTTTTGCTTTAGCAGCAGCTGTGGAGGAGGCTTTAAACGTTTGAATCATTCAGTTTAGACACTATATGTTTACCACGTTCTGAACTTACTTGGCATTTTAGTATTGTGTGTGTGTGCTTGTGTGTGTGTGTGTGTGTGCGCTTCTGCATGTGTGTGCATTTGCGTATGCGTCTGCGTCTGTGTCTGCATCTGCATGTGTCTGAGTGCGTGTGCATGTGTATGTGTGTGAGTGTGCCTGTGTGAGAGTGTGCCTGTGTGTGTGAGAGTGTGCCTGTGTGTGTGAGTGTGTGTGTATGTGTGTGTGAGATGCTGTGTGAGGTGGAGGGTGTGTGTGATTAACAAATAACAAATAGTGCAAATAATATAGTATTTCATAGTTCAGAGCTTATTCGTTATGTTTAATAGCCTGATGGCTGTCAGGAAGAAGCTGTTCCTCAATGTGCATGTTACAGTTTTCAGTTTACAAAAGTCAGACATGATTCCAGAAGTCAGGCATAGGTCAGTCAGTCCAGAGGCCGTGAGTGAGTGAGTCAGTCCAGAGGCCGTGAGTGAGTGAGTCAGTCCAGAGGTCATGAGTTAGTCCCAAGGCAGTGAGTGAATCCAGAGGCCATGAGTAGGTCTCTCACCATCCCCCCCCCCAACTGACATTCCCCACCTCAAGACACTGCCCTCTGCCTGGCTATAGGACGCTCCCCCTCCTGCCCCCTACTGAAGTCTCTCCCATCCCCTGCTGCAGGACACCCCCCTCTCTCATCAGCCCATGAGAGCCCCCGCCTGAAGCCGTCTCCCTCCCTCAGCTGCAGAACGTTTGCCACCCCCCAGCCCACCAGCCCCCACCTCAAAAAAATGTTTTTCACAAATTCTTCAGTGAGTCCAGAGGATTAAGAATTACAACCAATGGAATTCTTTAATTTGCCACAACCAAGAAATGGAAGGAGGAACAGGAAAAACATTTATCACTAATTTGATCCTCTCCAAAGTTAGAGGTCAAGGTGATGTGGCTATTGATGTAGCATCCTCTGGGATTGCACCTACATTAATGCCTGGTGGAAGAACTGCACATTCTCGATTCAAGATACCCATCCAAGTGGCCGAGAATATATTCTGCAACATCGAGAAGAACTCTAATATGGCACATTTCATGAGGCAAATGAAACACGTTGTTTGGGATCAATGTCCAATGATTAGGCGAGAAAGCTTTGAAGCGGTGGACAGAACTCTTCAAGATGTCCGCAGCAACAATAAGCCTTTTGGCGGCATTCTTATCGTTTGTTGTAGCGATTTTTGACAACTCTTTCCTGTGGTGAAAAGGGGAAATGACGCTGATGTTGAAAATGCCTGCATCAAGAAATCCTACTTGTGGAGACTTTTCACCAAGCTTCAATTGCACACAAATATGCGATTGACCGAAGGAGAAGGCGACTTTTCTCAAATTTTGTTGAAAGTTGGAGAAGACGAAATTTTAAAGAATTAAGACGATTAAATTGAAATCCCACAAGACATGCTTCTATCAGCAAAAACACTGGAGGATTGTATTGATTTCATCTATCCCACATTTGACAATCCTGCAGAATTATTCTCCAACAATTGTATCTTGGTTCCTCACAACGAAACCATGAGAAGGATCAATTCCACATTGATCAGACGCTTCCCTGGAATCGTTAAAGAGCACTTTTCTTTCAATGCTGTTACTGACGGAACTCATGATACTCACTTCCCAACAGAATTCCTCGATTCACTCGAGCTCTCTAGATTACCACCATACAAATTGGAGTTGAAAAAAGAATATCCAATCATATTAATGAGAAACTCGGAACCGCCAAAGCTATGCAATGGAACGAGGATGATTATGAAAGAGCTACACAATAATCTGATAGTTGCAAGAATCAACATGGGAGCCTTCAAAGATGACATTGTTCTCATTCCTAGGATAGCACTCAATTTAACAGAAGGTGAAAACATTCCCCTTCAGCGGACCCAATTCCCCATTCAATAAAGTTTTGCTATGACGATCCATAAAGCACAAGGACAAACAATGAGAAGGTGTTGACCTACCTCGCCAAATCGGTATTTCAGCATAGACAACTATATGTGGCTCTTAGCCGAGGAAAGATGAAGGGAAATGTCAAAGTTTTACTGAAGGATGGAACATCGACCAAAAATGTTGTCATTAAAAGCATGCTTCATTGAATGATGACTTCTCAGATAAATTCGCTGATTTTCTTTGTTAAAATTTGACCGCTCGATCTCTCTATATTTAAATTGTCTCTTTTTTAATCAACAGCAAATGGACATCAAGAGTAGTGAGCAGCAGAACACAACAAGAGACACAACAAGAAAGAACTTAATAATTCTCATCTTCAACATTTAAATTGTTCTTATATTTTAAGAGTCATTCACATTTTAAACTTTAATAAATCCTTTTTCCACTTTTCATGCCTGCATGTTTTTCATCACAATGGGAACCTAATAGGCAGGAATGAATGCTCTGTGGGAGAGCCACTAAGAGTGCATGGGCGTGGTTGTGGGGAGATGGACTGAATGCGTGGCAGGAAGGGGAATGGCAAGGAGCAAAGTGGGGGGGGGGGTGAAGGGAGGAGGGGTGACTGTGTGAACTGCCAGCATACCAGGCATGAGTGACTGCACTGCCAGCCCACCAGCCATGAGTAAGTGAACTGCCAGCCCATCAGCTGCAAGTGACTAAACTGCCAGCCCACCAGCCGTGAGTGACTGCACTGCCAGCCGACCAACCATGAGTAAGTGAACTGCCAGCCCACCAACCATGACTCACTGAACTGTGAGCCCAAGAATCCATTCAGTCCACCCTCTCCCCCTTTTCTCACAGTCTATCACCTGTTTTTGGCAGAATTTCTGGCAGTTTTTCAGCTGCCAGTCCGCCAGGCCTGAGTTACTGAGCTGCCAGCCTGCCAAGCCTGAGTGACTGCGCTGCCAAGCCTGAGTGACTGTGATGCCAGCCCAATAATCCATTTGGCCCACAATGTCCATACTAGCCCTCTGGAAACCAGCCCCTTCGGCCCACAACACCCATACTAGCACTACAGAAAGCCCTGTCCCCCACCCCCACTGGCCAGCAATATTGGAATTCGTGGAGAGGTGGAATATTGTGTTGGGTGACCAGTCCTCCCGCGTGATGCTAAGACCCAACGGGTCCCACTTAATATAGTATTTAAATAGAATCTGCTTTTCAAGGCAGTGCAATGCTTGTGTTGGTGTTTGTTTTTCCAATGCGCCAATGAAATTCATCGGTCAGCAATGGCGACAACCTACATCACATGGCGACAACCTACGTCATCTTGGCGACAACCTGCAACAGCACCTACGTCAGGAGACATTAAGCTAAGCTCATTGGCATCCAAACAAACATGTTGAAAATTTTTTGGTGACCAGAAAGAAGCTACGACATCTTGCGCAACTGAGGAGACTACTCACGACCATACAGGTGACACCCCAGCGACCACCAGGAAACATGTAGTGACAGCATAGTCGCCTGTAGTTACCTAAACAATCACCTACCTGGGAAAGACCCATTAGTCAGGTCTATATAGCTGACACCAATAGTTATGGCCTATTTTAACGATTCTGATTTTTTTGTTGGTGTTAGTTAACAGATATTTCAATTTTATTCTGTGAATTGCTATCTGAAGAGCACAGATAGAATACAGATAGAAAATAGCAATGATTACTATGGTAGAATGTTTAGTATTAACACATTTATATGTCACCTAGTGAGGTTTCTGAAAGCAGCCTCATCTTCCTGCTGGAGCACAGTCATTGGATTTTCATACTGTCCCAACCTGGGTCTGCTCAGGGACAAGGGCTTCAACCACACAGACCTCTTCTTGGGCTTCTTCTTCCCCATTCTTCTTGTTCTTCTGTCTTTCTGATCTATAAGCATGAGGGCTGCTGCGAGCAACAGGGCTTCTTCTTCATGTGAGAGCAATGCCCTCTGATGTTGCTCCATGGCAGTCATGATGCAGAATGATTGGAAAACCCCACCCGACAACCCCTATAATAGGAAAAATGAATCATTCCATTGGTTTGGAGGTCAAAATTAGGTTAATTGCCTTCAGTTTGACATTAGGTGTCAAATTAAACTTCTTTTTATGCTTTATCTGATGGGATAAATTGCAGACTTGATTTTTAAAATCTCAAAATTTTGTAACATTGCTACTATATATTTTATTATGGACCTTATCAGTTGTTCTCTATCCACCCTCACTTGACTCTTCATGATTTTACATATCTCCATCAGATTCCCTTGCAATCTCTATTCCAGGGAAGTAAGTCCAATTCAGGAAGATAATTGTTATGTATCTTGTTCAGTTAAACCTATTGTACTCTGTGGCTCAATTGGAACTTAACTAAAATGTGGTGCCTGTAACTGGATGCAATGTTTCAGTGTTGCTGAATGAAGCATATTGCATGCCTCTTTTTTAAATTATGTCCTAATCATCCCTGCCGCATTCAACAATTTATGTCCATATTCTTCCAGCTGTCTCTATTTTTGTACCCTAATTAGAATTCTGCGATTTAGCCTATATTGCTAACCTTAACTCTTGCTAAGGGAAAATTACACTCAGTATTTTCTGATGTTCAATTTCAACAGGTATTTCTCTACCACAGATTTTCTATCTGTATGCATTTTGTGGCTAATCGAAGCAGTGTTAGAAGGTCGCAAAGGCGACCATTGAGTAGAAAGCTAGTGAGACACAAAATATTCTGCTACCCCATTTACCTCCAGCAATTGCTAGTCCACCAATCTCAACATGAAAACATTAACAAAAATCAACATTCATCCACTTCCACCCTCATTGTGGGAGTATTTTATCATCGCACACTCGGTTTATCATGTTGTTTATGGATAAGTAGCCTAAGAATTTATTTCATGTTTGCTCATCTGGAACAGCTTTGACTAAAACAAGGATGTTTCAAATGATGTGTTTGAAGCCTATGCCAGCACACTTGGCAATACAGTTAGCTGCATCTGCAATGGACCACAGTCCTATAGCTGTAATATTATTGTCAGCCTTTCAGTGATAATTTCATCACAAGCTATGATCAGACAACTGAGCAAAGAACCCACTAAACCAACCCTGAGCTAGCTAAACTCTGAATAAGCAATTACATTATTAATTGTGCCTCAAACACACACAGTAAGAGGGAACTCGCAAATATATTATACTAATTAGTTTCAGGAAAGTTCCAATCAAGTGGTGGTGAAACCAAGTTATACAATTGTGGTCACCTGTTCAGTATTTCCAAGTACCAAATGTTCGTTCTCATTTTATTAGTTGACCACTATGTGAGAGATTCCATAAATTACAAACTTATGGGCCTGTCCCACTTGGTGATATTTTAGGCAACTGCCGGTGACTGTCATAGTCTTGGCAGATCTCCGAAAAATTGTCGACTGGACACCCCCTACAACAATGTCTACAGCAAGCTACAACAACCTACAACCTAGTCAATGTCAAGCTACGGCAAGCTCCCGACAACCAGTGACCCAATGGTCGCAACTTATGACGTTCACCTATGACTACACCTACGGCAACCTACGACAACCGACGTTAAGCTACGACAAACTACGACCCTGTCACTTTCATATCTTCAGTATTAAAAAAATATATGGCCATTTTCAAACTCGGAAATTAGCATCTTGTTCCCTATTGCTTTCCCATTGACTTAACTCAAAAGCTGTGATCGAAGACAGTCAAAAGCCCATAACTTTCTTAAAATTAAGAGAACTGAATGACATTTTCAGTTATTATGGATTGAAGCATACGGAAACAAATATGAAACACTCTTACTTGGATGACCTGAAATTAAAGCATATAATTAGTTAGTTACCCAATTGTAGCTAATTACAAAATTCAATTACTAGATCTAAACATCTATCCATTTCTTAAGAAAAGGTTAACATTTTTAAATAGCCTAAGTGTCCAAATAACATTCACACAATATAACATGATTTTTAAATCTCATTGTCATGAATTTATAGGCCAAATGGAAGCAATTTAATGTTTAATTCCCGTAAATTAATGGGCATTTTAATCATCTTGCGAGTATTTTTTTTGTGGAACGTGATCGTTTGGAACATTGCGGTTGCAGTGAATTTGAACCCCATATTGGCAGGATAAACACTGCCGGTTCGTATGAGGCCAAAATCACATTTTTGCCAATGAAATTTGGATTAAAATCATCTTAAGAAGCGAGTTTATATGTGAAATAAATGACTTACCTTATGTTTCGTCCCGTACATGAGATCCGTCCCATTGTAGGCGTTGACAGCATTAGAAGTAGCTTTTTATTTTACTACAGGGATTAAATTGTCCCGCGATTTTGAAAAAAAAACTTCAGAGAACTGAAGTCGGAATGATTTTTCTGCAGCAGCTGAACAGCCTGAGAAAGTTTGACTCTGACAGGCTGGAGAAAACGGCATTTTAATCCCCCCCCCCCCCCCCCAAGGCGCCAAAGTCGCGCACACGGCCAGTGGCAGAACTGCAGCGTCGCTGAAGGTGAGTATTGTAACATCGCTAGATACAGGATGAAGGTGACTGGCAAAAAGATCAAATGTGCCACCAGGAGAAACTTCTGCATGCAATGAATGATAACTATGTGGAATGAACTGGCAGGATAATAGTGGAGTAGATTTGATCAACAAGCCAAATAATGGAAGACCGGAGACCAATTGGGAATCATCTGGAAAATAGGGGTAGCTGGATTTCTCTTGCATGGAGACAGCATGGACTTGATGGGACAAATGGCCTTCCTCCATTTTGGAGGCTTTCAAGGACTGTGTGATTTTGTGCTTCTAATTACTTACCAATATGAATGCATTCTTCATGTGCTTAATGATAATTGAAGTGGATGGAGATTGCTGTAACCCTAGAGACCCCCATCCCCGACCCAACTCCACACACACCTGTACCCCTCAGACATTCACTCACTAAGGATAGAAGCTGGGAAGGGTGGTGGGGTTGGAGGTGAGGGGTTGTGGGTGGGGGGGATGGGGGGGAGGGAGGTGAAAGTAAACATATGTGGGATTTATTCAGTAGAACCTCGTTTTGGACCTTCTTTTAATTAGACCAAGGTATCATTCTGCCGGGTCTGTACATTGGTTGATGTGCCACTCTGCATCAAAATAATTCATGCACAGCAAGTCAATTTGATCTTAAGGGACAGCATAAAACAAATATCAGGGTCCCAAGCATTATATAATTGAATGAATTAATATGTTTGAATGAATACGTTTATTGGCCAAGTATTCACATACATGCAATTTGCTTTGGTGGTCTGCCCGCAAGTGACAACATGACATACTGTGATAGTTAGGAATGACACATAAAACATTAAAGATTAATAATAAAACATTATCGATTTGCACAGATACAACTTATTCCTAAGAAAGTAAACAAACTCTAAATAGTTTTGGGAGAAATTCTAGCCAAAGTAGTAACAGAGATATTGTTAATGAATTATACAGAATTTTATGTGTATGGAATTTAATTACATTATATTTAGTTTATTAAATGTTTTATTTTATCTTTGAAATAAAAACTCAGTTACATCAAAGTTGTTGCACTAAATCGATAATTCTAATAGTTATAGTTTCATTTCAAAATATATATCACTTTGCTTTGGTTTTGAGGTTTTTTTTGGCTGTCTTGTGAATACTAAGTGATCACATCATATGCTTATTTAGTTGACAAAATTTGTCTTCAGCTTTGCCGATTTGAGTGATTACAAGGTTTCACACTGAACAGCATGAGATTCAATAACAAATCCTCCATTCTGAAGAGCATATTGTAACATGGAGTATAGCCTGACAGGTTTGGTCACAAAGAGTGTGCTTCTGCAACAAAGGGCTAATGAATGCCATTTGGTAGCTTGTGGTCAGACCCAGCACTTTAACTGGCAGTTGCCACAAAAAGCTATGTTTCAGTGACTCTCATACAATGCCAAATCACAACCAGATTTATCATCTTGCCGACACATGGGTCGTTGCCCTGAAAACACTATTAGCTGGTGTGGAAAAAAAAAATCAGTAAACCTATTTCAGCATGGAGTACTGTTCTTTTCAAAATGCAAATTGCATGCCATTGTATTCACCCTATATAATAACATTAATTAGGCATGCATACAACTATAGGAAATGTCCACAGCTCACACAGCAGACAGTAGGTCACTTTATACAAATATCTATGGCATGTGATATAATTTGTTCTGGTGTGATTCCTGGACCACTGACCTCAACACTTAACATTATATTCACGGCATGTTTGGCAATGTAAGCATGTTGCCAGCATTTTATTGTAACCTTTTTCTGAAAAAAAATTGATAAACATTAATTTTCAGCGCATACATTTTGCTATTGTTCTGACATTTGCTCATGATCATTGAAACCTTTCATATTTTCCTAATATTTAAACATGGATATTTATATTTCATTGAAGAATGTTGAGGATATGGAATTTGTGTTCACCTAAATCATCATGTACGAAAGGATGGGGACGGAGTTAATATTAATCTGTCCTCTTCACTGCTGCTTTGTAGGCCTCATAGCATTTAACATTGAGTAGCAATATTTATAATGACTGGTGGTTAAATTCAAACATAGCTGACCAAAGTACGACCAGTTTGGCATGTACCTGTCTAATATGGTTCAAAATTTATTTTATTCAGAGCAAGGTTTAATAGCCATTTATATAGGCCATGTTTTGGTTTATATTCTGGAAGGCCATTGTCCCTGAACAATTATTATTACCAGATCGATTCTCTAACGCATTGGCAGACCTTTGCATGTAGACTTTTGAGTCGGTTACTGTGATCTGAAAGCAATATTTAACAAGATGAACAACAGAAGCTGATAAATAGTTACTTGTCTCTTTAATCCAAAATGAAACAGTGCAAATAAACATTATTTGGCAATCATCGGCTTTTTTGAAAATGGCAAACCTTTCTCTTGTGTGATTATTTAGAAAGGTTTCTACGTCCGTGTGTATAAAATCTGCAATACTCAGGCTGATAAAAGGAGAGCAGCTGCAAAAAGATGTGATGAATGAAGCGGGTGGGGTGTGGGGGGGGGGGGAAGGGGAGGGATGTAGAAAATTAGTGGCACATTGCCAAGTGTTTCTCAGTCACTGACTTTCAAAGATAGCAATCCGCTATAAGGCAGAATTTAGCATGACATTACAGACACAGACTCTGTGTAAATTTCTTTCCAACTTTCAACCTGCAGTTCGGGCGTTGTGAATAAAGGCACCCCTCCACGTTGGAGACAATTTGGTTTCAGAACTTTGCATATTTTTTGTTCACTTAGTTAAACTGCTTTCTGCCCTTCCTGTTCCTCTCCTCTCCCTTCGACTTTTCATTATTTGATAACGTAGAGCACAATTCAAAATTAGTCATTAATTCATTTGCATACTTCTTTGCACATTGCTCTTGTACTTGCTTTTGCTGCCAAAATCTGAGTTTAATAACCATCAAACCTTGTCCACCATGCAGTGATTATTCTTATTATACAAATTTATACTGTAATTGTTATTCTAATTTCAGAGATCAAATGACAAAATATGCTGCATTTGCATTTCATTATATCTGCAATTCATCCAAAACTTCCAATATATCCAATTAAAAAGCAAAAAGGCAAAGAAAATCTGTTTCTCTTACACTCTGCATAAAGAAAGAAATAGGCATTACTGCTGCAATAATGTTAATCAGATCTAAGATCATGGAACCAATTTAGATTCTTTGAATTGTTACTGGCTAAAACACAAATAATTGTTTTGAAACATCAAAATGATTAAATAAATGATTACATGTGCACTGATATTATTACTCTGCATCTTAAGCAGCAACAGAACTGAACATTTATTTAGTTTTGATGTAAACTCCATTTCAGCATCTCCTGTGGGGTGGTCATTCTAGCAGTGGGTAAATTGATTTCAACCAGAAAGTTTGTAACTTCCAGGTTTCAAGATGCCTGTCACTCTTTTAGTTGCTTTGATTTAATGAGTTTTGTCAGCCCTCAGCAGGGCCAATGATTGGAGTACAATGCAATTCATGGCACTTATTTTTCAGTGTATAACTATATCTGTGAGTAAACCATTGGAAATGATTTTAATTTCTGATGTACAGCTTCTGTGAAGCCTTTCGGCAATACCGCAAGAACAACCCATATTGTAAAGCATATTCAACGTAGGAACATATCACAAGGTGCTTACATTCATGGGAAGGTAATATAATATAAAAATACAAAATAAAGAAACATCATTCAGCACCTTGATCTTGTTTCACTATTCATTGAGAACATAGCTGATACATAGCTGATCTTGATATTGTGATCAAAACTCTTTAATATAAACAATAAAGTAAAAATAATATATTAGCAACCATATCTTGTGAATAAATACAATAATGTGCAAACGTTGTGGTGACTCAGAGCAAGGGCAACTGTGCAATCAATTGCAGAAATTTAGGAGTACCTTCAGAAATGTGTCGCTGCTGGTTTTGTGTAAATGACTTCTCTCTTTCAGCGCTTTAAACTCCTCTACTTGCACTGCAGTTACAAAGTAAAATTGGAGAAGGAGTTGATCAAGGTGGCAATTGCAACTGGTCAACAATTCTGACACTGTAAGTTATCGATTAAACATGGAGAATCTCAATCATTCGGGTTTAGTTGTTAAAATGCAATTTGATAACTCTCCAGTGTAGTGTCTTTAGATACTTAGTCATGTTGAAGTCATTAACTAAGTGCATTTGGTGCTTTTGTTGTTGGAGCGTTGGAAACTTTTCTCTCTCAGTCAATCTTTCTTTCTCTCTCTTTATTTTTCTTTCAGTACTTGCGTTGATTTTAATTCAGCACTCTAAAATTGCAATTCTTGCTCATTGCTGAGGTTTTGCAATCCTTCATTCCCATTGCTTGAAGAAATACGCAGATGATACTCTGTTCATTCAAATTCCAGTTGCCCTGTAGAGGGTGCCATGCCTTTTTCCATTTCAGACTTCCAGCAGCTTGCAGGGAAACAACCATCATTAATTGGGAAAAGCATGTCCCAATTGACCTATTGAAGACCATGAACATTTATGAATAGCTCATCAGAAAACAAAATTCCTGCTTTTGATTTCAGGATATTTTTTACTTAAGGGAAGCAATGGGTGCTGATTTTGTTCAATCAATTAACAAAGATGGCAGGGTTAGAGACCAAAAACTGGAATCTTAAAATGATTCTTCTATACAAGTGTAAAATGGTTTATATTTCCCTAATAAATAAAACACAAACTCTATATAAAACACAATTCAATTAAAGCACATGGATCACCATGGTACTTCAGTTAACATGGTAATGATCTGTAATACACAAAGAGACACAATTTCACAATAATAGGAGCTAGTTCTCTAAGGTTAATTAGGCATTGTAAAATAACACCATTAAAATTAATATGTCTTCTGTTGTAATGTAAATGTTCTATGTAAATTTTGCATACAAGAAATACAGTTTCTTGTTAATTTTGGCAGTACAATTCTTGCATCCCAGCCTGATAACATTTCCCGATGCCAATTTCTGTTTTCATGGTTTTGTTATATTTAAAATTTTAACAAATAATCTTATCTTTTAAAAATAAATTGGTGAATAGGTAGTAGGAATCTGAAGATGAGTAACAAATTCAGAAATATATTTCTTTTTGATTATCCATTGAATTGAGGTATTTTGTTTAGCACACTTTGTTACTTTACTCTGCGAAAAAAATACAATAATCTGTTGTGAAAGGATTTTAAAATGATGTAAAGCTATGAAAGAGCAATATGAAAAATGTTCATTTCCTGTGGTATATAGTACAAATAGTATCAGCAAAATGTCCTAGCGTGGAGATCCGAGATAACTCTGCTTTCACACTGATAACTGTTTGCTCATTTCCTGACAATAAAAACTATAAATCTCTACAGGAATTAAGCACCCTGGCTTGTTGAAGCGGTTTGACATTCTGTGCTAGACTAGCTCCATTTCAGTTGAAATCTGTGGCTGGAATAATAATTGCAGGTTCAGTTATTATACTGGTATCAGTTTAGTGTGGCATGAGGCTGATACTGTACTGTATTTGGTCAAATTCGCTTACTTTTGTGTCACTTATTTTCTCTGTGGGACAGATTTGCATTTTAATAGAACTAGTTTATAGACTTCTCTCCTTCCTTCAGAGCGCCACAAGTGGCATCATTAAGTGAGTTAAGCCGGATTAATGCTGATAGTAAAGTCAGATAATACAATAACAGAGACCCTCATTTCCATCTGGATTAGGTGAAGAGTGCAGGCCTGTCTGGTGCAAGGTGATAATTTGTAAGAGTGATCTGTTGTACTTGAGAGGATAAGATTAAATTTAGAGGGTTTAAGTGTCGTTCCTGTAAGTCAATTACTTCATCTTTTCAAGCTTAGAATTTCTTTATGAATAAAATAAATGGAATATTGAGCTGCTTCAGAGCCCCTCACAGGGACTCTCGACTCCGTGGAGAATTAAACATACTGGGGCAGAAAGGTTTCCGATTCAGTTCCATAAACAATAAATAAACTCCATTCACTTGCCAGCATGGCAGTAACATTGACGGATTGTCCATCACTAACACCTCAACCATAAGAGAGTATCACGTACTTCTCCTTACCTTGAAGGTAGAATTCTTTCTCCTTACAGCAGTTGTAACATTTTTTTCCCCTTATTGCCCACATAATTTTCAAGAAAAACCTCCATATTCATTTCATGACAGACTTTCTCATTCTTCTTACAAAGAAAAGTTTGCAAATATTAAATAAATCTGTTTTTAAGATCGAACGACTGACTACTGATGATCAAAGCTGATACAAAAACCGAAAGTCAAAGGAAAACATGTGGAAACAGAGGAAACACATCTGGAGTGTGAGAAGGTCTATTTATTTGTCAAAATAGTCTTCTTTTCTTCTTTATTTTATAGTTAACAGGCCCCATGCAAAATCTTTGTCAATTTCTTTTAACCAGCAAATTCTTAGTAGGATGGGAGTTTCTTATTAGAACTGTGGAATGGTCAGCAAACTAGAAATACCAATAATTCTAATGAATCTACATGTGATTTGTACTTTAAAATGAAGCTTTCGATACAGTAATATAAGCAACTTCATCGGCCAAATATAAAGCCAGTAAAGGGAAACCTTGTAACAGTGGAGTGCAGCACATGCAAAAAGGGCAGGGCAGTCACCATAGAGATTATTGAAGTGACTAGAACAGCCTCTTGTAATGGAGGCATTTTCTGTAGCGTGGGGCTGCCTATGTTAATTTTCTGCTATGGCTGCCCTAAGTGGAGTTTCAGTCGTGCTGTGATTCTACTGATTGATTCTTATGGCGTAATCAGTAAATGCAGTATACATTTCACAATCTGTAGGGAGTTAATCAAGATGTGACAACCCCAGACATTGCTGCTTGTGGTGTCAATGCAGAAGAGTCAGTGTAGAAGTCCAACAGAGAGGCTCAGCACCATTGCTATTGTTTAATATCCTCTAGCTTTGAGAGGTTTGAAATGGAGCTTCCTTTCACCCAAGCAACAATTGCAATGGTGATTATATAAAACCATTGTATTGCTCACGAAGATTTAGGATCTTGTCTGTGCCACTCCAGGGTCACACCACCAGGGGCGCCGCATGATTGGCAGCTTCGCCAACATTCTCTGTTTTTTCGTTGTTTTTAAATTATTTTTAGTGTGTTTTAAAAGTTTGTGTTAATTGTTTTCTTGTTTGTTTTATGTGGGGGAGGGGGTCGGGGGAAACCCTTTTTTTTCAATGTCTTACCCTGCCGGAGATACAATTGTTTTCTGGATTATATCTCTGGTCGCTGTGCAGCCTAACATCGTGGAACTGGAGGCCTGATCAGGACTGACTTGGAACCCCACCGCGGGGCATGGACTTAACATCGGAGCTGACCCCTTGCCTGGGATCACTCCAACCGCGGCCTGCCGTCTTTACCATCCAGAGCTAGCAGTCTCGGGAGAGGCCAAGTCGGTAGCTCCAACGACACAAAAGGTTCGACAAGCCCCGACCCGGGGTCAGATCGCTTGGCACGGGATCTGACATCCCCCCGATGCAGGAGCTTGATCGCCCAGACGTGAAGGGAAGAGATTGAACTTTTCTTTAGTCTTCCATCACAGTGAGGAATGTGGAGGAGTCACTGTGGTGGATGTTTATGTTAAAATGTATTTTGTGTATTCTGTTGCTTTTTATTTGTATGACTGACTTGCCAAATGAAATTCCTCATATGTTGCAAAACATACTTGGCTAATAAAGTATTATTGTATTGTATTGTAAGTGGGCTCTGCATGCTATGCCACTCTGTGGCACCCACGTTGATATGAACAGTATGTTAAATAAACTAAGAGTCTTTATAATATTTTAGTGAGGTGAAATATGTACTGTTCTCGTTTTGGTAAGGCACAGCGTTATTATGGTATTGCTTTATGCTATAGTCATGCATATAAACTTCTCAGAGCAGATTTTATTGCACTACTGTAGCTGCGGTGAAGGACAATGTAAAGATCGCAAAGGTTTCTTTAATAGTTTAATTGAAACAAAGAAGCTTATGGTTGTGCAATTAATTAGCCAATGTTACAAATTTGAATCCTGCATTAATCCTGAAAACTTTGAATAAGCAGTCCGCGCCAGCCAATGATCACCTGTACATGAGTTCCATGTTATCCCAGCTTTGCATCCTACACACTAGGGTCTATTTACAGAAGCCAATTAATCTATATACCTCCATGGCTCTGCAATGTGGGAGGATATCAGAGCACCCAGAGGAAGCACACGTGGTCACAACAAGAACGTACATACTCTGTACAGAGAGCACCCTCAGTAGGATTGAACCCAAGTCTGTGGCACCGTAGGGCAGCAGCTCAACCGCCACGCCGCAAATGCTGGCGAATGTTGTACAAATATCTGCCTCCAGCACTTCCTCAGGCAGTATGTTCCACAGTGCAACCTTGCTCTGGATGAAATAAATATTTCTCAGATCCCCTTTAAACCTCTTACACGTGTCCTCTGCTTTTGAAACATAACTATAAAGGGGAGAAGTTTCTAACTATGTATGCACTGCATAATTTTGCACTCTTCTATCAGGTCCTTGATCTCCTCTCTCCAATGGAAGACAACCTCATTTTATCCAATGTATTTCACAACTGAAATGCTCCATGTTGAATCTCCTTTGCTTCCTCTCCAACGCACACATATGGAGGAGTGACCTGAACAGCAGATGATAATCCATCCTAAATTATTTTTAAAGTTGTACCAGGATGTCCATGCTCTTATATTCTATGTCGAGGCTAATGAAGGCCAGCATTCCATATGGTTTCTTCACCATTTATCTACCTGTGCTGCACCTTTATGGATATACAGACCAAGATCTTTCTATTCTCAATATTCCCAAGGACCCTGCCATTCATAGTACTTATCCTACCCTTATTAGACCTCCAAAATGCATCATCCTGCAGAAATTGGGATTAAATTGCATCTGGCATTACGTCATCTAATTTAATAGCACATCAATATGTTCCCGATGTTCGGGTAGTCCAGAACCAGGGGCCACAGTTTAAGAATAAAGGGTGGGCCATTTAGAACTGAGAGGAGGAAAAACTTTTTCACCCAGAGAGTTATGAATTTGTGGAATTATCTGCCTCAGAAGGCAGTGGAGGCTGACTCAGTGGATGCATTCAAAAGAGAGTTAGCTAGAGCTCTTAGGACTAGCGGAATCAAGGGATATGGGGAGAAGGCAAGAACGGGGTACTGATTGTGGATGATCACTAATGATTAGCAATGTTACAAAATTTTGAGATTTAAAAAATCAAGTCTGCAATTAATCCCATCAGATAAAGCATAAAAAGAAGTTTAATTTGACACATAATTCACTTTCATATCTTTAGTATTAAAAATGTTATGGCCATTTTCATACTCGGAAATTAGCATCTTGTTCCCTATTGCTTTTCCATTGACTTAATTCAAAAGCTATGATCAAGGACAGTCAAAAGCCCATAACTTTCTTAAAAATTAAGAGAACTGAATGACATTTTCAATTATAGATTGAAGCATTCTGAAACAAATGTGAAACAATCTTACTTGGATGACCTGAAATTAAAGCATATAATTAGTTAGTTACCTAAGTGTAGCTAATTACAAAATTCAATTACTAGATCTCAAGATCTATCCATTTCTTAAGAAAAGGTTAACATTTTTAAATAGGTTAAGTGTCCAAATAACATTCACACAAGAATTCAATATATAACATGATTTTTAAATCTCATTGTCATGAATTTATAGGCCAAATGGAAGGAATTTAGTGTTTAATTCCCATAAATTAATGGGCATTTAAATCATCTTGCAAGTGGGATTTTGTGGAACGAGATCGATTGGAACGTTGCATTTGCGGTGAATTTAAACCCCATATCGGTAGGAAAAACACTGCCGGTTCGTATGGGGCCTAAATCACCTTTTCGCAACATAAAATTTGGATTAAAGTAATCCTAAGCAGCACGTTTATATGTAAACTAAATGGCTTACCTTGCTTTGTCCCATATGTGAGATCCGTCCCGTTGTCGGCGTTGACGGCATTAGAAGTCGATTTTTATTTTACTCCTGCTATTAAATTATCCAGCGATGTTTTTAAAAAACATGATAAAATGCAAGTCGGATCGATTATTCTTCAGCAGCTAAACAGCCTGACAAAGATCGACTTCGACAGGCAGGAGAAAAAGGCATTTTAAACCCGCCCCCCTCAAAGGTGCCAAAGTCATGCACATGGCCAGTGGCAGAACTGCAGCACCACTTAAGGTAAGTTTTGTATCATACCTATAATGATCTATAATGATCTATAATGATCATACCCATAATGATCACATTGAATGGCGGTGCTGGCTCGATGGGCCTAATGGCCTCCTACTGCATCTATTAAAAAAATATATATATATATATTGTTCTGTAACCTAGGGCTATCCTCCTCACTATCTACAATATTATCAACAGATCTTTTGTGGGCCTTAGATGATGTGTCAAACCATTCCTTTAAACGTTTTGGCAACAACTGAGTAAAATTAAATGAGAAACATCCCTCACATTTTGTTAAGAAAAAAGCATTGAAGGAAGAGGATGCAAATTCTTGATATCCCCTGGCTCTCTTTCTTTAAAGAAGTGTTTTCTTCTTTAAGGTCTCATTTTAATGGGAATTTTATACAAAGCACGGGGCAGCATAGTGGTACAACTACTAGAATTGCTACCTCATTTGTGCCAATGATCCTGACCTCCTATGCTGTCTGTGTAGAGCTTGCATGTTTTCCTTATAATTCCATTGGTTTTCTCTGAATATTTTGTTATAGAATTGATGGGAATGGGGGACAATAACGTAGAAAAAGTTGATGGGGGAATGGAATTGCTCTGCGATCTAGAATAGGCTGAATCTGTCAAATGACTTCCCTCAGTGTTCTAAAAGAAATATGGAAGCATTCCTTAAAGGTCCATCCTACCCGCTTCTTTAGTTCAATGTCTTGTTTATGTCTGATTGCTTTCTTATAAAGTTTATCGGAATGTTTTACTCTGTTAAGGGCTAATCTTTTTTCGGAGCTGACCAATATTATTGGTATTGCTATCCATCAACAATTATCATCTTTGAATGCATCTGCCAGTGTGAGGCCCTTTCCAGAACATAATTAGGACATCAGATATGTCCAGGCCTAATCAGTGTTCCTCAATGGGAATAGCTGATATTTCCTAAATGCATCGATTTATTTTGTGTGTGTGTTGCCAGATTCCGTTTAGTCACTATAGCTTATTTAGTATATTCTAATTAAAAAAGGCAGAGAAAGAAGAAATCAGTTATCAATGGAAAGACAAGCACAGACTTTACCGTCCCAACTCTCCATCTTGCTGTTGCATTCATATTTAAGTTTATGACCTTAAGCCAACAAGCATTTTCTTCCAGAGATCTTACCTGTTGGAATCTTTCCTGCATTATTCCGGAACGCTGCTGGCAACATCTTGATTGCAAATGTGAAGAATATTCTTGTGGGAAGGGCTTCCCTAGTCATAAACAAAATTGTCTCTACACATCGAACTGATTACAATGTTGGAATAGTCTTAAAGTACACTCTCTTTTCCAAATCTGTTGTAATTTTACGCTCAGGGTGAGACTTGGTATCATTTTAAAATTTAAATATTCCTCTATGAAAAATCAAGGAATATTTTCAAAAGTATGGGGGCTGTGCAAAAACTATTTGTTGCTGCTTTATTTGTAAGAGCTATTGTAAATGTACAGGAACATACTTTTGTCCGCAAATCATACCACGGGCCTGATTGGACCCCTTCGTGTCTCCCTGTGTGTGCGCAGTGGGCCCGGTACCCGCGCATGCGCAGTTGGGGTGGCAGTCGCACATGCAAATTTGGGGAAGGCTTACCGGGCCGGGAAATTTCCTGAAATTATTTAATTTCCCTAAAATTACCCGAAGATAACCAGAATTTCCCGAATTTCGGGTAATTTCCTTCAAAGTGTAAACACTGGGTCAGCGTGGACTCGGTCGGCTGAAGGGCTTGTTTCCATGCGGTATCTCTACATTAAACTAAAACTAAACTAAATGGCAGATGGAGTTTAATCTGAGTGAGTGTAAGTTGTTGTACTTTGGGAGGTCAAATATAAGAGGAGAACATACAATTAATCATATGACTCGTAACAGCATTGATGTACAGAGGGATCTTGGGGTCCAAATCCATAATTACCTGAAAATGGCAGCACAAGTAGATAGAGTGATAAAGAGGCATGTGATAAGCTAGCTTTCATATGTCGGGCTTTGATTCAGCTTCATTTGGAGTATTGTGTGCAGTTCTGGTTGCCCCATTACAGGTAGGACGTGGAGGCTCTGGAAAGGGTGCAGAGGAAGTTTACCAGAATTATGACTGGATTACGGGGTATTGGCTGCAGGGACAGGTTGGACAGACTTGATTTGTTTTTTTTGAAATGCTGGAGATTATGGCGTGACCTGACAGAAATACATTACATAATGGGAAGCATAGATAGGGTAGACAGTCAGAACCTTTTTCCCAGGATGGGAAATCAAATACTAGAGGGCATAGCTTGAAGGTGAAAAAAGCAAAGTTTAAAGGAGATATGAGGGGCAACTTGTTTACATAGAAGGTGCATGTAACGTGTTGCTGAGGTTGTTGATGGAGGCAGATATGATGGTGCCATTTAGGAAGCTTTTGGATAGGCATATGTATATGCAGGGAATGGAGGGATATGGATTATGTGCAGGTTGATAAGAAATGTTCTTAGGCGTTATGTTTGGCACAGACTTTGTGGGCCGAAGGGCCTGTTCTTATGCTGTTCTTATTCTGGGTTATGTGTTGTAGGGACAATGATAAGCTTTATTAGTGAATGCATCAATGTGCTGGGACCAGGATATATCTTCAGAGATATGCACACCCAATAATACTAAACTGTTGACTCTCGCCGCTGTTGTCCCGTCAATGTTCATGGATTCTCTGCTTTCCCTTACAGGCATCAACAATTAGCTCCTTGGTCTTGCCTTGAAAGCTTTGAAAGCAACTTGCCTTGTTGCTTTGAAAGCAACATTGCTGTTCTGGCACCATTCAATCAGATTATCATTCTCCCTCCTGTACTCTGATTCATCGTTACCTGCTATTCATCCAACAATGATTTATTTTGTTGGTAACAATATGGTGCCCACAATGATAATAATATGGATAATATTATAGGATGGTAGCTAATTGGAAGGGTGATTGGAGGTTTTAAATTATCTTTGACTGCTTAAACCATTCTGAATATATCTCTTACCCGTAAATCATTCAATTTAAATAAATGTTCTCATTAGGAATTTGATCTGAGTGCATTTAAATATTTAAATCTCGTTGATTAGTAAAATTTGGTCTAAATGGGGTTTTTTTTGTCAAAGTATGGGATTGAAGTCCGGTGAAATGCCAAATTTTACTGGTTCTCATATTTATGATTTTTGGCATTTTTTTCTATGTATTTGTGTGATGCTTTTTTCTTGACTGTTGAAATGTTCCCTCGGAGCCAAAAGGTCATTTTGCTTTTAAAAACGTCTGCATCCACACACATTTGAAGGAGCACTATATAATATTGTCAAACATTAATACTAACATTTTCAACTGACACTCAGGGCAATGAGATTGTTGTTGCTGCCATGCATGTGGAAATTAATTCCATGGTCTTGAATTTGCTCCCCTCATAGAATCATGCAATAAGGAAGAAGGCCACTTAGTTATTTTGCCTGTACTGGATGTTTGAAAGTGGAATCTAATTAATTCCACTACTCTATTTCCCCCATCCCAGACCCCCTCTCCCCCTCCCTTAGTCCTGATTTGGTGAACTGACAGCACCTTTTGTTTATACCCCCAGAGCAACTTGCAGAACTTTCTTTGAGATTTTTTTTGATAGGAGCTATTGCATATAATAAGAGCCTAATTCATTGATATGGTCATTACTGGGTGGCCTCAACTGTCAACGCAAAATGAGAAATTAGAAAAAATATTCAACAATTTTGCTAAGTTACATCCCAAACTAATAAAAGCTATCATAGAAACATGGAAACAATATGAAAAAAGACAGAAATGAGACTTAGCCTTCCTAATGACTTGATCTGTCATTCAAGGTGGTCATGGCTGATGATTCACTTCAAGACCCTGTTTCCCCATTTTCACCAAATCCTTTGATTACTTTAGCATTAAGAAATATATCTACTCTTTTTTAAATGGATGTAATGACTTAGCCATCCTGCCTTCCGTTGTAGAAAATTCTGCCAGTTTTGCCCCCCTCTGGATAAAGGTTTTAAATGGTATACTTTGAATCCTGATGCTGTGACTCTTTGATATGGATTCTCAGATCATTGGAAACATTCTCCCTGTATCTGGTCAGTCTAGAACCATTAGAATCCATGGACTTCTATGAGATCTGCTCTCTTTCTTGTAAAATCAATTGATTATATACTTAATCAATCCATTATAGCTCACACATTGATCCTGATATCCCAGGAATCTATATTGTAAGCCATAGTTGCACAACGTACAAGATATTTCAGTTTTCTAAAAAACTACAGAAATTCAATATCTTTGAGTCTACGTAATCATCGACTGAGTCTTTCGATTTGAAATGGAAGTACATGTGGAAGTACATGTTAGCCTTTCAGAATGATTTAAATTAATGCAAAGCAGGTATTAAAAACTTCAAGACAATAGTCTTGTCATCACTTGATATTCATTTCACACAGGCTAAAACTGAAACAATAGATAGATAGTTATACAGAAGATAGAGACAAAATGCTGGACTAACTCACCGGGACAGGCAGCATCTCTGTAGAGAAGGAATTGGTGATGTTTCGGGTTGAGACCCATCTTCCTCGACCTGAAACACACACATTCCTTCCCTCCAGAGATGCTGCCTGTCCTGCTGAGTTACTCCAGCATTTTGTGTCTCTCTTTGCTTTAAACCAACATCTGCAGTTCCTTCCTACACGATGGATAGTTATACTGTATGTAGCTATGTCTCAAGTAATGAAATCAATGGGGGAAAAGATCGGATTGATTATTTAATGACTCTTCATCCTCAATCCTTGTTGGTGTTCAAATAGTCAGTTGCCAATGTGACTTTGCGAAATTAGTGTAATTTAATGCAAAAATGTGTATTACCTCGAGTAACAAGAATGTATGTATATGATGGGTTTCATTAGTGATGAAGAAGAATTGAGATGGTTCAGCTCATGTATAATCTAAATGAGTAGTATTAACATAATAACGATTAAGATCAGATTTCAGCATGAAGTTGCTTTCATAAATTTAGATATATTTGAAACTGATTTCAGTAACTTTGTGCATCAAAGTACTGATAATTTAATTTGCTTCAGTTCAAAGCATATTGGACTTGCTGTGAAAAAAACCATACGTGCTGCTCTTAAAGGTTCAAAGGTTCTTTATTAGTCACATACACCAATTGGTGTAATGAAATGCAGATTGCCATTGCAGCACATAAAAAAGAATACAACATAACAATAATAACGAAATTTAAACATAAAAAACATCCCCCCACAATGGTTCCCATTGTGAGGGAAGGCACAAAGTTCAGTCCCCATCCCCATGTCCACCCATAGTCGGGCCTATTGAGGCAGTCGCCTTTACGGAGGTCCGATGTTCCACGCCGTTCTCGCCGGGTGATGGTGCTCCGGTGCGGGAGAATCCTCACAGTGGCATGGGGAACCTGGAACGGCTGCTTCCTTACCGGCGACCATGGGTTCAGAAGCCAATAGGCTTCGCTGGATAGAACTCCACCACTGGCGGTCTCAGGGAGAGATCCCAGGCTCCCGATGTTAAAGTTTAGCGCCGCCACTTGCAGCTGGCCGCTCCACAGACCGCAGCTCTAGTTCCATCGGCAGTCCCAGCGCGGCGACCCGGGCAAGGCATCACCCGCTCCGCGATGGCGCTCCAGCACTGTGCTGCTGCTGAAGCCGAGGTTCTGGCCGGTCCCATAGGAAACGCAGCTCCAGGCCCACTTGAAGGCCACGAGGATGGGTCAAAGGTGCTGCTCGGAGAAAAGCTGCCTCTCCAACCAGGTAGGGACCCTGAAAAGCAGTTTCCCCCTTCTCCCCCCCCCCCCCCCCCCCATCCCTCACATAGAAAAGACTAGAGCTCCAAAAAACAAAACACTCAACTCACTAAAAATTAAAAAACGAGATGAAAAAACGGACAGCTGCAGGCTGGGTAGCCATACCCATACAGGATACATATAGGGAATAACTGCACATGCTGGTTTAAATTGAAGGTTGACACGAAATGCTGGAGTAACTCAGCGGGACAGGCAGCATCTCTGGAGAGAAGGTTACTCCAGCATTTTGTGTCCACCATGCTGCTTTTACTGCAGATATCCTGACTTTCTTTTAAACAAAATCCTTTTTTTTAAACTTGTTTTATACTGCTCATGACAAAAATCCAATAACATCACATTATCATTGTCCAGGCCACCTTGTTGGAGGAGAACTCTAGCTTTATGCAATAGAGGAGGATCCTACATAAACAATGGAAAAAATCAGCATGGATTTATGAAGGGGAAATCCTGCTTGACTAATCTTGTGGAATATATTGATGATGTGACAAGTAAAATGAATGAAGGAGAGCCAGTGGATGTAGTGTATCTGGACTTTAAGTAAGCCTTTGATAAGGTTCCACACAGGCTGTTAGAGGGCAAAATCAAAGCACATGGTATTGGGGTAAGGTATTGACATGGATAGAGAATTGGTTGGCTGACAGGAAACAAAAAGTAGGAATAAACATGTCCCTGTCAGAATGGCAGGCGGTGGCGAGTGGAGTGTGCATGGCTCGGTGCTGGGACTACAACTATTTACAATATGCTAGACTAAGTGGGACCCGTTGGGTCCCAGGTTCACACGGGAGGGCTGGTCCCCCAACACAATATTCCACCTCTCCACCAATTCCAATATTTGTGGGGGGGGGGGGGCTGTGGGATGATAGCATGGGTGTTGTGGGTCAAGTCAAGTCAAGCACACGGAGTGCAGGGCCAACAATCCATTTCAATCCATTTCATGACAAGTCAATCTATTACAAGTCAAGTTAAGTCAAGTACAGGGCAGGTGGGGCCAGCCAACAATACAATCCATTTGCTTTCATTTCAGGTGAGCTCAAGCAAAGCAAAGGCAAAGCAAAAGCATAAGCACAGGGCAGGCGGGGCCAGCCAACAAAACAATCCATCTGCTTTCATTTCAGGTGAGCTCAAGCAAAGCAATGTCAAAGAAAAAGCAAAAGCACAGGGCCTGCCAAACAACTCATTTTGTTTCATTTCCATTTCCATTTCCATTTCAATTTCAAGCACAGGGCAGGCCGAACAACTTATTTCATTTCATTAAGAGCTAACAAATCATTTATTGCAAGCACATTAAGGGTTAACAAATGATTATTCATTGTAAGCACATTACTGGCTATCAAATCATTTAATGCAAGCACATTAAGGGTGAACAAATCATCATCATTGCAAGCACATTGCTGGCTAACAAATCATTTATTGCAAGCCCATTAAGGGTTAACAAATCATCATTCATTGCAAGCACATTACTGGCTAACAAATCATTTATTGTAAGCACATTAAGGGTTAACAAATCATCATTCATTGCAAGCACATTACTGGCTAACAAATCATTTATTGCAAGCACATAAAGGGTTAACCACATGAACCACATAACCATTTAAATCACATAAAGGGCAGACTCATAGTTCAGTATACTCACAGTTCAGTAGAGTCACAGCAGAATCACAGTTGTGGCCTCTCCCTCGCGATCTTCCAGAGTGACTGACTCATGTCCAGGCATCTGGGGTTTTATAGTCCTGCCCCGCCTCCCCCCGGAAGGGGCATTACCTTCATCATGGTGATTGACAGGCGAGAGGACCAATCAGCTGATCTCAAGATTTTTTAAACATTCTTAACTTTTTTATTTTTAATCAACCGGAAAAATCCTCGGGGCTACCTCAGAGGAGGAGGACTGTGAGGAAGATGGCCAAAAATCATAGCGATATATGGTAACCTTTTTTTCTAAAATCAATATACAGCGCAGACAGGAAGTGGTCAAGATGATTTTTTTAGTTATATAGATATTAATGATTTAAATGATGGGATTAAACATAACACTAGCAAATTTGCAGATGACTCAAAGCTGGGTGGCAATGTGAACTGTGAAGAGGATGCTAGGAGGTTGCAGAGTGACTTGGACTGGTTGAGTGAGTGGGTAGATGCATGGTAGATGCAGTATAATGTTGATAAATGTCAGGTTATCCACTTTGGCAGCAAGAAGAAGGAGGTAGATTATTATCTCAATTGTGTCAGATTAGGAAAAAGGGAAGTGCAATGAAACCTGAGTTTCCTTGTATACCAGTCACTGAAAATATACATTCAGACACAGCAGGCTGTGAAGAAAGCTAATGGCATGTTTGCCTATATTGAGTATAGGAGTAAATAGGTCCTGCAGTTGTACAGGGCCCTGGTGAGACCATATCTGGAGTATTGTGTGCAGTTTTGGTATCCTAATTTGAGGAAGGACATCCTTGCAATTGAGGCAGTGCAGCGTAGGTTCACAAGGTTAATCCCCGGGATGGCAGGACTGTCATATGAGGAAAGATTGGAAAGACTGGGATTGTATTCACTGTAATTTAGAAAGATGAGAGGCAATCTTATATAATGTTTCTACATTAATAACAGGTTTCATTGGTAAGGTAAAATATTGAATTGGATAAGCACATTTTTGTAATTTAAATGAACAATATTTAAACAATAGATAATAAAATCAGATTGTAGTAGAATTATTGAAGATGCTTTCATAAATTTAGATACATATGAAAAGCATTTTCTGTAACAGTGCACAATCCCATTAAAGTACAAGATTGTTTTACACTAATAGATTTAATGTGCAAATACATAACATGCAAACGACCGATGATACAGTATTTGATAAATTGTTTCTTGTGAGCCACTTAATACACAATGATATTTGATTCTTTTTGGTAGGTTTTGCTATAGCATTGAGGGGGAGCATGGGTGACTATTCATTTTGCATTTTATCCTTGGGACATAATTTAAACTTTCTTATGTGTTTCCTTTTATTTTCTTTTGTATTCCAGATTACAATCTTCACAATGAACATTGGCTTGCACTATGTATTTAATTGTAGCCAACCCTAATGTAGAGTTACTTGAGAAATAATTCTTAAAAGTAGAGGATGAGGTTTGAGATGATCTTTGCAGGAAAAGATCAGCCTGAAGAAGGGTCTCGACCTGAAACGTCACCCATTCCTTCTCTTCAGAGATGCTGCCTGTCCCGCTGAGTTACTCCAGCATTTTGTATCTACCTTCAATAGAAGTATTCACTCAGGTACCAAAAATCTGTTCACTCCCACTGATTCTAAGCTACGTTTTTCTTTTACATTTCATGTATGTTTCTTTTATGTGTGTAAACTGAAAAATACTAACAAAAATCAAACCAAGTACAAACACTTTCATTTAAAGTGGATAATTTGTACTTGGTTTGATTTTTGTTAGTATTTTTCAGTTTATATACGTAAAAGAAACATACATAAAATGTTTAAAAAAAAACTAGTAGATTAGAATCAGTGAGAGTGAGCAGTTTTTCGGTACCTGAGTGATTGGGAGTAGCAAGAGAATATACAGAATAATAGGTGTAAATAAATCTCCCGTTGTTTTATTTCATTTTTACCATCAGGTCAAGACCTTAAAAAATTGCAAAGTTTTGGATGTAGCCTAGTCCATCATATGGCCAGACTCCCCACAATCAAATCCATCTATACTTCAAACTGCCCCAGGAAAGTCGACAACACCATCAAATGTGTTTTTCAGTCTGTTCATTCCCTCTGCTCCACTCTCCTGTTGGGCAGAAGATACAAAAGCTTGAAAGCACGTACCACCAGATCCAGGAACAGCTTCTACCCCTCTGTTATCAGACTACTGATTGCCCTCCCATAAGCTATGGTGTAGTCCTGATATTCCAACCTACCTCACTACAAACCTTGGATTTTTTTCTTTACACCTATAATACACTTTGGGACTCGAGTATTTCTTTCTTCTGTTATACCTGTGTATGGCTTGTTTGTTCTCATGTGCAGTATTCTTTTTTCGGATAGCATCCAAAAAAACCTTCTTACTGTATCTTGATACACGTGACAATAATATATCAATGTCAATAGCAATGCTGTCTCAAAAACAAAACAAGAACATGTTCCCTTGGGCAACTTGTTTTTTTTTAATTCAATATCTTTGTAGCTTCTCTTACTGAACAATTTCTAATGAATATAACTAACTCCTTGCATGTCTAGTTCCAATTCCATGCCCAGGAAAGCACTAACCATCGCTGTCTTAATAAAAATTAAGATACACTGTGGAAAATTTAAATGACCTTGTAATTTCTCTTATTTACTCATGAATATCTATGTGATGTTATGCTATTATTGTAATAATGTGTGTCAACTGCAAGGGAAGTATTAATTAATGACACTGCATTATGTTACAAATTTACTCACTCTATCATTATGCATTTTCAATTGTCTCACACTATCACTTCAAGCTTTGGAAGAAACCAAAAACATCTTCCTGTAATTCACATTGCTAATATTGCTTTTTCTGATAGGATCTTCAAAAATAAAAGGGAAGAAGACGGATGTACAAGGAACTGCAGATGTTGGAATCTTGATCAAAATGCAAAGTGCTGAATTAAATTGGTGGGCCAGACAGCACCAATGAAGTTTGAAGAAAAGTCCCAACTCAAAATAAAACATCAGAATGTTTTGAATACAGATGTTATAGCATCAATGTAATATGGCTCTTCATTTTGATTATAAAAAATATTCCTTAAAAAACTCAATGGGTCAAGCAGTATCTGTGAGGCAAAGGGATATTCTACATTTTGGTTTGACACTGCATCGGCAATCCCATTGCGTCCACAGATGCTGCTTGACCCCAGATTTTTAACCCCAGATTCCAGCATCGACAATCATTTTGATTCTAATTGTTTAACAAATGTAATTTATATGATTGCAAAAATATCCTTTGAGGTTAGCCTGTAATTGACAATGCAAAAATATCTGGTGTTCTTATAATTCAGTCTATTCCAAATAGTTTTTATACTGAAAAAATGTTATGCACTAAAATCAATTTCATTAAATCAAAAAACAAGAATGTATGAGCTAACTAGTGAGAGCATGAACTGACGAGTGTCTTAACATCTGCTTTGAAACATTCCTATTCTCATGTAATCATTCAGTAGCCATGACATAGCCAGCACTTTGTAGACAATAGGGTGCCTTCAATGAATGTAATCTTCAGAATCACAGTATCTCCAAGGCAGAAAATTAATGAGTGGAAGTTAAATGTCTCCTTTTCATGTGAACAAAATTGGTTTTCAAAGGATTAAGGGATTAACCCAATGTTAGCTCCCTGAAGTGACTCAAATGCCTTAATATTCATTGCAATGAAACAAGAGCACAATAACACGGACTCTAAAAGGCTACTCTTAATTTGATAGAATCTCAAATTCTCTTGATTGGGATGAAATATATATTTTGCTTTGTCAATATTCATAGAGCTACATTTGAAAAACTTAAATAGGCTATAATTAACAATGGTAAATTTGAAGCTGCTGAAATTGATTTAAATAAATAACCCTGCAACCTCAGTACTAATGCTTCTTCTCTTAAACATAGTAACTGAGGCTTCAAGCTTAAGGTATCTTTAAATTATGGGTTTTAGTTATTTTTTGGTGAAATGGTATTAGAAATTAACACAACCAGAGTATTTACATTAAACTCATCTGTGTGGATTCTGGATTAAATTTAAATAAAGTCAGCCCATTATAAGATGACTGCAGAGATCACTTAGCTCAAGGGGTAAAAGAATTAGTTTGAAAAAAGAAAGCAAATGTACATATAATGGTTACACATTTACTTTTTCCATTGACCAGAGAAATAGTAAAACAGAGAAATAGTCATCCAACAAATATTTACTGCGTTTTTGTGTATAAAATACATATGTCCTGAACTCAGTAATTATTCATGATCTGTTTTTGTTTTGTTCAGGCCAGTAAAATTCAAGAATTCACTAGAGTATGATGTATTCAATAAAATATAGTAGAAAACTAAGATATTTCTGAACCACTGTGCATTTCTTTATAATTTTTTCACTCCTTGGGCTAAGTGATCTCTGCAATCATCTTATGCTGGGCTAATATTTAAATTTATTCCAGAATCCACACAGATGAGTTTCATGTAAAGTACTCTGGTTGTGTTACGCAGTGAACAAGAAGCCATGTTCAAATTGAAGTCTGTCGTGTGCTTTTAAATCCCCCAATCTAGCTACTGAAAAACCATTAATAGTAAAATTAATCTTTACCTGGTTTACATCGTACACATCCTACTTTCTTTCGACTACATTGGGTTTATTATTTAGTTAACTTTTTTTTGTTATTTATTACACTATCTATTGAGTACTGTGTTTACAAACATGTTATGCTGCTGAAACTAAGAATTTCATTCTTCCGTTTCGGGACTTATGACAATAAAACACTCTTGACTTTCTTAAGGAACTCAATTAGATCTAATAGTTTGCTAAAAGCCAAGGTCAAGTTATTTCTGATTCTGTAAGAGGGCAGCTGCATGGTTTACTAGCTACAGTTCCCCAGCTGAACTTTCAAAGTGTAACCTTTTAATTCCCTTAAAGGAGATTAATCCTCAGTTGAACAGACTATTGACTGGTGAAGATCTGAGCATTTGCTTTGCATTGCTACTAGCCAATAGTAAGAATTCAATGAAATGATGAGCATCACAATGCACCATAAAATCTAAGAGTGCATTGTTGTTATACACCTGGCTTCATCATGATTATACAACACATTCAATTTAAAGGTGGTTTTACAGTTGAAAGTGTGTTTCATGACACACTTCTTGCCTCTACAAACTGTAATCTGATAGCTTCTGAAAATCCAGCTTTTGGTATCTGGTTGCCTTTTATTCTCAAGGATTGATCTTCAAGTGCTGTTAAACCAAACCAGAGCAGTCAGTAGAGACCATCCTCTGTATGGTAATGGAGTGTACAGAAAACAGTTTGCAATATCCCTATGTCTGATTTTGCAATTAGAAGTGATTAACATGTGTGTCAGTTATAAATACATCCAATGATATATAAGAAATTACCGATCAACAATTATATTATCAAATACCTGTGTGAAAATGTTGTTGAAGAGGTATACCTGCTGTGAACTTAAATCACACTTTTGGTATTCTGATACATTGGATTTCCTATTGACACAAAATTGCCTTAAACCTGCAGCCTGGACCTTGCCGACGCAAGGAACTGCAGGTGTTTGAATCTTGGGTAGAACACAAAGTGCTGGAGTAACTTCACAGGTCCAGAAGCATCTCCGGAGGAGATGGATAGGTAATATTTTGGTGCCATTTCCTCCTTAGGATGTTGTCTGACCCACTGTGATATTCCGCTCATTTTTGTCCTTTGCCTTAACTTTACAAAATGGTTCAAAGAAGTTCTCCCATTTCCTGTTTATAAATTCCCGAGGCTCATTTTTTAACACTTTTTTAAAATTGTGTTTTTAATGTCACTGAAAATCTATCTATCTATCTATCTATGATCTATCTATCTATCTATCTATACATAACTAAAACTCTGATCTTGTGCTCTTCCGGTTTGCGCATTTTTTCTATTTGCTCAAAAACGCTATGCAATAGCGCTACGATTTTTCGCCAGCTCACTCACCGTTCTCCTGTGCTGCTAGTGTAATCAGCTTTGTCCAATTGGTGGTATATTGTAAAAGTTAGCGAGGTTTAAAAATCTTAAAAACTGCGCTTGTGCAGATCGATCTCCTCTCCTGCCAGTCAGCGCCAAGCGGATTGGTCTCTTCTCCAGTCACTCCCTGGGACGGTCCGCCCCTTCCTGCACCATCACATCTTTCTGGAGCCGAGGATGGCCAGCACAGGTCTCCAACCGTCCACAATTTTCAGAGGGACCGGAAGCGGCGCAGCGCAGAGTCAGAGATGTCGCCAAACAGAAAGCGGGGACTCTGATCCCAGTGGAGGCGAACGACCAGCAACCAGCGACCAACGCCCGCTGTGATTGCCCATTGCACTGCCAGCTCAAGCCCCTTTCCCTCTGGTTCCCCTCGCTGGCTCCTGCCCCCCTCCCCCATGATACTCCCCTCTCCCCCATGGCCCTTCCCATCTTTTCTCCGAGCTCCCTCCCCCTCTCCCCCCTCCCCCCATCCACACACCCCTTTCCCCCCACAACCTCACCCCGCCCAGACACCCCATCCCCTGCCCACACAATCCCCCACCAACCACACAACCCTCCACCCCCACAACCCTCCACCCCCACAATCCCCCCAGCCCACACCCCCCTTCCCAACAACCCACCCACCCCTCCCCCCAATTCCCCACCTGCCCCCACACCATTTCCCCCACCTACACACCCCTACCCCCACCCACACGCCCATCCCACTGCACACACACCCCTCCCACATCCCTCCTCCTCTCCCTCCCACATCCCTCCTCCCCCGCCCTCCCACATCCCTCCCTCCCACATCCCTCCCTCCCACGCCCCTCCCTCTCATTTCCCTCCCACCCACACCCCTCCCACCAATCCCATCACCTCTCCTACATCCCCCCACCCACACACACACACACCCTTCCATCCTCCCCTCCCCCTTCCCCTCCCACGCATGAAGAGGAGGAGGAGGAGAAAGTGCTGTGGAAGAGCGGAAATGAGTCGTGCCTATGCAGTTAAGGGCTATGGGTGAGTGGTGGAAAATTGGGGGAATGGGTTGCTCTGGGGGACAAGACATCCCGTGTGACTGGATATGATTTAACTTTGATTGTTCCAGCATCTACAGTTCTTTCTTAAACACTGATTCGACAGCTTTGTTTTCCAATTAATGTAGTGATATAAACATTTTATGTTTTTAAAGCTTTTCAGAAAACTATATGGAAAATGATATTTACATTAATGCTTCCTACAGAAGTGTTTGTACGGACCTCCACTGTTGGAAAGTTTTCATTTCGAAATAATATTTTAAACGTTTTCTAACATGCCTAATGCCTTGCTCCCAGTGCCCAATAAAATGTCATTCCAAGTCTTATGCAGTTCAGACCAAGAACCACATCACAGCACCATTGCAATACATCTTTGCAGGTGATGAACATTTTAGATAACTTAATTGTTTACTGTGATAAAACTGTCAATCAGCTTATCAGAGATGATTTATGTTTGTTAAACAGAAATGGAGGAATACCAAACAATTGTTAAGCACTTATCTATTAATACCTCTACTCATTAATTTCTTGTTCATATAACAATGCATTGTTTTTCCAGTGATATAGTTATGAATAGCATTATTGATATTCCTCATTTTGATATTTTAACAAAGCATGCAATTTTATGATGCAGACACAAGGAATAACAGCTTTAAAATGTCTTCATCCACATCCCAAGGGATTTTAAAGTGTGATGTGTTCAAAAATAGCAAGGTGAAGTGGAACAATTTTGTGCATATTTCTGGGCCAATAAACACTTATTAAAAAGTATGACCCTGGTGATATTTCAGTATTCTCACTTTCCTCAGCATCTTTATTGCACCATAACACTCCCTCAAATCCTGTCGACATTAAAGTTATTTGTAAACTTCAACTACAGCTTTTTTTTCATCAGTGCTGGTCTGAATTTTGCTTCGGAGTCACATGAGTGACTAAGTGAAGAACCCCGTGCAGCCGTTCGTGGGTCATTGCGTCAGACGCTTTCGTGCAGACGACTGTGAAGCAGCGCAGCTCCTCCAACGGCATTCCTTACCTGTTGTAGGTCTCCTGCAGGAACCTCCGAGGTTTTTGCGGGATGTTCACGATGTCAACAAGGGAACCAGCCTAGGGCTTTGGGGAAAAACCCTGGTCTGACCGCGGAAGCAGAGAGCTGGGAATGTCGGGTTCGCGATCGGAGTCACTGATAACGGACTCACTTGGGTATCTCCGGGGAGGTGATACCCAAGAATAGTGCGGTTCCAGACCGCCGTAGTCCCTAGGAAATGGGGCTAGAAACATAGAAACATAGAAAAATAGGTGCAGGAGTAGGCCATTCGGCCCTTCGAGCCTGCACCGCCATTCAATATGATCATGGCTGATCATCCAACTCAGTATCCCCTACCTGCCTTCTCTCCATACCCCCTGATCCCTTTAGCCACAAGAGCCATATCCAAGTCCCTCTTGAATATAGCCAATGAACTGGCCTCAACGACCTTTTGTGGCAGAGAATTCCAGAGTCTCACCACTCTCTGTGTAAAGAATGTTTTCCTCATCTCGGTCCTAAAGGTATTTCCTTTATCCTTAGACTGTGACCCCTTGTTCTGGACTCCCCCAACATCGGGAACAATCTTCCTGCATTTAGCTTGTCCAACCCCTTAAGAATTTTGCAAATGCTTGTCCAACCCCTTAAGAATTTTGTAAATTAAACTCACATATGTATATATATATTTATATTGATTCCTGGGGAGTGGAAATTCACCTATGGGGTTCCCAAACTATAGTAATCCTAGGATTTGGGGACAACTGACAAAAATAGTCAGTACAATTAGGAAAGATGTTGGAAGGTTTCCTCTCTGGGAATGAAGTTAGAGACACTCCTTCAGCAGGAGTTGGGTCAGTGCGGCTTAATGTGAGAGCCGTGTCAGCAGTAAAGTTTATGCCAGCAGCACCTTTGGGTAGGGCTGCTTCATGGGGATGCCAAGTTATCACTGTGCCAGCCTATGGGAAAGTTTGTGCCAACAGTACCTTGGCAGGTTTGCCTATTGGAGAAGCTGTGCCAGCAGCACCTTTGCTCAGGTCTGCTCATGGGGATGCCAAGCTATGGCAGGCAAGCCTATTGCAGAGGCCGTGCCAGCAGTATCTTTGTTCAGGACTGCTCCAGGGGAATGCCAAGTTATGGCAGGCTAGCCTATTGGAGAGGTTATGCCAGCAGCACCTTTGTTCAGGGCTGCTTCAAGGGTGCCAGCGGTACCTTGTTCAGGGCTGCTCTATGGGAATAGCTGTTTAGTAGGGTATTTCCATTTACAGTGATCATGGGGGATGAGGAGGCATTGCTAGGATAAGGCAATATAACAGAATGATGACAAAAAGCATTCAAAGAGAACTATTCTCAGATAAATTGGGCTCCTCTGTCCAGTTAGATTCTATCAAATAGACTTGAAGGACATTGGGATTCACTTTTAGGTATTCAATTGGCCGTGAAGCCAGCCTAGGCAACAGATTGCAGTCAATAGACTCTGGTAACAGTTTTGTTGTTATAAAACAGCTTTTCTAGTCGTTAGATTTATTGTTAATAGTACAGATGCGATTCAGCTGCGCAAGTAGGACAACTGTTATCTTGTTAAATGGTTAACTATTAAGTGCCATATAGGTCATTGTTAACACACCTTGTTTCACCAGCTGAAATTAATAAAGTCACAATGATGGACACACGGTATTCATTACTGCTGTTAAGTAAATCTTTAATTATATTGCAAAATGGTGCTAATGGCCCTAAATGGGAAATTGTGTCAGCAGTGCTTTTTAGCAGGCCTGCTTAATGTCTCCCTCATGTAGGAGGAGAGCATGCTGCATCAGTATTAGTCTGACACTGGGGCCATGGCAACGTTGGCGTATTGCTGAAGCCGCGCCATCAGCATCTTGTAACAGGGCTGCTTAATGGCTCCCACATGTAAGAGGAGAGCATGCGGGATTGGTTAATGCTGAGTCTGAAGGTATAGTCATAGAGCATGCCCAAGGGATGTAGGGCACGCGCCAGAGGACTATGCCTGGCAGGAAAGTTGCCATCCCAAACACATATGCAGTGAACACTGGTCTCAGGGGGACATTACAGTTGGCTGCCAAATCTTCTATTCAGGTAAGACCTTTCCATAGGTGAAACTTGGAGGACAAAGCACAAGCTATTGGAACGCAAGGTTTCATAATTTCGGCGACAACGCACCCCACGTCTTCTTCGGCAGCAGTTCACTGATGTTGGTGGCAGCATGAAAGGTGGCCAGAGGTTCCACGCACTGTACCTGTGCTACTCTGCAATTAAGGGACCATTTACAGCTTGGTAAGGTGTACACAAAGTAAAATAGACAATACTAGCTTTTCAAGCAGGTTAGAATTGGGCAGGTTCAGTAGAAGGACCAAGATTGCCTTGCAAGACTGGCTCGGAAATTGGGCCACAGTTGCTGTTTACGGTAGATACCAAGTTGCAAATATCATCTCGAGTTTGGAGGTGGAGCAGACTTGCATGACTTGCCAAAATTTTGGTTATTGGTATCAACTATCTATGGACCATGCGGGCATTGTATGGGTTAAAGAGTGATTGGACAAATATGCATATTGTCATGCTCAGGTTCAGGTTGATACATTATGATGATGGCGTATGTTAGTCACGAGGGTGCAATCAGTTAAAGACCCCTGGAATGGTTACATTCTCGCTGAAAGGAGAAGGAAGGTGTTTTATGGCTCCCTCCATTTTGTTTCATCAATCGAGGCTTCAAATAAAGTCATTAAGAGGCCGCTTTAGCTTCCTATTGTGTGATTATGCAAATTCATTTCCTATTTGTCGCGAATAATAATATAACCTTATTTGGCTATTTTAAATGTAATTTTGATGGTTCAGCCTGAGGCTTGGGAAATCAGTTGTTGCATGATAAACTCAAATTATATTCTGCAGGTTTAATAAACTGCACTAAGGTTTGGGTTGTTACATCTATCCTTCTATGTGTTCAAAGTGCTTGGATAGCAACAAACTGCAGAATTTTCTTTTCCAGAAGATGAAAGAGTTTGTTTATGCTCATGTTACATTGACAATGGTATAAATTGCCAAAGTTTTGGAGTTCTTGTTAAATGATCGTTTGTTAATTATTGAGTTATACGGCCATTAATTGGGTCAATGATTTCTCATTCAGTTGGCTGTAGCAAACAAGACTCGCTCTGTCGGGTCCACACCGGATATCAAGTGGTAGGATATCTTCAAGATGGGTCTCCCAGGACCAGTACAATGCCATATGCGGTTGACATTTGTGAACACTATTTCACCAGGAGGCCCCAGCTATATCCTTAAAGTTGGCTGGAGTTTATTAGGTAGTTATCCTTCTGCCACTGGTTTAGTGCAGCAGGTTCAGTCGCTACATAATTGTGACAGCACAGGATGATTACGTCTGTAAATTGTAATATATAATATGTTATAAATACTTGAGCAGACCAGAAGGGGGTCAGGTCTCAAAATAGTCACAGGCATGCCAGGGGACCTTTGATAAGGTAAGCACACATAAATACAACAATATGTCAAGGTCATCAAGAGCCTTGGAGTTCTGGACTAGCAATGTTGTTAGTCACTAAACATTTGGAAAAACGTATTTGTTCAGGCCATTCCAGAGGATAAAAATGAAGTTTGGGTCATGTAGGAATAAATTCTGATTCCAGACCTCATTCCACCAGGGCTGCTACTACATCAGCAGCAAGGGTACTTGTGTTCCGCTGGGTCGCAAGATTACGGCTGCAGCATGGACCAACGAAAGAATCTACAAACATCTATAATAACCCATTGTTGAACCAGGGGTATTTGTTAACTCTATTTATTTTCCATCTGGGTGAGAGATGGAAATATTATTGTTTCATTTAAACAGCATCAACATGTTTTTCATCTATGTGATGACTGTATGCATTATGAATGTTTTCCCTTCATTTGGCAATGAAGCAGCTGTGGTTGTGTATACTTGTTTCACACGGCATGAAATCACCGAGCTTTGAAGTCTTCACATAGTCACTCACGTGACTTCAAAGTAAAATAGTAAGATTACATGAGAACTTACCAGTTTGAAGTTTGATCTTTATTTTATGAGGAGTCTAGTTGAGGGACTACGTGCCCTCCGCTCCCAGCCCTCACAGATTTCATCTGGTAGTTCTAGTCTTTGTTATCTTACCATTATACTTTAGTCACTATTAGCTGTGATTTCACACCGTTGCTTTGAAGATTGACGCACGAATGGCTGTACGGGGTTCTTCACATAGTCCCTCGACTCCTCATAAAATAAAGATCAAACTTCAAACTGATAAGTTCTCATTTAATCTTACTATTTTATTTTCTCTCAATAACGCATTTTCACTGAAATTGTGCTAGTTAGAGGTTTAACACGCACATTACATTATTTGTTGTCCATGAAACGCATGAAGTTTAAGAAGCTTGGATTATTCTAAGTTCTCACTGATTTTCGCAGTTTGGCTTTCACTGTTATTTTGGGGAGATTGTTAAGCTCCATTCTCAATATGCGAATACACCTTTTACTTTTCCTCCACAGGAGCAGCAAAGGGGGAACGGGGATTGCGTAATATTACTTATTGCAGTAACCTCCACAGAAACCTTCTATTGAGAGCATTTGGCTATTGCAATAGAAGACTTGCATGATCTTCTTGTATCGTGAAGATGCCACCTGTCCAGTTCCCTCTGCTTGTATTTTGCTATGTTCTTTAAAGAAGTGCCTGCTGCATTTCTTGCTGCAAAGCTGAACGTTAGCATCCATGAAGATTTGTTATAATTCAATGCTGTACCATCATATTGACAGGGATTCCCAACAAGACTGTTCTATTGAGCTTGTGACTGAAGATAGATCTGTATAGTATTAATTTTTATATGGTTGCATCAACACTCTAACAACCATGAAGAGCTGTGAGATTATCAAGAGCATGTGGAATTTGTTAACTAAAACCTCATTTTATATGTTTTATCCTTGTAATGTCTACCTTTAGTGTTCAGCCTGCTTTTGAAAAATCTCCATTACAATCCACATAGTACCTACATTTAACATGCTCATGTAGCAAATGTCCCAGGGTATTTTACAGGAGATTAATAGAGATCAAGCAGAAACTGAGGGAGAAATAGTTGTGGCTGATGAAACAGACTTTAAGATATTCATAGTTTGGTGCTGGATACAAGTGAATCCAATTTTGTGAGTTGAATTTGATGTAAGATCTGATTGCATCAAGTCTCTGATGAAAGTTTCAGTTGCAGTGGGTTTGAGATGAGGGAGTAGGCAACAAAAGGAAGCAATTTTAATAGATCAATTATGAGATTTGGAAATCAAGTTAAGCCATGATAGAAAAAACAGATAATGCTGAGTTCATTTACAGGGAACATCATTGTGGTCGTGCATTCCTGGCTGCAGAGTATTTTATGTAATTTTAAACAAGTGGTAAGGAACAGCATCAGGTAAATGACCAAGAAACCGACTTTATAATGTGGAACAAATACAAATTACTTCTAAATATTTATTTCGAGGAAATGTCTTCTCATCTGGTATTAAATGTTACATGATAAATTTGATACGCTAAAGATAGTAGTGGGGTCAGAGAATTATGGGCATACATATGGAAAACATGTTGCTTTGGGTGAAGTAGCTGTGCAAATGAGAAATGGGAGGCCCTGGAGCAGCTCTTGATGGATACTTGAGGTAATGAAGTAGGAGTTGGAAAATAAGCTCTTATGGGTAGTTCTTTGATAATGACTGGATGGATATGAATGGAACCAGGAAATTGAAATCCCAAATGCACAAGGATGGAGATAATGATGATATGGTCACCCATTTAAAGTCTACAGACTCTTTGAGAGGACTGGGACAGCTAAATTATATGTGGAACAATGACATTGGATGCCATCAAAGGTCGGAAAGGAACTAGTACAATTATTGTGTCCAGTGTTAGTTAATGTGAAGAGTAGTCATTAGTTTATTGTTAAGTCTTCCGAGGTACAGTGAAGAACCTAATTATCAATCATTTAAATCTTAGGCTGGAGTGATTCTTTCTAGCACCAAAATAAAGTAATAATTAGGAAACATGGTATCCATCATTCAATGCTGAAGGGTCTATGGAATTATAATTTCAACATCACCTAAATATTATCAATCATGTATTTTTTTGTAAGTAGCATGCTTTTAAGAATCCAATTTATTTTGTTATATATTCCAGTTAATTTATGACTCAAGTTTTGACAGATTTCTATTGATGATTTTGTAACTAAGAATAGATTCTGCTTTTCATCATGACATGATCTTTTGAGTTCTTACATATCGCTCTCTAATTCTCTTACCCTCTTATTCTCTCTTCTAATGCTTTTTGGTGCCAGAGGGAAGGGAAATCTTTGGAAAAATTTCTGAGGATAGGATTAATCTGCCTTTGGAGACGCATGGATTCATCAAAATTAGTCGGGATGGAGTTATTAAAGAGAGAACTACTCAGTTAACCTAACTGTGTCTTTGGGATGTGGTGCTATGCTTGAACACCCTGAGAAAAACCTGTGCATTCAGTGAGAGAATGTGTGCAATCAGTACAAGTTATTTTCAACACCAATTGAATATGTAATAATCAGAATAGTTTGAATGCTTTCTTTTAATTAGTAGCAGCCAATAGTTTTGATTTTATTGACCTTGTTTATATCTTGAATTGAATGAATAGTAAGATACTAGACTAAGTGGGACCCGTTGGGTCCCAGCATCACACGGGAGGGCGGGTCCCCCAATGCAATATTCCACCTCTCCACCAATTCCAATATTGCTGGCAAGTGGGGGGGGGGGGGGGGGGGGCTTTCTGGAGCGCTAGTATGCGTGTTGTGGGTCAAAGGGACTGGTTTCCAGAGGGCTAGTATGGACATTGTGGGCCGAATGGATTCTTAGGCTGGCAGCTCAGTCACTCTGGCCAGACAGCATTTTAGAACCAATAGAGACACTTTTTGCAAGCATTTTAGAACCAATAGAGACACTTTCTGCAAGCATTCTAGAACCAATGGACACTTTTTGCAGGCATTTATAGAACATATTAAGGGCACTCACAGTTGAGTAGACATGTGTTCTGTGTTATTCAGAGCTCAGAGAGATGTGACCCTTTAGCTTCCTCCATCTTGCAAAGACTGAGTGAGGCACACCACTTCCTGGTTTTATAGTCCCTCCCCCTCCCTCCAGCAGGGCCAGCAGAGAGAATGGAGATGTTTTAAAAAACATTAATATCTCTCTGCTTTTTTGTCGATGGGAAAAATCCTATGGTCCAGGAAGGTGGAGGGGGGCTCTGAGTGAGCTGGCCCAAAATGATGGATGTAGGTGGCAGTGTTCTCTCGGAAATCACACCACAGTGAGCCAAAAACGGTCAAGATCAGACTTTTAGTAATATATAAATAGTATGGAAACAGACCACTCGACCCAATGAGTCCATGCTAACCATTGATCACATGTTCACGTTGGTGTACGTTCAAGGAACCCTGAAGATGACAGCACAGGGCATAGAAAAAACTACCAGACCGGTTGTGGGTCAACAATATGACATTGCTGAGAGAATGGAGCGGCTGGGCTTGTATACTCTGGAATTTAGAAGGATGAGAGGGGATCTTATTGAAACATATAAGATTATTAAGGATTTGGACGCGCTAGAGGCAGAAAATAGGTTTCTGATGTTGGGCCAGTCCAGAACCAAGGGCCACAGTTTAAGAATAAGGGGTAAGCCATTTATAACGGAGATGCGGAAACACTTTTTCAGACTGGGTGTTGTGAGTCTGTGGAATTCTCTGCCTCAGAGGGTGGTGGAGACCAGTTCTTTGGATACTTTCAAGAGAGAGCTAGATAGGGCTCTTAAAGATAACAGAGTCAGGGGATATGGGGAGAAGGCAGGACCGGGGTATTGATTGTGGACGATCGGCCACATCACATTGAATGGCGGTGCTGGCTCTAAGGGCCGAATAGCCTACTCCTGCACTTATTGTCTATTGTCTATTGTCTATTGTCTATTGTCTATTGTCTATTGTCTATTGTCTATTGTCTATTGATTAAGATGGAATACTTGGTGCAGAATGTCCTCTCTTCCCCCTCCAGTTCAATCAAGAGAGGACATTCAACCGAATGCTGTCTAGAATGGAACATTTCAATTATGAGGAGAGATTGAATAGGTTAAGTTATTTTGCAACAGAGAAGACTGAAGGTGGTTCTGGTTGAGGCATACAGAATTACCAAGGGCATAGCTGGGATAGTGAGAAACTTTCCCCCTTAACAAAGGTATCAATAACAAGTGGGCACTGGATTAAGATACAAAGTAGAAGGTTTTGATGACATTTGAGGAGATTTTCACCCAGGGTGTTCTTGATATCTGGAGCACTCTGTCTGATGGTTGGTCGAGCTAGGTACTCTCACAATATGGAGATGAGCTGTTGAAATATCACAGCAAAGAGGGTTACAGGTCAAGTGCTGGAAAATGAGATTGGTAGAACTAAGTACTGGAAGGCCAGCATTGAATCACTGGATTTCCATGCTCTATGACTGTGACCCTTAAATAATTTGTTGTACTGGTATAGAAACATAGAAAATAGGTGCAAGAGGAGGCCATTCGGCCATCCGAGCCAGCACCGCCATTCATTGTGATCATGGCTGGTCGCCTATCAATAACCCGTGCCCGCCTTCTCCCCATATCCCTTGACTCCACTACCCTCTAGAGCTCTATCTAACTTACTCTTAAATCCATCCAGTGACTTGGCCTCCACTGCCCTCTGTGGCAGGGAATTCCATAAATTCACAACTCTCTGGGTGAAAAAGCTTTTTCTCACCTCAGTCTTAACTGACCTCCCCTTTATTCTAAGACTGTGGCCCATGGTCCTGGACTCGCCCCACATTGGGAACATTTTTCCTGTATCTAGCTTGTCCAGTCCTTTTATAATTGTATATGTTTCTATAAGATCCCCGCTCATCATTCTAAACTCCAGTGAATACAAGCCTAGTCTTTTTAATCTTTCCTCATATGACAGTCCCGCCATCCCAGGGATCAATCCCGTGAACCTACGCTGCACTGCCTCAATCACAAGGATGTCCTTCCTCAAATTGGGAGACCAAAACTGTACACAATACTCCAGATGTGATCTTACCAGAGCCCTATACAGCTACAGAAGAACCTCTTTACTCCAATACTGAAATCCTCTTTTTATGAAGGCCAACATTCCATTAGCTTTCTTCACTGCCTGCTGTACCTGTAAGCCAACTTTCAGTGACCGGTGTACAAGGACGCCCAGGTCTCGCTGCACCTTCCCCTTGCGTAACCTAACCCCATTGAGATAATAATCCTTGTTTTTGCCGCCAAAGTGGATAACCTCACATTTATCTATATTATATTCACTCAACCTGTCCAGGTCACCCTGCAACCTCCTAACATCCTCTTCACAATTCACACTGCCACCTAGTTTTGTGTCATCCGCAAACTTGCCAGTGTTGCTCCTAATTCCCTCTTCCAAATCATTAATATATATGGTAAACAGTTGCGGCCCCAACACCACTCGCCACTGCCTGCCATTCTGAAAAGGACCCGTTCACTCCTACTCTTTGACTCCGGTCTGCCAACCAATTTACTATCCATGTCAAAAACCTACCCCCAATACCATGTGCTCTAATTTTAGTCACCAGTCTCCTGTGCGGGACCTTATCAAAGGCTTTCTGAAAGTCTAGATGCACTATTATCCACTGGCATCCCTTCATCCATTTTACTTGTCACATTCTCAAAAAATTCCTGAAGATGATGCCCCTGTTCCACTTTAGAAACCTTAACGGAAACCTCTGGAGACTTTGCACCCCACCCAAGGTTTCCATGCGGTTCCTGTGCGATGCTAGTTTAAGGTGGTTGCAGGTAGTGGAAGGTAAGACCATGTTTTCACCCAGCTTTATTCCATCAGGGAGGTCTTACCTTCCACTACATGCAACCACCTTCAACTAGCATCGCAACCGGCTTCGACTAAAAAATTACCAATTTTTAAAATGTCAACCTATTTTTAGTCGCGGCCGGTTTTGAATTTTTTGAAATAATCGCCGGAACATAGAAGAAGCGGAAACCACTTTCGACCATTAGGGAGACTGACAAAAACCTTCGGCAACCGCACGGAAACCTTGGTTGGGGCGCAAAGTCTCCAGAGCTTTCCGTTCAAGTTTCTTAAGTAGGACAGGGGCATTAGTGAACCATGATTTCCCTTTCACAAATCCATGTTGACTTGGACTAATCCTTTTACTGCTATCCAAATGCCCCATTATTACCTCTTTAATAATTGACTCCAGCATCTTTCCCACCACCGAAGTCAGGCTAACTGGTCTGTAATTCTCCTTTTTCTCTCTCGCTCCTTTCTTGAAAAGTGGGATAACATTAGCTATCCTCCAATCCACAGGAACTGATCCTGAATCTAATGAACATTGGAAAATGATCACCACTATTTCTAGAGTCACCTCCCTGAGGACCCTGGAATGCAGACCATCAGGCCCAGGGGATTTATCATCCTTCAGTCCCATTAGCCTACCCAATACTTTTTCTCGCCTAATAAAAATTTCTTTCAGTTCCTCTACCCCCTTAGATCCTCTGTCCTCCAGTACATCTGGGAGATTGTTTGTGTCATCCTTAGTGAAGACAGATCAACAGTACCTATTCAACTCTTCTGCCATTTGTTTGTTGCCCATAATAATTTCACCCGTGTCTGCCTTCGAGGGACCCACATTTGACTTTGCAACTCTTTTTCCCTTAACATATCTAAGGAAGCTTTTACTGTCCTTTACATTCCTGGCCAGCTTCCCTTCGTACTTCATCTTTTCAGCCTATATTGCCCATTTTATTTCCTTCTGTTGTCCTATGAAAGTTTCCCAATCCTCTGGCCTCCGACTACTCTTTGCTGTGTTATACATCTTTTCTTTTAGTTTTATTGTTAACTTTCAGCATTTTTTTCATACAAGGAAATCAAGATCCTTTGAAAATTAACATTTTTCACAATGTCACAAAGCTGTGTGTCGGTGTGAGCTGCAAGGAAGATGCTATGAGGCTGCAGGGTGACAGATAGGTTGGGTGAGTGAGCAGAAGCATGGCAGAGGCAGTATAATGTGGATAAATGTGAGGTTATCCACTTTGGTGGCAAGATTGTACATCAGTCACTGAAAGTAATCCTGCAGTGAAGTGACCAGGCAGTGAAGAAAGCCAATGGCATGTTGGCCCTCATTGCAAGAGGATTTGACTTTAGGAGCAAGGAGGAATATTTTGTGCAATTTTGGTCTCCTAATTTGAGGAAGGACATTGTTGCTATTGAGGGAGTGTAGCGTAGGTTCACCAGGTTAATTCCCGGGATGGCAGAACTGACGTATGATGAAAGAATGGGTCGATTGGGCATGTGTTTGCTGGAATTTAGAATGATCAGAGAGGATCTTATAGAAACATATATAATTCTTAGAAGATTGGACGGGGTAGATGCAGGAAAAATGTACCGGATGTTGGGGGAGTCCAGAACCAGGGGTCACACATTTAGGACAGAGATAAGCAAAAACTTTTTCACCCAGGATTGTTGAATCTGTGGCATTCACTGCCACAGAAGGCAGTGGAGGCCAATTCACTGGATGTTTTCAAGAGTTAGATTTAACTCTTAAGGGGAAAAAAGCCAGAACGGATTACTGATTTTGGATGATCAGCCATGATCATATTGAATGACGGTGCTGGCTCGAAGGGCCAAGTGGCTTACTCCTGCACCTATTTTCTATGTTAAGTCGTACACCCATGAAGTAATATGTCCTACCTTCCATCAATATGTAATCTCTGCTTGTTATACTTATTAGTTAAAAAAACATGGGCATGCACAAACTTTTCAGAGCCTTTTGGCCATATATATGTATGTGTATGTATATCCCTAACACACAACATATGTATATGTATATGTGTGTGTTAGGGTTATGTCCAGGATGAAAGAACCAAACTTCTAGAACAGGAACAAATCCACCCTCAAGCTCATCCATGCCCAATGTTTAGAGAGGGGTGTGCAAATAATTTTCTAGCAGAAACTATGCTACTCATTTACCTTTTCTAAGGAGCTTTCCTTTTTTTAATGGTCATTTTACTATTTAACGACAAAAGACCTGGGAAGCAAGAAGGTATGAATCCATGGGATGTACTTTTACTGCACAGCTAAAGGTCTGAAGAAACAGCAGTGTTTCAGCCAGCCAGCCAGCCTCAGGAAGTCACACAAGAAACAATTTATCCCCAAAATGCCTGCTTCCCCTGACAACCATCAACCACCATTCCATACCAACTGCAAATGCTGTCAGTTTATCTATTCGGTCATTCATTTGAAATACATAACAACCCTCTCACATATATTCATATGTTTGATGTATTGATACCTGTTCTGCACTGATCATAACCTCCTAGTGAGTTCGAGTCCCCTCACAATCCAATCCACATTCTCAAACACCACAATCTTTCTCTGTTAATCTGTTATCTTAGGCTTCAGATTTGTGAGCCAAGGATCGCATCTAGATTAGACTGGAGAAGGGACACCATCCCGAAGAAACATCTGTCCATTTCCCTCCACAAATGCTGCCTGACCCACTGAGTTCCTCCAGCACTTTATTTTTTTGCTCCACGTTACTCATTTCCTCTTCGCAGCCTTAGCTCTAAATGTAAATGCAGGATTTAATCAAGCAAAATGTGAATTTAGATTGTATTTATTTATAACATCTTTACACCGAAGTATGAATCTACTTTATTCGGGGTTTTTTAGAAGCAATTCCTTGTTATAATATAACAAAAAAATGTAACTTTAAGTATCAGGCAAATGGACTGTAAATGAAACATTTGATAGATATGTAAAATTCCAAATTCTTATCTCTAAAATAAGTTAATCAATGTTAAATATTATATTTGTATCATTGTCATCTTTAAAAACTCATTTTAAAGATTTTTGCATATATTTTTCAGTAAAGATTATGTGATTATCTACAGAATAATATAAAGTTGATAGGCTAACCACTTAGTATGGGAAGTGCATGACATTGAAAAGGTCATGCTTGATGGGTTACTTTTATTTCCCCATTCTTACTGTGGTTGATCCTTAGCATAAATGCTTGGCTATAATGAATCTCAAGCCATATGCCTTCTGCTTTAGATGTCTCAAGGTTCATTAACTCATTAATGAATCACATTAAAATGTCCCAGAATCTGGGACCTACATCAATGGCATTACATACTTCAAAAAAAACCTTGTTAGATTTTTTGTGCAGTTAGCTACTTTGACACTGAGAAGAGCAAGTACCTCAAATTTATGATAATGTGAAATGTGCTTTTATTAAAATCTGTGTTTTGACAAAAAAACGGAAAGCAATTCAGTTGGCCATACCCATGCCAAATTTAAATTTATCTGAGATTTAAGCTATAAGATATTCTTTTTCCTTGCCTCCATGCTTGTGAGACTTTGCAATGTATGTAGTATCTTGTTAATTAACAGTGAACTGGGAGGCCCGCAGATGAAAAAATGGAAATGTATGTATAATCAAACACCCTTATATTTTACTTATACAAGTTACAGAGGAAGTAAGAGCCTTGACAGTAGAATACTTTGAGTGATGATATAAATATATGAAGTGCACCCACACACAAAGTATGCAGAACATATAAATTGTGACATCAATCAACACGTAACACTGATTTGACACAAGCTGCTGTTTTGAATCTCACCTCTACAACTAAAGTCTGCTTGAACTCTCAATTGAACACATGTTCAGCAACAGACGCACTCTATACCAACACCATTCGTAGGGTCCATACCATTTGACTGCAGGTTGATTTTTGGCTTTTTCAATGCGAGTATTTGATGCTTTTCACAATTGATTCAATTGTATTAATACTGTAAATGTTATGTAGGAAGGAACTGCAGATTAAACCAAAGAGAGACACAAAAAGCTTGAGTCTCAACCTGAAACATCACCTATTCCTTTTCTCCGGAGATACTGCCTGACCCGCTGAGTTACTCCAGCTTTTCCTGTAAATGTTGTAGTTGGTAGTGATTTGTGTTTCTGATTGAAAGATCCTTTGGAGAGATGGTTACATCATTGGGAATTCCCCATGGAATACAGCGTAAATGGGAGTATTCACAGTCATCGAGGTATACGGCATGGACCAGGCCTTTCGGCCACGCCAGACAGGTTGCCTAACTGAATTAATCCCACTTTCCTGCATCTGGGCCTTATGTCTTCAAACCTTTTCTATCCATGTATTTGTCTGAATCTTTTAAATGTTGTACGTTTGCACATCTGTACCACTTCATCTTGCAGCTCATTACAAATGCGTTCCACCATCTGTGTGAAAAATTTGCCCCTTGAGTCACTTTTAAATCTGTCCCCTTTCATTTTAAATGCTCTCTAATTTTAGATTCCTCTACCTGCAGAAAAGACTTGGTCTATTCACCTTATTCATGCCCCTCATGATGTTATAAACCTTTGTGAGGCCACCCCTCAGGCTCCAATGCTCCAGGGAAAATCCAACCTATCCAGCCTCTTCTTATAACTCAAACCACCCTGTAACTAACTTATACATCTTTTTCACACCTTTTCAAATTTAATAACATTCTTCCTATCGGAGGCCAACCAGAACGGTACACAGTAATCCAAATGTGGCCTAACCAATATCTTGTACAGCTGTCCCCACTTCTGCAGACATTACCCTGACCAATAAAGGCCAGCATGCCGGACACTTTCTCCCCTATTCTGTGTTGCCATTTTCATGGAACTATGTTATTTTAAAGAAACTATCTGCATTCAGAGTTTCCCCATTGTACACAGCGCACCTGGGCTCTACCACTTACAAGTCCTGCCCTGGCTTGTTTTACCTAAATGCAACACTTCACAGATCTGAATTAAACCCCATCTGCCATTCCTCACCAGATGGATGCTGCTCCAACAGTTAGGATGAGGAGAAAGAATGGAAGGGTTCTCCTCAGGAAAGCATATTTGCTTCTCTATTTGTCAGGAAGGGACTCCCACACAAACTTCAGTAAAGAACAATTGGTGAGATTTCAGGGCCACAATATCAAAATCCAAATTAAAATCTCCAGCTATCATTTTAAGCATTGTGTCCCGCGCTGAATTAGCAACCCAGTTGTGCTGCCACATTGCTCCAGTGACCTGGGTTCAATGCTGACGTCTGGTGTTGGCTGTGTGGAGTCTGTACTCTGCCAGTTCTACTTGTGACCTGTGAATGTTTGGGATATGCAGGTCACGAGTCGCCTATACCAAAGATGTACAGGTTGGCAGGTTAATTTGTCACTCTAAATGCCCCAAATGTAGATGAATGGCAGCATGTGGAAGGGGATAAGGGATTTAATGGGTTAAAATACTAGAGTTTCCTACTTAAACATTTATCTTTAATTGACTGAAACATTTCATAAATGTGATTTATCACTTCTAGGTTAGATAGGGATTAGGCTATAAATTCTGTCCATGCCACTGATGCTCATATTCTACTGAATAGCTGAGAGCAAAGAATCTTTCTTCATGATAGCAAGGTCTGGTGCGTCATTGCATTTCGACACCCTTCAAAGATCTTATGTGGCTGGCTCTATATATGAGGCAGTGTCTGTGAGTATGACATAGTTCTAGCATCTTTTTAACAACATTGCCGTCTTTCTGTTCCCCATTGCTGAGTCCAGTTGCTCTTTGTCGTCATGTAAAATGAAAAGGGGGTGTGGGGGTCAAAGGTAAGGCAGTGTGCTGTGGTTAGCAGGATGGTGCTGAGCTAATGTGAAATTTATGCCTGGGCCATCTGCAGCTTGTAAATCAGAAGACTAAGGGCTGAAGGATAGGTGGAATGTAAGACCAAGGTTAGACATGGGCACACCATGATTTTCCAGCACTACAGCTCTGGCACTGGCCACGGGTTCAGCAATGGATGTCCATTAATAGCTGGGACCTAGTCAACCACAGCTCTCTGAGTTGATTTAGTGGAAAATCTCTAATAGTGGCATGTTTAGCAGTCAAATGATCTGCCTTGAGCCGAGAACAAATATTTAATCCAGAACCAGAAGAATGGCAGCCATAGTCTAAGATATGAAGCTAGATTGGAAATTATCTCAAATGAAGTGGAAGGGAAGACCATGGTGGAATTTGAAGCCTGCTTCGAAGATATTGTGGAGTATCCTGAAAAAACATTAGGGATTTGGAAATTCTTCTTAAAGCCTTCAAATGTTTCCGTACAGTATATCCTGGGAAACGGGAAACAGGAAATGCAAAACCAAAATTCTACTGCAGCACCAATAACCGAAGGGTTTATTTAGAGCATGACTAATCAATAGAGGCAGAATAAATGGTGATTTAAGAAGTTATTAGGGATAAAGTGTGAATAATAAAGTTGACAACTGGAAGATTTTGCAGACTATAAAGAGTGTGTTGAGATAAGATATATTTCTGCATTAGATAGAATCATACATGCTCCATTTATGCCACAAGCAAAATGTTTATGATTGGCATTCAACTGTAGCCTCTGAGTTTTTCCTCTCTGAAAACTGTATTAGGCTGTTAGAGGAGTATTTCTTGCAATATTGCACTTTATGTTGTCGCAACATTGTCTGGTTTGATTGTTTCCGCATTACTGCATTTTTCAGAATATTTTAAACTGTAATGAATGCACACTTGTCTGGGATTTCTTCCTTGTTTTCATTTTCAGAATTATAGAATGAGGAGGAATTGCAGCAATAATCATGGAGACTGTACCCATGGCAAACTGTATGGAGCAAAATACAGACAGTATGGCGGAGAATACGAAGTACTGAAGGAACTCAATGGGTCAGCAGCATATGCAGAGGGAAAGGGCAAACACCATTTTGAGTTGGGGCCATTCATCAGTCTGAGGAAGGATCCCAATCCACAACATTGTTTCTCCAATCCCTCCCTGAATGCTGTCTGACCCATTGAGTTCCTCCAGCACGTTATGCTTTGCTCAAGATTCCAGCATCTGCAGATTCTTATGTCTCCAGCAGACTTTATGGACCTTTAATGTAATAACAAAGCATTGTTTAGCTCACAGAAGAATACTGGGAATTCTAAGTGCATGCATTTTTTTAACCCAACCCTTTTGAGATTGTTGACTGGAGATACTTAGCAATTTACTTACAGACAGGAAAAACACATTGACTTAGTACAATTCAAAAATCCATACCGAAGATGTAAATATCATGGTAAGAGATGGGATAATATATAAATTGTCATAAGTTTGGGCAGCAGCTCCAAATGTCACGCAAGTCATCAGTCACCAGTAATCAAAAGAATTATTTATTTGGAAAGTAACCCCATCCATCCTCTCACACACAAATGGAATTTATTTATCAAATTTATGAAAAACTGAAAATTTAAACAATTGAGAAACTGTTCTTAATTCTGGTCTCCAGCAGAGTTTCCAATTTTAAAAGCCAAAGTTTGTTGCTCCCTTTTGAGTTCCTATGTACATTTCTATATAAATCCTAATATGATGAGCAGTTGTAGTTTGCTTAATCCTACAGAAATTGAACAAACTGTTTGAGTTAACACTAAGATTGATTTGTAGAACTTAGTTTTTCACTCACGAACCTTTCAGAACCATGTGTTTCAGAGCCATAAGCTTTCTCAAATGTTATTAATGACATCTACAAAATTTACCAACAGCATGTCAACAAATATTTCCTGAGAGTAGGGAATAGTTATTTGGATAGATTGGGATTGTTGTCCATAGAGCAGCGATGGAAGCATTTAAAGGTATGAAGCTTAATTAGAGTTTATGTGGGTTATATAAGGATAAATTCATGTGACTGCTCAAAAACTAATAATCAGAGGCACATCGATATGATAGAACTTTATTTATCCCAGGAGGGAAATTGGTCTGCCAATAGTCATAAAAGACAACAAGATACATGAAATTAAAGTGATGAGTGGAAAGTCCAGGAATGGGGATATGCAAAGATTGAAGCGGGGTTGGGGGGGAAGGGGAGTCAGTCTACCCCATAACAGAAGGGGAAGGAGTTGTACAGTTTCATAGCCACAGGGAAGAAGGATCTCCAGTGGTGTACTGTGCTGTGTCTTGGTGGAACCAGTCTGTTGCTGAAGGTGCTCCTCAGGTTGACTAGTGTGTCCTGGAGGAGGAGAGCTGTGTTGTCCAAGATGCTCCGTAGTTTGAGGAGCATCCTCCCCTCCAAGACCACCTCCAATGAATCCAACTTCACTCCCAGGATGGAGCCTGCCTTCCTGATAAGCTTGTTAATTATGTTGACATCCGCAGCCTTCACTCTGCTACTCCAGCACACAACAGCAACAAAGATGGCACTGGCCACCACCGATTGATTGAGCACCTACAGCATGTTACTGCAGATGTTGAAAGAGAAAAGCCTCCTCATAAAGAACAGATGCCTCTGTCCCTTCTTATACAGTGCCTCAGCATTCCTGGACTAGTCCAGTTTACTATCCAAGTAAACTCCAACGAATTTATGAAGGAACTGCAGATGCTGGAAAATCGAAGGTAGATAAAAGTGCTGGAGAAACTCAGCAGGTGCAGCAGCATCTATGGAGCGAAGGAAATGGTCAATGTTTCGGGCCGAAACCCTTCTTCAGACTGATGGAGGAAAAGGGTTTCGGCCCGAAACGTTGCCTATTTCCTTCGCTCCATAGATGCTGCTGCACCCGTTTAGTTTCTCCAGCACTTTTGTCTACCCTAAACTCTAAGGTACTTGTGCTTCTTGGTAAACTGCACATCCACACCTTTGATGTAGGCAGGGGGCAGGGATCTTCCTCTCCTCCTAAAGTCCACCGCTAACTCCTTAGCCTTGTCAGGGTTGAGCTGCAGGTGATCTAGCCCATACCACTGAACAAAGTCATTGACTACACCTCTGTATTTAGCTTTCCTCCACTCACTGATGCAGCCCACAATTGCAGAGCCATCCAAAAACATCTGTAGGTGGCAGAAGTCAGAGTTGTATCTGAAGTTCAATGTTTAGATGGTGAACAGAAGGAGAGAGGGGACTGTCTCTGTGGGGCCCCTATGTTGCTCACTACCATGTCCGAAACACAGTTCTGTAGACTTGCATACTGTGGTCGTCCAGTCAGGTAGTTGGTGATCCCAGGACACCACTGGAGCATCCACTTTTCTATGATTCAATACAAGTTAAATTAGGTTGTAATAACTTGTATGTATTAAACCTGGAAACTACAATAGTCAGAATTATAGTCATACAGTGTGGAAACAGGCCCTTTTTGCCCACACTGACCAACATGTACCATCTGCAGTTGTCCCACTTCCCTGCGTTTGACCCATATCCCTCATCCTGTCCTATCAATGTACCTGTCTAATATATATAACTAAAAGTCTGTGAATCAACTGAACTGTGAGTCTGCAATGTACTTGCAATAAATGATTTGTCAGCCCTTAATGACAATGCGATGAGTTGTTTGGCTTGCACTGCCTGTGCTTGCAACTGCAATGCAAAATTGGAAATGAAGTGACAAAGCAATGAGTTGTTTGGCCTGCCCTGTCTGTGCTTGAAACTGCAATGCAAAATTGGAAATGAAGTGACAATGCATTGCTTTGTTTGGCCTGCCCTGCATGTACTTGAAATTGCAATGCAAAATTGGAAATGAAGTGACAATGCAATGAGTTGTTTGGCCTGCCCTGCTTGTGCTTAAACTGCAATGCAAAATTGGAAATGAAGTGACAATGCAATGACTTATTTGGCCTGCCCTGCCCATGCATGAAACTGCAAGGAAAAATTGGAAATGAAGTGACAATGCAATGAGTTGTTTGGCCTGCTCTTCCTGTGCTTGAAACTACAATACAAAATTGGAAATGAAGTGACAATCCAATGTATTGTTTGGCCTGCCCTGCCTGTGCTTAAAACTACAATGCAAAATTGGAAATGAAGTACCAATGCACTGCGTTGTTTGGCCTGCCCTGCCTGTGCTTAAAACTGCAATGCAAAATTGGAAATAGAATGACAATGCAATGAGTTGTATGGCCTGCCCTTGAAATGGAAGAAGGGTCTCGACCCGAAACGTCGCCTATCTCCTTCGCTCCTTAGATGCTGCTGCATCCGCTGAGTTTCTCCAGCTTTTTGTGTAACCCTTGAAATGGATTTACTTGGCTTGAATTGACTTGAAATGGAGTGACTTGACTTGAAATGGAGTGACTTGACTTGAAATGGATTGACTTGACTTGAAATGGATTGACTTGACTTGACTTGAAATGGATTGATTTGACTTGACTTGACTTGAAATGGATTGATTTGACTTGACTTGACTTGAAATGGATTGATTTGAAGTCGTCTTGAACTGGATTGAAATGCATTGTTGGCCCTGCACTCACTGTGCTTGACTTGACTGGACCCACAACACCCATGCTAGTGCTCCAGAAAGTACTTGGCTTAATGAATCAGATTTTCTTGAAAGATTATGAATTATTTCTAATCCATTTTGACAAATGTGTTGGTGTGCTTTAAGCTATAAGGTTAGTTATGATTTTGTTTTTGGTGGCATTCGTACACAGTTGCAAATAAACATGAAGATAAGCTTATCTCAAACATATTTCACTAGCAGCAAATGATTCCAGTTTGCACTTGGTTTCAATAAGCTATCTATCTTCTATCTATACTATTACTAAAATTCTCATCTTGTCCTTTTCCGTTTTGTGGTGATTTTTACATTTCTATACTATTATTAAAACTCTCATCTTATGATCTTCCAGTTTGCGTTATTTTTAAACTTGCGCAAAAACGGTACCCTATAACCGCTTGGATTTTTTGCCACCTTATTCTCCTGTCTCCTCTGCTCCAAGCGCACCAAGGTTTGTTCCGATCGGTGAAATATTACAAAAGTTATTAGTCTGTTATTCGCGGGGATGGCGACGCCTCTTCCAGCACCCGCTGTCAATCACCAACGCCTAGAATAAAGCTGAAGGAGCGGAGTGTGGGCTGTGTTACTCCCACAAACACCCTCACAACAAACCCCCTCCCCCCCACACAAACCCCCTCCCCCCCACACAAACCCCCTCCCCCCCACACAAACCCCCTCCCCGCACACAAACCCCCTCCCCCCACACAAACCCCCACACAAACCCCCTCCCCCCACACAAACCCCCTCTCCCCCCCCATATGCACCCGTCTCCGAAGAGGTGGGGGAAGGAGTGCAGGGGAATGAGGGGAAATGAGCCGTGCCTGTCCAGTTGGGGGTGATGGGTGGGCGTGGAATATTGTGTTGGAGAATGGATAGTGTTGGAGGACCAGGCCTCCTGTATGACAGGGACCCAACGAGTCCCACTTAGTCTAGTAGTTATTAAAAATAGGAAGAGAACTACTTCTGGAAACGGATTGTTAGAGGTGTTTTTATGGAACATAGCCTTTTCACTTTTGTTTTTTCATGGTATTTTTTTTTCCTCCATGAAGTCAGTTTGTGTCACTTTGCCTATGTTACGAATCAGAATCACACTCCATTATTACACTCGCACTGACTACCTGATATACAACACATTTCCTAAATTCACTTTTTATCCATGCATTACTTGAATGCTACCTTTTTCTTCTACCACTGTCATTTCTATTCTTTCTTCACTGATGTTTTGTCCAACATGGAGCTGAGGGTATGGCCATGTGTGGTGATGCAATCAATGAAATCTTTAGACTGTGAAAGTGATTCTAACATAACTGACTCTATGATTGAAAATTCCATTACGTTGTTTTGTTAAATTCCCAATGTTGTCTCAGGGGTGAGGTGGAACTGGGACTGGGACAGCGAAGGATGTTAGTATAATTATAGTAACAGCTGTTTCCATAGTGATGAAATCTGAATGATGTCATTGTGAGCACAGCACTGAAGAATAAACCAAAGGAGTGTTATAGAACGTATGATGTTTGCAGTTTAAGGAGTGATTTTTGATGTGAGATGCAGAATTTTGGAAGTTATTTCTATGGTACTATAGAGAAACAGGCAATTTTCATTAATACTCTGGGAAGACTGGCACCTCTCCTGAGAGCATCAAACAGTGTGTCCCTGGTGCATTCTTGCCAAAAATTTACATGTGCCTCACGTTCAATGATTTGATTGCTTAAGTGGTGGCCAATCATTCTATGTTTCATATTAGAGCACTGTAACAGGAAGTAATTTCAGGAATTTCGAACCAGCTGAATGTAGCCTGCTTTGATAAAAGTCAGGCCTCAAAATCTCTTAAAGGAGGTTTGTACTGTCTGCAATGGAATCGATTGAGGAACACACAGCACAAGCCGTTGGTAAGGCTGACATGAGAGCAGGCATCCATTCATCAGAAAACCACTCTCAAAATCCTTGAGGAACAGACTGATCTAGGAAATATCATACACACTCAGGGGACCCTGGAAACCCTTCAAATCTATGAGGAAGCTGCATTGCAAGGAAATTGTCAAAGATATAAAAGCCAGGAGTAATTCCCTAGGACCCTATCAGAGTGCAACAGGAAATTTAATTAATTCACACCTGCAACTGCGCTCCATGAGCGCATCAGTAAAGCCCAGCTAACAACGGCAGCACAACTATTTATTGACTTGCACACTGTTGTGCTCACTGCATGCCCATCACTCGCCTAACAACAATCCCCATTACAATCCCTACATAATGCCTGGATTCCACAGCATAAACCCACACACTTGCCAGTTGTCTAGCACTTGCACGCATCCCACCTTACACAGCGCATACTAGCTAGGTAACAGACCCACAGAGTAATTAGGAGAGGATGCTGGCAGGTATGGAGTCGCATGCTTCAGAATTCTCAGCTGTTGCCAAATATTGTGTCAGAATACCTCATGTTTGTATCAAATCCTCAATAAAAGCATCCTATTTCTATCTCATCCAGAACCTTTTACTTAATTAACATGATTGGATTATCTATTACTCATCACCGATTGCCCTTTACATCATGATGGATAGTCCTTGTCTTGAACTGTGAAGGCACTCCTAACAGTGCTGATGGGTAGGGAGTCACAGGACTTGGATCCAGTGATAGCGAAGTAACAATATTTCTCAAGTCTAGAGGATGGGATTGGAAGACAAAGATGGTGTTGCCATGTGCCTCTATTCTTGGTGATAACACTTTGGGTAAGAAGGAACTGCAGATACTGGTTTAAGCCAAAGATAGACACAAAATGCTTGGGTAACTCAGCGGGACAGGCAGCATCTCTGGCGAGGAATGCGTGGCGTTTCGGGTCGAGACCCTTCTTCAGACCACAAATTTGGGAAATGCTTTCAGAGTTAACTTGGCAAGTAATGCAGTGCACTTCATAGGAAGGTCTAATGCACTGCTAACAGAGGAAGTAAAGATTTAGTCAAAGGGTCAAAAGTCAAAAGAGTTTATTGTCATGTGTCCCTGACAGGACAATGAAAATCTTTCTTTGCATAGCACAACAGAACATAGCATTGACTACAATTCTATACGTAAATACACGCATGAATTAATAAATTAATAAAGTGCAAATAACTGATGGAGGGATATTAATGTTCAGAGTTCCGAGCTAAGTTTAATAGCCTGATGGCTGTGGGGAAATAACTATTCCTAAACCGGGTTGTTGCAGTCTTCAGGCTCCTGTACCTTTTACCTGAAGGTAGCAGAGAGATGAGTGTGTGGCCAGGGTGGTGTGGGTCCTTAATGATGCTGCCAGCATTTTTGAGGCAGCGACTGCGATAAATCCCCTCGATGGAAGGAAGGTCAGAGCCGATGATGGACTGGGCAGTGTTTACTAATTTTTGTAGTGTTTTCCTCTCCAGGGCGCTCAAGTTGCCGAACCAAGCCATGATGCAACCGGTCAGCAAGCTCTCTACTGTGCACCTGTAGAAGTTAGAGAGAGTCCTCCTTGACAGACCAACTCTCCGTAATCTTCTCAGGAAGTAGAGGCGCTGATGAGCTTTCTTAATAATTGCATTTGTGTTCTCGGACCAGGAAAGATCTTCACAGATGTGCACGCCCAGGAATTTGAAGCTCTTGACCCTTTCAACCATCGCCCCGTTGAGTTAAGATTTAGGCTGCTGAATGGGATACTTTATACTGGATATACAATATGTTTCTAGACTGCAACTCTTTCAGGCATGTGGAAAACAGTAAGAAGCTGGAATTCACTAACAAGAAGTGTGGTGAGGCCACATTGTTTACAAAGTATCTAGATAAGCATTTTTAGAGCCTAAATCCAAGGACCAAGGGTCACGAGGTGGAAGTTAACCAAACCAGCTCTATTTTTAGCCAGCATGGATACAATGATTTTTTTTGGTACTGCAAACGTATAATTCTAGATCCCAACACCCCATGAATTGTGTTGTGAATTATGAAAAGGTTTGGGGAGTCTTGTACAATAGCATATCCAGCTTTTGACCTGTTCTTGTATTTATACAGATAGTCTAGCTGAGTTTCTGCTCTATAGGGATGTTAATGGTGGAGAGACTTGTGTTAAGGCTGTTGAATGTCAATAAATGCAATTTATTGCTGGAGATGATCTTGCCTAACATTGTAAATGTTTGATGATCTCACCTTAGTTTTGTTGAGGTGCATGCTGTAACAGGCTCTATATTCTGACCTTTCTTTCATTTCTAATTTTACTTCGCTCACCATGACTATGTCATTAATTCAAACCCCTACAATTTCCACTTCTACAGAGTCTAGTTGGTAAATTTAAGACTAAAGTCAGAATAAGCCATTGGACACATAAATGCACATTAAGATCCTGGTATATTCTAGGCAATATCAGTAGTTTACAGACACTAGGAAATACAGATGCTGGTTTACCAATAAAAAAAACTCACCATGTACTGGAGTAATTCAGTGCATCAGGCAGGATATCTGCCGGACATGGATTGGTGACATTTTGCGCTTTCTTCAGATTAAAGAAAGGTTCCATTATGAAATGTTACCTATCCATATACTCCAGACATGTTATCTGACCCACTGAGTTACTCCACCACTTTGTGCTTTTTATTTCCTGTGAGATTCCTGAGGTTGGGACTGCATGCGAGTCAGCAAGCATTGAATGAAAATGGTAGCTCGAGTGCTAGCTCCAAGAGCAGGAAGTCGTATACCAATTCGGCCACGGAGAAGTCATATGAAGACTAGGAAAGCGCGGCCTATTGATGAAGACTATCAGACATCATTGCTCCAGTTTCTATCATCCAAGCTACTTTCACTTTACTTATACAGTATATCGCACTTTGGGTTTGTCATGTGGATAAATGTGAGGTCATCCACTTTGGTGGCAAGAACAAGAATGGTGTTAGATTAGGAAAAGGGGGGGTGTAACGAGACCTGTGCCCTTGTACATCAGTCACTGAAAGTAGGCCTGCAGGTCTAGCAGGCAGTGAAGAAAGTAAATGGCGTGTCGCCTTCATAACAAGAGGATTTGTGTATAGGAGCAAGGAGGTCCAACTGTAGGTCCACAGTGAAGAACTGTGCACAGGGCCCTGGTGAGACCGTACCTGGAGTATTGTGCACAGTTTTGGTCTCCTAATTTGAGGAAGGCCATTCTTGCTATTGAGGGAGTGCAGTGTAGATTCACCAAGTTCATTCCCGGGATGGCAGGACTGACATATGATGAAAGACTGGATCGACTGAGCTTCTATTCACTGTAATTTAAAAGGATAAGAGGAGATATTATAGAAACATATATGATTCTTAAGGGATTGGACAGGCTAGATGCAGGAAACATGTTCCAGATGTTGGGCTAGTCCAAAACCAGGGGTCACAGTTTAAGAATAAGGGGTAGGCCATTTAGGACTGAGATGAGGAAAAACATTTTCACCCGGAATTCTCTGCCACAGAAGGCAATGGATGCCAATTCACTGGATGAATTCAAGAGAGACTTTGATATAGCTCTTGGGGCTAACGGAATCAAAGGATATGGGGAGAAAGCAGGAACAGGGTACTGTGAATGATAAGCCATGATCATATTTAATGCCAAATGACCTGCTCCTGCACCTATTTTCTATGTTAAATGTTTCTATTTAATGGTACTCCAAAAATTTGCTATCCAACATATTATTAGATCTGCCAACATTCTCTCTCAGTGACTCTGCAAGTTATAAATCAGCTGTGAACCTTCCTCAAGGCAACAGTTTTTCTCCCATCTTTCCCACAACAATAACACCCGTACCTACCCACCTATTGCCTAGCACATACGCTTTGCGTTAATGGCAAACAATGCAGTTTAAAGGCAGCTCATCTAAGTCCAGAGCTAGATTCAAGAATCAAATTAATTGTTATATATACCAATTAAGGTACAGTGAAATTTGAGTTGCCATACTATGTGAGAAAAACAACAATACACAATTCAGCCACCTAAGATAAAATTTAACATAAACATCCACCACAGCGGAATCCACATTCCTCACTGTGATGAAAGGCAATAAAGTTCAGTCATCTTCCTCCTTTGTTCACCCGTGGCCGGGGCTGAACCCTCCGCACTTGCCGTTTTCGACGGTCCGCTGTTCAAGCCCTCTCGTCAGGATGATCAAAACTCCGTCGTCAGGATGGATCAGAACACTCTGCGGCATGGAGCTCCCGAGTCGACCATTTCTTACCAGAGACCACAGCTTCACGGTGTTAAAGTCCACAGGCCCCGCGGTTGGAGCTCCTACAATGGTGATCATCGGCAAAACATCCCAGGCTCCGCGATGGTAAGTACGCGCCGCGCCCGTGGCTTGAAGCTCCGGGCCGGTCTCCAGGAAAGGTCGCACCACTCCACATTGTAGGCCGCAGGGGAGGACGGAGATGAGACATGGAGAAAAATCGCATCTCCGTCGAGGTAAGTGACTGGAAAAAGTTTCTTCCGATCCCCCCCACATTAAACATACCAAGAGACATTAAAACAAACATTCAAGACATACTTAAAATAATAAAAACAGAGAAGGGACGAGACGGACTACTGGCGACGCGACCGGTGGCGGCGCATTGTGCTACTGAGGAGCATTGTGCAGAAGCAGTGAAGTGATTGCTTCCTGCATTCATGATTAGTACTCCAATAGACAGGGAAATGGTATCATAATAATATTTATAGGATATGGGTTTCTCTTTACATGCTGATTTTACGTCGGTCATTACAAATAATGGTAACCCCTCATGCCACTAAAGGATCTGAAATCTTTTTTTCAACAGAAGGAGATAAATTTAACTCCGCTTGAGGGACAAGCCACAAAGATGACAGATAGGCATGTAACATAAGAAGTGGAAATGGGGTAGGCTATATGGGCGATCAAGTCTGTTCAACCATTCAGTGAGATAATGATTAGTTTAATCTTGTCCTGAACTCCACTTTATTGCCTGTCATTCTTAACCCTAGCCAATATAATCAAGGACCACATTCATCCTGTTCATTCCCTCTTTCCTCCACTTTCGGGTAGACATGCTTGAAAGCACATACAGACAGATTCAGGGACAGCTTCTTCTCCACTGTTATCAGTAGAGCCAGGATTTTGCCATAAATGCCATGTGCCTTTTCGTGCCTTTTTTGATGATTTCACCAGGATAATGCCTTTTTCATGATCGAGTGCGTAAATCTGCCTATTATTTAACCATTTTGCTAAAGGGTCATGCTATTTTCTCTAGTTGTACCGTGATTACAATGACGTTTTCTGTTAACACGTTAATATTAATGTTATTATTAATGTGTTAACATAGTATAACTTACAAGAAAATTTCCACCGCTGGGGTGAAACCGGGGGCACCACTGTCGGTCGTTCATTCTTTCATGCCGCTGCCCGTTGGTTCAGTCTTCGCCAAGATCTATTTAAGGAAGAACTGCAGATGCTAGAAAAACCAAAGGTAGACAAAAAATGTAGAAACTCAGCGGGTGAGGAAGCATCTATGGAGAGAAGGAATAGGCGACTTTTCAGGTCGAGACCCTTCTTCAGACTGATGTGGGGTGGGCAGGAAAAAGAAAGGAAGAGGCGGAGACAGCAGGACTAGAAGGAGAGCTGAGAAAGGGGAGGGGGAAGGAGGGAGAAGACAAGGGCTATCTAAAATTAGGGACGTCGATGTTCATACCGCTAGGGTGTAGACTACCCAAACGAAATACCCAAGCTTGTCTCCACACTACATTTACTGTAAATTACCAGTTGCAAATCTGAGTTTTTGAGTGATCTGTGCAAGGCATTCATTGATGCTGGAATTCCACTGTGGTAATTGGAAAACAAATCTCTCAGAGGTTTTTTAGAGAAATACACAGAGGAACATATACCAAGTGAGTCATCATTATGGAAAAATTATGTTGACAGCATCTTCAACCTTGTTGTGCAGAAAATTAGAGAAGACGTTGCATGCAACACAATATGGATCTCAATAGACGAGACAACCAATGCTGTTCAGAGATATGTTGCCAATGTGGTCATCGGTGCGCTGGCGGCAGGTGAACAATCAAAGGAGTATTTGTTGACATTTGAAGTATTGGAGAAGTCAACCAACTCAACAATTGCTCAGTTGTTTACATCTTCACTTGCTGTACTTTTGCCAGAATGCATAAATCACAACAATGTTCTTCTCTTTGTGACTGATGCAGCTCCGTGCATGAAACAAGCTGCTCATGCTCTTAAAGTTTTATTCCCCAAAATGTTGCATTTGACATGCTTAGCTCAAGGACTTCATAGAATTGCCAAGCACATACATAGCTTGTTTCCAAATGGAGAAGGCTGTGTGGGGGGGGGGGGGAGGGAGGATGTGGGAGTGGGGAAGTAGTGGTTTGGGGAGAGTTGTGTGTGGGTGGGTATGGAGCGGATGGGTGTGTGTGTGTGTGTGTGTGTGTGTGGGCAGGGAGGTTGTGGGTGGGGGTGGGCAGGAGGTGTTGCGGAGGAGGGGTTTGTGAGTGTGGGAGGAGTATGTTGTGGAGGTGAGGGGGATGTGGGTGTGGGGGGGTCATTGTGTGGGTGGGGGGTGGTTGTGCATGGGGTTGTGTGGGCAGGGAGGGTGTGTGTGTGGGCAGGGAGGGTGTGTGTGTGGGCAGGGAGGGTGTGTGTGTGGGCAGGGAGGGTGTGTGTGTGGGCAGGGAGGGTGTGTGTGGGGGGATTGGGTGGGTGGGGGGGTTGTGGGGGATGGGTTTGTGTGGTCAGGGGGAGGGTTGTAAGGTGTGTAGGGGTGTGGGGACAGGGTGGACGTTGTGGGGGGGAGAGGTGGGTGGGGGAGGGGCTGAGGGGTGTGGGGGGAGGGAGCTCAGAGAAAAGACGGGAAGAGCTATTGGGGAGAGTACGTTATCATGGGGGAGGGGGGCAGGAGCCAGCAAGGGGAACCAGAGGGGAAGGGGTTGGCAGTGCGATGTGCTGGTCGCTGGCTGCTGGCCATTCTCCTCTGCCAGGATCAGAGTCTCCGCTTTCTGTTTGGCGACATCCGCGCTGGGCTAGGTTTGTCTGGGTCGGGCTGTTTTTGGTCCCTCCCTCCGAAAATTGTGTCCGGTCAGAGACCTCTGCCGGCCTTCCAGAGCCTCCTACAGCTGCAGTAATTACGCAATGGCGTAGGAAGGGGTGGACCGTCCCGCGAAGTGACAGTAGATGGGACCAATCCATGCGGCGCTGAATGGCAGGAGAGGCGATTGATCTGCGCAGCGCAGTTTTTAAGATTTTTTAACTTTGCTAACTCTTACCAGCTTCCACCAATCGGCACGAAACTTGGTGCAATCGCAGTACAGCAGAATCGTGAGTAAGCTGGCAAAAAATCCTAGCTCTATCACGTACCATTTTTGTGCAAATAGAATGACTGCCAAACCAGAAGATAACAAGATCAGAGTTTTAGTTATGTATAAATATAGATAGATGGATGATTCACATGAGTTCAGTTTATCAGTGTCGTTTATTGTCACGTGTACTGAGGTACAGTGAAAAGCTTTTGTTGCTAACTGTATCTAAGTACACGTGAAAATAATAAACTAACCAACTAATCAGATGTTTAAGAAGGAACTGCAGATGCCGGAATAATGGAAGGTAGACAGAAATGCTGGAGAAACTCAGCGGGTGAGGCAGCATCTCAGGTGAGCAAGCTGCTTCACCTGCTGAGTTTCTCCAACTAATCAGATGTGCTTTGTCACAGGACCAACCCTTTGGAACAACCTATAGAAGTGGTAGAGGGCCAATGACTGTCACAAACAGTAATCCAAATGAAGTTCGGCAGCAGACAACCTGCTGGAACTGGTGCAGAATGTTAAGTGTGGATCAGTGATGAGCCTGAGACGGACCTTGTGCGGCATGAGAAACATCAAACTCGCAAATTATGAGGAAGCATTGTGTGAAAGTGGAGGCCCAAAATTCACATGGCTTATGAACATCTGGAGATTTTTGCCTCATTTCTTTGGAACATGACGTGATTAAATCATGTTTTACACATTATTTTGATTACTTTACCATTTCACTGGAAAATCAATTTTTAACAGAACTTAACAAAAAGTTGCAAAAGCAATTTATGCATAGAAAGAAGATTTTAAATTCCTGTTATTTATGAATGGGAACAGTCCCCACAGTGAAACCTTACCACTCTTTCAAATTTTAATTTTAAGAATCCTACTTAATACTTATTTAAATTGTATTCTCAAAATCAATATTAAAATTAAATATTATCCTTACGAATCAAGTATATCCTTTTTTTGTTTGAAACCATTGAACAATCATTTATATTTCATTCTTTTAGAACGATTTATTCAGTCAATATACCTACGCAAAAAGGAAATGTTGATGTTTGTCAAGTATCGTTTATAGATTAAATATATATGGATGACATTTTGTTTGTCCAAGGCCCAGTTCTTACTTGTCACAGCTCCTTGGCTTTCATTTTGTTAAAAAGCTTTGTTTTCCACTAAAAGTATGTGACATCTGTTGAATTAATAATCCTGGGATTATTCTTTTGCTAAAATCAGTGCCGCAAACATCCGATCTCCCAAATCAGAAAAGCTTTTAAAGTGACGTGTTGTATTGTTCTTAATAAACAAAGTCCTCACTTTGATATGGAAAATTTGTGCCTATGAAAGGAATCAGTAACTGTGAAGCTTGTGCACTTTTTCTTCAACATTTTCCCCTTCCCCCTATTTATTGCCTCTTTGTATTCTTCATTTTTAAATTAAAGATCCAGGTCAATTAAATGGTTCTGCCTAATTGTTAACAGCATCTGAATAACAGAAACTGCATAATGAGTGGCACATAGGTTATTACAATCTTAAAACAGGAAATAAGCCACTTGATCCCTTGGTTCAATCATATTAAGACCCCCTTGGAGTGCACAGCAGATACCAGCTTATCGTAATACTGTTACTGTGACAACCAGGTCTTTAACAACAAAAAAAGACAAGGAGCTGATTGGTGAAACTGCCTTCACAAATAGTAATAGAAAGAAAACCACAGGAAGCTGGCCTTTTAAAATCGGGATTATCTCTCATCTGTTGCACTCCACCTGGAATATTGCATTACATTTTGTAAATGTTGGTGCAATAGTAACAAAGGTAATTTACATTTTATAATGAAAACCTGAACTAAATATCGTGCTTCTGCTGATTGTCCACTCTTTTATTAATCAGAGGTTTATTCAGTTTTGTAATGTTACATAGAAAATACAACAGGGTTTTATCAAATTGTAACCAACAGAAATACTTTCACTGTTTATGAATCCATGAAATCTATTTTTAACATCAAATTAATATTTAACAATATGATAGTTTGAATGTTTTATTTTAATTAATATTATTTGTATATTATAATATTTGATTTTATCAACCTTACTCATTTCCTGAATTGAAAGATACAGAAAGAAACATGCTGACCTATGGTCACCGATTGCCACACTATTTCCGACTGCCATACTTTTCACACTATTTCTATATTATCATACTTTCACATCCCTGTACATTAGGGGCGATTTACCGAGGCCAATTAACCTACAAAATTACAAGTCCTTGGGATGTATGAAGAAACTAGAGCACTCTAAGGACATCCATGTGGTCACAGGGAGAACGTGCAAACTCCACACTTATCACACCTGAGTTCGGAATGAAACCCAGGTCTTTGGCGTTGTGAGGCAGCAGTTTTGCCAGCTAGGCCACTGTTTCCATATCCCACATTAACAAATTACCACTCCTCAATTTCCTTTCAATTCCAAAATCATACTATTCAAGTTACAACAATATCTACTGTCATAATCTGATTCATTCTGTTGCACCGATGGAAAGATAATTTCTGCATTCACAATTAATACAGAGGGGACTAACCTCAAATGTCTGTCAGACTGAGGATAGAGTCCCAACGAAGTTAGACAAATCATACCAGTAGGGCGGTGGGTAAGGAATCATGCCGCATTTATGGTCATATACACAATATGGCGAGGTACAGGTAAAATGAAAATCTTGCTTGCACATTTTCATGGAAAAATAGAACATAGAACAGTAAAGCACAGGAACAGGCCCTTCGGCCCACAAAGTCTGTACCTAACATGATGCCAAGATCAATACCTATCTGCCCGAACGTAATCCATATTCCTAGCATATCATATGCCTTTCCAAAAGTGTCTTAAATGCCACTATCATGTGTGTAAAAACAATTGCCCTGCATATATTCTTTAAACTTTGCCCCTCTAACCTTAAAGCTATGCCCTCTAGAATTTGGTATTTTCATCCCAGTAAAAAGATTTTGACTGCCTACCCTATCAATGTCTAACTATATTCTTCCATCAGGTCTCCCTTCAACCTTTGGCATTCCATTGAAGACAATCCAAGCCTGTCCAACCTTCCCCTTTAGCCAATAACTAATCCAGGCATCATTCTAGTAAATCTCCTTTCCAAACCCACTCCATCCTTTTTGTAATGGGGCCACCAGAACTGCACACCATACTCCAAATGTGGCTGAACCAAAGTCCTATAAAGCTGTATCATGTCTTCCATATAAGTAGTGCCCCAACCAGTGAAGCCAAGCACACCAGATATCTTCTTTACCACTCTATCTCCTTGTGTTGTCACTTTCAAGGAATTATGGAGTTGGACCACAAAATCCCTTTGGATATCAATGCTGTTAAGGATCAAAAGACTTTGAGTCAAAACTCAGACCACATATGAAAACATAAATTACATATAATGCCTACAAGACAGTGAAAATAAATAGATGGTTCACAAACAATACATTAGTGCAAAGCACAATTCAAAAACAAGTCCATGGTAATGCAAGAGGTAATCTAGAGTGTCTGTTGCTGAAATTGGATTAGAGTTATGATAGTTGTCGGAAATTATCTGAATCAGTCTCAAGAAGGGTCTCGACCCGAAACATCACCCATTCCTTCTCTCCAGAGATGCTGCCTGTCTTGCTGAGTTCCTCTAGCATTTTGTGTCCACCTTCGGTTTAAACCAGCAACTGCAGTTCCTTCCCTCACAGTTGTAAGAATGTATCTGTTCTGAACCTGGTGGTATGGTAATCCTGGCTCTGTACCTCCTGCTGACTTTAGCAATGAGAAGAGTGCATGGCACATACTGTGTGTATCCTTGATGATAGATGCCACTTGCTTGAGGCAATGCCTCATGGAGATACCTTTGATGGTTGGGAGGACGGTGCTCATGATGGACTCGGCTGAATCCATGACACTTCACAGCCTTTTGTATTCCCTAGTATTGCTGTTGCAATATTGGTATTGGTTTATTATTGTCACTTGTAGAGAAATTGTGAAAAAAAGTTATGCACAAAGGTCATTCTATACATGAGTGCAATGATACCAGACGAGTACAACTAGTGCAAAAAAATAAAATGAACAAAATGCAGAACATAGTTGTACAGCAGGTTTAAAAAGGGCAAGAGTGGCAATGAGGTGGATTGGTAGATTGTGTACATCCGTAGCAAGAGAATCCAGGTTGTATTCTTGCTTCAACAGTATTTGAATGGAATAGAACCCAAAACTCGCAAAAATATCCTTCTTTCTACAAAGTACTTGTATTGAGATTTATGTAACAAAACCAGTGCATGGTGACTGGTAGTCACCATGCACTGGTTTTGTTACATAAATTTCAATAAGTATGGCAGAATGACCACAAGGAATGGGAAGTCAGCATGAACCAACAGATCAGCATGGATCTCTGTACGTCCTCCATCTACTGGCCCACGCGTGTTTACTTTGATTTGGATGGTGTAGGACAGCACAGTGGCACAGATGCTAGAGCTGCTGCCTCATAGCACCAGTGATCTGGGTTCGATCTTGACATTGGATGCTGTCTGTGTGGAGTTTGTACATTCTCCTTGCAACCGCGTAGGTTTCCTCTGGATCTCCAGTTTCCTCCCACATCAAAAAGATGTGTAGGATTGTAGGTTAATTGGCCTACTGTAAGTTACCCCCCCAAGTATGTAAGAAGTCGATGAGAAAGTGGGATAACGTGGAACTTGGGTGAATGGGTTATCAATGGTTGGCATGGATTTATTGGGTTGAAGGGCCTGTTGTCATGCTGTATCTTTAAACTAAACTAAAGAGATGATAATAACAAGGAAGAAATGGTTCTTGAATCTGGAGGTACATGATTTCAAGCTTCTGTATCTTCTTCCCGATGGAAAAGGAGAGAAGAGAAAATAACCATAGTATGAACGGTGCTTGATTATGTTTCCTCAGACCAGCACTGTACATCATTCTCTGACAGAACCTCACTGTTCAGTTTCTGCTTGTTAGGAGAGAATAAGAGCCATCGCTGTGTGATCAGACGTTTTAAAATCTGGTAGCTGTCTTTGATCATTGAGCAGCAGTTGTCAAGGATGTTTGGGCCACTGGTTGAACAGGAGACATGTTGATTTTCCATTGCTCCAGATGCCAGCTGATCTACATCGGTGAGGCTGGGCGATCGTTTCGCCGAACACCTCCGCTCGGTCCGCAATAACCAACCCGACCTCCCGGTGGCTCAGCACTTCAACTCCCCCTCCCATTCCGTATCCGACCTCTCGGTCCTGGGCCTCCTCCACGGCCAGAGTGAGCAACACCGCAAGTTGGAGGAACAGCACCTCATATTCCGCTTGGGGAGTCTGCATCCTCTGGGCTTAAACATTGAATTTTCTCAATTCTGTTAACCCAGACTGCCCCCTCCCCTCCCCACCTCTCCCTCAGCCCTCGGGCCCTGACATTCCTTCTCCATCTCCCCCCCCCCCCGCCCCCACCCCAGTCGCACTAGCTTCTCATTTTCACACCACAAATAGCTTATAATGGCCTGTCTCCTTTATCATCAATACCTTTTTGCATATCTTTCATTCATTGTTATTTATCTCTCCACATCACTGTTTATATCTCTCGTTTCCCTGATCACTGACCAGTCTGAAGAAGGGTCTCGACCCGAAACGTCGCCTATCTTCTTCGCTCCTTAGATGCTGCTGCACCCGCTGAGTTTCTCCAGCTTTTTGTGTAACCGACGTGTTGATTTTGTTAGCATACTCGTAAAGGGCCTGTCCCACCAGCATGCAACTCTATGCGATTAGCGCAACCTAACGTGGTCGCTTGAGCCGTCCGGCATCGCGGGGCCGGTCCCACTTCGATCGCCGGAGCCGTGCGGAATTGTGCGGAGTTCGTCCCGAGTTCGTCCCGACACTGCGCGGGGCTCCGAAAAACTGACTATGTCTAAAAATTCCGCACGGCAACGGCTTGTCGGCTCGCAGTCGCCTCGACATTTACACACCGCCCGGACATCGTGCCTCCGTGAACCTATTTGTAAGTGCCTCTGTGACCCTCTATGTGTGTGGCTCCGTGGCCCTGTGTGTGTGCCTCTGTGCCCCTCTCTGTGTGCCCCTCTCTGTCCTGGCGAACTTACCTTGAACTTCGCTCCAAGTTCGCCTCACTTTGCGCCGCGTTGCATCACTCACCCGACCTCCGCGCGGCCCCTGCTGCCGGTTTGGTTGCGCTTGCCGCATGCAGGCGCATGCTGGTGGGAACGGCCCTTTACAGGGAATCACCCGACCTCCGCGCGGCCCCCGCTGCCGGTTTGATCGCGTTCATCGCATAGAGTTGCATGCTGGTGGGACAGGCCCTTTAGGGTGGCCTGAGTGACGTCACCAGCAAAGATGAACAATAGCTCAGGCTACTGCATTACAGGGCTATTTATAGCAGTGTATTGCACATCTAGTGCAAGCCACAATCTGTGTGACATTGGATGTAAAGATCTTTCAGGATAGCCAAAGTGAATTGCCATTACAGGAAGTAGGGATGGAAGTTCACCATTAGATATAAGATACACAAAAAGCTGGAGTAACTCAGCGGAACAGGCAGCACCTCTGGAAAGAAGGAATGGATGGCATTTCGGGTCGAGACCCTCCTTTAGACTGGTTCGGGATCAGGGAAACGAGAGATATAGACATATATGTAAAAAATTAATGATGATAAAGGAAACAGGCCATTGTGCCATGTTCACCATTAGATATTCCAGGTCCGGGAAGCAGGAACTCACAGGACTGCCAAGATCAAGGTGATGATTAGGAAACGGAACCCTAAATGACTTCAAATGCTACTCACTGCTTTATTCTCTATCTTTATTTGCTGTTAGAATATGGATTTGGTTTTAAGAATACTTCTGAGGACAGTTACAAAACATCAATTTTCACATTCAAATTGAGTCACAAATGAACTTCAAATTTTATTTTCCAACAGTGAATAAAGATATGTGAAGCTATGTGTCCTTAGAGGATTATCTTTGCATCTTTGTGTTTATATCTATTTTCAATCTCTACATGTGGCATACAATGAACCAGTTTGTGATGCTCATAAATTAGAATGCAGTTCAAGCAAACACCATGAACTGTGCTATTTTCTTTCAGACAGGACTTGTAAGCCAGGAAGCTGCTAAGAAGACTACTGAGGAGAAAGCAATAACATTCTTGTTTCCCCAGGCAATACAAAGAATCATTCATCCATATTATCACTTGCATTAAAAGCCCAGGGACACATGCACCAGAAAGGACAGATAATATAATTTACCATCAAGAGACCTGATCCACATTTAAAGGTGAGACCTTACTAATATGCCTGTGGTGAATTGTAGGGTTTTAATGTGCTCCTTGCTCCTGCTGCCCCTGGAGGCACAGGCGACTGGCATTAAGATAAGTGGAGAGAGGAACTGATTGGCAAAACACAGTGCTGGAGTAACTCAGCAGGCCAAGCAGCATTTAGGGAGGGAATGGATAGCTGACGTTATGGATTGGGATCATACAGACAGATTGTAGTGGGGGGAAATGGTGGAAAAGAGACATGAGGGCTGGACTAAGCCTAGCGAATGATAGGTGGATACAGGTGAAGTGGGGTTTGATTGGCAGATGGGTGAAGTGAATGACAAATGAAAGGACAGAAGAGGTCAAAAAGGTGTCTGGTAAGCAGGGAAGAAGAGAGAAATATAAAGCCAGAGGGACGGTTTCCAGTCATGGCGAAGTGGGAGTGCGCGCAGGGAAGAGAAATGGGTGAGGGATGTATTACTTGAAATTGGAGAAACCAGTGTTCATACCTTTCAGTTGTAAGCTACCTAAGTGGAATATGAAGTTTTGTTCTTCCAGTTTTTGTGTGGGCCTCATTCTGGCAATGGGGGTGGCCGAGAATTGAAAGGTTGGTAAGGGAATGGGAAGGGGAGTTAAGGTGGTTAGAAAACAGGAGAGCCAGTAGGCCTTGATGATCAGAGTGTAAATGTCCAGCATAGTGGTCACCTAGTCTACGTTTGGTCTCGCTGATGTACACAGCGGGAACACTGAATGCAGTAGATATGGTTTGAAAAGGTGAATGTGAAACTCTGTCTCAACTGGAAGGACTGCTGGGGTCCCTGGGTGGAGAAGAGGGAGAAAGTATAGGGAAAGATGTTACATTTCCTGCGGTTGGAGGGGAAGGTACCTGGCGAAGGAGTAGTTTGGATGAAAATGGATGTGTGAACCAAGGTGTTACGGAGGGCGAGGTCTCAGCAGAAATCGGAGAGGGGTGGGGGGTGAAAAGATGTGACTGGTGGTTGTATCACATTGGAGCTGAAATACATGTTGGAGAATGATGTGCTAGATGCAGAAACTGGTGGGTTGAAAGATGAGGACCAGGGGAAATCTATCCTGGTTTTGCCTGGAGGGGACGAGGGAGTGAGAGCAGAACAGCAGGATACAGAGGAGACATATGTGAGGGCTGCATCCACAGCAGGGGGAACCCATGTTTACTGAAGAAGGAGAATATTTTGGATTTCATGGTGTGGAATGTCTCATCATGGATGCAAATGTGGAGAAAGTGAAAACAAGGGATCGTGTCCCTGCAAGAGGCAGGAGGGGAGGAGCGGTGGTCAAGATAACTGTGGGAGTCAACAGCCTATAGTCTACCTCCTGTGATAGAAACAGATATCAAGAAAAAGGAGAGAGGTGTCAGAGATAGCCCAAGCAAATTTGAGGGCAGGGTGGAAGTTAGCAGTAAAGTTGATTGTAAAGAATAGGCGCATACACAGATGAATCTTTACTACAACTTTATTAATTAAACCCACATATTACTGTTAAAGAAGGAACAGCAGATGCTGGAGAATCGAGGGTTACACAAAAAGCTGGAGAAACTCAGCGGGTGCAGCAGCATCTAAGGAGCAAAGGAGATTGGCGACGTTTCGGGTCGAGACCCTTCTTCAGACTCTGAAGTCAGACTCGGACTCAGACTCAGACACACATTACTGCCCTAGCTGTACGTGGTCTGTCATGGACACTAGAGAGAGAGAGAGAGAGCTATGGGTGGGAAGGTCACAGTTATACTAGATGATAAGGGGAGTGGTTAGCAAGGGCTGCGTCACTACTGTTAAAGGTGTACACACATATCATCAACATCCTTCCTCTATAAAATCAAAACAATGAGCAGTGACAGGGCGACCACGTCTCATGCAGTAAGGGAGAGTAAACAACAGTAATACAGGAACTCAAAATCACACGTAATCACCATAACGATCTAGCGGCTTGACAAGGCGACCAGACCGGGTCCGAACCTCGCCATCACATCCTCCCCCAACGGGAACGAGAGGGACCGGCGCCCGGGCAGGAGGGGAGCCCCTGACAGGAGAACCCCGGGGTGATGGAGGCAGTGGAGAGGATGGAGAGGGGGGAGACGAGAAGGCTGGAGAACCAGGGAGCACAGCGAGAGGATGCACCAGAGAGGGCTGAGAGGGAGGAGGACTGGGCAAGGTGGGCACGGGACGAGGCGGCAAGGGCGGCACGGGGGGGGGGCATACGGAGCAGCCGGAGGGGGATGAGGCTCGTTCACAAGCCGGAGGTGTTGACGAGATCTCCGGTTGATCATACCATCGTGATTGACCAGGTATGAACGAGGGGAACCAGCAGCACCGACAACAATGGCGAGCGCATGCGGACGACCTGGCTAGGAAAGAGAGGACGGAGGACACGGCAGGACTTGTCATGGGAGTGCTTCTGGATACGGTGTTTGTGGGCGATGAACTTCCGGACCGTGGCAGGTTTAAGGACGGTGGGAGCAAGCGACTGCTGTGTTACCGGGATCGGAGGCTGAGTAACACGGGACATGAGGCGCTGAGCTGGGGAACCCAGGGTATGGTCGCGGGAGATGTTGCGGAGGTTCAGGAGGGCTAGGTAAATGTTGGAGCGGGACAAGCGACAACGTTCCAGCAATCCTTTAGCACTGCGGACCGCGCGATGAGCCAGGCCGTTGCTTTGCGGGTACTCTGGGCTGCTAGTGTAGTGACGGAAATTCTAGCAATCAGCAAAAGCACGGAACTCAGCAATGGTGAACTGACTGCCGTTGTCCGACTGCAGGCTGGCCGGGGACCCAAAAGTAGCGAAGTGGCGGCGCAGCTTTTCTATGACAGATGAAGAAAGAGAGTGAAGCTGATCAACCTCAAACCAGCTGGAGTAAGAGTCGACAAGCACTAGAAAATGCTTTCTTCGCCACTTGAAAATGTCAGTTGCCAGACACGGGCAGTTGTACTCCGTTGTGGAGCTGCAAGCAGGGGGCCCCGAGGCCAAACTTGGACGCATCGCATGTGAGAACGATGGGGCACTGGAGGTCGAAATACTTCAACGTTGGGGTGCTGACTAACCTGGATTTGAGAATGTCAAAAGTCTTCTGGTGTTGTGGGAACCAGGCCCAGGCAGTGTCCTTTTTTACCAGGTCTCTCAGAGGTGCGCTCAGCTCGCTTAGGTCAGGGATGAACTTTCCCAGGTATTTGACAATGCCCAGGAAACGCTGGAGGCCCGGCACGTCAGCAGGCGCAGGCATCTCGGATATAGCGGCCGTCTTCTGCGGGTTGGGCTTCAGCCCCGATGCTGTGAAGACGTGTCCCACGTAGGTGACCTCAGGGACACAAAACCGGCATTTTTTTGGGTTAAGCTTCAGGTTGACTTCCCGAGCTCGTTCCAGGACCTGGCGGAGGTTATAGTCGTGCTCGGCGACATCCTTCCCATAGACTAGGATGTCGTCGACAATGATGGCACATGGGAGCCCGGCAAACAGTTGTTCCATTGTCCTTTGGAACACCTCACTGGCAGAGTTGATCCCGAACGGCATGCGGAGAAAACAAAACATGCCAAAGGGTGTGCTGAACGTTGTCAGGTATGAAGACCATTCATCAAGTGGTATCTGCCAGAACGAGCTCTTAGCGTCGAGAACCGAAAACACAGTGGCTGGACCGACTTGTGCAGCAACATCTTCAACGGTTCGTATGGGATAATGCGGGCGCTTGATAGCAAAGTTCAGATCCTTTGGGTTGATACAGATTTATAGTTCACTCTTATCCTTCTTTGCAGCAACGACCATGGTAGAGACCCACCGGGTGGGCTCACTCACCTCCTTCAGGATGCCCATGGTCACCATTTCACGAAGTGTAGACACCAGTTTGTCTTTCATCGCGAAGGACACCCGGTGCGGTGGGCGGATGACGGGTTCGATATCTGGATTGAGGGCGATTTTGTAGCTGCAGGGAAGCTTTCCCAGCTTGGCGTCGAAACGGTCTGGGTATTCGGCCAGCGGGTCCAGGGGTGACTACACTAAGCGAATGTCACGGTGGAAGTTCACCAATCCGAGGTCTTGGTCAGATCACATTTACTGTCTAGCAGAAAGAAAGAGAGGGGTCGAGAGGCCTTCAGTACCTTGCAGTGGAGAGTGGCCTTCCCCACAGGAACAAGCACGTCTCCCCCATAGGCACGCAAAACAGAGCGGTCAGTGGTAACAAGCTCATTATTTCTTATCTTCTTGAACAAGCTTGTTGACATAACGTTGGCAGCAGCCCCCGTGTCGACTTTAGCAGAGAAGGTGGTGCCATTCACAGTGACTCGCACGGTCGGGTCCGTTATCAATGCAAGTACATTTCACAGTGGAAACACACTCAGCTCGCTCTGGGAAGAGCTCGAATCAGACGGGGAGTTTGTCTTGCTGGTGATGGGAACCAGACGCCGTATCAGCACGTTTCAGGTAGTTAGAGGGCTTCTGCTGTGGCTGTGCAGGCTTCCCACGAGAACAACACGCCGCCGAGAAATGGTTTTGCTTGTGGCAGAAATTACAAGTCTTGCCCAGCGCAGGACAAACATTAAAACAATGCGAAGCAAACTTGCAATTCGGGCAGCATTGACGGGGTCTGGACCTGGGCGCAGGGCTTACCCTCTGTCGCTGTGGAGCAGAGTACTGGCGGCCGGTGAAACTGGCCACGTGGACCTCATGACACTGGCCGCGGTGACATGGTGGAGGAGACGGCCTTTGCCAGGCGAGAGGCAAGCAATGCCTCGTTAAAAGTCAGATCAGGCTTGCGAAGGAGCTCAGATCGCAGCTTCTCATCCTGGAGGCCATAGACCAAAATGTCTTGTGTTAACGTTTCAGGGGTTAAAGCATCCAGGCTGCAGCGGCGAGCAAGGTGCCGCAACGCGGCGATGAAATTGTCGACCGATTCCCCAGGGTTTTGGCGGTGGCTGAAAAGCTTGAAACGCTCCAGGATGCAGTTACTAGGGATGTCACACAACTCCAGTAAACTTTGAAAGTAGACATACCGGGTCCTAAGCGTTCTCGTTGACCCCGTAGATGAACGACTCCAATCATTCCAGAGCTTCGAGACCGGCCAAGTTGAGCAGGAGAGAGGCTTTGACCGCAGGGGCAACTGCAGGGTGAGCGATGGTAACGTTGTGCTCAAAGTCACATCTGAAAACGCTCCAGCGGTGAACGATGTCTGCATCAAAGATCAGGATGTCAGGTTTACGACAAGCAGAAGCCATCGCGACACAGGGAGGGGATACTGGGACTAAAGAAACAAAACCCGATAGACAGGAGACGCAGGATAAAAAACTTCTGATGCCATGTAAAGAATAGGCGCATACACAGATGAATCTTTACTTCAACTTTATTAATTAAACACACACATCACTGCCCTAGCTGTACGTGGTCTGTCACGGACACTAGAGGGAGAGCTATGGGTGGGAAGGTCACAGTTATACTAGATGATGGGGGAGTGGTTAGCAAGGGCTGCGTCACTACTGTTAAAGGTGTACACACATATCATCTACATTGATGGAGTCAATCAGTTCTGCACAGGTGCAAAAAGCTGCCCCAATGTGGTAATCATTGTAGTGAAGAAAGAGTTTGGGGAAAGATGCTGGGATATCATTAGAATGTGAGCTGTGTTGGACATTGGTCCTTACTCAAAATATCATCTGTTTATTCACTCCAAAGATGCTGCCTGACTCATTGATTTCCTCCAGTACTTTTTTTTTTGCTCGTGATTCTAGCATTCACAATTCCTATTGTCTACAAAAGGATATGGGGTGACTGGGGTGGAGGAAGCTGAAACCAAGGGAGGCAAGACTCCACATTCACCTTGAGGAACAGATGAGTATTAATGTTTCTCAAAGCCCCATGAAAATGATTTGAACCTCTTTTGTTGTGTAATTCTATGACTCTATGGTGAGTGGAAATATAATTCATAAATTTAGCATCACTGATATAAAGGCATTAACAGTAAGATATTGATGCATATTAGGGATCTTTGAAACATTTAAATGGAGTCACTTCTGCAAAAAGCTAGAATAATTTTCTGACATGGAGAATAGTCCAGATTTGAATGAGTTTTTGGCCCAGGTGAGGTTTGTGCTCTTTTGCTTTGCAAGGTTTCAGAATACCACACACAACCGTGTCTGGAGAGGAGATGCGAAAACCTTGGCCAAAGCAAACAAATATACACAACAGCAAATCAGATATTAATAAAAAATATATATAATCATCCCATTTTCATTTGGAGCTCAAGGCAAAACAATTGCCTCAATCTTCCTCAACTTTTTGCCTTTCCCTTCACTACACGATTGAAAATTATACTGACATTATCCCCTCTTCATGGACACGCAAATCCACAAATGTATTGAGTGCTTTGCTGATTTATTAGCATGGATTTAAGTTTAAGATGCTTAAGGCAAAGATCCCAAGGCAAAATTGAAAGAAAATCAAGGATTTATCCACAGTTCTGGCAAGCACACATTCCTTAATTAAGATCTAAAATGGGGTATTTAACTTTCCATGGTAGGTTCTCCAAATAATAATAAGTGTCAGCAAGATTCTTTAATGCCACAGCCGCTTTATAATTCATCCTAAGAGCAGCACCTCTAACTAAGCAGTACCATCTACACTTTCCCTGTGAGGTCAGGGATGAATCGATAAAGTGAGACTGGAACCTTCAAATTCAATGTCAGGATTAGGAATGTTACCAGTGAGCCATACCCATTACCAGCAAAGCAGAAAAACAAATTACTAGCCATAAAATTGTTGAAGGTGGAAGTCCTAAAATACTCCTTACTCGCTCCTGATTTCAATGTTAGGTTGATCACCTTTTGCATAAATTCTAGTATGATCAAATAAAACTTGTCCACTTGTATTCCTATACATTAGATCAGGTATATAGTAAAATATGCAGCCTTGAAAAAGATGAGAAGATCATTTAATGACACAGGCCATTAAAGTCTGCGGTGAGAAAAGTTACAAAACCAATTACACAATGTTTAGTTTAGTTTAGAGATACAGCATGGAAACAGGCCCTTCAGCCACATTAACACTATCCTACCCACACTACGAACAATTTAGCATTTCTACCAAGCAAATTAACCTACAAATCTGTAAGTCTTTGGAGTGTGGGAGGAAACCGAAGATCTCAGAGAAAACCCACGTACGTAACAGGAAGAACGTACAAAGTCCGTACTGACAGCACCAGTAGTCGAGATCTAATCCGGGTCTCTGGTGCTGTAAGGCAGTAGCTACTGCTGTGCCACTGTAACGCCCTAATTTTGTAGCTGCTGGGCAAATAAGGATTACTTTTAAAGGGAAATCATACATAATCAACTCAGTGATACATTAATGAAGTAACTTTGAGGACAATGGAGGGAAATGTGATTGAAGTAATATGAATGGATGACCAAAAGGTATTTGATAAAAAAAACACATCATAGGTTCATCATCAGAATTGAAGCCTGTGGAATAAAATGGGTTTTAGCAGTCTGGATAGAAAATTGGCTAAGTAACAAGAAACAACCTGCAGTAGTGAAAGTTCATGTTTCAAAATGGAAAAATGTGAACAGAGGATAGGCTATGGTTTGATGCTAGGACCTCAGTTCCCTTAATAAATATTAATGACAGACTTGGGAATACATGGCATAATTTCTGAATTTGCACTTGACAAACTCAAAGGGATGGTGAATTGTGAGGAAAGTAGTGATAGACCAAGGAGATGTAGATACTCTGGTAGAATGTGTAAGAAATATGTAGTGTTATATTTCGATAGGAAGAATGAGAAGAGACATATCTAATGGAAGGCACAGTTCTAAAAGGAATACAATGACAGCGTCCTGGAGATATGAGTTTACAATTCATTGAAGTGACGGGACCGGTTGATAATAGTATTGGAAAAAGTGCATGGTATCATGGGAGCTTTACAAATGGAGGTATGGGGCAAAAAGTATAATGTCAGCAAGCATATGAAACTATCATCATTTGCAAGGTTTCCTTCAAGACACACCACTTGGCTTGGAAATACATTGCCAGGCCTTCATGTTGCTGTGTCATAAATGTGGAACTCCCTGCCCAATAGTTTGGAGGAAACCTTTAAAAGTAGGACTCCAGTGAATGGCTCTAATGTTGTCAAGCAATTAAGGATGGACAATAAATTGCTGGCATTCCCCAGATTTCCAAAATGATTTTTTTTTTAATGAAGGCCATATAGTCATAACTTTTTTTAAGTAACTCGTATTCAACCATAAATGGAGTGTTATGAACAATTCTGGGTGCCATGGCTTTGGAAAGATGTGAAGTCTATAGAAGGAATATTGAGGTGATGGGAGACTTTAGTTAACTTTAGTTGCTCCTATTCCTTATGATCTAATGAACATGGAATGTAGAATTAAGGTGGAAAGAATCAAAGCAACGTATGGATATGATCTGTAATGCATTGCTGGGAGTGGTAGTGGAGACTTTTTTTAAATTATTATCTATACTATTACTAAAACTCTCATCTTGTCCTCTTCCGGTTTGCATTCTTTTTTTAATTTGCGCAAAAACGGTACCCTATATTGCTAGGCTTTTTTGCCACCTTACTCACCATTCTCCTCTGCTCCAAGCCCATTATGTTTTGTTCCAATCTTTGGAATATTACAAAGGTTATGAAAGTTTTAAAAATCGTGGGATCAGCAGATTGGTCTTCTCACCTGTCCGTCACCATGAAGGTAATGCCCCTTCTGGCACCCGCTGTCAATCAGCGGGACAAAGAGAATAAAGACCCGGAGGCAGGGCCGAGTCCACTAGCCATGCTGATTGAGTCCACTAGCCATGCTGATTGAGTCCACTAGCCATGCTGATTGAGTCCACAAGCCGTGCTGAGTGAGCCCGCAAGAGTGGAGTTGGGGAAGCCGCTGAGTGGAGTCGGGGAAGTCGCTGTGTGCAGTCAGGGAAGTTGCTGTGTGGAGTCGGAGAAACTGCTGTGTGGAGTTGGGGAAGCAGCTGTGTAGAGTCGGGGAAACTGCTCAGTGGAGCCGGGTGGTGCTGTGTGGTCCCACGGCCGGTGGCCGCTGAGTGGAGTCCCACACCTCACACAACCCCCCTCCCCCCCTCAACACACGCACAACCCCTTCCCCCTCTCCTCTTCCCCCTAAACCCCTTCCCCCCCACACCACCCCACACTGCCCCACCCCATGACCCCCCCTCCCCCACAATTCCCTACCCCCACACCCCCCATCCCCCACACCACCCCCTCCCTCATACCTACCCGAATAGCCTGCTCCTACACTTATTTTCTATGTTTCTATGGATTGTGTGCAAATCGAAAGAGATTAGTTCTATCTGAAAGGAAATAATTAGCAGAATGAGAGTGTACAGGAGTGGACTCATTGTATTGTGCTTGTGTGGGTCGTGTGCCACTGTGCTGAATGGCCTCCTGCCATGATATGGCTATTCTGTGATAGAAAAATAGGAATTGGTCACAACATTTGTGAAATAAAGCTTGAGAGGCACAAAGATGTTCATATCCTTTACAAAAGTAACCTTTGGGCTATGTTTATACTGAGAATTTAAGCTGCTACCTGCTTTTATTCTCTGTGTAGGACTCGGAAAACTTTTTTTCCAGGGCAGACACGGATGTAGAATGTTTCCAGCTTAGCTAAATTCCACACCTGCACTATTTGTCAAGGTTTTCACATAAAACAAAAATTAGTGGGCTCCAGAGACTCAGCACATTATTTCAATTAAATGTGCTTGACCTAGCAGTGGATTGAAAACAAAAAGCTCAACAATGTTTTTCTTTAACAAAAAAAATTCTTCAAGCCTTTTTTTCTCCTTAAATAGACAAGCGCAGGATACCAGCTTTCCCTCAGAGACAAAGCTGCAAAACATCTGTTTGGAGTAGATGGTCCAGTTTCACAAGGTCAGATGTTAAATCAACAACTGTTATTTAGCTTATTCAAAATGATGCAAGGTGTAATATTTTAAGACTGGAATGTGTATAAACGATATGAGATCACCTAAAGGTGTTGAAATATTTGCACACAGTTTGTTTTAATGCTGCAGTTCTCCCAGCAATTAGTGTTTGCCTCTTTTGATTATAACCTGGTTATGGATTCATTTTAATCATACCAGGCATTCAATTAGAGCTGCCCGCTCCGCCCGCCTAACAGTTGGTTTCCTGAGCAGCATCAGGGCAATTTTAGCCTGACGTGCCTATAAGTTTTTTTTTGCTTTGGGTTCCTGCTAAAAATGCATCCTGTGCACTGCTGGTTTTACACTTTCTTAATTTCACTTCTGATTGTAGTTAATGGGGAGAGATTGTTCAGCCATAGGTTCTGTTCCTTAGAAGCCCAGTAAAAACAGTCCATAATAGAGCAATCTGATCTAACTGAGCCACCACCAGTTTTTGGTAGGAATTGCTGAATTTGCAGTGTGTGACGGAATATATGAAGCGAAATTAGTCTCTACATTTGTTATTTTTCTTGGTTTCGCAGTATTGATGGCATTTACTGCCCACACTCAGAACATAGCAAACCATTACAGAGAGAATTCTTTGTAAAGGCTTTTAAATAAATCTGTAATACTAGGCCACTTCAAATGGTAAAGTCGAGTCAACTCAGTTGGAAATATATTGCTAATCAAGCTGACAAAATAATGCAATATTACTTCTTCCTGAACCAAGGATGAACAGGCCTAGTGACATCAGGACATTTATTTGTGCCAGCTCAAACACCTTGCATTGATTTCAGTCCCTGTGGCATGTAGTTTGGCTCAGATTCAGACCTGTGCAGTTGAAACAGCCATAAACAATTTAAAAAGTCATAATCTGTCAGTAGTAATATGTGTTCGTCCAAGACAAAATGTTGCTGTCTTCAATCACACTCAGGAGACAAAACACAGAATGCTATACCAGCACAGTACAGAGGGTATGTTGTGCTATCTCTTGGAACAGATGTTAAACCTCAGCCCTGTCTTTATTATAAGATGGACATAAAATACCTCCGGCATGATTTTGAGGAAGTGCATTATGCCAGTAATTTTAACCAATATTTATTCCTCAACCAAAATAAGCAAAATAAAAGCAATTCTCTGGGCCATCTTACTTCTGTCATGGAATTTTACTTGGCTCATTTTGGCTTCCATCTAATCTACATTCAAAAGTAGGACTAGAGGTCATATCCTCAGAATTAAAGCACTTTCTTTTAGGAAGGAGATGAGGAGGAGTTTCTTTAGTCAGAGTGTGGTGAATCTGTGCCACAAAAGACTGTGGAGGCCAAGTCAGTGGATATATTTATGCATAGAGAGAGTCGTGATTAGTACGGGTGTCAAAGGTTATGGGCAGAAAGCAGGAGATTGGGGTTAGGAGGGAGAGATAGATCACCATGATTAAATGGCAGTGTAGACTTGATGGGCTGAATGGTCTAATTCTGCTCGTATCACATGAATTTATCATATAATCTACATTCAAAAATGACCTTACTTCAAAGCAAAATTATTTAATTGGCTGCAGATTGCTATTGAAGGACCGAAGGTGATAAAAGCAAAGAACAATAAAGATCTTTTGATTGTAAATTTTGCTGTGTATTAGGTCAAGAGGATATAAAAGCTAAATAAACAGCACTTAAAAGATAAAAAATTCATTCCTCTGAATCGGATCAAGTGGTGTTCTTGTGAGGTTTTTGGCCAGTAAAGAGCAAATGGAAGTAACACTCAACACAATCAAATTCCATACTCAAAAATATTTTTTTAATGGATAAACGGTGATTACAACACTATAATTGGAGAATGTTCGTGATATAAAATGTTGGTTTAAATTACATTGAGTTATGGCAAAAGCAAAATACTACTGATGTAGTGTGTTGGCCCAAAACATTAACCTTACATTTGCCTTTACAGATGCTGCCTAACTACTGAGCTCTTCCACCAGTTTAATTTTTTTGTCAATCATTCAATGTCATGTGCAACATAAAATATGTTCATAGGATTCATAAGGAACTGAAATGCTGGTTTACAAAAAAAAACACATTGCTGGGATCAAGCCAATCAAACTCCCCTCACCTGTATTCACCTCTCATTGTCTCTGTGGTGGATACAGGTGAGGGGAGTTTGATTGGCTTAATCGGGAGTATAAAGTCGAGAGATAAAAAGGAAATGGAAGATGTAAAATTAGAAGAGAAGAGGAAAAACGTGAAGTTCAAGGGAAGAGGACGGGGGTGGAAATATGACCAGTTGATAATGTCATAACGTTGGAAGGTTTGATGCTGAAGGTTACGAAACTTTCCAGAAGAGAGGCACACTAATTTCAAGCAAGGCAGGCTTGCTTTAACTGGTGCAGGAAGGAACTGCAGATGCTAGTTTAAACTGAAGATAGACACAAAAAGCTGGAGTAACTCAGTGGGACAGGCAGCATCTCTAGTGAGAAGGAATGGGTGACGTTTCGGGTCGAGATCCTTCTTCAGACTAGTTAGGGAAAAGAGAAACGAGAGACATAGACAATGATGTAGAGGGAGAAAGAACAATTCATACCTTTGATAGGGCAGCTTACAGCCCAGTGCTATGAATATTGATTTCTCTAACTTCAAGTAAACCCAGCGTTCCCTCGATCTCTACCCCTCCCCCACCCAAGTCGCACCAGATTCTCATTTTCACGCTACAAAGAGCTAACAATGGCCTGTTTCCTTTATCATTGTTACTTTTTACATACCTTTTATTAATTGTTCTTTATCTCTCTACATCATCATCTATATCTCTCTTTTCCCTTTACCATAATTAGTCTGAAGAAAGGTGTCGACCAGAAACGTCACCGATTCCTTCTCTCCAGAGATGCTGCCTGTCCTACTGTGCTACTTCAGCTTTTCGTATCTCTTAACTTTAACTGGTGCTAGGCACTCATGATATTGAGGGTACACAAAAGGCTGGAGAAACTCAGCGGGTGCAGCAGCATCTAAAGGGCCTGTCTCACCAGCATTCAACTCCATGCGATGAGCGCGACCTAACGTGGTCGCTTGAGCCATCCGGCGTTGTGGAGCCGAGCAGAATTGTGCGGCGTTTGTCCCGACATCGCGCGGGGTTCCAAAAAACTGACCATGTTCAGAAATTCCACGCGGCAACGGCTTGTCGGCTCGCAGTCGCCTCGACGCATTACACACAGTCTCGACGTCGTGCCTCCGTGACACTCTCTGTAGGTGCCTCCATGACCCTCTCTGTGTGTGGCTCCGTGGCCCTCTCTGTGTGTGCCTCTGTGCCCCTCTCTGTGTGTCCCTCTCTTTCCTGGCGAACTTACCTTTAAGACTTCGCTCCAACTTTGCCTCACTTTGCGCCGCGTTGCGCCACTCACCCGACCTCCGTGCGGCCCCCGCTGCCAGTTTGGTCGCGCTTGCCGCATGCAGGCGCATGCTGTTGGGAACAGCCCTGTACAGGGATCACCCGACCTCCATGCGGTCCCCGCTGCCAGTTTGGTCGTGCTCATCGCATGGAGTTGCATGCTGGTAGGTCAGGCCCTTAAGGAGTGAAGGAGATAGGCAATGTTTCGGGCCGAAACCCTTCTTCACAAGGGTCTGAGGAATGGTTTTGGCCTGAAACGTTGCCTATCTCCTTCGCTCCTTAGATGCTGCTGCACCCGCTGAGTTTCTCCAGCCTTTTGTGTACCCTCGATTTTCCAGCATCTGCAGTTCCTTCTTTAACACTCATGATATTGAGCAACCTTCTGAGACCTGCAGCCACTTAACAGCATGAATTGTACTGGTTGCATGCTGCAATTGTAAATTAGCAAGTAGCATGAATTTGGCATACTCACTATGTCAGAAGCAAGGGGTGTAAACTAAAACTACATCAGAATATTTCAGGGAATGAATTCCTACCCCCTTTAGCCCCACTAATAAGATGCAATCTTCCCTATTGCCTCTAATCTGAAAACTGTTTATGCCTTAAAAATATATATCGTTTTTTTTTTAATCTTGTTTAAATTTCAAAGGATCTACATGAGCTACAAAATAACCCGATAACCCTGAACTGTGAATGGAGATAAATCTACAGTAAGATGTTAGCTCCTTAAATCACATCAGAAAATCCTCTTTCCTTTCTTTAATTTTGAACCATTAAACACATAACTAGTCTGGTATAATGTAGCTTTCATAAAATATGATTGTCACCAGAACAAAAATTGAAACAAAAACTATAGGTATGGAAATCTGAAATAAAAGAAAACAAATGAAATATTGCATTAATGTGATTTTACTGATGGAACTCTAACTCAATAAGAAGAGATGCTACCAATTATTATTACTACGGGAGAACAGAATAAATACAGAAATGATGGGTATAGAGCATGTAAGGGCGAAATATGGAGAGAAAAATGACATCTCACCCAAGTTTCAAAAGAAATAGTTGGAAAATTACACATAAGTAATGAATCATGGAACAATACTACCCAAAGGAGACCATTCAATCTTGCATGCTAACCCAACTCTTTCTAGTTAGTCTTACTGACTTGTTCTTCCCATTGTCCGAAAATTGTTTATGATCAAGTATTTTTGTTTAACTCACTTTTGAAAGCTGTGATTAAAACATTTCCAAGAGCATTCAATAATTTAAGATTTATAGTAATCTGTTCTATTAAACATAGTCTATCACCACTACTCATTTTGTCAATTACCTACAATTATTTACATAATAAGTTTACATTTACATTTAGCATGATAAGGCAAATAATTCATAGTGCAGAAAATATAATTTTTAATGGTATATGCATGTTGTGTTAAGTACATAGAACAGTCAATACAGCATATAAACCTCCAACATTTTCTTCACCTCCAACGGGATCCCACTACTGGCCACATCTTCCCATCTCCACCCATTTCTGCTTTTTGCAGAGACCGTTCCCTCTGAAACTCCCTGGTCAACTCGTCCTTCCCACCCAAACCACCCCCTCCCCAGGTACTTTCCCCTGCAACTGCAGGAGATTCAATACCTGTCACTTTACCTCCCACCTCGACTCCATCCTAGGACCCAAAGAGTCTTTCCAGATGAGGCAGAGGTTCACTTGCACCTCGCGGGGACCCGAGCGAGGCACGGAGCGATCCGATGAGCAAAGATCCTATAGCGCGCTATAGGCTCTTTGCTGAACTCCCAAAATTGAGAGGGGATCTTATAGAAACTTACAAGATTCTTAAGGGGTTGGACAGGCTAGATGCAGGAAGATTGTTCCCGATGTTGGGGAGGTCCAGGACAAGGGGTCACAGCTTAAGGATAAGGGGGAAATCCTTTAGGACCGAGATGAGAAGGAATTTTTTCACACAGAGAGTGGTGGGTCTATGGAACTCTCTGCCACAGAGGGTAGTTGAGGCCAGTTCATTGGCTATATTTAAGAGGGAGTTAGATGTGGCCCTTGTGGCTAAGGGGATCAGAGGGTATGGAGAGAAGGCAGGTACGGGATACTGAGTTGGATGATCAGCCATGATCATATTGAATGGCGGTGCAGGCTCGAAGGGCCGAATGGCCTACTCCTGCACCTAATTTCTATGTTTCTATGTCTATGTTTCTATGTTTCTATGTTTCTATGTTTCTATGTTTCTATGTTTCTATGTTTCTCCAAACTCATCTACTGTATCCACTGTTCTAGGTGTCAACTTCCCTACATTGGTGAGACCAAGCGCAGGCTCGGCGATCGTTTTGCTGAACACCTCCGCTCAGTCCGTCATAACCTACCTGATCTCCCACTTCAACTGCCCCTCCAATTCCCAATCTAACCTTTCTGTCCTGGGCCTCCTCCATTGTCAGAGTGAGGCCCAGCGCAAATTGGAGGAACAGCACCTCATATTTTGCTTGGGTAGTTTACACCCCAGCGGTATGAACATTGACGTCTCTAACTTCAGATAGCCCTTGCATTCTCTCTCTATTCCCACCCCCTTCCCAGTTCTTCCACTAGTCTTATGGTCTTTGATTACATTCTATCTTTGTCCCACCCCCTCCCCTCACCCATTCCTTCTCTCCAAAAATACTGCCTGTCCCGCTGAGTTACTCCAGCATTTGGTATCTACAGTCAATAATAAGGTTGGCATGAATACAGCCAATAAAATAAATGGGAATTACATCCATAAATCATTTAAATTGAGGCGGTCACGGTGGCGCAGCAGTAGACTTGCTGCCTTACAGCGAATGCAGCACCGAAGACCTGGGTACGATCCCGACTACGGGTCCTGCCTGTATGGAGTTTGTACATTCTCCCCGTGACCTGCGTGGGTTTTCTCTGAGATCTTCGGTTTCCTCCCACACTCCAAAGACGTACAGGTTTGTAGTTTAATTGGCTTGGTAAATGTAAAAATGGTCCCTAGTGGATGTAGGATAGTGTTAGTGTGCAGGGATTGCTGGTCGGTGCGGACCCGGTGGGCCGAAGTGCCTGTTTCAGTGCTGTATCTCTAAACTAAACTAAAGGAGCAGGATGAAGAAGGGTTTATAAGAGAATTTGTGGTTGAAGATCCCCTAGCAGATGGTGACTATAATATGATACAATTCCAAATGCAGTTTGAAGGCAAACTTAATTAAAGGAAATGGTAATGGCATGTAGGTGGCGTTTCCAAGGTGGAGAGGGAAAATAAGCTAAGAGACGTCAGTAGATGAACTGGGGAAGGTATTCTAACAGCTGTCTATAATCATCACCAGGAATTTACGCCAATTAGAAAGAGAGATTCGTGAGAAATATGCACAATCTGTGGTTAAAGGGGAGGTCAAGGATAATGTTGATTTGATAAACAAGAAGGTGCAGATATTGGAATCTTAAGGAAAAAAATAAAGGCTGGAGGATTCAGTGGGCCAGGCAACATCTGTGGAGGGAATAGACAGACCAAATTTCAAGTCGAGACTCTTCCAACCTGAAAGGTTAACTGTCCATTCCCTGCACACATGCTGCTTGACCTGCTGAGTTTACTTTACTTTAGACTTCAGAGGTACTGCGTCAACCAGCGATCACCCCATACACTAACACTACCCTACATACCAGGGACAATTTTAATAATTTTGCCGGAGCCAATTATCCTACAAACCTATGTCTTTGGAGTGTGGGAGGAAACCGGAACACCCAGAGAAAACCCATGCAGTCACAGGGAGAACATATAAACTCTGTACAGACAGCACCCGTGGTCAGGATCAAACCCGGGTGTCAAGTGCTATGAGGCTGCAACTTTACTGCTGTACCACTGTGCCACCCCTTTTATTCCTCCAGACTTTTGTTTTTTGCTCATTTTAAATTGATAAATAGGTCACAAAGTGGCAGGGGCTGGTAATAGGCTAGAGGGGTGGAAAATTATTGGGATCCAGCAGGGATCCACAAGACTAAAAATCCCATAAGAATGGAGAAAAATGATTTTGAGAGAAAACTTGCATGTAATATTAAAGCAAACGTTGAAAGCCTCTATGGATATATAAATCAGAAGAAAGCAGCTAAGATATGTGTCAGACCTCTCGAGAATGAGGTGGTGAATTAATAACAGGAAACAAAGAAACGTGAGGAAATGTTAAATCAATTTTTTGCAACATTCTTCACCATGGACCACAATGGAAATATTCATAAGATAACAGATGGGCTAATTTCAAATAACAGGGAAGAATTTACAAAAATCCCGATCACAAGGGACAAAGTATTAGAAAAATTCACAGAGCTAAAGGCAGATGAAACTGCTGAGACCCATGGACTGCATCCAAGGGCTTTAAAGGAAGCAGCTGCAGAGAAAGTGGACCCATTGGTTGATTTTGTTTTACTTAATGATTCCAGAAGAGTGCAAGTTGATTGGAAAACAGCCAATTCAACTCCCTTTAAAGGCAGGAACTACAGACCAGTTAGTTTAACACCTATTGTTGGCAAAATGTTAGAGTCGATGATGAAAGAATAAATAACAAATCTTTTAGTAAAATTAAATATAATCAAACCTAGTCAATATGGTTTAATGGAAGGTTAATCGTGTTTGACAAATTCTTTGAGATGTGACAGGGTGAGTTGATAGAGGAAACTTATAGATGCAGTGTATTTAGACTTCCAAAAGGCATTTGACAAGGTGGTGTCAAGAAGCTGCTACATACATTAAAAGCTTGTCAGGGTAGATATTGAGTTGTCAGTAGTGGGAGTGTCATGAACACCAGGATATAGTTATAAAGTAGGGAACCATTTATTTAATACTGAGATGCCCTGAAATGTATTCTCTTAGAGTATAGTTTAGTTTAGAGATACAAGGCGGAAACAGGCCCTTCGACCACTTTGTTCTGTTCTGTAGTCATGCCTTCTATGTTCTGTTGTGCTGAAGTAAAGCAGGAATTTCATTGTCCTATAAAGGACACATGACAATAAACTTTCTTGAATCTCTCGTATCTCTAGTCCATGGCGATTAGCGATCCCCGCACACTGACACTATCCTACAAGATGGCGTGGCCCTGTCCAGTCGCCGTTATGGCTGCTCCGTGAAAACTGTGTGTATTTTTAACTTTCATGTTCCTTTTTAACTTATTTCTAAGTTCTAACTCCCTAGTACTAATGAAGTATGGCAGGGAAACTCTTAAATCTAAACTATAGCGCAAACGGAGACTTTTTAAACGCTGTACTTACCGATCCAGCGTGGCCAGCAGATATCAACAGAGGCTGCTGCAACAACAATGAGAGCGCGGCTACGAGGAAAACCCAGAGAACACGTTGAGCCTTTCGTCCTCCTCTGCCCAGCATTCTTCTGGCGAATGTCCAGTCCCTGGAAAACAAGCTGGATGACCTCAGGGCGAGGGTCAGATTCAAACGGGACATAGGGGACTGCAACATCTTCTGCCGGACCGAACCATGGCTGACCCTGCTGATTCTGGATCAGGTAATCTGCCCAGCCGAGTCCTTCACTGTCTATCGTGCTGACAGAACAGAAGAATCTGGGAAATGCAAGGGTGGAGGACTCTGCTTCGTAACCAATAACAACTGGTGCAACCCTGGAAATATCGAGATGCTTTCCCGTTCCTGGTCGCCGGACCTGGAGCATCTGATGATTTCATGCCGCCCATTCTACCTTCCCCGGGAGTTCGGCTCTGTGATCGTCATAGTCTACATTCCACCGCAGGCGGACATCTACCTAGGCTGCACTATCGGCCCTACACGATGTGCTATGTCGACATCAAAGCAAGTACCCAGATGCGGCTATGGTGGTGGCTGGAGATTTTAATAAATTAAATCTCAAGAAGGTCATGCCGAACTTCTGCCAATGCATCACTTGTGCCACCAGGGGGGAAAGAACATTGGACCACTGATATACACCATTCCGGAAGCATCTTGTCCGGAAATATCACAATTTGGTTTAGGAACTGCTCTGCCCGGGACAAGAAGGCTCTGCAGAGAGTAGTGCGTTCGGCCGAACGCACTATGGGAACTTCACTCGCCCCTCTGCAGGAACTATACATCAGAAGGTGCAACTTCAGAGCCAATAAGATCATGGGAGACCCCTTCCACCCCAGCAACGGACTGTTCCAGCTACTACGGTTAGGCAGACGCCTCCGTTGCCATGCTATGAGAATGGAGAGGTTGAGAAGGAGTTTCTTCCCAGAGGCCATTAGGACCGTAAACTCCTATCTCACCAGGGACAAAATTTACTGTACCATTCTACTGTGTTTTTTTTTAAATTGCTGTTTTATTTTCCTTTTTCCTTCCTCCCACAATATGTAATATGTAAAAGAATATGTGATTCTGTTCCATTCAGTTTGTAGTTTGTTTGTTTGTTTGTTTGTTTGTTTTCACAGTCCGCGAGCATTGCCACTTTTCATTTCACTGGACATCTCATATGTGTATGTGACAAATAAACTTGACTTGACTTGACTCCTACACACACTAGAGACAATTTACAATTTTACCAAGCCAATTAGCCTATAAACCAATACGTCTTTAGAGTGTGGGTGGAAACCACTCCCGGAGAAAAGCCACACAGGTCATGGGGAGAATGTACAAACTCCGTACAGAAAAACATGGTCGGGATAGAACCCGGTTGCCTGCCGCTGTAAGGGGGCAACTCTACCACTGCACCACTGAGTCATCCGCGGGTGTGCAGTGGGTAGTGAATCTTTGGCATTCTCTCCACTGAGGGAGGCAGAGGCCAGTTCATTGGATATCCATCAGGTGGATATAGGTAAATATTTATGTTGAAAAATTAAGGGTAATGGGGAACTGGCTCAGGATAGGAGTTGAGGCTCGCATAAATTAGCTATATTAAATGGCAGCTTACTCCTCACCTGTTAACTCGTGTTCTTCTGTTATTTAGAAAGAAAGGACTTACATTTAATACTTCCTAACGATTTCATCACAACTTCCCAAAGTGCTTCATATCCAATTATTTATTTTGAAATTAGCAGTGCTACCTCAGAAAAAGCAACAGTCAATTCAATGGTTCAATGGATCAATTATGCTTTATTGTCACATGTGTGAAGAACAAACACACAGTAAAATTATTTTCTTACAAACAGACAAGTAAGCTTGCCATACCTAAGCATATCCCCAATTAGCAACTGTACAGAAATAATCTACTGAGTGCCCATGCAAGAGGTTCCATTTTCCAAGTCCATTCCACACTCCAGTTTTTATAAGCGGTGTCTAATTCTAGCAAGCTCCAGGCTGTTGTAGGCCTCAAGCCATCGATAACTTGGTCTTAGAGAAGGAACTGCAGATGCTGGAAAATCGAGGGTACACAAAAAGCTGGAGAAACTCAGCGGGTGCAGCAGCATCTAAGGAGTGAAGGAGATAGGCAACGTTTCGGGCAGAAACTTGGTCGCAAGTTTGTAACTTGGTTACTAGTTTGTAGCAGAAAATGTTTTAGGGAAAAAAGATAGTTTAATTAAGGCACTTTGCTGTACTTGGATTAAGGGTGTTGCATTATATCAAAAAACACACAGTATTTCTGATAATGCAGAATACCCTCAGTATTGCAGCAGATCATTAGGCTGGATGAAGTATTCAAATTCTGAACCAGGTTTTAAAATAAATCTTGAATTCATGGCCATGTAATGACTGAATCAAATTGGGTGGTTTGGTGAATATTTTAATGTATTGACAGTACAAAATGCAATTGTGAAAGCAATGTATTTGAGGTCATGAAATTATATCTGCAAACATTTCGCACTGGAGTGGCTTAGCCAGGTACGAGGTAACGACTTAACTCATAGCAATAAGCAAAATGTAACGGTAATCATTTACTTTGTTCTTGGGGAATAAAAATGCTACATGCGGAAAACAAGTAATAAAATCAGTGGACCCGATTTCGGGGAAATAATAACAGTAGGGTATCAGTTTTCACTGTTGGGACAGGATTATATTAGATAACAATTACTATGTATGTGTGGCTTCATCTCAAAGCAAAATAATACAGATGGTAGCACTCCGAGGTAAACATAGAAAAGGGTGGAAATGCTGTATGTAGCAAGTTAGGCAGTATCTGTGTAGCAAAAACAAAGCTGACATTTCAAGACCTTTTCATTAGAAGTCTTAACTATTTAATGTTTTGCTTATCATCTAAATTCAATAATTCCTCATTCTATTCTTCCAGCTTGGAATATGATTCTCAGTGAAGATTCTTAAGTCTGCTTGGTTGATGAATCTCAGTGTACCATTCACATGAACTGTAGATAGAAATGTAGTGGAAGAGATTAGGAGAAGCCTGTGCTCATAATCCATGTCAAAACTCTTTGAGTGGCATTCAGTGAGATTAACACAGAGCACTGTTTTTCCACTGCTGACTGCAAATGTCAGGCCGCTATTGTAAAAATAAGGATTCTTTTTAGAAACTGGTAAATCTTTCTTATCCTTACTGATTACACATTAAAAGTAAGTGCTCTGTGACTAAATGATCTGTAGTTTGATTTGCAATGATTTATCCCTTGTATTGAATATTTTACATTTTCATATTTCAAATGTGTTTATATCTTTTTTTTTTAAATGCTTGTGGAATATCCCACTGATATTATAAATATTCCTTTACAATTGCTGCTCATAAAATATGAATGGATATAGTTGAAACATACCATTATTACTGAATTCTCTTAGAGCACAAAGACACATGTTTTTTAGAATGGCTTGGAATGCTGGAATGCTCTTTGAGGTTGACAGCCATTATGATTATTGCACATGAGCACAATTCTATGCCACGCTGTGGGACGTACATTTGATAAATATTGCAGGGAAAGAAAGACCTTTTCAAATTAACTCTGTAACCTAGAAGACATACTGTGACCTGTAACAGATGATTCAGTTACAACATATATGCCTGGAAATTCAATTGTATGACTTTTTTTTTTCGTGATATGCAACTGTAAATCTATCTTTCCATGAATGAAACAGGGTAAAGTCTATTTCTACATTATATCGTGCCCCATGGAATTTTGACTTTGCACTTCCTGTCATGAGTTATGGGCACACAGGATGCTACTGCTTGCCGAGTAAATTTCTTTTGGAGATAGAAGTTTTAAGAATTTTGGAGACTGTAGGGATGTTTGGACCATGTTGTACTGCAGTCACCCATTGTTGACAAGCCCAGACCAGCCTCTCTCTTCTTTAACCCTTCCTACTCTTTATCTCTTCAACCTCCCTCCTCCCACTACCATGAAACAGTGGCAACAGCTAGTCACCGATTTATGGATGCACCACCCCACCAGTCTGGTGGATCTGCCCCACCAGTGTATCATCCACCAACTAATCGAATCAGGACAGTGTTTAAGCTCCCACGCCATGCCACAAAGACTTTGGGCGTGAGTACAAACTGAAATTTGAAAATTTGTTTAGAAGATATGGATATTTAAAGGTAATCAATGTTCAAACATTGAGGAACTCACAAGGACTTTATCTAACCACCTCCTCTTCAAAAAGTATATTACCATACTGAGCACATTCAATAAATTGCATGTTTTAATTACATCATTCATATCCTCAAATATTCTCTGGTAAAATGTTCCTGCAGGTCCTGTTGTTACCAGCAGCAAATCCACAAATTGTAATATTGCACAAATAAAGTTGACAGAGAAATTATATAATCTGCAGGTATTCAGCAAAACAAAATTATTACATTTTGTTACTTTTAGATATATTCTGACAGAGAGTCAAAACTGAAGCTGAAGCAAATGATTTTTAATGGACAAGTTCCTGACACACATCTATGTTTTGGTGATTCTATTTTGAAAGGTTTATTCAATGTATTGTAAAGATTGTCACTCACTCCACCCCCTTCCTCCATTATTAGGATAGCAGTTTTACTATTTGGGGTGAATTTACTGAACAGAAAGCATTACTGGATTTTCATGCAGAATATTGGTTATGAGAAATACTGATATAAAAAAAGTAACATGAATGCAGATGTGAGTTCTGTCCAAATTGTTTTTTAATCAGGTGCAGTTGTATATTTACAATTCAGTTATATTTGACTATCCTACACATGGATTAATAAAACAATAAAACATAACAAAATAAGTATATTAAAGCAAATAAAATAATTAGCAGCTTGCAATGCAATATCATGTTTATGTGCACAAATGAAAATGGCAAAATTGAGCATATTTTAAATCAGTCTCGGAAATGTTGGTTAATTAGTTTTGAGTGAAATTTAAGAGATGTGGAGGAGATGGAACAGAGCAAGACAGTACCATATAGTAAGGTGCTGTCGAGGTAACAATGAATATTTATGCATCTTGTTCCTTCTTGACTAAAACTGGAAGTATTTTCAGTATGCCATGCATTGTGATGTATAAATCTCTCTGTCTAAGAGAGCAAATAAATGTTATACTCTCTTGGCCAACACCAACTGGTGGACATGGCTTTGTTAATTTTGCACTATGCAGGTAAAGACGTTCACTGTATGCACATTTCTAATGAGTACCAAATGCCAATTCTGACCTAAAGTGGAAACAAAGGGAACTCCACTCCTTTAACATCCATCTGGTGTATGGACAATGGCAATGAATCAGGCAGATCTATGTCTGCTAATTTGGCAGTGTCCTAATTTCTTCAATTTCAGTACAATCTAAGGTGCAATTGTATTGCAACAAAAATCAAAGGGTGATGACCAAACAGGCAGCGCTATCAACTGAAAATGTGGATGATGCAGACTAAAGTACAAGCCATACCTCCACAGAACAGGAGGTCTAGATCATTGCTTACACTCTTCAACTCTCTGAATAGTCCCAGCATTTTCTGTGTTTTTTTCCTGTGTTTTTTTTTCAGGAACAAACTTAGAAAGCTCTTCTACACACAGAGGGTGGTCAAATATCAGAACTGCCTTACTGCGAGATTCGTTGTTAACTAATTTTAAATCTGAGATTGATAGAATATGATTAACCAGTGATATTTAAGGAAATAAATCATTTAATGACAGAGCAGAGTTGAGAGGAATAGTTTCAAATATCGATCATCGTACATTTTACTCCAGTCTCTATTCCATGGAGCACAGGAGGATGAGGGGGGATCTTATAGAGGTGTACAGAATCATGAGAGGAATAGATCAGGTAGATGCACAGAATCTCTTGCCCAGAGTAAGGGAATCGAGGACCAGAGGACATTGGTTCAAGGTAAAGGGGAAAAGATTTAATATGAATCCAAGGTGTCCCTTTTTCACACAAATGGTGGTAGATGTATGGAACACCTTGCCAGAGAATGTAGTTGAGGCTGGGACTATCCCATCGTTTAAGAATCAGTTAGACATGTCCATGTATAGGACAGGTTTGGAGGGATATGGATCAAGTGCAGGCAAGTGGGACTTGTGTAGCTGGGACATCGTTGGCCAGTGTGGGCAAGTTGGGCTGAAGGGCATGTTTCCACACTGTATCACTCTATGACTCACATCTATTTTAAATGGGTTGGGCCAGTCATACCGTCTGATCACCATGCTATTTTATGGGACGATTGAATCTAGTGCTGTACCCCTGCCCCCATATCTAAATAGCTTCCATTATCAATTTCTACATCAACATGTTTTCTGCTACATGTCCTAATGATTGTGAAGAGATGTTGATTATTTTTATTTTTATTTATTACTCACACTTGCATTTAAGTTGTAGGGTGATACAGGACGAAAGATGACCAATCAGTCCATCAAGCCAGTACCATCTCAATGAGCTTTTCATTTTAATCTTAGTTCTGTCTTTACACATGGCCTTGAAGTATTTCCTTTTCATTTTTTTATCCAATTCTATTTTGAAAGTTAAGATTGGAGTTCATTCCAGTTATCAGCTATTGCTTTAAAATATCTCCTCATCACATCTCATCACTTCTCAAATAAGCTGGTGCTGAATTCCAGTGCTATAGGCTATCACTGTGCAATATCCAAGATAAATTGGAAAAGATCATGTTACAAGAAGTAATCACATGTGAAGGGAGAGAATAAGGAGATAAGAATATGGTAATACTTGCTCCAGTCTGTGTAAAGATTAGCCTTTCAGATTATCAGATACATAGATGCTCGGTTCAGTGGTAACAACAGCTTTTTTTCAATAGGAATGTCAACTGATGGTGCAGCAACAGGACAATGCTTCCTTGCTCTTTATTCAATAAACTGAATTATTGAAAAAGCAGTATTTATATGTGAAAATCATATTCTGAAACATCAACAAAACTAAAGTTAAGTAAAGAAAATCAATATACAATCAAATGTGTTCTTAAATTAACATTCTAATGGAATCATGTTCCCAATGAAATGTAGTCAGATAAAATCTATAATTGTCATAAATACCTATGATTTATTCAATCTACTATCAATCTAACAATTTTATCAACATTCAAGAGTTGAATTTAAGCTTAGACCAGATCATGTTTGCTACAGCATAATTCTCAGATTGGAATTGGACACTGTGTAGGAAGGAACTGCAGATGCTGGTTTAAACTGAAGACACAAAATGCTGAAGTGACTTAGTGGAACAGGCAACATTTCTAGGGAGAAGGAATGGGTGACATTTCGGGTCAAGATTGAAGAAGGGTCTCGACCCGAAACGTTCCCTATTCCTTCACTCCAGAGATGCTGCCGGCCCGCTGAGTTAATCCAGCATTTTGTGTCTATCTTCAGGAATTGGACACTGGTGGTATGAAAATCAGCTACACTTCCTGTTGCTTCCATTTTTTTGAGCAACCAAACCGTGTCTCTTCCTCTGTGTGGAGGCATCTGTGTAGGCAGCACTCATACACCACCTAAATCCATACATAAGTCTGAAGAAGGGTCTCGACCCGAAACATCACCCATTCCTTCTCTCCAGAGATGCTGTCTACCCCGCCGAGTTACTCCAGCATTTTGTGTTTACCTTCGATTTCAACCAGCATTTGCAGTCCTACACATACATCACCATACACATTAAGACGATCAAACATATCACCAAACATTTAACACATTGCAGAGGGTTCCACACCAAAATGTTGCCTATTCCTTTTCAGCTAGATGCTGCCTGACCCGTTGAGGTACTAAAGCATTTTGTGTCTATCTTCAGTTTAACACAATGCAAATGGCTCCTCTCTTTCAGCTGCAACACAGCCACAAATGGATCTGTAATAAGGAGACAGGGACAAGGGTTAGGAGATATTTAGCAAAGTTAAGCAGCACCAGATTATCATGCTGAGTATTGAGATAGAAAGCCAGAATTAGCATAGAAAGAAAAAGAGATGCTGTTAACCTATTTGTTTGTGCTTCTAAGACAACTGTCACTTCCTTTCACCTCAGCAATCGGCTCGCCAAAGCAAAGCTCCGAGTGTCCTTTTGTAGTAAGCCGGTGAAGAATGAAGAATTCCCCAAGTACCTTGGAGTCACCCTGAATCGCACCCACACCTATCGTGAGCACCTGATGAGGGTGGCTGATAAACTGAAAGCAAGAGTCAACATCATCAGGAAACTTGCAGGCAACAGCTGATGATCCAATGCACACACCCTCCATACCGCAAGCTTAGCCCTAGTCTATTTAACAGCTGAATTTTGCTTAACAGCATGGGCTAATAGCTGCCACACCAAATGAGTTGACACTGTCCTAAACTTTGCAATGCGGGTCATCACAGGGATGCTTAAGTCAACACCTTGCTCCCTGTCCTCTCGCATATCGCCACTCCCAACATACGCAGAAGGGAGACGATGTTGAAAGATTGGTGCACTATGGAGGCTAACCCTGACCTTCCCATCCACGCTCACTTGAACAATCTGCAGAACATGCTCCTGAAGTCCAGCAAACCCTTCTGATCTTCCGTTAAATTCCTGGAAGACTTTGACTCCAAGTTTGAGTGCACAGAGCCTGGAAAGATGCCAACACCAACAATGGAGAAGTTATCACAGACCCCACAGTGAAACCACCGGGTTTTGACCTCCATCACAAACAATAGCTAACCCTGAACAGAATCCGTACCCTCCATGCAAAAACAGCTCATCACCAGCATAAGTGGGGGATAACAGACAGCCCAGCTTGCGACTGCGGACATCCAGACCAGACCAACCCACACATCGTGAATGACTGCCCATTGAGGCTTTTCCCTGGGGGCATCAAAGCCATCCACCCAGTAATCCACGCAAGAAGAAGAAGACTGTTAGCCTGCTACAACATCTTCCTAACTTTCATCTGCAACTCTGTGCTCTCCAACTCTGCAAAGAAATGAAGCAGTTTCCCAAACTGGTATAACAATTGCATAGAAAGGATTTCAACAGAGTTTCTCATGTCTATTTGTTAATTTACGATACTCTGATGTGGGATTGGGAAAATGTGTGAGACAATGTGGTAAATATATGTGTTGTGGATAAGAAAAAGCAGGTGTGTGTGATAAAGACAGCAGAGGATGTGAGCGGAGTGGCAAATTATGTGTGGGGTTGTCTGTTATTTTTGTACGACAGACACTAGATGTGGTGAGTAAAGCTTTTTTTATGGAATAATGCAGGAAACAAGATCGTAAAGGGAAGAATTGCCAACTCTAATCATGCCATTGAATTCTAAGCAGGATTTCTGCTGTATATCATACAAGGCCTTTTCTCTCTTGTGAATTTCTTAAGATATCTTATTTCCAAAATCTCTATTACATGACATTATGTGATGTTATCTTCATCAAATAAGAAAGGATTCTTAGTTCAATCATACGCGGGTCAACTGGTGGCATTTCCCTTTTATGTGGAAGATTTTTGGTAGGTATTACTTCGGAGCAGAAATCTAGAGGTACATTTTATTTGAGTTTTGCAGATTGCTGCGCATCTGGAGGTGTTATCATTCAGATAAGAAGATAAACTGAGGCTAAGTCTGCTCACACACGTGAAATAAATGATCTAAGATTAACTGCAAAGAGTTTTTCTCTGCGCCTTGGCCAATGCTTATGCCTCATCCAACAAAATGAAGCAAGATCATCTGGTCAATAACACATGATCGTCTGTAAGAGCTTGCTGTGTGCAAATTGGATGTCACCCTTGGCTACACTTCAAAAAGTGCATAATTGACTACAAAAGGAGAGGGACGAACTGTGGCCCGGAAGCCTGTTATATGTAAGAAATCCCTTTAATCTTTTCTCAGAAAGGATTTTTTAAAGTATAAAAAGTATCAACCTCTTTTAAGAGTCGGAGGCAGGGCATAAATGAAATGAGTTATACCTGATTTCCCTCCATTTCCATGGGCAAACCACCAATAAATAGCATGAAGTGTAGATACATTTTCTTTGGTATTATAAGAGGTTTATTAATGGCTCAGGACTCCTGTCAAAGGCTTTGGTATTGTCGCCACTTTAACCACCACATGCCAACTATATCTTCCAAAACAATTGGACTCACAAGTTATAAGTTATGAGAACCTTTTTATTTGAATTTCAATTTTGACACTGACCATTAACTTTATTGACAGATGCATAGCAGTTCACAAATTTATAGCCATAGAATAACTGAGAAGTGTGTTAACATTTGCTTTGTCTTACATCAACTGATTTACCATTGATACAATTTGTATCATTCAAAAATCATGCAAGACTTGTTATTTAGGAAATAAAAAATACATTTTATTATAATACAGTGAATAAAATGGAACCAAAAAAGGGACAAAATATTTAGAACCCGAAGAATAACTGAAAATATGAAATTACTTTCAATATCTACAAACCAATGTCAAATTTAGAAACATAGAAACATATAATATAGGTGCAGGAGTAGGCCATTCGGCCCTTCGAGCCTGCACCGCCATTCAAGATGATCATAGCTGATCATTCAACTCAGTATCCTGTACCTGCCTTCTCTCCATACCCCCTGATCCCATTAGCCACAAGGGCTACATCTAATTCTCTCTTAAATATAGCCAATGGACTGGCCTCAACTACCTTCTGTGGCAGAGAATAGTAAGATTGAACGAGAACTTACCAGTTCGAAGGTTGATCTTTATTTCATGAGGAGTCGAAGTGAGGGATTTCGTGAAGAGCCCGCCGGCGCGCATGCTCGACATACTTCAAAGTAGCGGCGTGGAATCACAGAACCAACAATAGAAATGACTTTGCATAGTATGATTGAATTGACTAAGATTACCAGATGAAGGTGATTGAGGGTTGGGCGAGGAGGGCACGAAATCCCTCACTTCGACTCCTCATGAAATAAAGATCAACCTTCGAACTGGTAAGTTCTCGTTCAATCTTACTATTTCATTTCGGAGTCACGTGAGTGACTTCGTGAAGACTTCAAAGCTTCTGTGATTACACGCCCTGGACCACGTCCATGCTGACACACCACTACCAGGGATGGATGGGAGGAACAAACTGGCTCAATAGCTCATACTGCAAAACAAAAGCATATTTATTAATAACAAATCAAAAACCCCTCATGCGGGGACATCTCCACGTTCTTGACCTGCATTCAGCACGGCTTCTGCGAACTGTAGAGGAGCAGCAACAGGCTTGTTATAAAAACGCTGGAACACAGCTTCATTCGCCCATCCTGCTGTGGCGAGAATTTGGTCCATGGGCACCTCCATGACCCTCGCCGCTGACGTCGATGCAGCCCTGGTGGAATGAGACTTGAACACATTAGTGTCGATACCTGACTTACCCAAGACGACTCGAAGCCACCTGGATATCGTCTGGACTGTCACTCGATGATGAGGTCTCTTATGAGTGACAAGCAGGTATCTCTCCATTCCTCTGATGCGTGCCGTCACCTTGACATAGTGGCGGATATGTGAGGCTAAACATAGCCTAGCATCTGCGGGGTATGCCGGGAACTTCAGCTGCAGCCCTGTGCACCCAGGTCTATGCTGCTTTAGTAGCTCGTCAACGAAAAAGACTACTTCTGTAGGGGTAGATGTCATTCTGTCGACACGCAGTTTGTGTAGTGTCTGTACCCTCTGAGCTGAAGTCAGCGCTAGTAACATCACCAGTTTCATGGTGAGTTGGTCCAGTTGGAGCCCTTCCATGGGAGACCACGTCCTGAGCAGGGTTAATACGTCCCTGACATCCCAGGTGATATTATAGCGTGGTGTAGGCGGATTCATATTGAATATACCCCGCATGAGTCTGGACACTAGCCTGTTGGATCCTACCCCAATCTTGAGGTAGAATGATAGCGCACTTCTGGCGCTGTTGATGGCACTGTAACTTAAGTGTTCATCATGGTGCAACCCCGCGAGGAATTCCAGGACGTCGGTTATTGTCACGTCATCGTACGTGATGCGAGAGCGGCTGCAGTAGGCTTCCCACTTCTTAATATGCGAGGGGTATCTTCGCCTTGTGGACTCTCGACACGACGCCCCGATGGTATCCATGGTCCGAGCCGAGAGGCCGTATTGGACTAACGGCCTGTTCAGAACCTGCAAGCCAACAAATTTAAATAGCCATGGCAGGGATGTGGCTCCCCTGACACAGGGTGAGTAACCAATTGTGGGCAACCCTTCAAAAGGACCCAAGGTTCGTTGAGCATGTCAAAGACCACCGGATACCAAGGCTGTGTGGGCCAGTCGGGTATAATAAGGATGCCCTTGGCAGCATCTGCCTGAATCTTTCGCAATACCCGACTGATGAGGCAAAACGGAGGGAAGGCATAGAAAACCCAATTCCCCCAGTCCAGCGAGAATGCATCTAGCGCTATTGCCCCAGGATCTGGTTCCCATGAAACGTAGGCTGGTACCTGATGGTTCAACCGTGACGCAAAAAGGTCAATGTCAGGTTTACCAAATTTGGCTGTGACTTTAGCAAAAATCTCAGGATGCAACATCCATTCAATGTTGTCATTAAATTTGCGTGACCTGGTGTCCGCCACAGTATTAAGCTCACCTGGCAAATAGGTAGCTGAAATCCAAATGTCTCTTTGAATACACCAGAGCCAAATTGAGTTAGCCAATTTGTCACACGAAACTGACCTGGTACCACCCATATGGTTTAAATATGCCACAGCTGTGGTGTTGTCTATTTGGAGACGGACGTGTGCTCCAACAAGCTTGGAACAATATGCACGAAGTCCGTGGAATGCTGCCAGCAACTCCAAATAGTTAATCCCTTGAGTCAACAACATCGATGCCTCAAGGGTGTCCCATCTACCCCCACAACTAGAGCAATTATCAGTAGCTCCCCAGCCATTGGAGCTTGCATCAGTCTGTAAATATACCACCGGATTAGCCTCCCTGACAGGCTTAAATGAGTTGCTAATGTGACACACCCACCATTGCAACTCAGTTATCGCTTCGGACGGCAGCTGCATAGATCGATCGTAATGACCAGCGTTCCATTTTAACGCAGTAATTTTAGCTCTTTGCAAATTCTGATAATGCAAAGGTCCATATCGTGCTGCCGGAAACAAAGCCACTAACTTGCCAATTACTGTGGCTGTATGCCGAATCGATGGTATATTGGTGCCAATTAAATCTCTGCACACCTTAGTGACTTCCTCAATTTTGTTAATTGGTATAGTTATCCTCATGCTCATTGAGTTCACCGTGAACCCTAGGTAATTAATTACCTGGGCAGGGCAGAACTTTGATTTCTCTGGATGGACAATGAATCCTAATTGTTGAAATATATTGACAGCAGCTGCAACACCCTGTTCAGCCAATTGCAGGGTGTGGCCCACAATAAAGACATCATCTAAATAGGCCATAACTATATGATGTCGTTGTCTCAAATAAGCCATGATTGGCTTCACCAATTTAGTGAACAATCTAGGGGCTGTAGTAAGCCCATTAGGCAAAGCCTTATACTGCCAAAGTTGCCCCATCCAGATAAATTTCAAAAACCTTCTATCATCTTTCTGGATGGATACTGAATAATATGCATCCCTCAAATCAATGCATGCCATAAAGCAGCCATGAGAAATCAATGATTTGGCTGTTTCAAACGTATCCATTTTAAAATGAGTATATGTTACAAACGTATTCAAACGGGTTAGATCAATAATGACACGACAGCCTCCATCCTTCTTAGGTCTAGTAAATATGTTCGAAACAAATTCAATTGGCTCATGTACTGTTTTCTCAATCACACCCTTCTGTTCCAAACTTAAAATTTCCTTGTAACCTGCTGCCTGTTCTGCAGCAGACAATTTGAATGTACGACCAGGCATGTGCTGGGATGGAGGAATGTCGCCATTAATAAACTCAATTTTATGCCCCTGAATATTCCGCAACACATACTCATCACCAGTAAAATTACCCCATGCATCCAAAAACAACCGTAAACGACCACCAACATGGGAAGTTAAACAGAGAGAAAAGAGAGAACCAGACCCCCTCACCTCCGTGGTTACCGGCGGTCCTTGACACGTGTGGGTGGCCGTGGAGGTGCTGGGTTGGCTTGAGGGCGCGGCGTCTTCGATTTCCAAAAAGGTCTCTGCCGACCCTGTCCTAAAAAAGACCCTTGGTGCTGGTTCTGGTGTTGTTGTCGTTGTGGAGCTAGAGGGTGAGTCCTCGTCGAGGCACTGGCCGACCCTCGTGAGCGAATGTATGGAGCTTTTGAGCCGGACGGTGTGGGGGCACTCTTAGAGCGCATGATCCCCACCGTTTTGGCTTGTTCGTCAAGCTCTTTGACTCTCTTCGAGAGGTCCTCACCAAAGAGCTGACGGGGCGGCGGCGGCGGCGGTGGTTTGCACAATCCTGCAAACTTCGGGTTGAGTGCTGGGCGGATGCTGTTTTTGCGAAACCCGTTGATTTCGTGCTGGGTCGCGCACAATAAGGCCAGAGCATCTTCCTGGTCCAAATTCAGCTCGTCCTCGTCCACCGACCGCGCAAAGGCGGTAATACCGGCCGTGAGGAGTTTCAGGATCCGCTGCAATTGTAGCTCTTGTTGACGGATAGCCGCACTGATGTTGCCCCATATTGGCGTATTGACCACAGGCACGTTGAGGGAGTTGCAGTTTGATGGAGCCTTGTGACGGCTCATAGCCTGGATGAGGACTTCTTCCTGCAGCACCTGATTATTAAGAAAGTCCACTGTGGCTGCCAGCTTTGAATTGAGAGGAAGACCAGCCGTATGTGGGGCCGCGAATTTGGTCGCCACATCCAAAAGTTCCTCCGCTGGCACCTCCACCGGAGGTGGTACGGGATCCACCAGAACCTCCTCCTCGTGCTGCTCCAGGCTGATAGTAGATGTTGGTGAAGACGCCCTGTGCCTGTTGCTGCCCTGCTGTTGTTGACGTTGAAGCAGGAGCTCCAGCAGCCGCTCCATACGGTCAATACGCCCTTCACCCTGAACACTCAGGTGGTCGGAGTCCTCCGGCTCTGAAAAGAAAACCGGGCTCCTGTCATCGGCCCGCACCTCGTCGAGGCCCTGCCGGTGCCGGTAGTTGTCGCTAACAGCCGCCGAGGCGAAACTGCGCGATTCCTGCGCGGGCGTGTTCAATCGCCTCCGTTTAGCGAGAGCTGAAGCCGCTGCCACTAAGGGCACATGCGGCGAGGTGTCGGCACCAGCCGAAGCATGGCTGCCTGGGGCCCGCGCAGGCTTGCCGGCTGCCCACATCGTGGACGTTGCCGACGCATGGTGCCGCCCACCCATCCATGGGGGGCTCGGCGACCGCGACGAGACCCGACTCAACCGACCCGTCCCGGCGTCGAGAGTCGGGGTGTGCCGGCTGGACCTCACAGCCGCCCCGGGTCTCGCCCTGGAACCTGACCGCTCCTCCGCGACAGGCAATGCCTTAGCCCTAACAGGGTTAGGCTTCTGGGCTCCTCCCCTCCCCCTTCTCGGAGGGCTGAGTGGAACAGGCCGTGCAACGGCACGCGCCCTGCTCGAGGTCGCCAGCGAGCCCGCTGACAACCTGACTGCCATGGCAGGGTCCCCCTGCTCTGGCGGCACACCACACTCCTCCTCACCGAACTCCTCCGAGCTGTGGTGTGCTGGCGGATCTGGACCTGTGAACACAGGGCTTACCCACATCTCCGCCTGAGTCCCGGCCCGCGCTGCAGGTACTGCCGATGGTAAAGGCCCCGGAACTGTTGACCGGCGAACTCGTCCTGACGTCCTCCGGCCCTTCGAACTCCCATCCATGTCCTTGCTGCAAGACATAATCAGACAACAAGGACCACCAACTAAAGGTGGAATACTCACCTCCGTGGCCCCTTATGAAGGGCTGGCGAGGAGCGCGCTCCACCGCCAGCCGTCGCAGCAACGCGTTACGACGATATGTCGAGCATGCGCGCCGGCGGGCTCTTCACGAAGTCACTCACGTGACTCCGAAATGAAATTCCACAGATTCACCACTCTCTGTCCTAAAAGACTTCCCCTTTATCCATAAACTGTGACCCCTTGTTCTGGACTTCCCCAACATCGGGAACAATCTTCCTGTATTTTGCCTGTCTAACCCCTTAAGAATTTTGTAAGTTTCCATGATATCCCCCCTCAATCTTCTAAATTCTAGCGAGTATAAGCCGAGTCTATCCAGTCCTTCTTCATATGAAAGTCCTGCCATCCCAGGAATCAGTCTGGTGTACCTTCTCCGTACTCCCTCTATGGCAAGAATGTCTTTCCTCAGATTAGGAGACCAAAACTGTACGCAATACTCCAGGTGTGGTCTCACAAAGACCCTGTAGAACTGCAGTAGAACTTCCCTGCTCCTATACTCAAATCCTTTTGCTATGAATACTAACATACCATTCGCTTTCTTCACTGCCTGCTGCACCTGCATGCCTACTTTCAATGACTGGTGTACCATAACACCCAGGTCTCGTTGCATCTCCCCTTTTCCTAATCGTCCATCATTCACTTTCCTGTTTTTGCCACCAAAGTGGATAACCTCACATTTATCCATATTATACTGCATCTGCCATGCATTTGCCCACTCACTCAACCTATCCAAGTCGCCTTGCATCCTCCTAGCATCCTCCTTACAGCTAACACTGCCCCCCAGCTTAGTGTCATCCGCAAATTTGGAGATGTTGCATTCAATTCCCTTGCCAGATCATTAATATATATTGTAAATAGCTGGGGTCCCACCACAGAGCCTTGCGGTACCCCACTAGTCACTGCCTGCCATTCTGAAAAGGACCCGTTTACTCCTACTCTTTGCTTCCTGTCTGCCAGCCAGTTCTCTATCCACATCAATACTGAACCCCCAATACCATGTGCTTTAAGTTTGCATACTACTCTCTTATGTGGGACCGTGTCGAAAGCCTTCTGAAAGTCCAGATATAACACATCCACTGGTTCTCCCTTATACACTCTACTAGTTACATCCTCGAAAAATTCAATACGATTCGCCAGACATAATTTACCTTTCATAAATCCATGCTGACTTTGTCCAATGATTTCACCACTTTCCAAGGTCAGTGATAGCACCTTCACCTCTGAATTTTCTAAAATTAAATTAAGGGCTGAAACCCTTATTGCCTTGTGCATTTAATATCAGCAGATACAGTAATTCAGTGCAGTACTGAAGGGGTGTCACTTTTCAGATTAGCATTAACATGAAAACCTTACTAACTTTGAAGGTTAATGCACATGTTCCTATGGCATTAGTCAAAAAAATGAGGTGTTCATAACAGGAAAAAAAAATCAGATTAGCTGTTCATATGCCTCACTACATTTTCTGAAGACCTTTGTTGACATTTTTACCTACTGTGAGTTGAAATGTACTTCGTTTTTGCCAGTGGTTTGGCAAGGTCCCCTTCACTGGTCACTACATTCCTGCCTTCTGCGTCTCCACAGTATCATGCAAAAGGCAGGAATCTGCATTGGTCAATTGCTGGCATATCCTGCTCTGCCGCTTGTCTCAGTTCAGGGGTAGAGCTCATTTTGACTCCCAGCCTTAAGCTTGATGGCTGGATTGAAATATCAAACGAATTAAGTAGTTTCAGTATGTTACATAACACAAATACTTTTAACTTATATCAGTTAAATATATTAAAAAAAAAATGTTTTTCATTTATTTTTTATTTTTTAATGAATAAGAGTCCTAGTTTAGAGTTTAGTTTAGAGATACAGTGCGGAAACGGGCCATTCGGCCCACCGAGTCCTCACCGACCAGTGATCCCCACACACTTACACTATCCTACACACACTAGAGACATTTTTACATTTCTACCAAGCCAACTAACTTACAAACCTCTACGTCTTTGGAGTGTGGGAGGAAACCAAAGATCTCGGAGCAAAACCACGTAGGTTACGGGTACTAACTCCATACAGACAAGCACCCGTAGTCAGGATTGAACCGTGTCTCTGCTGCTGTTAGACAGCTAGTCTATTGCTACACCACCGTGTCACCTCTAAAATTATACAGCATGGAAGTAGGTACTTGGGCCAAACTTGTCCATGCTGACCAAGTTGGCGTTCTGGGCTAGCTCCATTTGCCAGCATTTGGTCCATATTTCTATAGATAATTTATATTTTAATTGATATAACTATCAGTGACAATCACAGATATTAACAAAAAGTTGAAAAGACCCACTGGACAGCACAGGCTACCAAAAGATCATCAGAGTTACCCAGGGGTGAGGAGTCAGGACCTGCCACTTGAAACCTAGCCACTGCAACAGTAGCAAGGCTCCTGTCCAACCGGAGAACAGAAATTGAATGTGTGGAGGAAATTGTGAGTTGCAAGTAAGGTTATGGATCAAGAATAATCCATTGACTATGTTTTCAAACTGCTTCACAGGATATGAGGCACTACATTAATGCCATTATTTTTATTAACATTTTGCGGTTGACCTTGGACAGCTTTGACATATGTTTATTGTTGAAATCTGCAATACAATATCTTAGTGTAGTCAACTACTTTCACAAGCTACAAAACAAGTTAAAATTCCACAAATATATTGTAATTTGCTCAATGACATATATTTTCAAGAGCATCTGGAACTTGAGTGGTGAATAATTCTTCATTTTTCACAGTAGAACACAAGATATTGGGGACTGAAGATGGTGCGATGAGGAAATTGGATGGTGAAACACTGAGTAGGATAGAACTGCAGATGCTGGTTTAAATCGAAGGTGGACACTAAATGCTAGCAGCATCTCTCAAGTAGGGTCTCGACTTGAAATGTCACCCATCCCTTCTTTCCAGAGATGCTGCCTGTCCCGCTGAGTTACTCCAGTATTTGGTTAAACACTGTGTTGGGTGCCTGGGGTTGGATGTAGGATTAGTTAGGTGGCTTATGTGATGAGTTATTGGGGCTGAACTGATGTATCATGCTATCAGGCATTTATCAAGAGCCAAAGAGGGATTTTCAGGACTCTGTAGACTGGAATAAATATGGTGATTGGTTTGGAGAGAAAATTAAGTCAGGAGGCCTGGCATATTGAAAGTAACAAAAACTCTAGAAATCTGGAATAAAACAATACATGCTGGAAACATTCAGCAGGTCAGGCAGCATCTGTGGAAAGGGAAATAATTAATGTTTCAGGACAAATGTTTTGAGTGACACTGTGGCATAGCATGTTTCTACTATGTGCTCTGGTTACCTCCAACATTCAAAAAATATGTTAGTTTGTAGATTAATTGGCCCAGTTAGTTGCCCCCAGTGTGTAAGAGGAGGGTTAGACTCTGGGGATGTGTTGATGAGAATGTGGGATGCATTCAAAAAAATAGGATTTGTACAAATGGATGCTTAATGGTCTCTGTGGACCATGTGGGCCAAAGCTATTTACATGCTCTGTGGCTATATGAGCATCCAGCAGAACTGGAAAGGAGAGGATGTTACTTTTAAGCTGCAGAGAAGAATAACTAGGACAAAAGGAATATCTCTGTTCGGGTGAGGCCTTCGGTTGCTGAGGAGATAAGTTGTAAGGTTCATACAGTCATTGGGTTGAAGGAGTAGCAAAGAAATGCAGATGTTGGTTTACATAGTAGACAAAAAATGCTGGAATAACTGAAGCAGTCTGAAGAAGGATCTCAACCCGAAACGCCAACTATTCCTTTTCTCAAGAGATGCTGCCTGACCCACTGAGTTACTACACCATTTGTGTCTATTTTTGGGGGTTAAAGGAGGCAGTTTGGAAGTGAAAAATTGAACAAAGGCTATGAAATCCTGGCATTTGGAGAGTGCAAATACACAGATGGGCCACAAAAGTTGTGAAATGTAGGATTGTGGAGCCTCAGGCTGTGCTAATGGAGAGAGGGGAAATCCAAGCAAATATCACGGATGGATGACTTAAAGTGAAACTTGCCCAATCTGGCACAGGCAGAGAAAAGAAGTTGCTTTAAGTTGTAGAATTTGATATTGAATCTTAAATTTTGAAAATGGATGTTGAGGTGCGGTTCCTCATGCTTATGTTGTGCATCATTATAATGATCAGGAGATGCGAGACAGGTCAAAGGTGATGAAGATGCGTAAATTCACTTGCACTTCTCCGAATCTAGAATACTGCATTCTGTATTCACAATGTAATCTCCCCTACAATGGATAAATCAAAGGCAGATTAAGTGACCGCTTTGCTGAGCACATGCATTCAGTCTGCAAGGACCACACAGAGTTCTATGTTGTCTTGATTTTAATTCTCCGTCCCATCTCCAATTTGACCTGACTATCTGTGGCCAGCTACTTTGTTATAAAGTGTGGACCCATTGTGGCCAGACTCAATATCAAAATCTACAACTTCAGGTTTTCTTTTTCTCAGTCTGTATCCGATTTCGTCATTTCTGCTGTCATTTCATCCATCTGTATTATTGGATCCGTTTTCTCTCTCCATTAACATAGCTGGGAATGGCCACTACCCTGCACTTTGCAATTGTTATGTTCCTTTACAATCTCAATCTTTAACTATCCTCACATCGTAGGGAACATTAATTTCCTATCTAACTGCTCCCAATAACCAACTATTCCTTTTATAACCAACTAATTAGCCAGGTGGCCTCTACACATATCACTAGAGCCAGGATGTTTGGGCACTAAAAAACTCTGAAATAGGCAGGCAAAAAGACATAATAAAATACAAAAAAGACATGAAAAAGGCATTTATTGACAAAAAAAGGCATAAAAAGGCGTTTATTTCAACCACCAAAATATGGTTAAAAATGATAATAGAAAGGTATAATACATTAAATGACCAAAGTTGTCTGGTTGCACATAATTACTAGCATATTTTTCAAATTATCTGATGTTAAATTCAGCTATATTTAAGAGGGCGTTAGATGTGGCACTACGGGATACTGAGTTGGATGATCAGCCATGATCACATTGAATGGCGGTGCAGGCTCAAAGGGCCGAATGGCCTACTCCTGCACCTATTTTTCTATGTTTCTATGTTTCTAAACTATGCCATCTGTCAGACAGAATATGCTTCAGTTGTGAAAAACTTCTTTCTATCTCAGCTGAGGTCACTGGTGCATACCCGAAACAAGCTACAGACTCTATTTTGATATCGATATCTTGTGCATTACAACTACCTTTGAGAACTTTAGCTATGTTTTCTATTTCTTCAAGATCTTTGTTAGCTAAAATCACTCTCACATTTTCCTTGTATGTCTTTACCTAAATCGCCAGGAACTTTACGAATATTGTCAGTTACTTTGTTGAAAACCTGCAAGTTATTCATTAATGCTTTGCCATGTTTCTCAAGGGAAGTGATAGCTTGTGGGAAGTTTTCAAAATAGGAAGCAATAAACGCAAGATCGCAGTGGAGGGACCTTTTCTCCATGATATCACTGACGATCCTGACTGCAGCTTCAAAACAGTTGATGATTTATTTTATTTTTTCAAAAATTGCAGCATAGTAGAGTACAGCAGAGAGCCATGTACCTCACCTAGTCAAAACAGGCTAAGAATCTCGGGTGCCATGTCCTTGAACAACTGCACACATGACGGTGCTTTGAGGAAAATTTTCTGGACATTGGAGATCGACATTTGGAAATAAGCTACATATGTGCTTGGCAATTCTATGAAGTCCTTGAGCTAAGCATGTCAAATGCAACATTTTGGGGAATAAAACTTTGTTACAAGCAGAAGAACATTCTCGTGTTCAAAATACAGCAAGTGAAGATACAAACAACTGATACATGCAACTTCATCGCTAATTTTATGCACAACAATGTTGAAGTTGCTGTCAACATAATTTTTTGGTAATGATGACTCACTGGTATATGTTCCTCTGTGTATTTCTCTAAAAAACCTCAGAGATTAGTTTTCCAATTTCCACAGTGGAATTCCAGCATCAATGAATGCCTTGCACAGATCACTCGAAAACTCAGATTTGTGACTGGAGCCAATGGTAAATGTAGTGAGGAGACAAGCTTGGGTATTTCGCTTGGGTAATCAACACCCCAGCAATATCAACATTGACTTCTCTAATTTTAGATAGCCCTGTTCTTCTCCCTCCTCTCCCTTCCCAGCTCTCCTTCTTGTCCTACTGTCTCCGCTTCTTCCTTTCTTTTTCCTGCCCCTCCCCTGACATCAGTCTGAAGAAGTGTCTCAACCTGAAACATCGCATATTCCTTCACTTCATTGATGCTGCCTCACCCGCTGAGTTTCTCCAGCATGTTTTGTCTACCTTCGATTTTTCCAGAATCTGCAGTTGTTTCTTACATAGATCTTGGAGAAGACTAAACCAGCGTGCAGCAGCACGAATGAATGAATAACCGACGGTGGCGGTCCTCGGTTTCGCCCCGGTGTTGGAAGTTTTCTGGTATGTTATACTATGTTAACATGTTAATAATAACATTCATATTAACTTGTTAACATAGAAAACATCATTGTAATCATGGTACAACTAGAGAAAATAGCACGATCTTTTCGCAAAACAGCAAAAAAAGGCTGAATTAATCCCCGGGTGTTGTACCTCTTGTGAACAGGTTCACCCACTTAGAAGCTGTCGGGACAGAAGACGTTATCACACTGAGCGGCGGACTGCCTTGCAAAGCAAAAAGGGCTGTTGAGCCAAAACCAAAGAGGCCAACATCAGGCAAAGCCATTGTAGTTGGAGACTCCATTGTGAGAGGGACGGACAGGGGTTTCTGCGGCAACAGACGGGATTCGAGGATGGTGTGCTGCCTTTCTGGTGCCAGGATCCAGGATGTCATGGACCGAGTGCAGCAAATCCTCAAGGGCGACAGTGAACAGCCGGAGGTGGTAGTGCATGTCGGCACAAACGATGTCGGAAAGAAGGGGATGAATATTCTGCAGTGTGACTTTAGGGAGCTCGGAAAAATGCTGAAAAGCAGGACCTCCAGGGTTGTTATCTCTAGTTTGCTTCCAGTTCCTCGTGCTGGCGAGAGCAGGAACAGGGAGATAGGAGACTTGAATGTGTGGCTGAGGAACTGGTGCAGGGGGCAGGGATTAGATTCTTAGATCATTGGAATCTGTTTTGGAGTAAAGGGGAACTGAACAAAAGGGACGGATTGCTTCTTAACAAGTGGGGGACCAGCATTCTGGCAGGCAGGTTTGCCACAGGTGGTTTAAATTGAATAAGGGGGGTTGGTGTGTAAAATGGGATAGCCGAGGATGGAGTTAAAGGGAAAGAAAGTAAAGGGGTGGTTAATGACCCCAGAATTAACGGGAAAGGAGAGTATGGCCAAGTGTAATAGGGATCGATGTGAAAGGTGAGATGCGTAAGGAGTTAAAAATATTGTATATGAATGTGCAAAGTATAAGAAGTAAGGTAGATTAGCTTGAAGCTCAGTTAGAGGTTGGTTTATATGACATTTCGGAGATTACTAAGACGTGGCTGCAGGAGGATTGGGCCTGGGAACTTAATATTCAGGGTTATACATCCTATGGAAAGGACAGGCAGGTGGGCAGAGGAGGGGAAGTAGCTCTGCTGGTGAGGGATGGAATTCAGTCCCTTGTGAGGGAAGACATAGGGATTGATGAGGTAGAGTCACTGTGGATTGAGTTGAGGAATTGCAAAGGCAAGAAGACACTAATTGGTGTTATCTACAGACCCCCAAATAGTTAAAACTGGCATGTAACAAAGGTAATGCCACTGTGGTGATGGAATATTTCAATATGCAGGTAGACTGGGAAAATCAGGTTGGTTCAGGACCCCAAGAAAGAGAGTTTGTAGAATGCCTCCAAGATGGATTCTTAGAGCAGCTTGTAATGGAGCTGACCAGAGAAAAGTAAATTCTGGATTTAGTGTTGTACAATGAACCAGATATGATAAGAGAGCTCGAGGTAAACGAACCGCTTGGAGGTAGTGATCAGAATGTTAAATCAGAAGTGGCAGTGATGCAGTTGACAAAGGGGACTAGGAAGGCATGAGAGGGAAGCTGGCCAAAGTAGACTGGCAGGATCCCAGCAGGAATGATGGTGGAACAGCAATGGCAGGAATTTCTGGGCATAATCCAGAAGACGCAGGATCATTTCATTCCAAAATGGAAGAAAGATTCTAAGGGGAGTAGGAGGCAACTGGGGCTAACAAGATAAGTTAGGGATAGAATAAAACTAAAAGAAAAGATGTATAACACAGGAAAGAACAGCTGGAAGTAGAGAATTGAGAAACTTTCATAGGACAACAGAAGGAAACAAAACGGACAATACGGGCTGAAAAGATGAAGTACGAGGGGAGGCTAGTGGAGTCAAGGGATATGGGCAGAAGGGAGAAACGGGTTATTGATAGGGGACGATCAGCCATGATCACAATGAACGACAGTGCTGGCTCGAAGGGCTGAATGGCCTCCTCCTGCAACTATTTTCTATGTTTCTATGTTAAGATCCCTTGGTGGGAGGGCAGGAGCTGGAGAACCAGCAATCAGAAGAGAAATGTCGAGATTTTTTTAATGGTACTGGATATTTCCCCGAGGAAACCAGCACTGGTGAACTGATAATAAACTGAATCAGTTATTGTGTTCTTTGCTTGCTGTTGACTAGAGTCTACCACCCATTTTAGGCCTTTGTGTTGGATGTCTCTGGTTTGGCGCTTCTCTATAGGGGATATGCCACATTTCCAGTGAGTATCCACTTCAAAGCTTGTCATTTTGGGGTTTTTACGAATCTGTGTGCACCCGTAAAATGAGTGGCATGTGGCCAAATTGTAGCAACTTTATATTTGGTGCATTGCTGAAGTAATTGCGATCATGCAATACACAACAATGCAATCAAGAGACAGCAATGAACTCCATTTGAAAAGTCCTCAGCAAACCAACGATAATGAAGAGCGAGTAAGGCGACAGTATTGAAAATCCAAGAAAACAGATTTGCAAATATATCATCTCACTGTAATGGAAATATTCATATAGGTAGGAAAGGACTGGACCACCTTTGAGATTTGACTAGTAGCTTGCTAAACCACAATGGAGAATATACAGACTGGGCATTTAACCTTCAGTCTACCCATGGGACCAAAATTACACAATTTGAGATATTAGGTGTACATCCCACGAAATTCCATTTAGGATTAAGCAGACAAACATACCGCAAAGAAAAATGTATTTATAGAAGGAAATATTCTTGGAGCAATAAAATAATACATGACATGATTTCATGTGTATATTTACCCTTGTACATCAATCTCAGTATTGCTACCTCAAATTACGTGGTGCAATATCTCAAGCAAAAAATGATGTTATTTGTTGCTGACCAAAATGAAACTTCCACCAGTGGAAAAAAGGGGAGATAATAAAAAAGAAAAATTGAAAAAAGGTTAGAAATTCTCAAGTCTGCATCGATTTGTTTAAAAAAAAAGAGGCCTGTAGCCTGTTATGAGATAGCAACACATCAGAGGGTTGAGATGACATTGTAAACTGTTCCAGCTTCATTTTTGCAGTTAATATATCATTTCAACTTGATGTGCTACTGCTGCCTAACACATTGCAGACAGAGTGCTACCCTGTGCATGTAATCTTTCAAATATTTACTCAAAGCTAACTTTCAGACATCAGTTTGATCAGCCACACGAAGGCACTCTTGACTTTTGCCACATCAACATCAACAGGAAGTCACACTTGAATAGCGCGAGTCATTTTATTATTACACACGAGTAAAATTGGCAAAGGAACAGCCAACCAATACAACATATAGGGATTTTTCTTTGAATGAGATACATCAAATATGTTTTCCACCATTGGCTTAACAACCATAAAACAAATTACAAAACATGGCAGGCATTGAAAAAACAAAGAACATTCTTCACCTGTAAGATTAGGAAAACTGTTATTCCATCAATAAATTCTGATGCGCTTGTAAGAGTTGGTGATAGGGATGATGGTGATGTTAAATTCAGGATACTTGATTAAACTTGTTACAATTTGGTGTAAAATGAAAAATCTAAGATGAAGCAATTTCCATTTGCGGAGTTCCGGTTTGCATATCTCCATGAGAATTTCCACCTTTCCAAAGATATTATTTCATTCTCAGCAGTGTTTTCGCTTTTCAAATTCAGTTCATTTGTACAATTGAAGATTTGCATGGTTACAAATACAGTATGTTCAGTTTCTTCTCCAGCTGGTTTTCATTTGGATTTTTGAATTAGAAGTTCATGAAGAACTTATAGGTGAAGAGATAATCATCAGAAAGGGCCTGTCCCACTTGGGCGTCATTTGCGCGTCAAGCAGGGGGCGCGCGAAGATTTTGTGAATCCCAAAATCCTGGGGCGCCATCAATGCCCACGCCACCACGTCTCACCATGCACCATGCGCGCGTAATGCACGCCATGCGCATGTGACGCGTGTGATATTACGTCGTGACGCGTAAATTACGTCGTGTAAATGACACGCAAATAATGCACAAGTGGGACAGGCCCTTTAAACATAGTTCATTTGAAGAGGATTGGGTTATTTTATCGACTACAACAGCTCTTAATCACTAAAAAAGACACAAAGTGCTGAAGTAACTCAACGGGTCAGGGAGCATCACTGGAGAACATGGATACGTGATGTTTCAAATTTGAACGTTTCTTCAAACTAATCTTTATCACTAATTCCTTGTAGGGACAGGACTGGGACTTTTTTTAACTTAAATTTAAATTTGCTGTCATTATGAATGGTGATAGATACAGCATGAAAACAAGACCTTCAGCCCAGTGAGTCCACACTGACCATAAATCGCCCATTCACACTTGTTCACTGTTATCACACTTTCCCACCCACTCCATACATAATAGAGCCAATTTATAGAGGCCAATTAAGTTACAAACCTGCATTTCTTTGGGGATGTGGGAGGAAGATGACCTGGCCTGAAATGAATTATTTCCATTGCTTCTGCAGGGTTAATGGTCTGAAGAAGGGTCTAGGCCTGAAATGTCACCCATTCCTTGGCTCCAGAGATGCAGCCTGTCCTGCTGAGTTACTTCAGCATTTTGTGTCTATCTTCTGTGTAAACCAGCATCTGCAGTTCATTCCCTTATGTGCTTTTTTGAAGAACAAGGAAAAAAGATTCAGAGGAAACCCACTTGGTGACGTGGAGAATGGGCAAACTCCACCTTATTCTGACACATGTCGTGAGGGATTTAATTTGCATATTTATGGATGTAAATAGCAGCTGTATAGGTTTGAATTTTCAATAGTGTTTCTACATTAGGTCCAAAACTATAATTTTTATTTTTTATCGGTTCTTTTCCTCGAACTGCTATTAACAGTCCTTCCTGGCAGTAGTTCAAGTTCAAGGATAACTTGTTTTTACTCCAATTTTCACCCTGTGAGTTCCAAAGTGCCTGATGAGACTAAGCTGCGAACAACAGACTTTTCCACAGATGGTGCTGGAGGTGGTCAGGGAGGCAAGTGGATAGTTTGGGAAGAGGTGCATTCTTTCCTTTGCTTATGCAGGGTTGCTGCATATTTGCAATGCATGGAATCAAGGTGCTCCACGCTAAACGTGCTTTCTCCACTTTGAGAGCTCATGGGTAAAATATTCTCGGGCAGCAGTGTAGATGGTACATTTCTAAAAGGAGATTTTGAGCAAATCCTTGCATCTTTTCCTCTGTCTGCCTGTGAATCTCTTCCCTTTATTAACTAGAGAGTTGTCAGCAATCTTACAAGAGTTGGATTGTTGATGCTATAAAATTGACTGAATATTATCCTTTGATATTTACAATGGTGGATGTTAATCATGGTAAAATAATTTATGTTTAAATCCAGCAAGAATTATCTTATGTAGAAACTAGTATTCAATAAATAGCTTGCAGTTCATTAAATTAAAACTTAACATATAGAAAATACGCAGGAGGTCCGATGCCATCCATAGAGAAAACAGAGTTAATATTTCACTTCAATTGTCTTTTATCAACATGGTTTGTAAATGAGTGTTTTTAAATGAATTACATAATAATAATAATCCAACCAAGCAGTTCAGATTCCAGCCATTTCTTTATTAGATTTTTAAAAAAAAATCTGAGCAAGCACTAACACAGAATACCCCATTTCTATGCAATGGTCAATGGTGACCTATTCAGTCCCATTTCAATGTGCTCTAATTTTTTTAAACCATCCTTTTCAAAATTGTCATTTTTGTAACTCAGCCGGACAGGCAGCATCTCCGCAGAGATGGAATGGGTGACGTTTCAGGTCGAGACCCTGAAGAAAGATCTCGACCTGAAACAACACCCATTCCTTCTTGTCTGAAGAAGGGTTTCGGCCCGAAACGTTGCCTATCTCCTTCGCTCCATAGATGCTGCTGCACCCGCTGAGTTTCTCCAGCATTTTGTGTACCCTCGATTTTCCAGCATCTGCAGTTCCTTCTTTAACCCATTTCTTCTTTGCTGAGATGCAGCCTGTCCTGCTGAGTTACCCCAGCATTTTGTGTCTATCTTTGGTGTGAACCAGTGTCTGCAGTTCATTCCTACACATACAAGCTCATGTCAACTCAACACCAAGATCCCCGAGTATTGTTTTCCTATTGCTGCTTAGATTGTTATCCAATGTCATTTGACATCTCCTGGGATACTGAGTAAAAAGATTTCTAGCATTAAAATATTTTGAGTTGGATGTTAAAAATAAAATAATTTCTGTTATTTACCACCATATCCACAAGGTTTGCTGCAATTATTCAATGTATCTGCCAAGGAAAATGGTTATGCCAGTGTGATCAATAGACAGTAAAATATGTAAATGTATTCAAAAATGCTGGTGAGGGGCAAATTAGGATTTCCTTGGGGATATCCTGGTCCTGGTGTTCTACTGGTGTGAATGTTAAGCAAACGAGTTGTATTGTGTCAACAGTAATGGCTGGAGAGTAGGATTGAAGGAGCTTGTTTCAATTATCTGTTTAGCATAGTTATTCCTCTATGATTTTTTTTGTATGTTTCAATGATGTGAAACAATCGCATTAAATGATGAGAAATCCAAACACCTAATGAACTGAAATGGGTGACTCTCTCAAAGGAATGATAATTAATGTAAAAACTAAAATTAGGAAGACAACTATGGTTGTCAGTAATTGGCATGTACCTATTTATCTTTGATTGCTATTTTTAATTTGGCGCAGGAGAGCTGTACACAAGCAGCTGTGAGTCAAATTTTATATCAGACTGAAGGCGCACAATTCTGTAGAATTTATTGATTGGCTGACAAAGTGCAGTTTTATCAGCCCAATAAAGTTTTAATTGCAACAAAGAATAGTAAGATTGAACGAGAACTTACCAAGTTTGAAGGTTGATCTTTATTTCATGAGGAGTTGCGGTGAGGGATTTTGTGAAGAGCCCGCCGGCACGCATGCGCGACATTCTTCAAAGCAGCGGTGTGGAATCACAGAAACAACAACAGAAATGACTTGGCATAGTAAGATTTAAAGAGACTCTGATTACCAGCTGAAGATGATCGAGGGTTGGGAGCGGAGGGCACGAAATCCCTCACCGCAACTCCTCATGAAATAAAGATCAACCTTCAAACTTGGTAAGTTCTCGTTCAATCTTACTATTTCATTTTGGAGTCACGTGAGTGACTTCGTGAAGACTTCAAAGCTTCTGTGATTACACGCCCTGGACAACGTCCATGCGGACACACCACTAGCAAGGATGGATTGGAGTAAACAAGTTGATGAAACGAGGTTATACTGAAACAAAAAGAAAATTTGTTAATAACATAACAAATAACACCCTTTTAATCAGGGACATCCCCACGTTCACACCCGGCGTTCAGCACGGCCTCTGCGAACTGAAGAGGAGCAGCAACAGGCTTATTATAGAATCGCTGGAACACAGCTTCATTCGCCCATCCTGCTGTGGCAAGGATATGGTCCATGGGTACCTCCATGACTCTCGCCGCCGACGTAGATGCAGCCCTGGTGGAGTGGGATGTAAACACATTAGTGTCAATACCTGCCTTATTCAGGACGATCCGGAGCCACCTGGATATCGTCTGGACTGTCACTCGATGGTGAGGTCTTTTGTGAGTGACAAGCAGGTACAACTCCATTCCTCTGATGCTCCTCGTCACCTTGATGTAGTAACGGATGTGAGTGGCTTAACATAGCCGAGCATCTGCAGGGTATGCCGGGAACTTCAGCTGCAGCCCTGTGCACCCAGGTCTATGCTGCTTAAGTAGCTCATCGATGAAAAAGACTACTTCTCCAGGGGTCGACGTCATCCTGTCAATACGTAGTTTGTGGAGCGTCTGAACCCGCTGTGCTGAAGTCAGCGCTAGTAACATCACCAATTTCATAGTGAGTTGGTCCAGCTGTAACCCTTCCATGGGTGACCACGACCTGAGCAGGGTAAGTACATCCCTGACATCCCAGGTGATGTTGTAGCGTGGTGTAGGCGGATTCAGATTGAATATTCCCCGCATAAGCCTGGACACTAGCCTGTTCGATCCTACCTCGATGTTGAGGTAGAATGATAGCGCACTCCTGGCGCTGTTGATGGCACTATAACTCAAGTGCTCATCATGGTGCAACCCCGCGAGGAATTCCAGGACGTTGGCTATGGAGACATCATCATAGGTGATGTGAGAGCGACTGCAGTAGGCTTCCCACTTGGTGATGTGGGAGAGATATCTCCGCCTGGTTGACTCTCGACATGATGCTCCAATGGTGTTCATGGTCCGGGTGGTAAGGCCATACTGCATCCATGGCCTGGTCAGAACCTGCAAGCCAGTAATTTTAGATAGGCATGGCAGGGGTGTAACTCCCCTGAGACAGGGTGAGAAACCAAATGTGGGCAACCCTCTAGAGGGACCCAAGGTTGACTAATCATGTCAGAGACCACCGGATACCAAGGCTGTGTAGGCCAGTCGGGTATGACAAGAATGCCTCTGGCAGAATCCATCCTGATTTTTTGTAATACCCGACTGATGAGGCAAAACGGGGGGAATGCATAGAAAAACCACTTCCCCCAGTCTAGCGAGAATGCATCAATCGCTAATGCCCCAGGGTCTGGTTCCCATGAAACATATGTCGGTACCTGATGGTTCAACCGGGACGCAAAAAGGTCGATATCCGGTTGGCCAAATTTGGCTGTAATTTGGGCAAATATTTGAGGATGTAGCATCCACTCAAAACTATCATTGAATTTGCGTGACCTGGTGTCTGCCACAGTATTAAGCCTACCTGGCAAATAGGTGGCTGAAATCCAAATATCTTGATCAATACACCAGCACCAAATAGGATTAGCCAATTTGTCACAAGAGACTGACCTGGTACCGCCCATATGGTTAAATATGCCACCGCTGTGGTGTTGTCTATTTGGAGACGGACATGAGTACCACTAAGATTAGCACAATATGCCCGCAGTCCGTGAAATGCTGCAAGCAGCTCCAAATAGTTAATCCCTTGTATTGGCAACATGCTAGCTTCAAGGGGATCCCACCTGCCTCCACAACTAGAAGAGCTGTCCGCAGCTCCCCAGCCTAGAGAGCTTGCGTCAGTTTGCAAATATACCACCGGATTGGGCACAACAATGGGTTTGAATGCCTTGCCAATATTGGACACCCACCATTGTAGCTCAACCTTAGCATCGGAAGGCAGCCCCATAGGTCTGTCAAAATGACCAGCGTTCTTTTTTAACGCAGCAATCTTGGCCCTTTGCAGATTTTGATAATGCAAAGGTCCAAACCGGGCTGCCGGAAATAAAGCTACGATTTTCCCAATCATCTTAGCTGTATGCCGAATAGATGGTATACTGGCGGATGCGAGATCCTGACATGCAAGGGAGACATCCTCCACCTTGTGAAATGGAATGGTGGCCCTCATTTGAATAGAGTCCACCGTGAAACCCAAATAATCCATAACCTGGGATGGGTGAAACTTCGATTTTTCTGGATGGACTATAAACCCCAGCTGCTGAAATATAGTAACAGTTGCTGAAACAGCGCTTTCAGCTGCTTCCAGAGTGTTGCCAATAATCAGAATATCATCTAAATAAGCCATTACAATATGATGTTGTATACGTAATTTGACCATAATAGGTTTGAGTAATTTAGTAAAGAGCCTAGGGCGGTAGTAAGCCCATTTGGTAAGGCCCGATATTGCCAGAGCTGATCCATCCAGACAAATTTCAAAAATTTCCGGTGATGTTTCCGGATGGACACTGAATAGCATGCATCTTTCAAATCAATACATGCCATAAAGCAACCATGCGAAAGCAGTGATTTGGCTGTCTCAAAAGGTGTCCATTTTGAAATGTGTATATGTTACAAAGGTATTCAACTGGTCAAGTCAATAATCACCCGACAACCTCCATCCTTTTTTGGCCTAGTAAAAATATTGGAGACGAATTCAATGGGCTCGTGAATAGTTTTCTCTATCACGCCTTTTTGTTCCAAACGAAAAATTTCAGCCGTGCCTGCTGCCTGCTCAACGGCAGACAGCGTAAACTTCCGTTGAGGCATATGCTGGGATGGAGGAATGTTCCCGTGAATAAATTCAATAGAATGACCCCGAATATCCTTCCCTCTTGGAGAAGTCTTCCCCGAATTTTTTTGATTCTGCTGCAGGAGGGGCTCCAATATCCGCTCCATCCTGGCCAATACGCCCCTTGAGGTAAAAACTCGGGCGGCCGAAGTCCTCATGTTCTGCTGAACTGCTGGGGCTTCGTCCATCGGCCCGCACCTCATCGAGGTGAACCTGGTGCCGGAAAGTTGTCGCCGGTAGCCGCTGCAGCGAAGCTGAGCGATTCCCGCGCAGGAGGTACACTCAAACGCCTCCTCGGCGGAGCTTGGTCTCGCTGCCTCGGAGGGCAAATGCGATGGGAAATCGGCACCTGACTTAGCATGGAGATCCGACGCCCGCGCGGGCTTGCCGGCTGCCCATATCATGGACCTAGCCGACGCATAGTCTCGTCCTCCCATCCATGGGGGACTCGGCGACCGTGGCGCATGGGCTCGTTGAAGGGAGGAGCAGTTCGCTGGCCTTAGTGTCTGCTGACGGTGGTTAACCTCCCTGTGCCTACTGGAGCTGGATGGCTCCTCTCCAGTAGCCGCGTCATGCGGCCATACGCCCTTCACCCTGAACACTGGGGTGGTCGGAGACCTCCGGCTCAGAAAGATTGCCGGGGCTCCTTTCATCGGCCCGCACCTCTGAGAAGTGATCTCGGTGCCGGCAGTTGTCGCTATCGGCCGCCGCAGCGAACCGCGCGATTTCCCGCGCGGGAAAGGTGTTCAACCGTCTCCCTTTAACGGGAGCGGAAACTGTTGCCACAAAGGGCCCTGACGGCTTGGGGTCAACTCCAGCAGAAGCATGGAGCGACGCCCGCGCGGGCTTGCCGGCTGTCCACATCGTGGACCTTGCCGACGCACGGTCTCGTCCCCCCCATCGACAGGGGACTCGGCGACCGAGGCGGGACCGTACCCAAGCTCCCCGTCCCAGCGGCGGGGTTTGGGAGTTGGGTAGCAGACCTCACAGACCCAGGTCCCGCCGTTGCACCAGACCGCACCATGGCGGCTGGTGGAGCCTTGGCCCGAACCGGGTTTAGGCTTACGGGCTCCTCCCCTGCCCTTCAACGAAGGGCTAGCGGAGGGGGGTCGGGCCGCAGCACGACCCCTTCCCCGTGGTCGCCAATGGCGAACTTGTGGCAGGGTCCACCCTTTCGAGAGGCACCCCGTTCTCGGCTCCTGGAATCAGCATTGGAGCTGCTGCTCCTCGAATCAGCACAGGAGCTCCTGCTCCTTGAATCAGCACTGGAGCTCCTGCTCCTGGAACCAGCACTGGAGCTCCTGCTCCTTGAATCAGCACTGGAGCTCCTGCTCCTTAAATCAGCACTGGAGCTCCTGCTCCTCGAATCAGCACTGGAGCTCCTGCTCCTTAATCCAGCACTGGAGCTCCTGCTCCTTGAACCTGCACTGGAGCTCCTGCTCCTCAAATCAACACTGGAGCACCTGCTCCTTGAATCGGCACTGGAGCTCCCGCATAGCGGCAGGTCGGGCCCGGTAACAACAGGGCTCCCCGACATCCACGCCGATTTCCCCACGTACCTGCAGGGAGAGAACATAACATACACCCGCCACAACAAGACACCAACTCACACTGGAGCTCCGGTGTATCGGCGGGTCGGGCCCTGTACCAACAGGGCTCCCCGACTACCACGCCTGTTTCCCGGCCCGACTCGCAGGTGAGCCGCTGAGAAAGGCTCCGGGATAAGTGGCCGGCGACTCCAAATCCACGTTCCTGTAGGGAGAGAACACACTGCTCCCCCCCCCCCCAACAGGAAACACCAACTCTAGGGGGCTTAGCCTTACCTGAGTCGGCCCTCTGAAGGGCTGGTCAGGAGCCGCGCTCCCGACCAGCCGTCGGCAGCAATGCGATGCGACGATATGTCGCGCATGCGTGCCGGCGGGCTCTTCACGAAGTCACTCACGTGACTCCGAAATGAAATTTAGTATGCATCTTGCCTAATGCTTCACTGTGGCTTAATAGTCCTTTTTTTAAAAAAAGTTTGTTTTTGCTCTGAACCCCCATTGAAACTACTCTGAGAAATCCAAACAAAATACAGTCTCAAAGTGTTCATGCTGAAGGCTGGTAGGGTTTCTGTTCAGATTCCAAGGGTATTAAATTATTGGAAAATGATTGAAAACTACTCTGCGGAATCCAAACAGAATGCTGTCTCAAGGCGTTCATTCTGAAGGCTGGTAGGATTACTGTTAAGATTCCAGGGTATTACATTATCATAGTGATAAACAGGTTCAGCCGTCCTTCACTATTGTCCTTATGAGATCTAATTTGAACATAAACCAATGGTTCATTACACAGAGCAGCTCGATTGTTGAATGGTAGCATTATTTTTTCTACTACAAAACAGAAATAGAATGTGTAACATCACTGTTTGATGAGCCAGAGTGAATAGTTAAACTAGAATTTTCATTAAAAGAAAACTTAAAGCTGAAAGTATAAATTGGGTTTAAGATGTATGTGTGTTTGAAAGAAATAGCATTCTTTTTTTGAGGTAGTCTCTAATGAAAGAGTAGCTGGTAGCTGGTAATCTAGTTCATTCTGTAGCCATTGAACACCACCTACTGGTATTGTCACTGGAATGTAATATTCAGGATTTATTTGTCAAGCTTAGAATATTGATTACAATATCACAAATGCAGCATAATATTAAGTGAAAAAATATTGAATTTTGATTAATTGATGTTAATAGGATTACCTGGTTACGTGGCAATTCTGTAAATTTTGAAATCAAGTCATTATACTGCATGGTTACAGTTGAGCAAAATGCAGCACTTGAAGGAATAAAGCATATTTCCCAACAAGATTTTTTTCAAGGTATTTGGAAACTAGTGCAAAAACTCATATAAGACCTAATGCCTCTGAATGTCAATCAAAATCTCTCTGACTTTTAAATCCTCATTCATCATTTTGCAGGTGGGATTATGAGCATGAATAGATGGATTTTCCTTGCCTGTCCAGGAAAAATTGGTTTACATTATGTCAGGATAGACAGAAAATGGAAATTCACTCCTGGTATCTCTACAATATTTATTTATAAGCCCATTCATTTTTGAGCTTTGGTCTGTTTCAAATTTATGATGCATTTTCAATTATTTATTGTGAATGTTTCTACTAAATGAGATGAAAAGGAGGCCAATGCAAGAAATTAAACATTTCAGGCACCCAGGTTCAAACAATTCCAGACCAGCTTTAATACAGCCAAAAGCAGAATGAAACACCTAGCATTGCATGTTAACCCTACTTCAGTTCAAAGGAAGTGTTCTGCCAAGAACCTGCACCCAACTAGAATTGAGAAAACATCATTCAAACTTTTGCCATTGCTCCAAAATGGATGAAAATCAGATTTCAAAGATTAAAATATGCAAAATCATGCAAAATTACATATTCTTGAAGCTCAAAGGAAATTTTAAAGATTAAAAATAAATCTGTAGTACTAACTTTACTGGCAGGAAAGTTATCTATATTAAAGAACATTTTAAGGATTTTATATTAAATAACATACTTTGAAATATAGCTCCTGAAATAGCTAATACATTCATGTGATATGCACACTGGTATACTTACAAGATGGATACATATTATCAATAAAAGCATAGCAGGTTATTAATAATATAATTATTTTGAAAAAGATAACGAAACAATGTTCAAGTTAATGTTGTCCCTCATCTATATCACATGTATCCTTTCATCTGCAATGGTTTGAAGTAAAAGGTTGGTATTGATTTTTATAATTTGGAGGAAAATTAAAAAATAATATGATATGATGTCTGAAACAGTTATATAATGTACAGTTTAGAAAGCATTTTAACTGAATGGTAGCTTGTCTGACAGGCATCATTTAATCATTTGTTTTGATTAAGCATCACATTTGTTAAGAATTATGTTTATGTAATACCAAAGATTATCTCAAGGAAATTTAAAGCATAATTGTATATTTTAAATGTGTTAACTATGTAACCAGAAGTTTACATTATTCTGTAGCTTTTGCAACAAATCCTTGGGTATAGGGTACGGATGTACTTTGGAAATAAATATAAAATAGTTGACCTGACAAGTTTGCTATGAATTAATGATTAATAAATTGCAGAAACAGAACTCTTTGCTAGATAATCACTTGCATATATGATGCAAGTGATTTTAAAAAAAAAGGTCCAGAATTCACATGATCATCCTGCCAGCTCTTTTAAGTATTATAAACTACTAGCTTTTATTCCTGTATTTAATGGCGAAAAGAATGAAACCAGAAAGTGAAGTGAGCCAGCATAGACACTGTCCTATGAAAGGGATAGGGGGAGCAACCTATTGTACATGTATGAGTAGATCATACCACCCTCTGCAACCAACTACACTCACCCCAGGACACTGGAAATCCTGAAACGCTTTCAGCGAGGAAAATATCCTGGCTGTGAGACTCTTGCATTTAGATGGACCTATTACATGTTGAAGATTTATTGAATAACAGGTGGCAATGAGAGCATAAGAAAACAAACAGAAACAGGAATAGACCAGCCAGTCCCTCAAGACTGCTCCAGCTTTCAATATGATCAATAGGCTCCCATCCAGGCCTCAACTTTATTTTCCTGCCTTTTCCCACAAATCCCTTCATTTTCACGTAGCTCAAATTAAACACCAAGAATGAATTCATAGATTCAGACTTCATCGCTCTAGGGTTGAGAATTCTTAAGTACGTTTCTCCTCATCAACAGAAACAGAGGGCCCCTTTTCTAAAATTATGCTCCTGAATTCTTTATACACCCACCAGTGGAAATGTCTTCTTGGCATCTATCCTGTCAACAACCCTCAAAATCCTTCGTGTTCAACTAATATAATCTCTAATTCTTCTAAATTCTAATCTCATCTCACTCAATCTCTCGTTAGACATCAAACCCCTTCATCTAAGAGTGCATTGACTCCAGTGCAAGTTATCATACATTAAAAATAAAAACCCAAACAGTATATACTACTACACGTGTGGTTTCACTTGCACCATGTAAAGTTGCATTAAAACCTTTACTCACCATATACCTTGCAATACAGGTGAATGTTCTGCCTGTATTAGCCTCTCGATTACTTGCTGTATTTGCAATATTTTGTTAATATTCTTATTATCAAACTGGTTAATCTCCAGTTTACCACATTATATTAACCAACTTCTTAATAAAGCAATTTATGTCCCTTTGTGGATTCTTTACATCCTTCTCACCTGGCCCACCTGGCTTTGAATGAATGAATGAATACTTTGTCACATGTGACAAGTCACAGTGAAATTCTTTGCTTGCAATATGCAATAGTCGCACAATAAAGGGTGCCAACAAAGTTACAAAGTATCCCGTACCAGAAACCCCCCTCCACCCTCCACCTTCCCCCTCCCCCTACCTCACAGCGGTCCCCCCACACCGGGTCTTCCATTGTTCTTACCCCCCCCCCCCCCCCCCCCCCGCCCCCCTCACGGCGCTCCCCCGCCACGCCGGGTCCTCCTCTGTTCCTCCCCCTTTGGAAATTTTGCAAAACAGTGCAGGTGGGCCCATCATTAATATTGATTGTAAATTACTCGATGATCCCTGTGGTAACCCACTAGTTACTGATTATCAATTCAAAATTGACCCATTTATCCTAGATTTCTATTTTCTGTTATTTAGTTCATACTTTACCTGTAGCTCAGCAGTGGGCAGGTGCTATAGACCTGCACAGGAAGGTAGTCACGCCCGCCCCTAAGAGTCTCGGGCAGATGGGGCTCGTCAGCCTGGGAAGGCAGTCCATCTAGGAGAGGGAAAACTCTGATTTAAAACCTCCACTGCCTTGTGGCCATATCCAGTCATGGAAAAGGCTCCAGGCGTAAACCTCAAGAAAATCCGGAGTCGGGGCCCCTAAGGCAGTTCGTCGTTGTCTCCAACCTCGCTCTGGCAGCTCCTGCGACGGCGCTGATTCCAAACTGTAACGGCCTTGCTGTTCCTTTGGATCAATCAACAACGTGGAGAGGGGGGACGTGCTGCATGGGCAACAGCCTGTCCTCCATATGACATCGCCCAGGCTTGCATCCGACCACACATCACCTGCAAACTAGGATGCATCACCCATGGTCAGTCATGACTGAAGGGGGTCTAATACCTGTATCAATAAATTGTCCACAATCCATTGTCATCTTAATCTTTACAATAACCTGTTATTTGCCACCTTGCCAAATGCCTTCTTAAAAACTAAAGAGGCTACATTTGCAGATTGCTCTATTTGTTGCATACTCCGGGCAATCGGTCAAATTTGTCAAGTGTGAAATTTTTTCATAAGTTTCTAAGATTTTCTAAATATCCATGAATTTTATTTTTAATTATGGGTTCCAATGTTTTGCCATTGTCAGACATTAACTGCCCCTATAGTTTTCTACTTCCATTTTCCCTTTGATCTTGATTTCTGGGATGGCAGTAAATCTGTTGGTACCAACAACTCTCAGGAAACTGAAAAACATTCCAGGACAAAGCAGCTCGGAAAGGACACTTCATTCGCCATCCTAAACATCCAGTTCCTCCGTAACTGCTGCATAATTGCTGCAATGTGTAACATCTCAAAAATGCATTGCAATAACTCACCTAGGCAACTTCACCATCACTTCCCAAATCCACAAATTCCATCACCAATGAAGATGAGGGCAACAGGACAGGGGAACACACCAACTGCAGATTCCCCTCATATTCAGCATGGACATTGGGAGCTAAAGGACCTGTTCCTGTACTGTAATATTTGATGATCTATGTTGCACACTGTCCTGACTTGGATTTATATCAGAGATACTATCACTGGATCCGAATCATGAAATCCTCCATCAACAGCACCGTGGAAGTTTCAGCAGAAATACTCCAGTAGTTCAGGAAATCAGATCAAGGGTGCTTATGATTGGCAATACCTATTGCCCTATCCCTGCTACATTTGCTTGGCTTCGATGTGGAAAGCTGATCTTTGATCTCTGAAACAATGATAATTTCAACAATGAATACCAACCATGGGAATTGGAATAGATGGTAACTGTTTCAATTTTTTCTCTTTTCATTTATTTATTTCTTGGTCAAATTACATAAGCAAAGGCAAAGCATGTTGTAACTTGGGTGTTTCCATATACAACATTTCCTTCAAAACTGAATGTGATGCATATAACCATATAACCATATAATAATTACAACACGGAAACAGGCCTTCTCGGCCCTCCCAGTCCGTGCCGACCATTCATTTTCCCCTAGTCCCATCTACCTGCACTTAGACCATCCCCCCCCCCATTCCCTTCCCTTCCCGTCCATATACCTATCCACTTTACTTTTAAATGTTAAAATCGATCCTGCCTCCACCACTTCTGCAGGAAGATCATTCCACACAGCCACCACTCTCTGAGTAAAGAAGTTCCCCCTCATGTTACCCCTAAACTTCTGTCCCGTAACTGTACTGAAGAAACTTGTCATGTTTAGGATATTTAGTGTATGGTGAAGAGCCAGTGTGTAGATATATTTTGCCATTGTAATTTCTGTCTGGGAAGTATTGAATTAATTGCGTATATCAAATGGTATTACTCATTGAAAAGGATTATGTGTGTATATTTACTGCATAAACTATAAAATTGCTCTAATATAAGGGATGAGGTTATTATGTGAAGCATAATGACAAAGGCAAGATGTTGATGAAATTTTTCTATCTGGAAACTGAATTTATCTGAAAAAAATTGCAACCTTCCATGAAATAAAGTTTGTTCCTGTAGGGAGGAAGCCACAGTAATCTCCTTCAAATTGAATTTGTTGTTAGGAATTCATCATTGCCACTATTACTATTGATTCCAGAATGCGAAGCATAGATGTGAGCTTATTCCATTCGCATTAAAATAACACAGGATAAATGAGCTTCCTCTTATTATTAATATTATCTAACTTCTCATTCAGGTATTTGATAATGCACATTTTTGATATGTTTATAACATTGATTTATTTGGTTGAAAACTGCATAAAGTTGGATAAAACAGAATTATGAGCAAGTTTCTTCTTTAAATTTAATTGACTAATCTGCAACTGGATACTTTTAACAGGTCGTATCTTTTTGTCCATTTTGCTATTAATTTTCTGTATCATCACATGTTGCAAAACTAAATGATATCCCAGTGTCTTTTTCCCCTCCTCATTTTACATTATTGTTTGAGTTTTCATTTGCATTCATAGCATTTCCAGATCAAACAGATACTTGGTCCATTAAAGCCTACTTTGCATTTCGTCCAAATCTTTCTACAATATTTTCTTTATTGTTTGTATATTATTAATTAGAGGGTTGGCCTCAGCAAACCTTGAAAGAGGTTTCTATGTTTCTATAATAAAGGGATATGGGGAGAAGGCAGGCACGGGTTATTGATTTGGGACGATCAGCCATGATCACAATGAATGGCGGTGCTGGCTCGAAGGGGCGAATGGTCTCCTCCTGCACCTATTTTCTATGTAAATATTGGTGCCTCAGGATTACTTCTATTCTAAAATACCTAATTAAAAACAGTTGAAAACTCATGGTCGATTGGGGGCGCTGTGAGTCGGCTGCCCTTCCAGCAGTGTGTTCGTTATTTCGACTATTTTTTTTTTAACTATGTCCAAACGTTTGTTTGAGTGTTTCTCAGTATGTCCTATGTGGGGGGTGGTGGGGGAGAAAAGGGGGAAACCGTTTTTCAGTCACTTCCTCAACGGAGAGGCGACTTTTTCGATGTTGTATCTCTGCCTCCCTCGCGGCCTAACAGCTTGGATTGGTGCAGCCTTTCCCGGAGTCGGGCTGAACTTCAGCAGCGGGCGCAGCTTGAACTTTTCCATTGCGGAGCGGGGCAAACCCTTGCCGGGGTGTGTTCCGATCACTGGCCTGGTGACTTTGGCATCATGGGGCTGTGGTCTGTGGAGCTCCTAGCTGCGGGCATGGCATGGACTTGCCATCCAGAGCCTGGGATCCCTTGCCGGCGATTGCCAGATTCGTCGTTCTGTGGCCTAAAACATCCTGAAGCCGCAGTCCCCGGTAAGAAAGTGGCCAATTCGAGCACTCCAAGCCGCGGAGTGTGTTCGACTGTCCCAACGTCGGCGTTTAGATCATTCTGACGAGAGGGCCTGTACATTCGGCCATCCGTAGCAGCGACTATGGAGGGTTCATGGCCCCAACCACAGATGACCAAAGGAGGACTAACTGAACTTTATTGCCTTCAACCACAGTGAAGTTCTTTTTGTGTGTTCTTTTTTCAATTGCATCACTGCGTGGCAAATTCATTTCACCGTACCTTAGTTGGTGCATGTGACAAATACATTTTGAACTTTGAACTTTGTCGTAACTACTTTAAACAAAACTAATAAAAAGATGCAAAAGTTTTGGAAATTAAAAAGATTAACATTTTCCTAGATTTCTAGTTCATTACAGAAATTCAAAGTATCTTGAATTTTATTTTTCCTAGCAAAACGTCAAAGTAATTGCTACAGAGTACACTCACATAACATATCTGCCATTTTAAAGTGGAGGTAAATAAACCAGATCTCATTGAATAGCTCCATGCCATATTGCCAGGAAGTTTGGGATTCTCATACAAACACAGAAGTCCAGTATTTGCAAGCCACTCTTTGCAAACTGCTTGCATACTGCCTTCCAGTATTGGTCTCCCCATAGAGTACAGCACTGAATTATAATCTTGCTGCAATACCCAGCAATTACTTAATGAACTAGCTGGCCAACTGAACATGAATCAGGGTAGCACATCCCAGAATCGATTAACCTATTAATTTCAATGGAGTCAAACAACTGTGCAAGACAAAGGTATTTGTTAACACGTGTATTTAGTTAAATATGTTAATTGTTATTAATTGGTTTTAATGGTGTTATTAACTTTCATTAATTAGTGTTTTAATTGTGTCATTAAGTTTTAAAAATGTTTTGAATGTCATAAATGTTGTATTATTCAGGAATATTCAGAAGTTTGATAGGTTTGCCAGTTGGCTGTGCTCAAGACGATAACTTAACTGGTTGTACATGATTTTCCGTTGTATCCTGTGGAAGGATGGTACATTCATGTAAGAGATTAAGGTCAGTATAGTAGGTAGACAGAAATGCTGGAGAAACTCAGCGGGTGAGGCAGCATCTATGGAGCGAAGGAATAGGTGACATTTCGGATTGAGCCAAATTGAGTTTCTCCAGCAATTTTGTCTACCTTTGATTTTGCCAGTATCTGCAGTTCTTTCTTAAACAAAAGGTCTGTATAGTATTTACCGGTAAGTCAACACCAGGAAGCACTAAAAGGTGCATATATACATAATTTATATTTTGTCTCCACGATAAACTCCTTCCAAAATAGGCTGCAAAGGAAATAAATGCCAAATACTCTGAAGATAAAGGCACTGTTGCAGAAACTTAGTTTACTTAGCATTGGAACAACATGAAGATCTTTAGGAATGATCCTACACATTTATGTCACAAAACCCTCATATATTGGTGTGTTAACTATTTATCCTAACAGTACTCAGGGAAGCAGGAAAGTTCCCAGTTCCTGGCAGGTTGGAGAAAGATGGGGGTGGAAAACATTCTTTGCCTTTAGCTTATGTAATTCAACCAAGAAATAAATAAATGAAAAGTGAAAGAATTGAAACAGTTACCATCTATTCCAATTCCCATGGATGGTACTCATTGTTGAAATTATAATTGTTTCAGAGACCAAAGTCTCCTATCCGCTTCCCCAACTAGTTCCAGCTGCCCATCATCCCTCCATGATCTGGTTCCACTTATTACCTTCCTTACTTATCACATTCCAACATCCGTAGCCTCTTGTGTCTCCACTTATCACCTCCTCGTCCCCATGTTGCTCCATCTTACCCATATTTTTCTCTTTCCTTGTGGGTCTTTACTTATCTGGTTCCCAACTCCGTTCTCTCCCTTCCCCACCTAGTTTCATCTGACCATCATCTCCTTCTTTACCTGGTCCCATCTATCCCTGCCAGGCCTTGCCTCAGGTCTCCCCTCCTTTATCTGCCCTCCACACTCTCGGTACTGATGTATGGTCTCAACTCAAAACATTTCTATCCCTCCACTTATGGATGCTGCCTGACTTGCTCCAGATTACAGCATCTGCAGTTCTTTTGTGTTTCCATTTGGGAATTATTAGATATCAAATCCTTTAGTCACAATCGTTTATAGGGAGGCAGAATCATGATTAATAATGTACTTCACAGCTAAACATTAATTGGTGAACTCCTACTTCCAGTAGCCTGACCCATGCCAATTCATAGCCAATTATTCAGAAGGGAACTGCCATATGCCAGCTACTTGCCTCAGTATGTCTCAGTTTCTGAATGCCCACCATCAAATGGAGGTGTGACACATGATGAAGGTTAGATATTGGTGCAATCGACGGTCTGATTCGCTACTGGAGTCACCATTGAGCCCAATCGTTGACTGTACACGGTGGTGGAGGAGAGGGGCATCTGATGGAGGAATGGCATCTATATTCATTTGAATGGGATTGCACTCCAGTGGAAAAAAAGTGGCAGCAACCGACTTAACCGACTATTTAATTATTTTAATATCTTTAATAAATTATTAGTATTTTCATTTGAACCATGTGCAGTAGTGTGGGTAGTGGGCCAGATCAAGGATGATTGAACCCAACAGGTGTCAGAGCATCATGGCACACTAACTTCTTTATCGAGCAATAGATTGGATCATTAGCAGAAATGGAACTGGATTATGTAGTTCCAGAGGAGTAAAGAGCATTGAGACAGATTGGCGGTTTTATTTACTCTTTCCCTTATCAATACTTTTTTTCATGCAAGTTATAATTCATGTCTTACTTTTACGAGATGCCTAAAATGAGAGCTGGATTATTATAGATTACTGTGCTGCCTTCAACAGTCAGGGCATTGAGTATAAAAATCAGGAAGTCATGTTGCCGGTTTAGAAGAGTTTGGTTAGGCCATACTTGAAGAACTGTGTGCAGTTCTGGTTGCCCCATTACAGGAAGGATGTAGCAGTTCCAGAGATGGTGGAGCAGAGGTTTACTAGAATTATGCCAGGATTAGAGGGTGTAAGCAAAAGGAGAGGTTGACTACCTTGGATTGTTTTCTCAGGAGTGTCAGAAACTGAGGGGAGATCTGATAGAAATATGTAAACTTCGGAAAGGCATAGATAGGTTAGACTGTCAGAATCTTTTACACAGGGTGGAAATGTCAAAAACTAGGGACATAGTTTTAGGAGGAAGAGGTCCAAAGTTTAAAGGAGATGTATGGGGCAAGTTTTTCCACAGGGACAATAGACAATAGGTGCAGGAGTAGGCCATTTGGCTCTTTGAGCCAACACTGCCATTCAAAGTGATCATGGCTGATCATCCCTATTGGTGGGCACCTGGAACGTTGCCAGGGGTTGTTGGTCGAAGCATATATGATAGCCGCATTTAAAATACTTTTGGATAGGCACATAGATAGTCAGCGAATAAGCAGATATCGATCACGGGCAGGCAGAGGAAATTTTAACGGCATCATGATCAGCATGGATGTTATGGGCTGAAGGGCCTGCTCTTATGCTGTACTATTCTAACATGAAATTATGAGTAATTTCATTAGCCAGTCTTGTAATATTTGTTGGTTTGTTATCGATCGTCTTGAAACTAAATTGAGAGATTTGATTGCTTTATTTTCTGCTTGTTTGTTATGCCTCTGTGTTTTTCCTGCATAATTTATTGTTAGTTATTTTAGTATTGGATTGGCAACAGATTAACGTTGATTTGGCCTATGAAGGTGAAATGGTTTTCATGCGTGTGCCACCACAAATATGAAAATGTTTACTGTTTAGATTAAATGAACTTCATATTTTACCTTACATGAATTAACAAGCCTGAGAGATAAAGGAATAGAGGTGACAAAGGCTGCAGTCTCTTTACAGTAGGTTGGGAGTGAATTGTCTTTCACAGGTAATATGACATCCTGACTAGATGATTTGTGACACGTATAAGGGTAGGATGCATAAATCTTGTAGATTAATTCAGAGATATGTTGCGACGTATAACTATTAAGACAATGTACAAAAAGCATGATTGTAATTTATTATAGAATAAATAATTTCTATGCAATATGGTGAGAATATGCTGACAAATACTGAAATCATTATTTTAAATGCACTGATGTGTCCCTAAATGACACACACACACTGTTGTTATTCTATATTTGATTTTTATATAGAATTCACCAATACTGCCTTATTGCTAATTACTTTAATGGTTAGCCTGAGGACAGATCAATCCAAACAGAATGAATGGAGGCTTTTTTTTCTCCGCTCAGTAAACAGTAGCTCTTTAAAATCTATTTTGATGCTAAAGATTTTCTTCCCTTCTTTGGATTTATGCAGTCTATAGAAACATGTGTCTCCTTGATAACAATTCAATGTACCTTGACATTCTAATAGAATGCCAACCAAATGAACACAACTGAGTTACCCAGTGAAGCATGAATCATTAGGTAAGCAAGATAATCTGAAAGAATCAAGCATTATCAGGAGCACATCTGTGTATGCTATACCCTGACAAATTTCGAGTCTCCAAAGATTCCCTCCCATCCAGGTGGGTAAAGCGGAGAATGTCACTTCTTCACATTTATTTCCACAGAGTAAGATGCTGACTTTGCAGCCACTCAGTCAGTTTATGAATATGACCCTCAAAGGGGAGAAGCAGTATCTGAGCTGTAGAACTATGTTATCACCATTATTAGGAAGCTTAAACAGTAGCTGGGAAGAGAAGGCACCAGTGGAATTACAGGCTGATTGTGATTGATGTGTTCCTATTAGCTTCTCAGTGTTATCTCTCTGGATGGAAAGAACAGCCAGTGGCTTGTAACACAACAGATTACCCGAGTTTTCAGCTCTAGATGGATGTTTAAATAAAATATAGACCCTTATCGAGATGCTCATTTTCTTGGTGCTGTGCTCAGACTATTTCATGTCAAGTGCAATTTGCTATGGCTCTCCACTCAATAAACATGTCTTATCATTAATAATTTTTCAAGAGGAGGAATTCACTGAAGTTTGTCTGATAACCTGAGATACAGTCCAGAATCCCAGACTCAGTGTTTTATATTTTTGCCCATGTTGCCAAAAATGATTGATTGCGACTACTGGCTTGGATGTCCAGTATTTCCCAACAAATGACTTTGGCCTCTAAAAGCAGACCTTGGCCAGATAGAAATCAATATTTCACCATTAAAATCTATCAAAGAAGAGTTAAGGCACCAGCTGTCCCTGCTGCCTTTCCTTGGAGTGTGAACATTAAATCCGACACTTGTAGTACATGAGTAATCAATATATAGTGGTTTACAGATCATTTGTGGTCACCATTTAGCTGTGATGGATGTCTGGAATAGTTGTGATTCATTTTGTCATGCCATTAAACAAGATTCTGTCTAGTTCTTTCCTGATTTCATTTAGCAGAACATTTCTTCACAGTTCATATGAAAGAAGCGATTTTACAAACCCTGTCCTATTCCAATAAGTCACTTACAGAGATTTTGTGTCCTACAGACTGTGAAAATTCTGTAAAGACAGGACAAACATGCTTCTGTAACTACTCACTGCATGACATATGCAGACAGTGTGAAGAGGTTTATGTAAATCTGTTTTCCTTTTTATATACAAACATTATGTTTAACCCTTTTTATTGCTAGATATGTGTTAAATTTGCTGCTTATCACTGTGTACCAGTGTCTTGCTCCCAAATTAAGAGCTGCACAACTGTATTCATGTAATTTTTTTTATTAAATCACGCGCTGCAGTTAAGCCATAAAATTATTAAAAAGACAATGTTTAGCTTCCTGGTTTAGTGCGATATAATGGAAATAGGCAGAATGCTAACAAACAGCAGCATTGTCTCTCTTTGCACACATTAGAACAAGCATGTTTTGTGGAATCTGCTCTATATTAATCATTTTGTCACGTCTTCAAAATGGCCATAATTGTTTATTATGTCCTTTTTTCCCAAGAGAACCAAGTTAATTCCACATTAGGGATGAAGGTCTTTTCTCATTGAAGGTTGTTAAGGATTCTAAGTGAAATGTGTTTCATCATTTTCCATCCCATTCCCAGAGGGAACTTTCACAGCATAAAACCACCCACAAATTAGCAGAAGCAGTAAATGCAAAAGAAAAAATGCCAAGGCAGTAAAAGCTCTCTTCAAAAGTAAGGCCTGCATTATATTGTCAAATTAAGGCAGAGAACGCCCAAAACTGTAACTGAATTTTCCTGTACCTGACTTAGGAATGTCTGCTATCACTGCCAGATAGAAATAAAATCAAAAATAGTTCCATCTCTAGCGCTCTCATCCTTCATCTTAATGAGCACAATAAATCTCTAACCCACTGAAGAATCTTTCTCAACAGATTTCTGGTATTTCCCCAGATGTGCATTTCTAACCTTCAGAAGGCTTTTATTCTCAGATTGCATAGCTGACGTGATCACAAAAAAAATCCTATATTTTTCCATTTTTTTTCTCTCGGGAAGTCATTTTGTAACACTGCCCATTTCAGTTTGCAATAGTTAATTTATAACAAAGGAAACAATAGTCTTTCTTTAAAGTGCATGTTACACGGTTCCAACACTAAATCTACCTTAACAATGCTTTCTGAATACAATAGGATTTGCTAGTCCAAAAGACATGATTTACCAAACTAAAGTGAACCAATATGTAAGGATATCCACTCAGTTTCCTTTGAGAACCAATATCAGATCCCTAACCAGTCAAATAAAAAGCACTGCATCAAGCAGCATGAGAGGTTTTTGATGTCTGTCAAAGAAATATAGGCATAAGTTTGCTGAAGGTCTTAACAGAAGTGCAGTCCTGTAATTTACTGCCTGCTGGTATCAGCTCAATTATAGTACCTTCCTATCACATTATTCCATGGGAGGATTGGTATTGATATGTTAGTTATAGCTCTCCCTAGTGCTTGATTAGAAGCTGCCGACTCAAGACAACAACTGGAATGTCAATATCACGCCACAGCTGAAGGGGTGAACTGCTTTCTAACTGGAATATTACTCATAAATTCAGAAACAACAGAGTTGGGTACTCGAGTTTCCCCACTTGTGAATAAAAAATCCTCAATGGTCTTACAGTCTTCTAAAGTGTTTCAGTGAATAAAGTAACCATTGCTCTGTTCTATAATCATTTCATACTTTCTGTATTTTATTAGAATTCTGCTACTACTTAATCATATAAAAAACATATTAATCAACATTTTAAGGATTATAATTTTGTTACATTTTAATCTGATTAATTGTTTTCATATTCTTGGAAAGCAGAGGTTTATTTCAGGGTAATTAGCTTTTAGTTATTCTAATCAAGTCTTTAAGTGTTATCCACAAATCTTTCTACTTTTAATGAGCTATTTAAATAAACAAATTAACACTTAATAATATTAAAATTATATAAAAACAGTGGAAAATACCATATATGTTGGAAATCACTCTGCAAAGCCATTGTTTTATGTCAACTAAAGAAATCTGTAAATAGGTCACAATAAAAAGGTTTTGAGTATGATTATAATTGCAGTACAATCCCAAGAAAACATTATGCATGATGGGCAATGCCTGATAATCTATAAACGCTATGGTTTGTCAGAGGTTATGGGGAGAAGGCAGGAGAATAAAGTTAGGAGGGAGCGATAGATCAGCCATGATAGATGGACCGAATGGCCTAATTCTGCTCCTTTCACTTATGATCTTACGATCTGTACTTTTTTTAATGTGTTGGTTCAAATTATTTGTGAACAGCTGTATTTCCCATCAATGTTGCTGACAATTTCTGGCATACATTGCTCATAAACCATGATTTCAAATTAATCGCAATGCTATTTGCGAAAACCAAAACTTGTGTTTGAGGAGAAGGTTTTACCCAACGAGAAAAAAAAGGGATATATGCTATGACATGTATAATTTAGAACTGCAGCAGGAATGTAAAACATTGAAACCAATACCAGTATTGCCTAAGCAAAATATACAGAATTAATATGCATTATTTTTTTATCAAGATGTAACATCTATAATTTTAGGTGGATGAAATTAAATTTGATTGTCAAACGAAATATATAATTTACAATAAACACCAGAAAATCATGTTTCATTATTGAGCTTCACATCTGGAAAATAGCCAGAAATCCAAATAACAATTACTAATTTGTGTTTTTTCTGCAACGACATAGGAATAGAATACCAAATATAGTGTACAACAAACCATTCTACCAGTAGCAACCTAGGAAAGGCTTCATCTGAACTTCAAATCCAATTTATTAAAACACTCAATAGGAGAATATGATAAAGAAGGAACTGCAGATGCTGGAGAATCGAGGGTTACACAAAAAGCTGGAGAAACTCAGCGAGTGCAGCAGCATCTAAGGAGCGAAGAAGATAGGCGACATTTCGGGTCGAGACCCTTCTTCAGACTGGTCAGGGATCAGGGAAACGAGAGATATAGACAGTGATGTGGAGAGATAAAGAACAATGAATGAAAGATATGCAAAAAAGTATTGATGATAAAGGAAACAGGCCATTGTAAGCTGTTAGTAGTGTGAAAATGAGAAGCTAGTGCGACTTGGGTGGGGGGGAGATGGAGAGAGAAGGAAGGGAAGGGGGCTGAGGGAGAGGTGGGGAGGGGGAGGAGGCAGTCTGGGCTAACAGAATTGAGAAAATTCAATGTTTAAGCCCAGAGGATGCAGTCTCCCCAAGTGGACCGCAATAACCAACCCGACCTCCCAGTGGCTCAGCACTTCAACTCCCCCTCCCATTCCGTATCCGACCTCTCGGTCTTGGGCCTCCTCCACGGCCAGAGTGAGCAACACTGCAAGTTGGAGGAACAGCACCTCATATTCCGCTTGGGAAAGACTCCGCAAGTGTGTGGCCTCCACTCCCAAAACCCTCTATTATAAACTGGTATGAAAGTTCTCTCTTATCTTACTATATTAGTCTACTCTGGTATCTGTGATTTCACACCACTGCTTTGAAGAATGTCACGCGGGGTCTTCACGTAATCCCTCATCATAACTCCTCATAAAATAAAGATCAAACTTCAAACTGGTAAGTTCTCATTTAATCTTACTATTTTACTTCGGAGTCACGTGAGTGACTACGTGAAGATTTCAAAGCTCTGTGATTTCATGCCCTGGAAAGAGACCATGCTTACACACTGCCATGCTAGGAAAGGAGGATGAACGTATTTCAGACATGACACTGTGCTGAAAAACAAAGAAGGTATTTATTCATACCAAAATAATATATCCCCACATTGGGTAATTTATTTTGCAGAACTCAAATTGTCCCTGCAAATGTGTCTGGAGCGGCCACGGGTTTATTATAAAAGCGTTGGAAAGTCTGTTCATTACTCCAACCCGCTGTGGCCAGGATGTGGTCCATAGGAACTTCCATCATCCTAGCCGCCGATGTAGATGCAGCCCTGGTGGAGTGAGATTTGAAAACATTAGTATCCACACTCGCTGCATCTAATACCACCCATCTGGATATGGTTTGCACCATGACTTTATGGTGAGGGTGTTTATGGCTTATAAGTAAAGCTCTCTCCGTGCCTCTTAGAGTCTGAATGACTTCTATATATGGCAAGATAAGTGTCACAATGCAGTCGACTGTCTGCAGGATAGGCCAGAAATTCTAATTTTTGGCCAGATGAACTGGGTCGGTCTTGTTTTAATAACCCCTGCATGAGAAAGGTTATCTTGCCATAGGTAATGTACATGGCGTCCATACTTAATTTGTGTAAGGACTGGACCCATTGTGCTGATCCAAGTGCCATTATCATAACCATCTTATATGTGAGTTTGTCCAAGGTGAGCCCCGTTATGGTTGTCCATCCTCGTAATATAGCTAAAACTATGCTTATGTCCCACGTATGGGTGTATCTGGGCCTGGGATGATTAGAGTTAAATATTCCCCTCATAGGCTTAGATACTAGTGGGTGTGATCCTATAGCCAAGTGACCACTCCCTCTGCCCAGGTAATTAGATAGGGCACTCCTTGCACAATTAATAGCACTGTAACTTAATCCTTCATCGAAATGAAGGGTAGCCAGAAACTCCAGCACTTCAGTGATGGTGGCTGAGTCATAAGTAGTGTTTGTCCTGGTGCAGAACACGTCCCATTGCCTGACATACGTCAGGTACTGTCTTCTGGTGGACTCCCTGCACGACGCTGAGATGGCATTGATCGTTCTGTCGGAGAGTCTGTATCCCAGAAATGGCCTGTTCAGAATCTGCAAATTAATAAATTCATGCGGTCATGACATGGATGACTTTCTGCTGTAACAGGATGTACCAAAAAACTTGGTCGTTTGTTTATCTGGATGCAGGGTTCTGTGGTCATCTTTTGTACTGCTGGGAACCATGGTTGGGTAGGCCAGTCGGGAACAACCAAAATACCCATTGCAAAGTCTTGTTTAATTTTCTTCAAGACCCAAGTGATGAGGCAGAAGGGGGGAAATGCATAGCAAAACAAATCCCCCCAATGCAGCGAGAAAGCATCCATCGCTACTGCCCCTGGGTCTGGTTCCCAAGCAACATATGTTGGAAGTTGGTGATTTAGTCTGGATGCAAAAAAGGTCGATATCTGGTGTCCCATAACGTTCTATAATATCTGTAAACACTTTCCGATCCAACATCCATTCAATGGTGTCATTGAATTTACGTGACCTGGTGTCTGAGACTATATTTAGCTTACCTGGAAGGTAAGTGGCTGAGATCCAAATCTCTCTTTGCAGACAGCAGTGCCAGATATTATTAGCCAATTCATCACATGATATTGACTTTATTCCACCCATATGATTAATATAGGCCACCACTGCAGTATTATCTATTTGTAACCGTACATGCAACTGGTGCATATCTGAACAGTAGGCCCTGAGCCCATGAAATGCTCCCAGCATTTCTAAATAATGAATCCCTAGTGTTTTAAATAGGGTTAATTCTTGTGCACTCCATCTGCCTTCCCTGGTAGTTTCATAGGCCTATCAAAATGGCCTGCATGATTTTTGAGAGCTAAGATTTTTGCTCTTTGAAGGTTTTGATAATGGAGTGGTCCAAATTGTGCTGCTGGGAATGCAGCCACTAATTTCCCAATCACTCTGGCTACTTGCTGAATAGTGAGGCTTCTGCATGCTTCTATCAAGTCCACCACTTTGTTAGGTAGCAAGGTGATAGACATTAGCACAGAGTCAATAGTGAACCCCAAATAATCCATGGTAGTGGAGGGTTCCAATTTTGATTTATATGGATGTATGATAAATCCCAGCTTTTGAAAAAGATGTTTTGTGGCTGAAACTGCCAATGTAGCCATCTCCAAATTCTCACCTACAATGAGGATATCAAGGTAGGCCATAGCAATATGGTTATGTTCCCTTAAATAAGTAAAGCTGGTTTTAATATTTTTGTAGGTTACACAAAAAGCTGGAGAAACTCAGTGGTTGCAGCAGCATCTAAGGAGCGAAGGAGATAGGCGACGTTTCGGGTTGAGATATTTTTGTAAATAGTCTGGGTGCTGATGACAACCCATTGGGTAAGGCTTTGTACTGCCATAGCTGTCCCATCCAGATAAATTTTACGTACTTCCAATGATTCCTGTGTATAGGTACTGAATAGTATGCATGTTTAAGATTGATGCAAGCCATGTAGTACCTTTCAGAAATTAGCTGTTTAGCTGTAACAAACGTGTCCATTTTGAAATGGGCATACTGAACGGAAGTATTTAGTTTGGCCAAATTTATGATGATGTGACACCCGCCATTTTTTTTGGTTTTTGTAAATATATTTGATATGAACTGTTGAGATTCTCTGATAGTCTTCTCAATTACCCCTTTTTTGTTTAATCTTAATAGCTCAGCATGGCCTGCCATTCTTTCTGTTTGTGAAAGTATGAACTTCCGGCTAGACGAATGCTGAACTGGGGTGGGGACTTCGTATACAAATTCAATTTTGTAACCCTGAATACTTCCGAGTATGTAAGGATTAGAGGTAAAAGTGCACCACACATGATGAAACAAGTGCAACCATCCACCACCATTTGATGAATTTAAACATGCAATGTTTTTGAGGGAACCAGACCCACCTACCTCCATGGTTACCGCCGGTGTTGTGGTCTCTGCCCTTGTTTCTTCTGTTGCTGTGTTGCTGCGTTGTGGGGTTGGCGCATTTTCCAGGAAGGCCGGGCTGGGCCATGGTCTAAAAAAGATGGCTGTGCAGGTGGGCCGGCCTTCGAGCTTTTACCACCAGATGGTCTATCATAGTACCGTTGTCTGGTAGATGTGTAGGGGTGCTGCCACTGCTGGTAATGGGTTCTTGAGGTATTTGGTACCTTGATCAGGCCAATAGCCTTGGCCTCTTCATCCAGGTCTTTCACCTGCTTCGGGAGGTTGTCCCCAAACAGCAGATTGGCTGGGTGTTACCAGACCTGCATAATTCCACGAATTTGGGATTGAGTGCAGGTTTGATGATGCTCTTCCTGTAACTGTTGATCTCAAACTGTGTGTTGCACAGTAACGCTACAGCATCTTGTAATTCTTCAGGTAACTCAACCCCGACAGCAGTCCTGGTCACTGCTGTGATTCCAGCAGCCAACAGTTTCAGGATCCTCTGGAGCTTTATCTCCTGGCCTCTTATTGAAGGGCTCATGTTGCCCCAGATAGGGTTGTTGACTGCCGGTACATTGAGCGAGTTGCAGTTCTCTGGAGCGAGATATTTCTCAGCCGTGGTATTAATGGCTTGCTCCTGCAGCTGGTTTGTGGCCATGTAGTTTATACTGGCTGCCAGCTTTGGGTGAATTGGCAGTCATTTTTGTGTTGGAACTGCATGCTTATTAACCATGCCCAACAATTCTTCTGGCACCCCTAACACTGTTGTTTGTTCAGCCATAGCCCCCTCTTCAGGGTCAGCCCAGCTCTGACCCCTAATGCTCCCCTGCGAAGAGGGTGAGACATTTGGCAGTCCATGATAGGATCAGTGACAGTCCATGATCCTGCCGTGGGTCTGCTAGTAGACCCACCATGACTCTGCCCCTGCCTAAGCAGGTCACGCTGGAGCAACTGCTCCACCAACCGCTCCATGCGGGAAAGATGCCCGCCTTCGCTATCTGTGAACAGGGTGTCTTTGGGTCCGGACCCAGCGAAGTCAACGGTCTCGTCCGACTTCCGGGTGGTTTTGCCGCCCGACTGCGGCACAACTGCGGTCTTAATCGGCGAGAAGTCGGGAGCTGCTGGTAACACCTGCAGCTCTGGAGTAACGGCACGCTGCTGGCTGCTTTCCACAGCAGCGGATTTTGCCACTGCTCTTTTAGATTTGAGCGACTCCATAGTGATTTTCTGTAACACAAGAATACACCCAGTCGCATATGCTCACCGGTACTGAGTGAGACTTACCTTCAGTAAGTTTTTAAACTTACGCTGGCGGAGCGGCGCTCCTCCCGACTGTCGCTTCCACAATGCGTTCGACGATATGTTGCGCATGCGTATTGGCGAGGTCTTCACGTGACTCCGAAGTAACATTCTCATGTCATGCCCTCTAGTTTGAATCTTCCCTACCCTCAATGGGAAAAGCTTATCCACGTCAACTCTGTCTATCCCTTTCATCATTTTAATGACCTCAACCAAGTCCCTCCTTAACCTTCTGCGCTCCAAAGAATAAAGACCTAACTTGTTCAACCTTTCTCTGTAACTTAGTTGCTGGAACCCAGGCAATGTTCTAGTAAATCTCCTCTGTACTCTCTCTATTTTGTTGACATCCTTCCTATAATTAGGCGACCAAAATTGTACACCATACTCCAGAATTGGTCTTACATAGAAACATAGAAAACATAGAAAAATAGGTGCAGGAGTAGGCCATTCGGCCCTTCGAGCCTGCACCGCCATTCAATGTGATCATGGCTGATCATCCAACTCAGTATCCCGTACCTGCCGTCTCTCCATACCCCCTGATCCCTTTAGCCACAAGTGCCACATCTAACGCCCTCTTAAATATAGCCAATGAACTGGCCTCAACTACCTTCTGTGGCAGAGAATTCCAGAGACTCACCACTCTCTGTGTAAAGAATGTTTTCCTCATCTCGGTCCTAAAGGAATTCCCCCTTATCCTTAGACTGTGACCCCTTGTTCTGGACTCCCCCAACATCGGGAAGAATCTTCCAGCATCTAGCTTGTCCAACCCCTTAAGAATTTTGTAAGTTTCTATAAGATCCCCCCTCAATCTTCTAAATTCCAGCGAGTCTATCCAATCTTTCCTCATATGAAAGTCCTGACATCCCAGGAATCAGTCTGGTGAATCTTCTCTGTACCCCCTCTATGGCAAGGATGTCTTTCCTCAGATTTGGAGACCAAAACTGTACGCAATACTCCAGGTGTGGCCTCACCAAAACCCTGTACAACTGCAGTAGAACCTCCCTGCTCCTATACTCAAATCCTTTCGCTATGAATGCTAACATACCATTTGCTTTCTTCACTGCCTGCTGCACCTGCATGCCTACTTTCAATGACTGGTGTACCATGACACCCAGGTCCCGTTGCATCTCCCCTTTTCCTAATCTGCCACCATTCAGATAATAGTCTACCCTCATGTTTTTGCCACCAAAGTGGATAACCTCACATTTATCCACATTATACTGCATCTGCCATGCATCTGCCCATTCAGCCAGCCTATCCAAATCACCCTGCAGCCTCCAAGTATCCTCCTCACACCTAACTATACCCCCCAGCTTGGTGTCATCTGCAAATTTGGAGACGTTTCATTGAATTCCCTCGTCCAAATCATTAATATGTATTGTAAATAGCTGGGGTCCCAGCACTGAGCCTTGCGGTACCCCACTAGTCACTGCCTGCCATTTTGAAAAGGACCCGTTTACTCCTACCCTTTACCAATGCCTTGTACAATTTTAACATTACTTCCCTACTCCTATATTCAGTGCTCTGATTTATAAAGGCCAGCACACCAAAAGCTTTCTTTACCACCCTATCTATATGCGATTCCACCTTCAGGGAACTATGCACAGTTATTCCTAGATCTGTCTGTTCCACAGCATTCCTCATTTCCCCACCATTTACCATGTACATCCTACTTTGATTTGTCCTGCTAAGATGTAGCACCTCACACTTATCAGCCTTAAACTCCATTTGCCATCTTTCAGCCCACTCTTCCAAATGGCCCAAATCTCTCTGTAGACTTTGAAAATCTACTTCATTATCCACAGCACCACCTATCTTAGTATCATCTGCATACTTACTTAACCAATTTTCCACCCCATCATCTAGATCATTGATGTACATGACAAACAACAGTGGACCCAACACAGATCCCTGAGGCACCCCACTGGTCACCGGCTTCCAACCTGACAAACAGCCATCCACCATTACTCTCTGGCATCTCCCATTCAGCCACTGTTGAATCCATCTTGCTACACCGCCATTAACACCCAAAGATTGAACCTTCTTAACCAACCTTCCATGGGGAACCTTGTCAAAGGCCTTACTGAAATCCATATAGACAACATCCACTGCTTTACCCTCATCAATTTCCCTAGTAACCTCTTCAAAACATTTCAAGATGGTTTGTCAAACATGACCTTCCAGGCACAAATCCATGTTGACTGTTCTTGATCAGACTAGTGTGAATGGTGGTTGATGGTTGGCGTGGACTCCGTGCTAAAGGGCCTGTTTTAATGCTGTATCTCTAATCTCTAACTTAACTAAACGCAACGGGTCAAGCAGCATCTCTGGAGAACATGGGTAGGTGATGTTTCGGGTTTGAACCCTTCTTCAGGGAATGAGTAATTGAGAAAAGTGAGGATTATATACAGAGAGAAGGAAGAGACAGTCAGGAAATGGTCGGCTTGGACTTGGTGGGCCGAAGATCCTGGCTCCATGCTGTATCTCTAAACTAAACTAAAGGGTCAGTAATCATGAGCACATATATTTGAGAAGAGCAACTGGACACAGTACAAAAATTAGTTTTAAAACAGGGAGTTGCGATATGATATGCTGAATGAAAGAGTGGTGGAAACAGATTCCACAGTAACATACAAAATAGAATTGGATACTTTACAGAAAATATTTATTGTGATATGGAAAAGGAATAGGGCATATAGCGGCGTAATGATAGACTTGCTACCGAACAGCACCAGAGACTTGGGTTTGATCGTGACAACGGGTTCCATCTGTACAGAGTTATTCGTTCTCCCCGTGACTGCATGGGTTTTCTCTGGGTGCTCCAGTTTTCTCCCACATTCAAAGGACATGCAGGTTTGTAGGTTAATTCACTTTTTTTTTAATTACCTCTGGTGTGTAGCATAGAACTACAAGGGATGGGTGATCGAGGTCCACGCAGACTTGGTGGCCAAAGGTCCTGTTTCCATATTGTATCGCTAAAAAAAAACTAAAAATAGGGTTGGAGAGTAATTGGACAGCTCAGCATAAGAGCCCATATAGCACAATGGCCCTGTCTTTTCAACTGAAACTGCTGCACAATTTATGTATAAATTAACAAAAACCTCAAACAAAATATTCATGACCTTACATTGGCCACATTGCATTTGGTCTCACACGTAGGAATATCAATCCACTAATCACTACATTTGTTTGAGATTTCATTGTACCCAGAATCTCTAAGGCAAGAATTGACTCACTAAGTTCTGAAGCAAATGCTTCAAAGACAATAAACAATTACAATGTGAGGCATTGAATGAGAATCTGGTCACTTAATAAATATAATATTGTAGTGTAATGATAAATAGTGCAAAGGAATGCATGTGAAAATGCTTGATGGCCCCAAAAATAAAGTTAAACAGGAAACTGAAGTATTACCAGAGATGCTACAGAAATAAACATAAACATGTCAGTTTAATGAGTAATACAATCAAGGTAATAGCATCCTGGAAAGTAAGCAACAGATTTTGCTGCTCCATTGTTTGAGAAAAGAGGAAAATCAGATAAGGAGAAGCACATGCCATCGATGAAGATCATTTTATTTCCTGTCCATGTAAATCAATGGACAAAAAACTGAATCAGGCTTTCTTATAGGGAAGTATTCCTCCCTGCTTGATTTCCCTGTTTTTGCTGTACCCAGGCAATTCTATAGACCGGGACAGGAGTTAGAAAATCGGTCCCTTTTACGTCTATTAGCACTCACAGCTCTCATGACCACATGTGAAGCATTGTGCCCAGTTGTATTCATCGAACTAAAGAGACAGACAGTCTAATAGAATGAAAGAATAAAGCTGGGTCTAGGTCTTAGTCATTGAGCCATGAAGAGAAGCACATTCAAACAAAGAAACTAAGGATGAACTTGACCATGACGTTTTAAAATCATGAGGAGAATCAGTAGGGTGAATGTAGTATATGGTGGAAAAGCAGGGGGCATGATAATAAGATAAAGCTCCGGAAATTAAACAATCTAAGGAGCAACTTCACAGTTGGTTATGGTTGAATGGAATGGACTTCATCTCTCACAGTGAATACTGCCTCAGTTCAAGCATACAAAAGAAAACAAAACAAAAAATCCTCATTTACATGAAGCAAGCAAATACAGGGTTGGCACCACACAAGGAGGGAGATGAAACTGGCCTATCTTAAAAATCAAAGTAAGATAAAATAGTTTACATAAATTTGATTAGTGCAATTTTGGTTTATTATGCACATTCACAATTAAAAATACCGTTTGGTGGGTGCTTTAAATTATTCCTCTACCATGCAGTTCAGTCAATGCATTTTTTTTTAAAAATACCAGTGTTCAGGTGGAATTTTTCAAAGCACCATTGGAAAAGCTATTGAGGTCCAAACAGGGATCATTAGAAATATTGTTATTGAATAAGTCTTTCTGGTGTTATCTTATAGATTTTACATTTAGCATCAAAACTATAAGTAAATTGAAGGAATAATTGAATGCTCCCAATACTCCAGACAAATTGAGGGAAATAATTTTGGATTGAAACATTGTTAAACTCTCGGAAATAGGCAAGGGACTTAAAATGCCAAAGTTAAGATAATTACCAACTGCAATTATTTATATAGCTCATGGGGCTCCATTTATGTGTATCGGTGGCAAAGATTCTGCAAACATATACTGCACCACTGCTTTAAATCAGTAGTTAACTGAGTCACAACTCACTGAACTTGCATTCTTCTGTTATCCATTAAGTATTCCTTCTTATTGCATTTTATGTACTGAAAAAACATATTGCTTGGGAGTCTAACATTAGCAGTCTAAGGTTTGCAAGGGATTATTTATCAATCACTGTGTTTTGGCCAAACGTACTAGAATAATAGATTTTGAAGATGCGATTGGTGTGATTTATTAAAACCGTTGCAATTATTATTTGAAATATGAGCATACACTAGAGGTTCCAAGAGTGGTGTGTGCATATTCCTGGTTACACAAGTCACCTCTTGGGACGATATGTGGGAAAGATAGTGCAGTGGCAGATTTAATTTTCATTGTGGTGCATGGTGGGAAATATTTACAAGTGTTAAATCTGGAAGGAGGTACACAATATGTTTGGCAACAGAAGGCCCAATTATATTATTCTACCACAAACATATTTACAATTTAAGAAAATATAAATGTTTCAGTAGGTTTTATTAAATATAATTTGTAAAAGCATTTAGATCGACTCGTTGAATTAATAATTCAACTTGAATATTTGTAAATGTACTTAATTTAGGCGTCGAAATTCTAAAGAAATAGCAAAGCAGATTGAATAGCAGCCAAAAGGAAATAGGCAATGCTTAAACTTTTTATTCTCTTGCACCTTAACAGGTAATGACCTCATGACAATATGGTGAAATCAGACTGAAATATGCTTAAAGAACATTAAGAGTTTGAGATAGGTATGAAAAAGTGGAAAAAAATGGGATTTTAATCACACCCTCAGTCCATGTAATATCCAGGAATTAATGGTAGAAATTGGTGTAAAACAATTGAATGAGCTTTAATTATAAATTAAAAAACATTCATCTCTTTAACGTTGATAATATACTAAGCAACAACTGTATTTTGTTTCCAATGCAGCAAAGCTGCACATGCTGCTATTTGTAAAGGAGGAATTACAATTTTCCCAGCCGTTTTTTCATAGCACTGTTGCCATTATTCATTATACTTTTCTGAGAAATGAGCACCTTCTCAAATGTTGTAATTGTTGTGATTAAATGCACACCCTGTAAGATTATATCAAGAATAAGAAATAAGATAGTTCATGACCTGAAAGAGGTCATGGTCTCACAATCAAATAAGTGGCCATAATAGCATGTGTAAAAGCAATATCGAAGCAGAATAATGCTGGTAACACCTAACATGTCATAAACATTCATTATCCTGTCTCATTGTTCTCCCAAAGAACAGAGTGTTAAAACCTAGTACCATTACTAATAAAAATGGACCATGCTCTATTGCTGACTGATGTGAGCCATAATTACAAGTTGATCGGTGCTGTCTTCTATCAGCTTCATAGTAAGACTGATAAAAATTGAATTTTCTGTGTTTATAACACTCATTAGTGTGCGCAAGGAGCTTACACCATCCTCAATTATTACACGTTTGAAGTCAGTGGCAACAATCTCTCAGGTTCAAGGATGATCTCTTCCAAAAATGTTTTTTAATGGATTCCGCTGTTACCGAGGACACCAATTCTAGTGCCGCAGACACGGTGGCAAATAATACTATTAGAGAAGGTAAGGCAAGAGTACAATGGTTAATGAGATAGTTGTCTGTCCTCTCTTTGCTGCCATTTACCTGCCAGCAAGATGCAATGACTATTCTGTAGATGGTCGCTCCACATATGACAGGGTTTTGCCAGGTAGCCTTCTTTTGGACTACTGCCTCATGATCAGTGATTTTACTTCGGAGTCACGTGAGTGAAGACCCCGCCAGCACGCATGTGTGCCATATTGTCAACCGCCTGCGAGGCGACAGGCAGGGAGGAGGGTCGCTCCTCTACTGCAACGGACCTGTAGGTAAGGAAACAAACCTGCGGTCGGGTTTTCTTCCCGACAGGAATCAGAGGGACTCTGCGTGACAGAGTACTCCACGGGCCGCTTCGAGACTGACTGCGGACCGCGATGCGGGCAGTCAGCAGCTGCAGCAATAGGTCGGAGCCCGACAAGCCCGTTGACCCAGGAGGGTCCGGGCTCACAGACTCGCCGTTTGTAGGAACGGCAGAGCGGCAGCCCGACTCAACACCGCAGCCCGCAGGTCCGCGGACTGACGGCGTAAATTTCCGGGAAGTTGGGCAGCCCGTGGACCCGGCAGGGTCCGGGCTTACATACTCGCCGTTCGCAGTTAGCGATGGCAGAGCGGCAGCCCGACTCAACACCGCAGCCCGCAAGATTACCGCGGGCTGACGGCAACGCTACCCGGAAGTCGGGTAAGCCTGTGAACCAGCAGAGTCCGGGCTCGGAGACTGCCATTTGTGGGTAGCGAAGACAGAGCCGGGGCCCCGCCTCACAACATAGGCAGGAGACTTGCCGTTAGCGGCAGTATATATTCCTACATGAGAGTCTGGTCACCATGGGATCTGGGGGAGGGGGGGGGGGAGTGTGCTCCTCCACCGGCAGCTTCAAAAAAGGCCCTCAGGTAAGAAATACTAACCTTGAGTTGCTTAGCTTCTGTAGTAGACTTTGCTTACAGAAACAATGGACAGGGAGACCAGAATGAAGGCATCGAAGCATGCCTCCAAGGGCCACGGGACTTTGGATGGGAGTCAGCGGTCACAATCCCCGGAGCTGCCACAACACCGGCAGCAGCTGCTCCGCGGGCCGGGAAAAGAACGCGGAGTTGTGGAGCCCTGTTCAGTTAACAGGGCCCTACTCTCCACCACAGCAGGCCAGGGAGCTGCACGTTGGTCGGAACACCGCGCGGGAGCAGGGTAGGCAAGACCCCGACTCCCTACCGTTATTGCCCAAACAACACCGGACCAGCAGAAAACAGGTGCGTAAACCCGTGCCTCGTTCAACGGCACGTTCTGTTTCCCCTCTGTTACAGGACTCCAGAGGGGGAAAGCCGCACCGAGGTCGAGAAGCGCCGCTGAAGCGGTCGGCATCAACATGCCACTGGAGAAGTCTGCCAGATCGCGGACCGGTGATGTACCTGCTGGGAAGTCGGGGAGCCCCGCAGGAGTGGGAGGTACCGGCTCACCACCTGGGCAGGCTGCCAGAGTGCAGGCCGGTGGCAGTGTATTTCGGTCGTGTGGCCCCGCTGAGGCGGCTGGCAGCGACTATGCACCGTTTCAGTCCCGTATTACCGGGACTGGCGGCAAGCTCACGCGGATGTCGGGGAGCCCCGCTGCGGTGGCTGGCACCGACTCATCGCCACTGCTGTCGTACCAGACAGGCGGTCCGCTTCAGTCCGGAAGACCGCGGACTAGCTGCAAATCTGTGTGGGAGTCGTGTAGCCCTGAAGGAGCGGCAGGCACCGACTTACCACCAGGGCAGGCTGCCAGAGTGCAGGCTGGTGGCAGTGTATTTCGGTCGTGTGGCCCCGCTGAGGCGGCTGGCAGAGACTATGCACCGTCTCAGTCCCGTACTTGTCTCTGCTTCTGTCATAGCAGACAGGCGGACCACTACAGTCCAGAAGACGGCGGACATGGGGCATGTCCGCGCGGGAGTCGTGTAGCCCCGCAGGAGCGGCAGGCAGCGACTACCTGCCAACGTACCCTAGACATCACCTCGACGAGGTGCGGTCCGTTGGCAGAAGCCCAGTAGTTCTGGAGAATCTGGGTAAGTCGACTTGCCGTCCGCAGATGTGGCGGCGGTCACATGGCTCGTATGGAGCGTATGGTCGAGCAGCTGCTCGAACAGGCCCTTCTCCATCAAGAGAGTGTGTCCCTAGGATCTAGGAGACACACAGCAGAACCTCACAAGTAGGAGGGAGGTTGCGTACATTCTGGGATGCATGGGGTTCTGATTGTCACTATCCCAGGGAACAAAGCAACAGATATAATAGAGGCATGTAACAGCCTTGCTTGCGCCAGGAAACAGACTATTAGACATGCTGCTAAGGTGATTGGAAAGCTTGTAGCTACATTCCAGCTGCACAATTTGGGCGTTACAGTGTCAAAACTTGCAAACGCAAAAATCTCAGCATTAAAAGGTTACAAACCGACACAAGCACCTAGGGCTGGGGAGCTACCAACACCACTTTCAGTTGTGGCGGTAGAGGGGATTTGCACGAGTCTACTCTTCTTCAATCACAAGGTACCATTTGGAAATGCTGGGAACATATCATGCGCTGCGGGCTTACTGCACTAATCTGCATCATATGCTTGTCCGTTCTTCAAATAAATAATACCACTGAGGTGGTGTATTTAAACCATATGGGTGGTAACAAGTCAATATCTTGTGATGAATTGGCAAATTTAATTTGGCTCTGGTGTATTGAAATAAATATTTGGATATCAGCTACGTACCTTCTGGGTAAGCTCAATACAGTGGCGGACACCAGGTCACGAGTATTTAATAACGACATCGAGTGGATGTTGAACCCGCAAGTATTTGCTAAAATTATAGCCAAATATGGAACACCAGATATCAACCTTTTGCGTCCAGGTTGAACCATCAGACACTGACATATGTTTCTTGGGAACCAGGTCCTGGGGCAGTGGCGATGGACGCGTTCTTGCTACATTGGGGGAATGGGTTTTTATGCTTTTCCCCCATTCTGTCTCATTAGTTGGGTATTGCAGAAAAATCAACTAGATTCTGCAACAGGTATGCTGATAATACTCGACTGGCCTACACAACCATTGGACCCGCTGGTCCTCAATATGATAAAGAACCATGGGCACAGATACCAAATGCCCGAATTTGGTGACCAATCCCATAACAGGGGAAAATCATCCGTGCCATGGTCATCTGAACCTGTTGGTTGCAGGTTCTGAAGAGGCCACTACTGAAATTCGGGCTGTCATCAATAACCATGGACATCATAACAGCATCGTGCAAAGAGTCCACAAGGAAACAGTACCTCACCCACATAAGAGGCCTTCTGAAGTCGGACAAGACCACCTACAACCCTGCTATGATCTCCAATGTGCTGGAATTCCTCGTGGGCCTTCATTCTGATGAGGCCCTCAGTTACAGTGCCATAAACAGTGCCAGGAGAGCACTGTCATCCTATCTCAACATTGGAGTGGGGTCTCACCAGCTGGTATCCAAACTATAAGGTGTGTATTCAATTCCAACCCTCCCCGACCACGATATAATATTACCTGGGATATAGGGGTGTTGACCCTACTCAGGAGCTGGTCGCCGATGACGGATTTACCACTGGACTAACTCACCTTCAAAGTGGTGATGTTAATGGCACTGACCACAGCACAATGGGTCCAGACTCTACAGAAACTAAAACTGGATAGAATGGTCTCGACCCCCAATAAAGTGACATTCTTTATAGATGAGTTGCTTAAACAACTCCTGGCACTACAGGACTGAAAATTGAATTCCTAGCATACCTCGTTAATGTAAGACTCTGTATAGCCACCTATCTCCGACATTATATCAATGTCACACACACCTTGAGGATGTATGGAGATGGGTCTGTTTATCAGCCATGGAAACCCACATCACAGGGTGATGGTGCAGACTATCTCCAGGTGGCTCAGGGTGGTATTCGGTGCAGCAGGTAAGACATTAACATTATTAAATCTCATTATACCAGGACAGCATCCACATCAGCGGCGAGGACCATGGAGGTACCCATGGATCATGTCCTCGCAACAGCGGGCTGGGCCAGTGAAACTACATTTCAGCATTTTAATAACGAACCTGTGGCCGCTCCCGTAACGTTTGCGGAGTCAGTTTTAAGTCCTGTTCCCTAAACGGTTGTCCCCGAGTTCGGGGTTTATTGTTTGTATTAACAAATACGTTATTATTTTTCAGCTTGTTCAAGTCTGAAATACGTTAACACACTTCCTCCATCAGTAATTACGGCAGTGTATGAGCATGGATGAGGTCCAGGGCATGGAATCACAGAGCTTTGAAACCTCCATGGTCACTCACGTGACTCCGAAGTAAAATAGTAAGATTAAATGAGAACTTACCAGTTTGAAGTTTGATCCTTATTTTATGAGGAGTTACGATGAGGGATTTTGTGCCCTCCGCTCCCAACCCTCTATCATAAGGTCAACTGGTATATTAGAGTCTCTTAAATCTTACTATCTTCAGTCATTGTTGTTATCTGTGATTCCACACCGCTGCTTTGAAGAATGTCGCGCATGCATGCTGGCGGGGTCTTCACGAAATTCCTCATCGTAAGTTCTAGTTTAATCTTACTATTTTCACTCATCTCTTGGTGTTCTTTTCTGGTAGCATATTTAAATGGATATCAGCCAGCCTCTCAATTTCTCCTTTGGCAATTTGGCATTGCAGTAATTGTTTTGTCTGATGTGAACTCAGCAAACACACAGCAACCTGATCTACCTCAATTAATGCTGGATAATTTGGACCTCATTGCTGAAGATGTTGGCCTCCACAAGGATGCTGATGTTAGTGCAGTGATCCTCGGTTTAAAGAGCAATAAACCTTCGGCAAATAAACCTTCGGCAAATAAACCTTCTTAACATGGAGGGCAAGATCTTTTTCAGTGTGGTGGCAAAAAGACTTACAAAGTATCTTAAACAAAACCATTTCATTGATACGTCAATCCAAAAGGCTGGCAATAGCAGGCTTCTCAGGATGACTTGAACATACCAGCGTCATGTGGCATCAAATCCATCCAGACTGCTAAGAAAGAACGAAAGAATCTGCATGTCTTGTTCCTCGATCTGACCAACGCCTATGGATCAGTTCCTTATTCGCTACTGTGGACTGCTTTTGAATTCTTTCAGGTGCTGGCAATAATGACAAATCTGGTAAAAAACTACTTCCAGGATCTTCAATTTTGTCTCACAACATCAGACTTTACCACAGCATGGCAACCACTGGAAGTAGGCATCATGGCGGGGTACACCATCTCACCATTGACCTTCACTATGGCAATGGACCTCATTATCAGAGCATCAAAATGGGTTGTGGGAGGAAAACAGCTACAGTGTGGTCAGCGATTGCCACCGGTACAAGCCTATATGGACGAATATAACAACACTAACAACAACTATCCCCTTGACCAAGAGGCTTCTGGAAAAACTTCATCAAAACATCACATGGGCAAGGATGAAGATTAAACCCAGCAAGTGTAGAAGCATCTCCATTGTCAAAGGTCAAGTCAAGGATCAAAGATTTCCTATTAACGGAATACCTGTTCCAACTGTTTCAGAAATGCCAGTGAAGAGTTTGGGCTGATGGTATGATACAAAGCTGAAGGACACCGAGCAGTTTGAACAACTGAAGAAGGATACCATCATGCACATAGCTCGCATCAACAAGACCTTGCTACCAGGAAAACTCAAGCTGTGGTGCTTCCAATTTGGCATACTACCAAGAATCATATGGTCTTTACCTATGCATGAAATCCCCATCAACAAAGTGGAAAAGCTGGAAAGAGTGATCAGCACTTATGTGAAACAGCGGCTTAGACTTCCACGATGCTTAAGTGCTGTCGGACTGTATGGGAGTGGCAAATTGGAATTACCCATTACAGGACTTGTGGAAGAGTTCAAATGCACTAAAGCAAGGTTGGTCATGAGCCTCACTGAATCTGACGATACTGTTATTCGAACAGCGACCCCCCGTGTGGCAACGGGGAGGTGGACCCCATCTGAAGCCATTCAGAGTGCTAAGTCTGTTGTTCGTTTCCGGGATATGGTTGGCCAAGCCCAACACGGGAGAGCCAGGCTTGGGCTCGTCCCAAAAGCTCCTCAATGGCACAAGGCAACATCAGTGCAGAAAAGACGGCTTGTGGTGGAGGAGGTGAGAAGACGGGAGGAGGCAGAGCGACATGCCAAGGCCGTCTCAATGGCCAAGCAAGGCCAATGGATTAACTGGGAGAGCGTGGAAAAGAGGAAACTCAGCTGGCATGAAATCTGGCAAATGGAAGGATCTCGGCTAAGTTTTTTCATCAGAGCCACTTATGATGTTTTACCATCATTGCAGAACCTGAAGCAGTGGTTCGGAGAAGATCCCACTTGCTCCCTTTGCCAAGCACCTGGATCACTAAGGCACATTTTAACAGAATGCACTATGAACCTTGGCCAAGGGCGTTACACTTAATGGCACAACCAAGTTCTCAGACAGCTGTCATTAATCCTTGAACAGAGGCAAACGATCACAAATGCTTCCCCACCAACATTGGCAGGAAACGTCCACTTCACAACATTTGTACCAGCAGGCCAACCTCCAGAGCACCAGATAACATCAATGGATGCAAGCATTCTGCAGCCTGCTCGGGATTGGAAAATGGAAGTGAACTTAGAAAAAAGGCTTGTTTTTCCCCCAGACATTGTGGTTATGACACTCCGGCCAGACATGGTCCTGTGGTCCACAACAGCCAAGTTGGCATATGTTGTGGAATTGACAGTTCCATGCGAAGATGGTGTTGAAGAAGCTTTGAGAGGGAAAAAACCACGTACTCTGAACTGGCAACTGAAGCTTCGCAGAATGGCTGGAAGACAAAGATTTTTCCTGTCGATGTGGGATGCAGGGGATTTGTTGCTATATCTATGACCAAGCTATTAAAGAAACTGGGGATGAGGGGTCGCTCCCTCCAACAAGCAATCAAATAATTATCAAATTCTGCAGAAAAAAAGCAGCAATTGGATTTGGATCAAAAGGAGAGACAACAAATGGGCTACAAGATGAGTGCAGGAAGGTTTGGAATTAAGGGGGGTGTAACTGGGACGCCAGGTATCACCATTGAGCCCTCTGGAGATGTTGTGGACTTATCAATGAAACTTCAAAGAAGGAGGGTGCCCACCTGATGACCCCGATGACATACCTACCCTACCTTTCACCACTCCAATCCCACTGCAAATAGCAAGAGTGCCGGCTTATTACAGGGGGTGAAACATCAAGTCCTATTAGCTCTACTATATTTCGTATCATCGTTGCTGTTAATCCAGCCAACAGCAATGGTATCACTAGCAAAGTTAAAGATTGAGGTGGTGTTCTACTTGGCCAGACAGTCATGGGTGCAGAAAGAGTGTAGCAGGAGAATGATCATGCCATCATGAGGGGTTTCTATGTTACCAGCGTTGAGAGTTTGGGCAGAAGAAATGTTACAGCCAATTCTAATTGTGGTCTGACAGTCAAGAGGTTCAGAAGCCAGTTGCAGAGGGGGGCCAGAAGTGTAGGGAAGAGCTTAGTCAGAATTATGGTGTTGAAGTCTGAGCCGTAGTCATTGAATAGCATTCTGGCATAGGTTTTCATATCATCAAGTTGATCGAGGGCTGAAGTGCAAGTAAGGCAACATTCTGTGCAGACCTATTTTTCCTATATGCAAATTGCAGGGGTTCTAGATTGTCCGGAACACTTGCACAGATATGTGTTGTTACTCATCTTTTAAAGCAAAATAACCATACAGCAGAGAACAGGCCCTTCAGTCCAACAGTTCCATACTGACCAAGATTAAAGTCCAACAACGGAATAACTGAACAAGAGTTATGAGTGAAGAGTATGTGGCAGCATTTCTGTTAAAGTAACCAAAATGATAGTCCCATTTGCCTACATTTGGCCCATTTCAATCTAAACCTTTCCAATCCATGTATCTGCCCAGTTGACCCCAAATTATTGTGCTTACCTCATCTACCTCCTTTGGCAACTGAGTCCATATACTCACCAACCTGTGCATAAACAAGGTAAACCTTTGGTTCCAATTAAATCTTTCTCCTCGCACTTTAAACCTTTGCTCTCTAGATCTCGATATCCCAAACCTGGAGGAAAAATGTCTCTGTGCATTCACCCAATTTCTGACCCTCATGATTCCATACACCTTTATAAGCTCACCCCTCAACCTTCTGTGCTCCAAGGAAAAACTTCCTGGCCTGTATTCTCTCTCTATATAGCTCAGGCCTTCTAGTCCTAACAACATCCTTTTAAATATTCTCTGCATTCTTTCCAGATTAATAGTAACTTTCCTACAGCAGGGTGACCAAAACTGAACACAATACCCCAAGTGTGGCCTCAACATCATCTTATATAATTGTAACATAACATCCTAACTTTTGGACTCCGTTATTGACTGATGAGGGCCAGCATGTCAAAAGCCTTCTTCACCACCCTATCTACAGGTGATGTCACTTTCAGGGATCTATGTGCTTGCATTTAAGATCCACCTGCTCTACAACACTCTCCAGGTTCCTACCATACACTGTGAAGGCAGTGCCCTGGTTTGACTTCCTAAAATGGACCACCAAATTTATCTATATCCATTTGCTACCCCCATTAACCATTCCTTGGCCTACTTGTCCAGCTGATCAAGATCCCCATGTAATTCTTGATGACAATTTTATATGTCTATAATTCCACCTATTAGTGTTATCTGCAAACATACTATTCACACCTTATGCAATTTTATTTAAATAATTCATATAGATGACAAACAGCAGTGGACCCAGCACCGATCCCCGAGGCACAACACTAGTCACAGGCACAAAAAGCTAGAGTAACTCAGCGGGACAGGCAGCATCGACCCGAAAAGTCACCAATTCCTTCTTTTCTTCTTTCTATCTTCGGTTTAAACCAGCATCTGCAGTTCCTTCTTACACTATTCACAGGCCTCCAGTCCAAAACAATCTCATCATTACTCTATGTATACTGTTTACTCAGAGCTTCATGTGAACATTAAATGTTATGGCATCTTGGTGTATATGACAAGAACCTAACCTGATCTAATCTCATCTAAATCAATTAATGAAACTGCAAGAGTGAAACCTCTGGAAGGAAATCTCTGGCTATTTAGATTGCTGCATTTAACTTCCATATATGAACGCTATAAATTACTGTCAGTTCTATCATGCAATATATCTATATTATTATTTCAACAAAATGTGGACCAATTTGCTCATTCTGAAGAGGTGATTCACAATGGTTCCTTTTCATCTTCCAGTGCTGAAACCCTATACGACATCTATGTTCAAATGCTTCGGAATCTATGGCCATCCCAAATGTATCCACTTCACCTTTGACTATGCAGTTTTCAATTTTCAATACTGTAAACATCCAAAAACTGCTTCCTATCTACCTTTGTCCTGTAGTATGTTCCAAAATTGTCCTTATTTTTAACGTTATCTACTTTATTATAATGTTAAAATGAGCTGGTGTCAAATATTGTTTTAATAATGTTCAAATGAAGCATAGTGGGATGTTTAGCTACATTAATTTGGAAAAATTAATTTTAAATTGGAGATCCCTCTATCTACTGGTTGGGCAGCTTTCTGTGTTCACCATGTTCACAGATATCTCAGAAACTATATATGGAACTAGACTGAAAATATGGCACAGCGTGAGTTTGCACATTCTCTCTGTGACCATATGGTTTTTCTGTTCTCTTTCCACATCCTAAAGGGCATGCTGATATGTTAATTGGCAACTGCAAATTACCCTTTAGTGTATGTTAATGACGGAAAAAATATCAAAGGGGCATATGTAAGAAAGAATACATTGTAGGGCCACAAAGAAGTAAGGGGTGGGGGGGAGTGGGGGGGAATTAAACCAATCGGATTGTTCTTGGGTCCCAGCAGAACTGATAGGGCAAATGAATCTGTTGTTGTGAGGCATACTGTAGGTCATTAAGCCAGCAAAATGCTTGACAGGAACAGACCCTTGGGTGCCTTTCCTTGACTGCTGGGAAGAATGAAAATGATAATGAGTGGAACAAAGTATTTCATTCAGAGGTGTTTGAGCTTGAAAGTTGAAAACTAACATGCCCTTAAGGGGCTGTCTCACTGCGGCGACCTAATCTGCGAGTTTAGAAGACTTTGCCCTTGATTCAAACTCGCAGCATTGTCGACACGTGGTCCTAGGAGGTCCTATGAGGTAATTGGAACTCTCCTTCATGCTCGAGGGAAGTTCCTGCATACTGCATCCTGCATACTTGCGACCTCAGCTAGGTCGCGAAAACATTTTTAGCGAGTAAAATTTGATCGGCATGGTTCTTTTTAACTCGTAGTGCAGTGGAGTGGATCTCATTTACATCTGCCTTTGCCCCAGCCCCAGCAGCCTGTGATCACGTGTGTGGCAATAGAGAAAGAGGATTGGGGGTGATAGGGAGTGGGGAATAGATGGACTGCCTCTACCCCTCCCCCTCCCTACCTCCCCACTCTTTCCCCTCTCCCCCTCCCTCCACACTCTTCCCTTTCCCTACCCTACCCCATCTCCCTCCACCCCATCCCTCCCCCCTCTCCCACACCTCTCACCATTCCCCACCCCTCCCCTTCTCCATCTTCCTCTCCTCCCCGTCCTCCTTACCTCTCCCCCACCCCCTTCCCTCTCTCTCCCCCCACCCCTTCCCCCTCCCCATTCATTCCCCTCCCTCCACACTCTTCCCCCTCTCTCCCCACCCCATCTCCCCCCTCCCCTCCCCTCCTCCACACCTCTCTCCCTCCCCTCTCTCCTCCCCTCCCCCACACCTCTCTCCTTCCCCTCTCCATCTCCCTCTCCTCACCCCTCTCCCTCTACTCCCTCCTCCTCCTCCTCCCTCCATCCCTCTCTCCCCCACCCCCTTCCATCTCTCCCCCACCCCTTTCTCCCTACCCCTCTCCCATCACTCCCCCCAACACCCTCCCCCACCCTCTCTCCCAATTCCACCACGTCCCCTACCCCTCTATCCCCACTCTTCCACTTCTCTCCCTCCTTCCCCCACCCCTCTCCCACCCTAACTCTCTCCCTCCCCCACCCTCTCTCTCCCCCTCCCTCACTATTTCCCTCCACCCCTTTCCCCTACCCCTCTCTCCCTCTTCCACCACTCACCCCTCCCCTCCCCCTCCCACCACTCCCCCTAAACCTCGTACCCTCCCTCCCCACTCTTCCACTTCTCTCTCCCCATCCCCTCCCCACTCTTCCCCCTCTCTCCGCTTGCACACACCCTCCACACTCTTCCCCCCCACCACTCTCCCCCTCCCTCCACACATCCCCCCCTCTCTCCCTACCCCCCTCCCCCCTCTCCCCTTCCCCCACACTTCCCCCTCTCGCTCCCTACCCCCTCCCCCTTCCCCCACCCCTCTCTCACCCCCTCCCCGAACACTCTCTCAGCCCCTCCCCCACCCCTACAGCTCCCTCTTGCACCACTCCCTGCTACCCCTCTCCCCCTCACTCCCCACTCTTCCCCTCTCCCTCCCCTCCTCTCTCCCTCCCCTTTTTCTCTCTTCCCCCTGCTCTCTCCACCCTCCTCCCTCTCCCCCTCTCGCCATCTCCTCTCTCTGCACCTCCACTCTCTCTCCACCTCTCCCCTCCCCCTCTTCTTCCCCTCTCCTCTCCCCTCCCTCATTCCTCCCCTCCCCCTCTTCTCCCCCATTCCTCATTCCTCCCCTCTTCTCCCCCACCGCTCTCCTCTTACCTCCCCCTCTTCCCCTCTGCTCTCCTCTCCACTTCCCCCACCCCTCTCCATTCCCTTCCCCCACCCCTCTCCGCTCCCCCCTCCCCCTCCCCGTCTTCCCCTCTCCCCTTCCCCCACCCCTCTCTACTCCCCTCACCCACCCTCCCCCCTACCCGTCTCCTCCTTTACCCTCCCCGCTCTCCTCCCCTCACCCACCCTTCTCTCTCCCTTCCCCCTCCCAATTCACTCCCCATCTCCCCCTCCCCCCTCTCCATCTCCCCTCCTTGCCACCCTCCCCCCTTACCCACCCATCTTGCCCTCCACTCCCCTTCCTCTGTATCTTGCCCTTCTGTCTGTGCCCCTCTCACTCCATCTCTCCCCACTCGCTCTCTGCCCTCACTCTCTAACCCCTCCCCCCTCTAGATGTGCCTGCGAGTTGGGGGCTATGCATCAGTGGATAGGGTGGTTATGGGATAAATGGATCAAATTAATAACATTAATATAATATCAAGGGGGGTAGTTAGCGTGTGTGTGGGGTGGTAGATAGTGTGTGTGACACCACATGCTACCCCCCTCCCCGCAACCGCACTTTGGGGGAACAGACCCAACGGGTCTGCACTTGGTCTAGTATATATTAAAACTGTGTGTGTGTCTGCCGACATACGTCAGCCTGCTGGCTGCCTCGTCCCCCCCCTTTGATTCCTGCTCTGCCAAAACCGGACCCTCGGATGCTGCCGTTTTATCCACTTAGCCAGACGTTATGCTTGTACGTTACCAAAGGCGCTCCTCGTTACGTTTAGACGTCGCTACGTACACTGTTTTTAATAAAATCCTTCCTCCCCCCCACATTTTCAAAAATCAAACTGCTCTTACCCATAGAATGTTGGTAAACATTCCATCGTGTGATGTCACAATGCCCAGTGCTCACAGATATCCAATCGGAACACATCTCATTTACATCTGCCCTCATGCCACTATCCCCCACACATGTGACTAGGCGGACACTGCACCACTTCCCCCACACATGTGACTAGGGGGACACTGTACCTCATCCCCCACACAGGTGACTAGGGGACACTGTACCACCTAATATCCCCCACACATGTGACTAGGGGGCACTGCACCACTATCCCCCACACGTTACTGGGGGGACATTGCCGGCTCGCGTTGCCTTTGAAACCTTATGCAGAACATTCTTCCCCAACAGTCATTTGGACTTCGTTTCTCGACAGCGATCGATCTAAATGCTAGATTTCTGCCAATTTTTCATATTTCATTTGACACTTTTGTTTTGAAAATCTTATTACTTCGATTTACACTTTTTTCAAAAGGTAAATGTAGACGATGTTTTCAATATTTATTTATGTTTGAATAATTCTTTTTATTAAGTTCTCCGTTATTTGCTCCGCCAAATTAACACACATTTTCCCGTTTTTTTTAATATTCTCTTTTTTCAAATGACTCCACTTTAAAGAGGTTATTGCTTTTCTGTTTCTAAACTTTGCAGTTATTTTCTTTGCCGATTTCCACAGCCGTGTTTTTCAAATGTTATCTTTATTTTCAATTTAATTCATTTTGAGTAAGTAATTGTGTTTAAAAACATTGCGCTTATATCATCTGCTGTTTTAGACAAGTGATAATTTTATTTTATTTTCTGATTTTCATTGCTTATCTATAATTTACATTATACAAGTAATTTTTTAAAAATGCTTGAAAAAACCCCGTTAAAAATCCGTTTTTTAAAATTCTCCTTATTTTGATTTACAGCATTTTTAAGTTTTAAGAGTTCTCTGTTATTTGCTCCGCTAAATTTACCCACATTTTTCAGTTTTCTTTTAAATTCTTTCATTGTTTCATTTAATTCTACAGGAAAGTTAACTCTCCCTCCCCTTTCTCTCTCTCTCTCCTTCCACCCTCTCTTCTCTCCCCCTCACCTCTCCCTTTCCTCCCCTCTTCTCCACCATCCCTCTGCTCTCACCTCCCCCTCTTCCCCTCTCCCATCCCCTCTGCTCTCACCTCCCCATCTTCCCCTCTGCTCTCACCTCCCCCTCTTCCCCTCTCCCATCCCATTCCCCCACCCCTCTCAACTCCCCTCACCCCCTCCTCCTCCCACCCCCTTCCCTTTCTCCTCACCTCCTTCCTTCTCTCCCCCACCCCCCTCTCCCCTACCCCTGTCCATCTTCCACCACTCCCTCCTACCCCCTTCCCCTACCCCTGTCCCTCTTCCACCACTCCCCCTACCCCCCCACTCTCCCTATCCCTCCCCCCCCACTCTTCCACTTCTCTCCCCCTCCCTTCCCTCTCCTTCCCCTCTCTCCCACGCACCCCTTTTCCCCTACCCCTCTCTCCCTCTTCCACCACTCCCCCACCCCCTCCCCAACTTCCACCACTCCCCCTATCCCCCTCCCTCCATCCCCACTTCCACTTCTCTCCCCCTTCCCCCACCTACTCATCTATCCCTCTTCCACCACTCCCCCTTCCCCTCTCTCTCCCACTTCCACCACTCTCCCTTACACCTCTCACCCTCCCTACTTCCACTTCTCTCCCCCCATCCCCCACCTTTCCCCTTCTCCCTCCCCCCACCGCCCTTCCCTCACCCTCCCCACTCTCCCCTTCTCTCCGCTTTCCCCCTCCCTCCTCACTCTTCCCCCTCCCCCCACTCTTCCCTCTCTCCCCTTCCCCTCCACTCTTCCCCCTCTCTCCCCTTCTCCCCCACCCCTCTCAACCCTGAACCCTCTCACACCTTCCCCCACCCCCTCCCTCCCCCCCTCCTTACCGTTCCCACCCCATCTCCCCCACTACTCTTCATCCCCATCTCCCCCCCACCCCTTCCCATCGCTCTTGCACCATTCCCTGCTACCCCTCTTCCCCTCACTCACCACTCTTCCCCTCCCCACCTCTCCTTTCCCTCTCTCCCCTCCTCTCCTTTCACTCTCTCCCTCCCCTTCCACCTCTCCCCTACCCCTCTTTCTCCCCCTCTCCTCTCCACCTCCCTTTCCTCCCCTCTTCTCCATAACCCCTCTCTCTCACCTTCCCCTCACCTCTCCCCTTACCCCACCCCTCTCTAACCCCCTCACCCACCCTCAGGAACATGCTGCCCCCCCCTTGCAACCACACGTTGGGGGAACAGACGCAACAGGTCTGCACTTGGTCTAGTACTTCTTAAAAGTGTCTCCACTCCTTCTCCCCCCTTCCCCGCATTCTCTAAAGGACTTACCGTACACTGTGCAGCCGTCTTTTACCTACCTCTTCATCGCGGGTGTGAATTTCAGACAATGCTCCCCGCTTTCCCTGGCCCCTGCCTTTGCGGTGTGTGTGTGCCTTCGCAGAGTGTGAGTGTGTGTCTTCTCAGTGTGTGGGTGCATGTGTACGTGCGTGTCTGTGCGCATGCGTGTGGTCGGTCGACCCAGTTCGAGGTTTCAACATGTTTGGTCGATCCAGCACGACGTTTTCCAGGCGAGTGCCCTCAAGATGGAAGGTCGAAGACACACTTGTTAACTCGCGGATTAGGTCGCCACAGTGGGACAGACCCTTTAGCACCAGTATTACAGCTTGATATATGCGAGCATTACAGCTCTCTACATTCCATCTCTCCATCACCATTGGTATGGTAGTGGCTCTTCAATTAAATTGCTAGTCTTATAGTCCTAAACTAAACAATCCAGAGACCAGAGTTTAAATCCCATCAAGGAAGCCACAGTTGCCCAGCCAGATGCAACTTTCTTCCCAATAACCCTCTCTGGCTAAACACCTCCCTTCACCACCTCCAGTTTAAATTCCAGTTGGAATATTTTGGAGGACCAAGTAACCAAGAACCAAGAAGAAGGAAGCTGTAGAATTTAAATGTTGTTAAACATGGAATTGGAGAATGGGGCAGGAATAATGTGGAATAATGACCATAAAGAAAACCGTATTGTTTTAAAAATGCATCTGGTTCACTGATACCCTTCAAGGGAGGAAGTGGGTCATCCTTACTGAACCTATGTGTTTCTCCAGTTCATCTTACAGTCTTCTTCACAAACATCTGGGAACTGGCATCTAAATTCGAAGAAATATCCCACAGACTAGTCAACCAACAGCCTGATATCACAATCACATTAATAGCCAAGTATGTTTTGCAACATACGAGGAATTTCATTTGCCAAATCAATCATACAAATAAAAAGCAACAGAACACACAAAACACATTTTAACATAAACATCCAGCACAGTGACTCCTCCACATTCCTCGCTGTGATGGAAGGCGAAAATAAAAGTTCAATCTCTTCCCTCGTTTGCTCTCCCAGTCTGGGGCCTCGAGCCCTCCATTGACGGGACGATCTTGACTCCCGCAGCTGGTGGCTGGGCCCTCTGCGTTGGGGGGCGGGGGGGGGGGGGAAGGGTTGACAGCTTTTCCCAACACTGACAGGACCCAGCACCTAAATGCAAAAGATAAAGCTAAAACATTGGCAATTATGCTCAGCCAGACTTGCTGAATAAATAAGCTCATTTTAGCTTCCTTTTTCATTATCACAAAAGCCTGTCTTGAGCTAAATAGAAGATAGATACAAAGTGCTAGAGTAACTCAGCAGCTCAGACAGCATCTCTGGAGAAAAAGGATGGGTGTGTTTCGGGTTAGGACCCTTCTTCAGATTACACCTAAAGACAACTTTTGGTCGAGAGATGCTACCTGACCTGCTAAGTTACTCCAGCACTGCGTACCAATCTTCAGTACAAATCAGCATTTGTAGTTCCTTTCTACTCGAGCTAAATAGATTTACTTCATATTAAATCAAGAAATGGCTGCAAGAACATAATATGGCATGGGCTTTAGGACATGACACCCCTGCAGTTGTACTTGAACCTACACTCTAGCCAAGATATTCCAGTAATTACACCACTGGCATTTATTTCATTAGATATTCAGCCTTTGTAAATAAAAAATATGGAAAACATTTACATTTGTTTTAATGTGTTTTCATTGTCATTTATGTCGAGTCTGATCTTGAAATAATTTATCAACAAGATTTAGCCTCAAAAAGAAACTGGGGTGGAGGGCAATTTTTACTTTTTTTTTTGCAATTCACTTCAGTAAAATGAGGCACATAAATGAATGTGCTACATTTCGTAGCATTCGCTAAAAGCAATCTGTCACGTTAAATTGCTTGCTGAAATGGAAGAGTTAAACACTTCATGCATAGTGTGATTTCCATGTTTTTTTTAAAAATAACTTTCCCAATTTTAACACAAGCAGCAGAATAAATGTTTTAATAAAGCTTTACATTATCAGCTTTTATTTTCTCAAATAAATTAAACAATTTGGGCAACATAAAGGTACTCCATAGACACAGCATGGGCAAAATTGGAAAGGCCCAAAAACAGGTGCAGGGATCATGATGTATGATGAACCTCAGCAGTTGATTTCAATGCAAAACAGCACATCAACTTCATGCTGCCTGCTCATTTGAGTGATTTTCATGTAAAGCCAGCACTAACCATGCTGTTTATTGGCCAGATGCACCAGCAGGGACCAAGATCACAAGTGGCTTGCCTGCATTGCTTAAAGCTATCCTGCACCTCTTAAAATGTTGGTCGGTAGTATTGGGAGAATGCTGTGATGTCAGAGGTACGACATTTTATGAGCTGTTAAACTAAGTGCCCTGTTGCTTTCTCAAGTGAATGTAAAATATTCCATGGAAATATTTCAAAGGGTACTTTTCCTTGGTATTCTATCAATTTATCCCTCAATTAACATCAGTAATTGCTGAATAGGAAGCTAGCCTACTTTAGGAAGTCTCCAACTTACCTTGCACTGGGAATTTGCTGAAAGAAGATGCTCGAACAACCCTTGCCTACAAACAGCAAAAAAAAACCAGCTGACAGGCAGCAAAGTCTTGTATAGTGCGCCTGTCCAATGGCTGAAGCAGCTATCAAGTAGCTTTCACTGTTTCTGGGTCAAAATCGAGGAATGTACTCCCTCATGGCATTATGGGTATACCCACACCTCGAGGACTGCAGCAGTTCAAGGCAACAGCTCACCAGCACTTTCTCAAAGGCGACTAAAGAGAGGCAATTAAACCATGACTCAAGTCTGCAAAGCCCACATCCCTTCAATGAATTAAAAAAAATAAAAGATGTTTCTGAATATTTCTGATACTAAAATATTTAAAACAATTAATAGTTATTTAGACCATTATTTTATTAAGTCTAGAATTTAAATCAAAAGTACTAATATCATTGTCTCTCACCGCCATTCTCTCCACTGAAATCAGTATAATATAAGCCATGTCTGCCTTTATACCAGTTATTTATTAACCAGATGCATCGGAAGGAACCAAGATCACAAGTGGTTTCCTCATTGTAGGTTGTTATAATTTCTGCACTTTCTCCCTCTCACACTCTCCAATGTGGTTTCTATAAGGAACCCTGTATCAGAGCAGGGATGGAAAAATGCAGTATGTAGGAATTAGTTTTGAAAGTACACCTTCACAAGCACAGGTGTATTCACGCACAGAAAGCCTGAATTGGGCATTTTCTTATTAAATTCTAGGCCAATGTTGTTGTTGCGGTGCATATTGGCTATTGCATTTAAACTATACTTCAAATGTGCATATTGAGAGTCAAATGGAATAGCCCCAAAAACAGATGCGAGTATGATGCATGATTAACCTCAGCACTTAGGAACATCCTGAAGGGGAACTTGAAGGATGCAATATAAATGCAAAAATAATTTAATGGGGACGTGAAAATGTTTCAAGGTTTTTTGAATGCCACAAAAAGGGTAAAAATCAGGCCAAACGCCAGTGGGAACATATCATTGTGAGCACCCATGCTACTAGTCAAGCAATGAAGCCTGCATTCAGCAGACCAAGTTGTGTGACCTCAGGAATAATCAATGTCAGTAGAAACATCTTCAAATGCTCCAGGCTTTTAGCTACACACAATCTCCATCACTCACAAGCAATTAAATTGTTTCCCTTACATTCCTATGCCACACAGAGCTGTATTGCAACCAGCTATACATCCCGTAACCTACACACAATTGCTATTTAGCTATGGCACTCTGATCACCTTAGCAGAATGAGTCCAAACAAATTGGCCAATACATTTCCTTCTCTTGTAAACAAGGTGGGGAACAACTGCAAGCAGCAAGAACTAACCAATGGGCCAATCACATATACATCTTAAATCTCATGGAGCAGGTGGTGTTTTGTAATGACTGGGAATTGCATCTGCAGCAAGAAGCGGTAATGAAATAAGTGAAGCTGATGATATTTGCATACTTAACCTCCCTTCTAGCATCCTGCTATGAGCTTCTACATGTGGTTATGTGTAATCATCCTTCGTTTGCAAAGTTTTGTACGCTTTAATGAGAGACTGCGGCATTACTTTTCCATAAATGTGTGCTGAAACACAAAGTAATCCTCTCAGTCTTTTCGATTGAACTTGCTCTCCAGCTGACACTGATCAAGACATTTGGACTACATTATAAAATACCATAAGACAATACCTCCATTAAGTTCATCCTTAAAAAATAACAATACATTTCTACATATAAAAATGGTAAATCAAGATAACACTTACTGGTGATGTTTCTTGAAGCTTGTTTTAGAGGTATCACAGAGATAATGGATGGGCTAGCGGTAAAGAAAATTGTAAGGGGCAGGATCAGCTGACTCTTCACACGTGGGTGAAACGGCAGCCTCTTCCAACCTTTCTTCCGGCCATTTTTCCACATGAGAACATTATCCAGAGATTGTGAGATAGGTTTTGTTGTAAAAGCTCCTGGAAACAACAACTGCACTATTCACTTGGGAACTGTATTCCATATTCAGGTTGTCTTCAGCAAAGATTTGTATTCCTTATTCAATAAGTTGAAAAGCTTCTAACAATTGCTTTATTGGTAACAATCAAAGGGGAGGTGTTTCAACAATTTCCTTTTCTTTACCAACATGTTGCAATTAAAAACTCACTTGACAATTTTTAGAAGCATAGAAAAATAGGATCAGGAGTAGGCCATTCGAGCCAGCACCGCCATTCAATATGATCATGGCTGATCATCTAAAATCAGTACCACATTCCTGCTTTTTCCCCCATATCCCTCGATTCCTTTAGCCCTAAGAGCTAAATCTATCTCCTTGAAAACATCTTGTGAATTGGCCTCCACTGCCTTCCGTGGCAGAGAATTCCACAAATTCACAACTCTCTGGGTGAAAATGTTTTTTCTCATTTCAGTCCTAAATGGCCTACCCCTTATTCTTAAACTGTGACCCCTGGTTCTGGCCTCCTTCAACATCGGGAGCATTTTTCCTGCATCTAGCCTGTCAAACCTTTAAGAATTTGATGTTTCTATAAGATCTCCTCTCATCCTTCCAAATTCCAGTGAATACAAGCACAGTCAACCCTTTCTTTCAACATATGTCAGTTCCGCCATCCCAGGAATTAACCTGGTGAACCTACGCTGCACTCCCTCAATAGCAATAATATCCATCCTCAAATTAGAAGACCAAAATTGTGCACAGTACTCCAGGTACGGTCTCACCAGGGCCCTGTACAAATGCAGTAGGACCTCCTTGCTCAAAGTCAAGCCCTCTCGCAATGAAGGCCAACATGCCATTAGCTTTCTTCACTGCCTGCTGTACCTGCATGCTTACTTTCAGTGATTGATGTACAAGCACACCCAGGTCTCGTTGCACCTCCCATTTTCCTAATCTGACAACATTCGGATAATAATCTGCCTTCCTGTTCTTGCCACCAAACCTCACATTTATCCACATTATACTGCATCTCCCATGCATCTGCCCACTCACTCAACCAATCCAAGTCACCCTGCAGCCTCATAGCATCCTCCTCGCAGCTCACACTGCCACCCAGCTTTGTGTCATCCTCAAACTTAAGGATGTCACATTTAATTCTCTTGTTTAAATCGTTCATTCCCTCGTCTTCTCCTTGGAACTTGAGCATTTTCATCACTTCTCCATCTCTTCAAAGGCAACTTTAAATTGATGATTTCACATTGATCTTTGGGAAACATCAAATTATTTGCGTAATTAACATAGGCTACATTTTGGCAGATCTTATATACTTGCTGATGTAACTTAGAATCTGAAATAAGAACTTTTTTCACTCCTTTGTTATTAAGAGTCACTACAAATTTCATTTTGCTGCCAATTTCCTTAATAAGCTAGAAGATCTGACAGAAAATAAATTAATTGGTGTTATTGCTCTTGATCCGTGAATTGCAGCAATGAAGTCTTGGTGGATGGGAAGAAACCAGGTTTAAAAATTACAAGTAGTCATCAGGTTCATGTTGAATACATCCATTATTTAAGGCAACATTATGAATCTCTTTTGACACAATATTCCTTCCATGAACGATGTGAATAGTTTTTTGAAACATTGCCTCAATTGCCCAGGCTTTCTCGAGAGAAGCAACAGCTAATGTTTTAAGTCCTTGATCCTTCATCAAAAGTAGAAAAGTGGAAAATGTGCATGTTTTAAATTGAAGAGGGAAGAAGTGAGGATAGCAAGGAATATGTGATAAGCGTGAAGACAAAGGTAATCTCAAAGACAAGTTTCTCACAATAGATAGGTGTACCACCTGGACATTTCTGGTTGTCATCTCAGCATAGACATTCCCTTTATTCTCTCTATCCCATCCCCTCTCTGCACACTGTCATTTTTCCATTGCTGATGGAGGATTCTTGATCTGAAACATTAACTCTCTGCAGATATTGTCTAATCTGGAATATCCCAAGTATTTTCTGTTTTTAAAACACATTTCCTTACGATCACCAAATAACACACAGATGTTCTTTAGTATATCCCTTCAAAGGCTTTGGAGTCTCCGAGTGATACATCGGGAAGAACTTAAACTTGTAATCTCCTGCAGCATTCCCACCAAGCAGAAGAGTTAAAATGATCTGTGCCAGGTTTAAATCTTAGTTCAGTCTTTTCCTCTTTGGAAATATATACACTTTGTGCCATATGTTTTCAATACAGCTTGCCTCAATGACATTAAAGACTTGTTTAAGATAGCCACCGTCTTTGAAAACATTATCAAACAGGCAGGGAATATTTCAACCAAATTTAGTATTGGATAGCCACATTTATTGATGCAACATTTTTTAAAGCATATTCATAACGTTTTCATGACGAGATTCCTTGTCAAAATGGAGACGGAGGACTCCAACCGTTATTGAGAACCTCAAGGCCATGCACTGGAACACAGAAGCCCTGCTTCAGCAGCAGGAGTGGATCAATTCTGTTGTACCACCCACCCACTCTGTCAGCCATTTCCTACCACATCTGTGGAAGATTCTGCGATTTTCACATTGGCCTCTTTAGCCACCTCAGAATCCAGAAAACCATTGTGGAAGCAAGTCATTTTAAATTTCCAGTGATGCCAGAGAGAAAATCGTTTTACTGTCTTAATATGAAGCTGACCTCTGAAAATGACAACTCTATAAATGCAGAGTTTTGAAGTTCACCGTAACTATTTGGTGTAACTGTCATTCAACTGTACAGCTCCAGATCTCCACCCCTGATGAAAATTGAAACAAAGTTTTTACCATTGTTCTTTCAAAATATATAAAAATTACTATGTATTAATACTAGATTTGGCAAGTAGACAAAAATGCTGGAGAAACTCAGCGGATGAGGCAGCATCTATCGAGCGAAGGAATAGGTGACGTTTTGGGTCGAGACGCTTCCTCAGACTGTTGTGGGGGTGGGGAGCGGGAAGAAGAAAGGAAGAGGCAAAGACAGTAGGCTGTGGGAGAGCTGGAAAGGGGAGGGGTAGGGGAGAAAGCAAGGATTACCTGAAATTGGAGAAGTCAATGTTCATACCGCTGGGGTGTAAACCACCCAAACTAAATATGAGGTGCTGCTCCTCCAATTTGCGGTGGGACTCTCTGGCCATGGAGGAGGCCCAGGACAGAAAGGTCGGATTTGGAATGGGAGGGGGAGTTGAAGTGCTGAGCCATCAGGAGATCAGGTTGGTTAATGCGAACTGAGCGGAGGTGTTGGGCGAAGCGATCGCCAAGCCTGCACTTGGTCTCACCGATGTAGAGCAGTTACATAGAAACATAGAAAATAGGTGCAGGAGTAGGCCATTCGGCCCTTCGAGCCTGCACCGCCATTCAATATGATCATGGCTGATCATCCAACTCAGTATCCCGTACCTGCCTTCTCTCCATACCCCCTGATCCCTTTAGCCACAAGTGCCACATCTAACGCCCTCTTAAATATAGCCAATAAACTGGCCTCAACTACCTTCTGTGGCAGAGAATTCCAGAGACTCACCACTCTCTGTGTAAAGAATGTTTTCCTCATTTCGGTCCTAAAGGAATTCCCCCTTATCCTTAGACTGTGACCCCTTGTTCTGGACTCCCCCAACATCGGGAACAATCTTCCAGCATCTAGCTTGTCCAACCCCTTAAGAATTTTGTAGGTTTCTATAAGATCCCCCCTCAATCTTCTAAATTCCATCGAGTACAAACCGAGTCTATCCAATCTTTCCTCATATGAAAGTCCTGACATCCCAGGAATCAGTCTGGTGAATCTTCTCTGTACCCCCTCTATGGCAAGGATGTCTTTCCTCAGATTTGGAGACCAAAACTGTACGCAGTACTCCAGGTGTGGCCTCACCAAAACCCTGTACAACTGCAGTAGAACCTCCCTGCTCCTATACTCAAATCCTTTCGCTATGAATGCTAACATACCATTTGCTTTCTTCACTGCCTGCTGCACCTGCATGCCTACTTTCAATGACTGGTGTACCATGACACCCAGGTCTCGTTGCATCTCCCCCTTACCTAATCTGCCACCATTCAGATAATAGTCTACCCTCATGTTTTTGCCACCAAAGTGGATAACCTCACATTTATCCACATTGTACTGCATCTGCCATGCATCTGCCCATTCACTCAGCCTATCCAAATCACCCTGCAGCCTCCAAGCATCCTCCTCACACCTAACTATACCCCCCAGCTTGGTATCATCTGCAAATTTGGAGATGTTGCATTGAATTCCCTCGTCCAAATCATTAATATATATTGTAAATAGCTGGGGTCCCAGCACTGAGCCTTGCGGCACCCCACTAGTCACTGCCTGCCATTCTGAAAAGGACCCGTTTACTCCTACCCTTTGCCTCCTGTCTGCTAGCCAGTTCTCTATCCACATCAATACTGAACCCCCAATACCGTGTGCTTTAAGTTTGTATGCTAATCTCTTAATACCTAGAACAGCGGATGCAATAGATGAGGTTGGAGGAGGTACAGGTGAACCTCTGCCTCACCTGGAAAGACTGATTGGGTCCTTGGATGGAGTCGAGGAGGGAGGTAAAGCGACAAGTGTAGCATTTCCTGCAGTTGCAAGGGAAAGTACCAGGGGAGGTGGTGGTTTCAGTGGGAAGGGACGAATTGACAAAGGAGTTACGGAGGGAGCGGTCTCTGCGGAAAGCCGGATGATGTGGCCAGTGGTGGGATCCCATTGGAGGTGGCAGAAATGTTGGAGGATTAATTCTGGTACTTTTCCCTTTTCGCTGGAAATGCTACACTTGTCACTTTACCTCCCCCCTCGAGGTCCACCACAAATTGGAGGAGCAGCACCTCGTATTTCACTTGGGTAGTTTACACCCAGTGGTATGAACATTGACTTCTCCGTTTTCAGATGGTCCTTGCTTTCTCCCCCCTTCCAGCTCACTTTCTCCCCCCACAGCCCACTGTCTCCGCCTCTTCCTTTCTTCTTCCCACGCCCCCCCCCCCCCCCCCCCCATCAGTCTGAGGAAGCGTCTCAACCAGAAAGGTCACCTATCCCTTCGCTCCATAGATGCTGTCTCACCCGCTGAGTTTCTCCAGCATTTTTTTCTACCTTCGATTTTTCCAGCATCGGCAGTTCTTTCTTAAACATGTAATTTGGCAAGATCACATTTGCACTGTCCAAATTATGTAAAGCAATCCCTGCTTGTGAAGGGATCACAATAATTTTCTCAAAAACAAGTTAACTCTTTTAGAATGACATAGATATGTATTTAATAACCGAAGCAAAATCCATTAAACAGAAATACATCTAGACAAAATCAATGCGTAAATGGCAGTAAGGTATTTTAGATGTCCAGAGATTAAAGTCACTATGCAAAACCTTCTTCCAAGTTGCAAACAAAATTTATTACACAATATCGCTTTTATCTTGAAGGGCTTATTAGATTTCAGCGGTATCTAATTCCAAAGAGAAAATATTTAAATCAAATGTTACTGTTCCCTTTTATGATTTTTGTTAAGTACTTCAATGCATTAATGGTAAGTGTGCTGTTGAACTATGAAAATTATAAAAGTGTAACTTCTATTACCAACCTATGTTAAATTTTATTATGGAGAAAAGATCAGAGCCACGTTCTTTAAACTGTAAAATGAATCAATGGGAAATGAAGTTCAATCAAGAATTGCATTTGAGATTTATAATTGCGCATTTGGATTAGACACTGAAACTTGCTCCGAGAGCAAAATGGAAATTAGAAATTAAAAAGAGCACTGAAAATACTCAACAGTTCAAAAAATATTTATGAGGGATCAGTAATGTTAACTCAGTTTCTCTCACAGTTGCACCTTTTGTAACTGGGTTCTGCCAAACTTTCAAGTTTATAATTTAGTGTTGGCAAAAGAGGGAAATGAATCTGAAAAGCAAAAACAATGACTGGCTTTGGTGACATGACGGCAAACTGATAATGAATCGTGATTAAAGATTAGTTTATGTAACTTTAATGAAGAGAGACTTTAAGGGCAAATATTTCTCCAGAAACAGAGCTTTGCATTCATAACATACTTGCAGCATTATCATTTATTGTGAAAAATATGTAATTTTATTTTTTTCAGTATCATACATTTCCCTCTTAATTTCCATACCCAATAGTGTAATATCACAATGGTTAACAGAAACTCTTGCTCCTTTTTTGCATACAAGCAAAATAAAAATAAAGTAAATACATCATAAATACTATCAAAGCATTTCATGGTTAATATTCCATTCAGATCAAAAATGCATGTGAAATGCTTTGGTATTTGAAACCTTCGATGATTGTACTTTAATTGACAAAATAAAATCCTGGCAGCTTTAACAGTAATGTGATAAATAACACATTGAAAGGTTCTCAATTTTCACTGTTTTACTCAGCAAAATCTGGCATAACTGTTCAAAATAGTTTAAAGCTGAAAACCTGAAGAATGAGCATACTATGAAAACACAATAAAAATCTGCAGTCAGCTATTTAATTCTAGTTAAAGTGACCAAATGCACTGCATTAATGAGGTTCCAAACATGTAACTGTTAGCCCAAAAATCCTATCAATTGACACTTCCAATTTTGGTATTGCACCATGCAGGTTAAATACATTAGCAAATAATTAGTCTTACTGGTTTAGATGTAGTAAAATACAAGATTTAGGCATGTTGAAAGCGCATTTTTGTAAAGAATGGTTGACAGAAAAAAAAATCCCAAGGATGTTTACATTAATTCCACAATCCTGCGCAATTGAGCAGCTTTACTTTTTAAAAGTCTTAATTTAACAATTTGTTTTGTAATCATTCCCAATTACTGCTAAAAGTAAAGCAACGTTGTTTTGTAAGGTTTAAAAATAAAATATTTTGTTTGGGCCAACAGCAGCCAATTTTATTGAAAAATATTTTGGAATATTCAGAATAAATTAGTCTACAATACCCAAGTCAAATTATATTATTCCATTTAAAATTGGATATTATATATATTTTTGTATGGATGAAAACATGGAATAATTAAAATTAATTTGCACCACAAATACCTTAATTTAACTGAAACTCATTAATTTATTTGGCTTTCATTAAAGATGCTTGTACTGCACATTAATTGTCTTTATTCTAAACAAATCACATACAGCAAATGTATTCTCAAATTATTTTTCACAAAATATCCTTTTTAAGCTGAAAGAGAATTCTAAGACTTGCCTTTTTTGTATGCAAATCACAGAGCTCACAATGTTTTGAATCATCAATAAATGGCATATTGCTTCCTAACATCACACATTTGTGTATGTGTACATTTATTGGTTAAAGCAGTTTTATGCATCAGTAAAAAAAAATAAAATGTTATAAGCAGGACTCTTAAAAATGGGGATGAGCCAGAAGGTTCAGATCTTACATTCCATCTAAGGCAAAAAATATAATTCATATAGTAAACATCTTGAAAATCAGGAATAACGTTCTACCTAATTTAAAGCTTGTTGAATCTCTTGAGCTTCCTAAACAGACTATTCCAAATTGGGGAAAAAGGAAAATACAACTGCATATTTAAAACCACGTTTAAAAATTAGGCTAACTGAATAACTGCAGGATATTGCTTTGTGAGCATCTTAAATGAGTAAAAATTCTGTTATTTTGCTCAGATTAAATATGTATATTTATATTTGTCTGTGGGTATCACACATCTCTAAATATGAACATTTCCAATGTACTAAAATTGAGTCCAGAGTTGCACATAGATATACCGTCTTGCACATATTATTCACACAATGGGTTCTAACAAAACATTTTTATACTATCAGCAATCACAGATTGCATTTCCTGTCGGAGAGTGAATAAGAATAAACAAAACTGCAGCTTCTGCAATTTTATATTGGAACAGTTATTTACAGCTTTTTACATTCATTTGGCATATCATCCTGATTTCCAATTGTGTATTTGAAATCTTCAAAATTCCATAATATTACTTCAATCTTGATGAGGTTTTTCTGGAATAACTTTGCACTCGTACTGCAGAGAAAATATAAAGAGACAACGGTTCACAGGTATACAGTGCCCTCCATAATGTTTGGGACAAAGATCCATCAATTATTTATTTGCCTCTGTACTCCACAATTTGAAATTTATAATAGAAAAAAATCACATGTGGTTAAAGTGCATATTGTCAGGTTTTAATAAAGGCCATTTTTATACATTTCGGTTTCACCAGGTAGAAATTACAGCTGTATTTATACATAGTCCCCCCATTTCAGGGCACTATAATGTTTGGGACACATGGCTTCACGGGTGTTTGTAATTGCTCAGGTGTGTTTAATTGCCTTCTTAATGCAGGTATAAGAGAGCTCTCAGCCTCTCTAGTCTTTCCATCACCTTTGCAAACTTTTATTGCTGTTTATCAACATGACGAACAAAGTTGTGCCAAGGAAAGTGAACCCATGACTGGTGCAGAGGGCAGGGATTCAAGTTTCTGGATCATTGGGACTTCTTTTGGGGTAGGTGGGACCAGTACAGAAAGTATGGGTTGCACTTGAACCCGAGGGGGACCAATATCCTGGCGGGGAAATTTGCAAAGGCCACTGCGGAGACTTTAAACTAGAATGGTTGGGGCGAGGGATGCAAATAGCAAAAGCTAGTAGACAGAATGGGAGGCAGGAAGCAGAAAAGGGAAGCACTCGGACACAAGAGGAGAAAGAAAAAAAAGGAAATAAACAGAGAATAAGAGATGGGGGGTTTCTTAAATGTGCATATTTTAATGCTAGGAGCATTGTAAGAAAGGTGGATGAGCTTAGTCTGGATAGACACCTGGAAGTATGATGTTGTGGCGATCAGTGAAACATGGTTGCAGGAGGGCTGTGATTGGAAACTAAATATTCCAGGATTTCGTTGCTTCAGGTGTGATAGAATTGGAGGGGCAAGAGGTGGAGGTGTTGCATTGCTAGTCAGGGAAGATATTACAGCAGTGCTTTGGCAGGATAGATTGGAGGGCTCATCTAGGGAGGCTATTTGGGTGGAACTGAGAAGTGGGAAAGGTGTAGCAACATTTATAGGGGTATATTATAGACCGCCAAATGGGGAACGAGAATTGGAAGAGCAAATATGTAAAGAGATAGCAGATATTAGTAGTAAGCACAAGGTAGTGATTGTGGGAGATTTCAACTTTCCACACATAGACTGGGAAACACATTCTGTAAATGGGCTGGATGGTTTGGAGTTTGTAAAATGTGTGCAGGATAGTTTTTTGCAGCAATACATAGAGGTGCCTACTAGAGGAGGGGCAGTGCTGGACCTCCCGTTAGGAAATGAGACGGGACAGGTGGCGGAGGTATGCGTTGGGGAGCACTTCGGGTCCAATGATCACAATACCATTAGTTTCAATATAATTATGGAAAAGGACAGAACTGGGCCTGGGGTTGAGATTTTTGATTGGAGAAAGGCTAACTTTAACGAGATGCGAGATGATTTAAAAGGAGTGAACTGAGACATTTTGTTTTATGGGAAAGATGTAGAGGAGAAATGGAGGACATTTAAAGGGGAAATTTTAAGAGTACAGAATCTTTATGTTCCTGTTCGGTTGAAAGGAACCAGTAAAAATTGGAATGAGCCCTGGTTTTCAAGGGAAATTGGACATCTTGTTCTAAAAAAGAGGGAGATCTACAATAATTATAGGCAGCTTGAAGTAAATGAGGTGCTTGAGGAGTATAAGGAATGTAAAAAGAACCTTAAGAAAGAAATTAGAAAAGCTAAAAGAAGATAAGGTTGCTTTGGCAAGTAAGGTGAAAGTAAATCCTAAGGGTTTCTACAGCTATATTAGTAGCAAAAGGATAACAAGGGATAAAATTGGTCCATTGGAGAGACCGAGTGGACAGCTATCTGCAGAGCCAAAAGAGATGGGGGAGATATTGAACAATTTCTTTTCTTCGGTATTCACCAAGGAGAAGGATATTGAATTATGTGAGGTAAGGGAAACTAGTAGAGTAGCTATGGATACTATGAGTTTCAAAGTAAAAGAAGTACTGACACTTTTGAAAAATATAAAAGTGGATAAGTCTCCAGGTCCTGACAGGATATTCCCTAGGACATTGAGGGAAGTTAGTGTAGAAATAGCCGGGGCTATGACAGAAATATTTCAAATGTCATTAGAAACGGGAATGGTCCCCGAGGATTGGCGTACTGCGCATGTTCCATTGTTTAAAAAGGGTTCTAAAAGTAAACCTAGCAATTATAGACCGGTTAGTTTGACTTCAGTGGTGGGCAAATTAATGGAAAAGATACTTAGAGATAATATATAAGTATCTGAATAAACAGGGTCTAATTAGGAACAGTCAACGTGGATTTATGCCTGGAAGGTCATGTTTGACTAATCTTCTTGAATTTTTTGAAGAGGTTACTAGGGAAATTGATGAGGGGAAAGCAGTGGATGTTGTCTATATGGACTTCAGTAAGGCCTTTGACAAGGTTCCTGATGGAGGTTGGTTAAGAAGGTTCAGCTGTTGGGTATAAATGCTGGAATAGCAAGATGGATTCAACAGTGGCTGAATGGGAGAAGCCAGAGGGTAATGGTGGATGGCTGTTTGTCGGGTTGGAGGCAGGTAACTAGTGGGGTGCCTCAGGGATCTGTGTTGGGTCCTTTGTTGTTTGTCATGTACATCAATGATCTGGATGAAGGGGTGGTAAGTATGCAGATGATACCAAGATAGGGGGTGTTGTGGATAATGAAGAGGATTTCCAAAGTCTACAGAGTGATGTAGGCCAGTTGGAAAAATGGGCTGAAAGATGGCAGATGTAGTTTAATGCTGATAAATGTGAGGTGCTACACCTTGGCAGGACAAATCAAAATAGGACGTACATGGTAAACAGTAGGGAATTGAAGAATACAGTTGAACAGAGGGATCTGGGAATAACCGTGCATAGTTCCTTGAAGGCGGAATCTTATATAGATAGGGTGGTAAAGAAAGCTTTTGGTATGCTAGCCTTTATAAATCAGAGCATTGAGTATAGAAGCTGGGATGTAATGTTAAAATTGTACAAGGCATTGGTGAGACCAAATCTGGAGTATGGTGTACAATTTTGGTCGCCCAGTTATAGGAAGGATGTCAACAAAATAGAGAGGGTACAGAGGAGATTTACTAGAATGTTGCCTGGGTTTCAACAGCTAAGTTACAGAGACAGGTTGAATAAGTTAGGTCTTTATTCTCTGGAGCGCAGAAGGTTAAGGGGGGACTTCATAGAGGTCTTTAAAATGATGAGAGGGATAGACAGAGTTGATGTGGACAAGCTTTTCCCTATGAGAATAGGGAAGATTCAAACAAGAGGACATGACTTTAGAATTAAGGGACAGAGGTTTAGGGGTAACATGAGAGGGAACTTCTTTACTCGGAGAGTGCTAGCGGTGTGGAATGAGCTTCCAGTGGAAGTGGTGGCGGCAGGTTCGTTGGTATCATTTAAAAATAAATTGGATAGGCATATGGATGAGAAGGGTATGGAGGGTTATGGTATGAGTGCAGGCAGGTGGGACTAAGGGAAAAAAGTTGTTCGGCATGGACTTGAAGGGCCGAGATGGCCTGTTTCCGTGCTGTAATTGTTATATGGTTATATGGAAAGTCAAAGAAGCCATTATGAGACTGTTTGGAACGTCATTAAGAAGAAAGAGAGCACTGGCGAGCTTACTAATCGCAAAGATACTGGCAGGCCAAGGAACACCTCCACAGCTGATAAGAGAAGAATTATCTCGATAATAAAGAAAAATCCCCAAACACCTGTCCGACAGATCAGAAACACCCTTCAGGAATGGATTTGTCAATGACCAGTCCGCAGAAGTTTTCATGAACAGAAATACAGAGGCTACACTGCTGGATGCAAACAACTGGTTAGCTGAAAAAAATAGGATGGCCGGTTTACGGTTTGCCAAGAAGTACTTAAAAGAGCAACCACAATTCTGGAAAAAGGTCATGTGGACAGATGAGAGCAAAGTATGAAGGAGAGAAGGAACTGCCCAAAATCCAAAGTGTACCACCTCATCTGTGAAACATGGTGGTGGGGCTGTTTTGGCCTGGGTATGTATGGTTGCTGAAGGTACTGGCTCACTCATCTTCATTGATGATACAACTGCTGATGGTAGTAGCATAATGAATTCTGAAGTGTATAGACACATCCTCACTGCTCAAGTTCAAACAAATGCCTCAAAATTCATTGGCTGGCCGTTCATCCAACAGCAAGACAATGACCCCAAAGATACTGCTAAAGTAACAAAGGAGGTTTATAAAGCTAAAAAATGGTCAACTCTTGGCCAAGTCAATCATCCGATCTGAACCCAATTGAGCATGCCTTTTAAATGCTGAAGAGAAAACTGACTAGCCCCCAAAACAAGCATAAGCTAAAGATGGCTGCAATACAGGCCTGGCAGAGCATCACCAGAGAAGACACCCAGCAACTGGTGATGTCCATGAATCGCAGACTTTGCATGCAAAGGATATGCACCAAATACTAAACATGACTACTTTCATTTACATGACACTGCTGTGTCCCAAACATTATGATGCCCTGAAATTGGGGGGGGGGGGGGGGGGGTGACACGACTATGTATAAACTCTGCAGTAATTTCTCCATGCTGAAAACAAAATGTATAAAAATGGCCTTTATTAAAATCTGACAATATGCACTTTAACCACGTGTTTTTTTTCCCATTACAAATCTCAAATTGTGGAGTAGAGACAAATAATTAAATAAAGAGTCTTTACCGAAAACATTTTGGAGGGCACTGCAGGATATCCCGAGGCACTGATTTATGATTAGTTCATGTACTTTCACTCAAAATCTGCTCCACAAATTCAAAAGGAATATAGAAAAAAAAAAAGAAAAACTGGCAATGTTCAACCACCTATAGATCTGCAATCAGATATGGATTTTATTTAATTCATATCATTTTTATTTCAGAAACAGAATGGTTGCATTGCCAAAGGTTTATCTATCTTTGTAGTCTCACTTTAATTTTGTTGTGCTTTCCTCCAGAATTGCTCTAAGTTGTGCAGCAGAATGTAATAAGTAGTGTTCCCCGGGAACAGTTTTATTTCATAATATTAACGACTTGGATGAAACAAAATATTTAAGTTTATTAAGCACTGTAGAACACCCCCAGTTAGTCCCCTATACGGACCCCACATATATAGAGACCACGGTAAATTTTCCTTCCCCCTACGACATCATCATACACTTTCAACACAAGCTCAAGAAATAGTACCTCAATTTTAGGCTAACAATGTTATAATCATGATACAAGTTTAGCAATATCAAACAGTTATTCTGCTTTTATTTCTTCCAGAACAATCTGATGTTTCTTTATTGTTCCATTATAGCTCCTTTATCTTAAACATCACACCTTTTATCATAGATCCTTGTTCCAACATTGCTGGGCTAAATCCTGAATCTCACTAACCTGGGTCAATAGTGGTCTTTGCTATAATTAAATTGGTTATAGTGAAAATGGGTAGTTTTCTTTCCCTTGGAAATTTCACAAACAGTCAATACTGGCAAGGCTGCCAACATAATCAAGAACCAGTCTCTCCCTGGTCACTCACTCCCCTCTCTGATTAGGCAAGAGGTACAGAAATTTGAATTACCGCCAGATTCAGGGCCAGTTTTTCTTCCCAGTTGGTATCATGCAACTGAACTTAGAACTTATAACTGAGAACATGCAATTTAGAACGGAGATGAGAAATGTTTTAAAAAGAGCGGCACGGTGGCGCAGTGGTAGTTTTGATTATGGGTGCTGTCTGTATGGAGTTAGTACGTTCTCCCTGTGACCAGCGTGGGTTTTCTCCAGGTGCTCCAGCTTCCTCTCATCAACTAGAGTGTGGTCGGGACCTCCCATCTACCTCGCTGGAGATCTCTGAACAATCTTTAATTGGGCTTTATTGGACGTCAATTTATATCTTGCACTAAATGTACCCTTTATCTGTGCACTGTGGACAGCTTGATTGTAATAATGTAGTCTTTTCTTTGATTAGATAGCACACAAACAAAAGTTTTTCACTGTACCTCAGTACACGTGACAATAATAAACTAAACAATTCTGAAAATAAAATCAAGTTGACCAATTTATTGGAGCTTGGAAGAAGTTAATTTAATTAAAATATAAATATTCTTAACTTACCATTGCTAACTGGCGTCCTATATTTCCCATTGTTATTCCACCAGCAAAAAATATACAAGGTAACCAAGACCGAACATACAGGAAGTCTGGAGATGTATATCTACAAAACAAGATATAATAAACAAAACTAGAATTCTAAGATACAATTTTAATGTAAAATAATTTAAAGCAGCTGTGCACCAGAAAATAAACCATAGTTATCCCTCCATAAATAATTGCCACTGAATTTATTGGTATCATTTTTTAAAAAACCACATGACTGACAAAATGAATATTACAAGCACATGAATAAATCCTGAGAAAGCAATTCTGAAGAAATATTGAAATAAAAAAAATTGATTAGGAATTTAAATTAAGAGAAAACAGGAAACGTGCAGGTCAGGCAGTATCTGTAGAATGAAAACCATAGTTAACGATTCCATTGAAAAACCTCTATCAACGGCCTGAAGCATGAACTCTGTTTGCCTTTCCTAATTAATATGGCCTGCTCACGCAATTTAATTTGTACTGGATGAATAAAAACTGTTTTCAAAGGTGTCAGATCCACACAGCACGGAAACAGCCCAATGTGTCCACATGCCAACAATCAAGTGCCTATCTACATTAATCCCGTTTTTCAGCATTCAGCCAACTGCTTTCTCTGTCATGGTGTTTCAAGTGCTCATCTAAGTATTTCTTAAATATTGCAAGAGTACCTACTTACACCAGCTGCTCAGGCAGTGTTTCAGTTTAGCTTATTGTCACGTAGGTACACTGAAAAAACATTTGTTGTGTGCTATGCTGCACATATCAATCATTCTTTAGCTGAAAAGATTCTTTGTCAAATCTAAGTCTGTTATACATTCTGTAGCCTGGCTAATGAAGTCAATATCCCGTATTCCTACTTTACCACCATATCTATCTGTGTTGCTATCTTCAGAGATCCTTGGACGTGTACACAAAACTGCCCCTGCTCCTCAATATTTCCTAGGTTCCTAACATTTATTACATGTATCATGACCTCGATAATCCTCCCAAAACATAATACCCCATATTTCTCGATGAAATACTGTTTGCCTTTGGGCTTTGTTCATCTTGCCAATTCTTCAATATTGTTCCTTTGCCTAAAACTCCGCTCCCCTGCGCATTAATGCTAAATCAATCTTTATCTTATCTGCAAACTTATGAATCATACCTGTTGCATAACAAACAGAAAGGGCACCTGCATGAATCCCTGCAGTACACTGCTAGTCAGAAGCATCCCATCACATAAACAACTTCTCCTGACACCAAGCCAATTCCAGATCCAATTTACTGAACTACCCTGAATCCCAAGGGCTCTTACCTTTATCTCCCAGGTGGGACCCTGTCAAAGGCCTTACTGAAGTCCATGTAGACAACATCAACTGCATTACTGTCATTAACACACTTATTTTTTTGTTTTTTAATCAATCAACATCTCTTGTTAACAAAGTCATGCTAATTTGATTAATCCTATCCTCTCCAAATACATATTAATTCTGCCCTTGGATTCCTTTCCAATACTCTCCCTACCTCTGATGTTACACACACTGGCCTTTAATTACCTGGTCTATTTCTGCAGCCCTCTTGAATAAATATATCACATTTGCTTTCCACCCATTATTTGACACATGTTGGATGGAGTTTTTGTAAGGATCATGTAATGTATATATTTATTCTATTTTGAAATTAAAAATTTTTTTAAAAATCATTTGACACCTCATCTGTGGCCGACAATTTGAAAATTCCTGCCAGAGCCTCGGAAATCCCCATCCAGGCCTCTCGTAGCACGCTTAAATTCATTTCATCAGGCCCATAAGATTTATCCACCTAAAAACAGCTAAAACATCCAACATCACCATCCTTTCAATGGTAATTTGCCCTTGCATGGCACTGTCCCTCCTCCATTATCAAACTGCAGTGTTGTTCTCCACAGTGAATACAGGCAAGACATTTTAATTTTAAATCATTTTCGACCTTGTCTATATCGCCCAGTTCCATGCACAGACTTTGGTCCCTAAGATTGCCACTCTGCCTGGTTATACTCTTGCCCTTGGTATACTTACAGCATGATTTGGGATTTTCTTTAATCTTGCCTACCACAGTATACTGGGTCAACTTCCCAATTATTTTTGTTCTTCCTCTTATTTAGCATTGATAACACATTGTCAATGATATATATTTTAAACTACAGATATTGTAAATCTGAAAAACATACTGGAAATACACAGAATCCCATGGAAAGTGAAACAATTTGATTCAGGTCTGAGATTCATCACATTTTTGTGTTGTTTATATTTTTCCCCAATTATTTTTTTTGTTCTCATAATTGTTCAATATTCCATTCTAACCTCTTCACATTCCATTCATATATATCACCAGACACAAATGCTTCCAGTTTTCTACTGAAATAAATATATTATAATGTCATTACAATAATGTCTACATTTAACCATTGAAGACTGCAGTCCTATTTAGAAACCATTTGGCATTTTTCACTACGTAATAAATTAAGAAAATGTTCATCCAATGAAAGTGTGCCAAATTGAGGTGGCAATTTCCTAATTTGTGTTCCTAATTTCATTACTGTGTGCTGTGAACATTTTTTGCTCAACTAATTTTCTTAGGTTTCCACTCATTCTTTTTTGTAGATTTCTGAACAATTTCCATCTCTCACATTTTTTACATTGGAAATCAGGAGAAAATCTGTGACATTTTGATTTTTCTGTTGACTTTTAACCATGGAGTAGATTTCATTTGCATTTGATGCAACATGTTTTATTCACAAATGGAGGCACTCATCCTCAATATTGTCAATACCCATGATGTATGTGAAAAACTAGGCTGAAGCATCTGCAAACAACATTACTCAGTGGTAGAGTGAATCATTCGTGGTCTCCTCTCTCTTCCTGCAGTCCCCATCGTTACAGGAGTCCAACTTGCATTGATACATTGCAAGTGGCAAAGAAACAGTTGACTACATTGCATGCAAAGGCTATTGGTTCCAAAAACATCCTGGTGCGATGTTCAAGACTTGTAATAAAGAACTTACACTGTATGTGGCTAAATTTTCCAATACAGCAGCATCTCTGACATTTTGCTGACAATATGGAAAATTGTCCAGGAATATGCTGCCTTCAAAAACTAAGGTAAATCTAATCTGGTCAAATATCATCTAAGCAATCTTTTCTCAAACATCAGCAAAATGATGGACAGTGTCATCAGCAATGTGAAGCTGTACTCGCTCACCAAAAGTTTTTTGTTGATGCTTAGTATTGAGGCAACACATGACAACGGTACCACCGATTTATACTGAAGACAATGGAAATCAATGGTAAAATTCCCCATTGGCTGGACAACACTTAGCACAAAGTGGTTGGGATTTATGAAGTCCCTAACATTATACTGACGTTCTTCAGGGTAATAGCCAATTTATTAATGATCTCCATTTCAGTATAAAGGCCAAAATCACAACTGCAGCTCAGTTTTTCTCCCACCCAACACTGTTACAGCAAACGTTTTGTCTGGTACTGGCACTGTCTGTGTAAATCACAGCATCAACTTTAATTTATTACTTCAGACAGAGGTGAATGTGTTTCACCTATGATTTTTTTCCCCCCTCCCTATTAAATTTTATTTTTGCTCTGGCTCGTTTCTCAACTAATGACTGTTGATTTGTAACTATACAGGTAGATGGCAAATATGGCCTGTACATAAAAATAGATTAAAAGTGGATTGATCTAAATACTGGTGATGAATGCAGCCATGCAAACTAAATACTTTAATTTAACACAACCACCGTGACCGGTAGGTTTTGATTTCAAAACCTGTTACTGCAGAACAATTGCATGATTAATCTTACATTAATAGCTTTGTTTTTACATAAATTAGTAACATATTTACCCCAGGAGATAGGATTTTGACAAAAATAAAATCACAATCAATATTTTCAGAATATACAATTTTGCAGAACGGAGACTGACTGGTTCATAAAATCTAACACACACCATGATAACTGAGGCATTTTTTAAAAAGTAATTTCCTTACAATCGCCCTACAGACTTGCAAGAAAATCCCCGTCAATGAAGAAAAAACTCCAAACCCTTTGGGCAACACAAATGAGTGGAGTGTGTGAGATCAATAAGTACTTTCTATACAATGGTCTATTATAATTATTTATTCCTATCCATAGAAGTGGTTAAAATACAATTGAGAATTATTGTTGCAATAAACCACTTGATATCCACTAAAAATAATTTTTGGCATATCAATGAGTTTGTTGTAAATATTAAAGCAGGATGAGGATTCAGATAACAGATAGCGAAAGAACACTTCAACCATATAAAATTAAAATTGAAATATTTATTAAAACAATAAACCTGCAACAAAACAACTAAACAATGAGTCTTGCGCCTTTCCGCCACATGCTGGGGACTCCTTAATGGCGGCTTTGCCTAGAGAACTAGAAGGTCCTAGCATGGTTCCAGATTCTGATTCGAGGTGAAGTCGAATGAGCTCACTCACAGCATGCATTGATATACTCAATACGCTGGCACTTCTTTAAATCTACAAAAGTCAATTATGTTGTTTTAAACTAAGTATAGGATCAGGGTATATTTAGCAAAGCTAAATTTCGGATGTCTCCAAGAAGAAATCCATCTTACTACTTACTATATGTCCTTGAGGCGGCATGATTTGCAGTCTCGTGATTTATTAATTTTTCCAAGTCAAATTATTTTCCTAAGCTCCTAATTGTTTTTCCAAGCAAGTCTACTTACTTGAGTGTTGTTAACAGACAACTCTACTTTAGGTGAAAAACCCGTTTTCATTCTTACTGACCCTTTTGTAAATTTGGTTGTATGTGCAGGTATCTGTATAACATTAGAGTAGATGTATGAACAGAGATCTTAAATTATTAAAATTACATTAAATGTGAATATAGATTCTGGATCAATTCTTTCAGTGATAAAAATAAATTGTCCACAATTAACACAACACAAAAATTATCTTACTGAACGACATGGGAAATATTTTACCAAAATATTAGCATCACTTTCTTTTACTCATTCTGCCACCCTTGGCTAAACTTTTTTTGCACTGCCAATGGACAGAATTTCTGTCAATGGACAGAATTTTTATTGGAAGTGGCAGCAAAACCTTTGAAGTCTCAGCCTCCGACTATAGAAAAAACTTCAAAGCTTACAAGCTCTGCTTTTCATTATCAAGGGTAATGAAGCAATTAGACTATCTGAAATACCTGTAATAATTAGCTACATGAACCACAATAAAACATAACTCCACTCTTTACCTTTTACAGATTTTTACAGATACAAACAAATTTTACTTTTGATTGTAAAATGCTAAGTATGAAAATGTGCTTTTTAATCTTAGGGTGATAATACAATTAGTGGGAGATTAAGCAAAACGATTTAATGCTGCACAATGACATATGCTATTATATCACTAATACAATCCATACAAATCATAGGACCTGAATTTTAGCACCAAATCTGGCACGGCAGCAAATTGAGACAAGTTTTTTCTTAAACACTTAAATCATTGAAATTTATCAAAACAAATAGGAAGACACAACATTTTATTTTGGGATTTCACTTTTCAAAACCGGTTTGGCAAAATGTATTCAATTGCAGATTATGTGTAGAAAAGAACTGCAGATGCCGATTTAAATGGAAGGTAGACACAAAATGCTGGAGTAACTCAGCGGCACAGGCAGCATCTCTGGAATGCAGGAATAGGTCACGTTTCAGGTCAAAACCTTTCAGACTCTCCAGAGATGCTACCTGTCCCGCTGAGTTACTCCAGCATTTTGCGTCTACCTTCAATTGCAGATATTAGCTCATTATATGAGACCACTCAAAAACAAGTAAAAGTAACATCTAATCAATGTCATCTTTATATTTATATCTCACACCTCACGACTGCAACATCCATAACTAATATCCATAATTAATATATTTTTCTTAATAATTGTTAATAATTTTCTTAATAATTGTTATTACCAATGCTATATGTACACAAAGTAACATTTCCAAGCTCAAAATGTATTAAGTTGATGGGTTTTTTTTTAATTGGAAAGGATTTGTAACCACTATGTAACTTAGACAATTATATTCCCCTTAAAAATCCTATTAAACAAAATGTTTTTAATCCATGCCTGGATACAAGTGATTAGCATTGCCTCTATCAAAACAACAATAGAGCTTAGTTCATCAGCGATGATCTAAGGAACAATTCAATCTTTCTTTTTTTTGTAATATCTTTATTTATTAGAGGTACCGTAAATTACATCAGTGTACATCCCTTATATTGTATTACAGTCACTTAATTTTTTTTAAGGCTTTAGAAAAGAGAGAAAAGAGAGAAATACCAGCAAAGAAAGTAGAAAAGTGAAAAAGAGATGTGAAAGTGCAAAAGCGTGACAGAGGGTAAGGAAACCCTTGAAGAGTTAGAGACCGCAGATTAAGAGATAGACCCTGGAGAGGAAAGAAAAAGAAAAAGGAAAAGATAGAGAAAGAAAGAAGAAAAGCCAGTTACTTTATTATAAACATCTCACAAAAGGAACCTACCAACTCGACAGTTTTTCTTCCCCCTTTACCAAGACCCGACACCGGTACTTTTTTGAGATATTCTTGCACCTTATCCTTGTAATAATTTATATATGCAGATAACGTCTTATAGAAAGAGTCTGATTTTCCTGCTAGTCGGAGTCTCATATCTTCCAAGTGTAGTGTTTCGAACATAGTTGAAATGCACGTATTAAATGTTGGTATAGGAGAATTTTTCGCGAATTTTAATATTTTCTAATGAAGTCAGTTACTTGCCCTCGAGTTAGGGATAATAAAATTGGCATTGTTTTCAAACTGATATTTGTCAGGATGTAAAATGTGGCACAATTATGCCAGAAGTAGGGCTGCAAAGGGCAACTATGCATGTCCAATACCATCTGTATGGAGTTTTCACATTCTCCCATGGCCACGAGGATTTCTTCTGGACGGACCAGTTTCCTCCACAATCCCAAAATGTGCGAGTAGATGGGCACCCTATACCCCCCCAGTTGAATATGGCAATGGAGATATTTGGATATAGAGAGAAGGGGGAAAGAGGGGTGAGATGGAGGGAACTGAGGAGAACGTGGTGAGAATAAAATAGGTTGGGGTAGAATTAGCATTAAAAAAGCTGCTTAATATTTGTAAAGGGTTGAGGAGCTGGTTTTGTGCTGTCTCTCACTTTGACTCTATATGGTCCCCTTTTCCATTTTTTAGTGATAAAACTAAAATCTGAAAATCATGTTAAAACTTATAATGATTAAATAGGACAAGAATGTACTCTAGAGGGTCTTTAAAAGGTACTGCAATGCAAGGGGAGGGCCAAACAGGAAGTAAGACATTAAGTTTGTATTTAGGTTTGTATGGAGTACTTACAATAGTCACATGTGACCCAGCACGGTGAAATTCTTTGCTGCACACCCAATGTATACAAATAGCAGCCACCTACGTCGTTGACAAAGTTCCAAAGCACGCCGTCTCCTCCTTTTGTTCTCTCCCCCCCACCCTCTTCCCCCCACCATAGCGGTGCCCCCACGCTGGATCCCTATTGTAATTTGTTCTCCCCCTCATCCCAATTGTTCATTGTTCTCCCCCCACCTCTCTCACGGCAGCCCCCCCCCCCCCCCCCCACATGCTGGGTCCTCTCAAGATATCCATGTCACTATTGAGTAACAAGAAGTCAATGCTAGACATTGGTATCGATGAAAAAAGAGGAACGAAAGAATAAACAAAGGCTGAACTAATTCATAAAGTATTGCTGAGGAACTGAGATCCGGCATTGCTTTAAGATAAGCATTAGGGATTATGAAATAATAATTTTGATTGCTGAGTCTGAGGTCTGATTTTTATGCCTTTAAAAAAAAATGTTTGTTAATTCAACTCAGAGCTAGGCTTTCATCCAAATATTTTCAAGCATTGTTACTTGCTTGAATGTTAAATATTAATTTGTTTTGGATGTTTTTGATCATCTATATTTTGTTGTTCTTTGTGCTACATTCTACATCAATGGGAATGAGAATAATATGATAATGGTGAAACACATTGTGAAAACTAATCCTAACCAATACAGATCTGTTCCAGAAAGCATTTTGTTCCAGAAAGTTTCTGTTGGCCCTTCTGGGCAGCCAAGGCACTGCCGATTTCTCTCTCCCAACTCTGCCCATTTTCCTGGCAGAGTTAATCATCTTAATCCTTAACATGTTAAAAGGAATCATGCATGTAAATTTGCCCAAGGTATTTGACACTGTTAAAGGATTCTTACACACTTGCCTTTACTGATTTTACAGCATGTAAGAAAGGAACAAGCAAATCTAGAATGGCTCCAAAACATCCCGGGTCTAATCTAAAGGGAAAGGTGGTGGTGAGGATTTCAATGAGAAAAGAAGCAAGTAGTTAGAGTTGGGAAGAGACTGGTGATCACGATCAGGCTATTGGTTAGTGATGAAAGCAAGAGTCAAGGGATAGATTGAGCTTCACTCAAGGCCGCAGTAGGACAAAGGCAAGAAAACAATGTTGTGGATAGTCGCAATATAGCTTACGCACAAGCAAAAAGGGAGAGAGTGGGTAACTACCAGACAGACTGAGGGAAGTGGGTGCAGGCAGGTGGTGCAAGAATATCTGTAATCTGTAATATCTGCAAGTAAATCTCACTTGCTAACTAATTTTCCCTTTTGGAGGTGATGGTTAACCATACATTAGCCTTTTTTAAAAAACACAAATATGGCAGCTCTCAGAGTAATCCAACTTCACAACTATTTCTCAGAAATCCATTCCCTCTCACTTCCATAACATCACCAAATTCTCCCACTAGTTACATTTGGGGTAATTGACAGTAGCTAAGTAACTTAACAACCAGCACCTGTTTAGAATACAGAAGCACAACAGAAGATACTATAGTAACCCATGCTGTTACAGTGAGCAAGTGCAAACTGCAATCATCACCCAAGTTGCAATCATCACACACAGCACCTCCACCCCGACTGAAATCCAGAGCCAGTTTCTTGCAAACAGTCCCACCTCTCCAGACAACCAAAGAAACAGCAAGGACCAACATCTGCAAAGATGAATGGAACCAGCTCAACAAACGAGCCCACAACTGGATGGAGAGAGGAATCACTCCGACTGAATGCCTCGCCAGCGGGCACGACCTCCCATGGCCAACCTGGAAGACCCTCAACAGATTACGAGTGGAGCAGGGGAGGTGCATGCACTTATGAAAGCATGGAACTACCAGGCAGAAGACACATGCAGCTGTGGAGCAGTACAGACAATGTTCCACCTACTGGAGTGTGATGACACCCCCCAGTGCAGCCCCCAGGACCTGGCTGAACCGACCCGAACAGCTGTGACCTGCGCCAGATACTGGCAGAACGACATCTGAGATTGCAACGGACTCGAAGAAGACCCGAAGTTAGAATCCGATCTGGGTCATTGAGGCTGAGAGACACTTGCAATTCTTGCAGTGTCTCTGTGTCACCCTCAGAGTGCGTAGGCAAAGTCAGGAGCGTCGAATTGCCAGTGGCTCAACTGCACAGGAGAGAAAAATGAATGAGAAATAGGGGATTCAACAGTAAGAGGAAAGATTAGAGTTTCTGTGGTTATAGACCAAACTCTATAAGGAGATTTGGTGCTAGGGTCAAGGCTACTACCACTGAAGGCAAATGGCTAGAGCTCATTATCATCAATACCAAATGAAATGGACAGAATAACAAGACAGAGGTTAAAACAAGGAACAAAGTTAAAAAACACAAGTCCGCAATAACAATATCCAGTTTGTCTGTGTAGAAAAAGGAAGATAAAACAGATGAATGTGTGGCCGGAGAGACAGCATAGGATGGACAATTTAAGGTTCTCAAGAAATTGGAACAGTTTGGTTTTATTATTAGTTTATTGTTGTCACATGTACCAAGAGACAGTGAAAAGTTTTGTTTGCATTCTATCCAGCCAGATCACACCATACATGAGAACAATCAAGCCATACAAGTGCAACAGGTAGTGCGAAGGAGGCAATACCAAGAGGTAATTTATAATTGATTAGCAATGTGATAGAGAGCAGAATATTGTGTTGCAGCAGAGAAACTGCAGATAAGAAAAGCACCAGTGAAACAACGTAAATTGGGTGATTGGGAATACATCATTAGTGTATAAGAGGACCATTCAAGACTTTGTTAAAAGCAGGGAAGAAGCTGTTCTTTAATCTGATGCTACGTGCTTCCCAGCATTTATACCTTCTATCCAATGGGAAAAGGGGGATGAGAGAATGACAGTGGATTAAGTGCTCTTTGATTTAAGTTAACTGCTTTCCTGAGGCAGTATGAAGTACAGATGGAGTCACTGCAGGAGGAGGTTGGTTTGTTTATGGATTGGCTGCATCCATAACTCTCTGCAATTTCTTGCAATCTTGGATACCAGTTGTCATACCAAGCTGTGGTGCACCTGGGTAGATGGGATCTATGGTGCGTCTGTAAAAATTGATAAAAAGTCATGAAAGGTATGTTGAATTTTCTAGTTTCTTGGACAGATGAACTCTCTAAAAGCCAGTTTGATTGCATCTCAACAGGAACAAGGCCAGTTCTTTGTGGGTGAGTTTGCAAAAACTTTTGAGTAGGATTTAATAGTAAGATTAAACGAGAACTTACCAGTTTGAAGTTTGATCTTTATTTTATGAGGAGTTGCGATGAGGGATTTCATGAAGAACCCGCCAGCACGCATGCGCGACATTCTTCAAAGCAGCGGTGTGGAATCACAGAACCAACAAACAAAGAAATGAACTTGTTATAGTAAGATTGAAGAGACTCTAATTACCAGTTGACTTTATGATCGAGGGTTGGGAGCGGAGGGCACGAAATCCCTCATCACAACTCCTCATAAAATAAAGATCAAACTTCAAACTGGTAAGTTCTCGTTTAATCTTACTATTTCATTTCGGAGTCACGTGAGTGACTTCGTGAAGACTTCAAAGCTCTGTGATTTCATGCCCTGGACAACGTCCATGCTGACACACGCCACTGTAAGGATGGATAGGAGTAATCAAATTTTCAGACTGCTTGTACTGAAAAATAATAATATTTATTAATAACAACAAAGAAAAAACCCCTCACTGGGGAGAATCTGTATGCTCTTGACCCGCATTCAGCACGGCCTCTGCGAACAATACAGGAGCGGTAACAGGTTTATTATAAAACTGTTGAAAGGTGACTTCTTTCGCCCATCCCGCTGTGGCAAGAATATGGTCCATGGGCACCTCCATGACCCTTGCCGCCAACGTCGATGCAGCCCTGGTGGAATGGGATTTAAAGACATTAGTGTCAATACCTGCTTCGTTCAAGACGATCCTGAGCCATCTGGAGATCGTCTGTACCGTCACTCTATGGTGAGGTTTTTTGTGGCTGATAAGTAGGTATTTCTCCATTCCCCTTAATTTCCGCGTCACTTTAATATAGTGGCGGATATGGGTGGCTAAACATAGCCTTGCATCAGCGGGGTATGCTGGAAACTTCAGCTGCAGCCCTGTGTATCCAGGTCTATGCTGCTTAAGTAATTCATCAATAAAGAAGATTACTTCTCCTGGGGTAGAGGTCATTCTGTCAATCTTGACCTTGTGAAGTGTCTGTACCCTTTGCGCTGAAGTAAGTGCCAGTAACATCACCAGCTTCAGGGTGAGTTTGTCCAATTCAAGCCCTTCCATGGGCGACCACGTCCTGAGCAGGGTTAGTACTTTCCAAATATCCCAGGTGATGTTGTAACGAGGTCTTGGCGGATTGGAATTAAAAATTCCCCGCATAAGTTTGGACACCAGCTTCTTGGATCCTACCTCAATATTGAGGTAGAATGATAGCGCACTCCTGGCGCTGTTGATGGCACTGTAGCTGAGGTGTTCGTCATGATGCAACCCCGCAAGGAATTCCAGCACATCGGTGATAGTAATGGAGTCATATGCAATGTTGGAGCGGCCGCAGTATGTTTCCCATTTCCTGATATGCGTGAGATATTGCCGCCTTATGGACTTCCTGCATGATGCTCCGATAGTATCCATTGTCCTTGATGATAGACCATACTGCAGTAGTGGCCTGTTCAGAACCTGCAAGCCAATAACTTTAAGTGACTATGGCAGGGATGTGGTTCCCCTGAGACAGGGTTCGTCACCAGTTGAGGGCAACCCTCTAAGAGGACCCATGGTTGACTGATCATATCAAGGACCACCGGATACCATGGCTGCATAGGCCAGTCGGGTATGATAAGAATGCCTTTAGCAGCATCTGACTGAATTTTCCGCAATACCCGACTGATGAGGCAAAATGGAGGAAATGCATAGAAAAACCATTTCCCCCAGTCTAGCGAGAACGCGTCCATCGCCATTGCCCCAGGATCTGGCTCCCATGATACGTATGTTGGTACCTGATGGTTCAACCGTGACGCAAAAAGGTCAATATCCGGTTCACCAAATTTGGCTGTAATTTTTGCGAATATTTGGGGATTTAACATCCACTCGATGTTGTCATTGAATTTTCGTAACCTGGTGTCCGCCACTGTATTGAGCTTACCTGGTAAATAGGTAGCTGAAATCCAAATATTCCGTTGTATGCACCAGAGCCAAATTGTATTTGCCAATTCATCACATGAAATTGACCTGGTACCGCCCATATGATTTATATATGCCACCGCAGTGGTATTATCTATTTGGAGACGGACATGAGTGTCAGTAAAGTTTGAACAATAAGCTCTGAGTCCGTGAAATGCTCCTGGCATCTCCAAATAATTAATCCCTTGTGATAACAACAGGGTAGATTCAAGGGTGTTCCATCTGCCTCCACAACTAGTGTGGTTGTCCGTGGCTCCCCAGCCATGGGAGCTTGCGTCTGTCTGTAAGTATACCATCGGACTGGGCACAATGATGGGTTTAAATGAATCATTGATATTATCAATCAACCATTGTAACTCAATTTTTGCCTGAGAGGTAGCTGCATAGGTCTATCGAAATGTCCAGCGTTCAATTTTAACGCTGAGATCTTGGCTCTTTGCAAATTTTGATAATGCAAAGGTCCATATTGAGCAGCTGGAAAAACTGCTACGATTTTCCCAATCACCTTGGCAGTTTGTCTAATTGATGGTATACTGGCGCAGACCAGGTTCTTACATGCTTGAATGACATCACCCATTTTGTTAGCTGGTATGGTGGCCATCATGCGATTGGAATCCACCGTGAATCCCAGATAATCCATGACCTGTGAAGGACAGAACTTTGATTTATCTGGATGGATAATGAATCCCACTTTTTGAAAAATTTCCACAGTGGCTGAAACTGCCAGTTTTGCTGATTCCAGAGTGTTTCCAATGATTAGGATATCATCCAGATAAGCCATAACCATGTGATTTTGCCTCCTTAGTGTAGCTAGCACCGGCTTGAGTAATTTAGTAAACAATCTGGGGGCTGTGGTAAGCCCATTAGGCAAAGCTTTGTATTGCCAAAGCTGATCCATCCAGGTAAACTTCCAAGAACTTCCCGTGATGTTTCTGAATGGATACTGAATAGTATGCATCTTTTAAATCAATGCATGCCATGAAGCAGCCCTCAGAAATCAAAGATTTGGCTGTTTCGAATGTGTCCATTTTGAAATGGGTATATTTTACAAAAGTATTCTAATGGGTCAGATCAATAATAACCCGACATCCTCCATCCTTCTTGGTTTTTGTAAATATATTAGATACAAATTCAATTGGTTCGTATAGTTCTTTCTATCACGCCTTTTTCTTGTAGTCTCAAGATTTCAGCATAGCCTACTGCCGTTTCCTTGCTGGACAGTGTAAATTTGCGATTTGGCATATGCTGGGGTGGAGGAATTTGACCATTTATGAATTCAATCTCATGGCCTTGAATACTTTGTAAGATAACCTCAGCAGCAGTGATGGTTTCCCATGACTCCTTAAAAAGCCGTAGTCTACCCCCAACATGTGAGGTTAGACATGCAAGTGCATGAAATTCAGACCGCCTTACCTTCATGGTTATCGGCGGTCCCTGACATGTTTGGTGGGACGTGGAGGTGCTGGGTTGTGCTGGTAATGCGGAGTCCACATTTTCCATGCTGGCCGCTGCGGGCCTAGCCCTAAAAAAGGACTGGCCTGTTGAGGCTGTTGATATTGCGGAGGCGCTGGAGCGTAGGTCCTTGCTGGCCTTTCGGTTTGACCTCGTGGCCTGAAGAATGGAGTTTTCCTGGTCATGGTATGTGACCTCATAAGACCCACCGTCTTTGCATGGTCATCCAAATCCTTGACCTGTTTCGGGAGGTCTTCTCCAAATAACTGTCTGGGTGGTGGTGTAGGGGGTGCTCTGCAGAGCCCCGCGAATTTGGGGTTCAATGTGGGCTTGATAATGCTTTTTCTGAATGCATTAATTTCATACTGCGTGTTGCACAGCAGTGCCAGAGCATCCTCCTGCTCGGTGTTCAAATCCACACCGTCCACCGACCTCGCAAAAGCAGTAATCCCCAGCAGTGAGCAATTTCAGGATCCTTTGCAATTTCACTTCCTGAGCTCCGATGCCTGAGCTAATATTGCCCCCAAATCGGCATGTTCACAATAGGCACGTTAAGGGAATTGCAATTACCCGGTGCCTTGTGTCTGCTCATGGCCTCCGCAAGGACCTGCTCTCATAGCTGATGGTTTGTGAGGAAGTCAATGGTAGCAGCCAGTTTGGTATTGAGGGGTTGTCCCGACGATTACGGAAGTGCAAACTTGGCTGCCACGTCCAGGAGCTCCTCCTGAGGGACCTCAGGTGCTGTTGGTGCGTGGATCAAGATCTCCTCTTCTTCTGGCTGTCTCATGCTATCCATTGACGATGGGGATATATCCATGAGTCCCCTGGAACCAAATGTTTCCCGCCTTTGGTTTTGCTGCAGGATTTGTTCCATCATCCTCTCCATCCTGTCAATTCGCCCTTCCTCATGAGAAAACGGGCGGTCAGAGTCCTCAGGCCCGAAGGAACTTCTGAGGCTCCTCTCATCGGCCCGTACCTCATTGAGGTACTCTCGGTGACGAGATGAAACGTCGCTACCAGCCGCCTCAGCGGAACTGAACGACTCCCGCGCGGATCTGCTCATGCGCCTCCTTTTGGCTGAGCTAGGCCCCGCTGCCTCTAAGGGCAAATGCGGTGAGAGGTCGGCACCCAACGCCGTGGCGTGGTGACCCGACATCCGCGCGGGCTTGCCAACTGTCCTTAATCTGGACCCAGACGGCGTACGGTCCCGTCCTGCCGCCAACGGGGGACGCTGTGACCGTGGCGAGACTCCACCTGTGCGACTTTTCCTGGTCCTGCTGGGTGGTGAGTCTACATTGGCCCTCCCAGTCTCGCCAATCCACCAGTCCGCAATCTAGCGGCCTCTGGGGAAACCTCCGCCCGTGAAGGGCTAGGTAGACGAGCTCTATCCCTGGCTCTTCCACGAGGGCTCAGGGAGAAGGGCCGTGCAGCAGCACGTGAACCCCATTTGCCCGTATCAGCCAACGATCCCGTTGGTGATAAAGAGATGGAGTCAGGATCCACCTGCTCCGGCGCTGTACCGATATCCTGCTCTGCGGGATCCCCGCTAGAGCTCAGCTGTGTCGGTGGGTCGGGTCCTGTGAATACAGGGCTCCCCAACTTACGCGCCTTTTTCCCGGCCCGTCTTGCGGGTGCTGCCGTTGAAGAGGGCTCCGGGATGGTTGGCCGGCGGCTCCTTTCGGATGTCCTGCGGCCCTTACTCCTTTCCATGTTCCTGCTGGAGAGAAAATATGCTCAAACAACAAGAACAACCAACTCAAGGTTGTTGTACTTACCTGAGTGGCCCTTATGAAGCCGCTCCACCTCCAGTCGTCGACTGCAATGCAACTCACGTGACTCCGAAATGAAATTAACTTTGCAAAGGTGGAGGGGGGTGGGGGTGGAAACTGAGGTAGAGATAGTAGGGAGAAAAACCATGGAAACACCAAGTTGGAGTTCAAGTGACGGTGTATTCAGGATGAAAGAAAGGCTGTGGTGCAGGCCAGTGTACATTAGAAAATGGCAGATTGTATAAGATGAGAATACATCGACAAATGGAGTCATAGAGTTTCGAATAAATAATAAAAGGTTGAACCCAAAAGGAAGATGATACCTCATACTAAATTAAGTCGGCGTAACTACCGAGTTACTCTGATAACAGTCTTCTTCCGTGCCATAACCATTTTATGGTTCAATTAATATCGCACTTAGTGAAGGGACTTTTCTTAAGATGTGGAGGCTCAACACTGTTATTAGTAAGAAGAATGCAATTAATGTGTAATCTGTAAGTACCTAATACAATTTAGAAATTAAAAAAACACTTCTAATACCAAGAGGCAATTTATAATTGATTAGCAATGTGATCTGCTGACATTACATTGTGCACAGAAACAAATTGATGCCATATAGCTGTAAAGCTGTTCTGCAAAGGTTACCAATTTGTTCCTTAACTCCATTTACATCCCTTTGCACCATACATTTCAATACCTATCACAAGACAAAGTTCTAGATTTCCATTCTCTTTCATGAAAGATTATTTACAAATCCAATTCCAGGCGACTTGGGTTTAAAATATATTGAGCTCCTTTATCTTGGTTTCATCCACTAGAAAAAAAAACGAGTTCCTCTATATTACCAATGATGATTAGAATATATGTGCAGTATTCCATTTACTGCCTCTCCTCTACGATGAGCCCACTTTTTAAAAACTGATCTGAGATACTGTGGAACCATACTACATTATCTTGTGGACGCACTCCTACTTTCTATCAAAATACAATCAAAGCCAGACAGATGACCTGATACCAGAGATAGTTATATAATCTGCAACCAAATGCTTTCTTATCTGTTATATAAATCCGCTTCACAATTCTCACCCATTCCTCTCTCCGCCAATCAGAAATGGCATCCATGCTACCTCACTGTATGGTTCAAAATGATTCTTCTCCCATTCCTTAATACAGGTCAAAACTTTTCTATCGGTTCCCATACCAGTTACTTCTCATCATCATCCCCACCCACAGTTCAAGATGGGAATAATTTCCTCTTCCCTATCCCTTAGTTTGTGATATAAACATCTGGTCCAGTCCTTGCTATATCTACTTCTTCTCTGCAATTTGAAACATTTAAAAAAAAATTGATTCTGGTGAAAGGTGTGCCTGAAGTATCAACTCTATTTCTCTCTCCAATGGTGCTTTCTGGCCTGCTGGCTATTTCCAGGAATTTCATGTTAATTCAGAACTGTAATAGAATCTGTGCACAATCTCTGTAAAACTAGTATTTTATCCATCTCTGAGCCTACTTCAAATCATTTTACTCTATCGCCAATGAACTCTGATATTTCTACGCTGGACACAAAATGCTGGAGAAACTCAGTGGGTGAGGCAGCATCTATGGAGAGAAGGAATAGGTGATGTTTCAGGTCGAGACCTTTCATCAGACTGATGTCGAGGGGATTGGGGGGCGGTAAGAAAGGAAGAGGCAGAGACAGTAGGCTTTGTGGGAGAGCTGGGAAGGAGACAGTGGGCGAAAGCAAGGGCTTTCTAAAATTAGAGGTCAATGTTCATACCACTGGGGTGTAAATTACCTAAGCGAAATATGAGGTGCTGTTCATCCAATTTGCGCTGGGCCTCACTCGGGCAATGGAGGAGGCCCAGGACAGAAAGAACAGATTGGGAATGCGAGGAGGATCACCGAGCCTGCACTTGGTCTCGCCGATGTAAAGAAGTTGTCACCTGGAACAGCGGATGAGGTTGGAGGAGATGCAGCCTGGACAGACTGATATTTCTACAGTGCTTTCATTATAATTTCTAAAATTCCAACTTTACAATGGATTTTGCATTGATGTAAAATGAAATCTCAGCTAAACATTTGGCAAAGCTTCTACTTTTTCCTTGGAAAGAACTGCAGATGCTGGTTTAAATCGAAGGTAGACACAAAATGCTGGAGTAACTCAGCATTCTGCAGACTGAACCGTCTGAAGAAGGGTCTCGACCCTAAATGTCACCCATTCGTTCTCTCCAGAGATGCTGCATGTCCCGCTGAGTTATTCCGGAATTTTGTGTCTACCTTCTACTTTTTCCTTACATCCATACAAAACTGCTTTAACATTACTGATGTTAAAAGCACTTCATGAATTCAAGATGATGTTAGTCAGAACATTTTACAACAAATATTTTAGTTCTTCCACCAATTTCAATCGTTTAGGGAACATCTGAAAAGCCAAGAAAGTTTCGCAATCTGCGCCGACCCATACATCTGAGAATTACTCCAATCTCCATCACGTCAACATTCTCATCTTAAAGAATTTTAATTATAAACCAGGGTATACAAATCATTAAAATATTAGGTTAAGCATCGCATTTAGATGAAAAGTTCCTTATATCAAGGTTTACTGAAGTAACCCAAAACATCTGCACATGATTTAGTTATGTCCACAGGAAAAACATACTTTGAAACTTCAATATTTAAACTTTATACTTACTGATAAACTCCATTGTAGACTAAAAGCTGCGTGACTAATGTCGCAAGGAATGCAATTCCAATTCCAAGTCCAAAGCCACTTCGAGATCTATCAAATGTCCACCACAATCCAATGGAAAGTGCTGCTAAGGTAAGGGACAGCTGCATATTGTTGGCAAAGTCTACCTTCTACAAGAAAACAGTTAAGGTTTGAAACAGAATTCAAAAAGCAATTTTACTTAATTATTAAGCCATAAAAGAAATGCCTACAAAAACCTCTTCCAAATAAAATTTATATGTTGAACTAGAGTTATATGGTGGGAGCATTTTGAAGAATTTCACCAAAATAAATTTTCCTGGATTTTCTAACCAACCAGTTCTTAGTGTAGGAACAATTATGCGTTGAATTAATTTTCATTGATGTTTGGATTCTTGACGTGACAAAACTAAAACTTTATAAATAGAATATAGGAATATAGGATTTTTATCCACGAGTAGTTGCTCTACTGAACAGCCAAAAATCTGTAGCCTCCCTTTGATCTGGTATTTTGTTGGTTCACACGCTTGATCAATGGTGTTTTTATCATTAATGCTTTATTATTATTAATGTGTAGTATTTTCTGAGTCATTCATAACTGTCATTGTATGTCATGTTGTTACTTGTGGGCGAAGCACCAAGGCAAATTCCTTGTATACAAATACTTGGCCAATAAACTTAATTTTTTACTTTTTTTCAAATTAAAGATTTAAAAAAATCTATATTTTGTAGTTTGTTAAACAGAGAAAGGATACAGCACTAGCATGGTTTATACCCACAAAAACTGCCACACACCGCATCACACTGGACCATTCTCTTTTGAATTTGTGGGGTTCACCCAGATGGCTGTCAATGCAGGGGTAAAGCAAACCAATCACAGCTGCAAAGAAAGAAAAACAGCATTGATTTGCATGACCAAAAATAGCACACTTTTGCACACATTTTGTTCAACATTACTTAAAGCACAAATTAAAAGATTATTTCAGCAATCCTGCATTCAGCCAACAGTGCAGATAAAATTATAATCAATATTTAATACTACAATGTTCTTAATTACCATCAATGCATTTTACAAAATTCAAAATCTAGGATCTCAAATATCAAAGATTCAAACACTTGAAATTTCTTCCAGTGAAATGGATAAACATTTGCAATTCTTCACCTTACTTTAAACACACAAATCACATTTCTTATCAAGAGCAGTTTGCCTACTGTTTAGTTTTTCTTCTGGTCTGTTAAAATCCCTCATGTCATCCAACTGAATAGCTAATTACAAGATCACCAATGGTATCATTGTATACAACAGGCTACATTCATTGCACTTTGCTACAAAGTGCAACAGGAAAAACAAATATTTCTAATTATCTACATATTTTTTAATTCAACACATTTAGTTACATATTCATAGTTGTTTAAAGTGAGAGGACTACAAATTAATTTCTTTATAAAAATGTATCTGTATCATCACGATTTTGTTGCTGTCCAAATTTTCTGGGTGTTTAACATAGTTTGAAATACATTGTGCATATTAACTTCTTTACTGGAGTTATTTAGAGCATGCAACAAAAGTTGGACTTAATTTGCTCATTTTTTTCCTATTTGTTGAAGCAAATTGCCATGCTATAAATTATTTCAGAGTATGGCTACTTTAAATATCAATAAATAAAGAATGTTTTTAGCAAAAGTACAAATTGATTTCTATTTAACTATTCTTATTCATGCACAAATTCAAACGATGTTGGCTAAACAATAGACTGAGCCACTATGGTTGTGAATTAATGATATCAGCGCACCACTTTTCATTTTCAATTTGGAATTTATGTTATCATATTAACATTCCCAATAGCTCTCCTTAAAAATGAGGTTACTGTGCCTTTGGCCTGCTCTTTGAACATTGGTATTTATGTGGCTCGACCAGCAGATTTCTGAACGATGATGACCGTCAATCCCAGGATATTAATGGTGGGTGGGGGGGGGGGGGGGGGGGGGGAAATGGGGACTCAGTAATGGTAATGCCATTGGACAGTGGGGATAAGTGGTGAGGCACTCTTGTTAGCCAGGGATTTTGTGGCATAATTGTGATTGACTTGCTGTATGCAGGGATGAATTGGTTCATTTGCTGACCATTTGCACAATCATCCACACTTCTGACATTCTGTCCTGCTTTTACAATGACGTAATATTGACAATGATGGTGCCTGGAGTTGAGATCCAGAGCTGTAGGGAGAGGATGGCCAGGCTAGGACTTCATTCGTTGAAGGCCAGGTGATCTTACAGAGGTGTCTAAGATCATGAGGGGAATAGATAGGATGAACGTCCGGAATCTTTTATCCAGAATGGGTTAATCATGAACTAGAGGATACAGGTTTAAGGTGAGAGGAGAAAGATTTAATAATAACCTGAAAGGCTACTGTTTCCACACAAAGGGTGAGGGGTATATGGAACAAACAGCCAGAGAAGATAGTTGAGGCAGGTACTATAACAAGATTTAAAGGACATGTGGACAAGTATATGGCTAGGAAAGATTTTGAGGAATATGGGCCAAACACGGCAGGTGGAACTAGTTCAGATGGCGCATCTTGGTTGGCAAGGGCAAGTTTGGATGAAGGACCTGTTTCTATGCTGTAAGACTCTATGAATAACAATGTAAATAAACTCATATATAAAAACACACCAATGATAAGTGGAATAACTTCAATTACAACGTTAACATTAACAAAGTTTAGTTTCTATTTACCATGTGGATCAGTGCGAATGAGCACAAAGTGGAAAGTGAAACAAGCTTTGTTAGCACTAATTTATGTGTTCATAAAACCAAAATCTATGATTACTTACCAGACGCTGTGCCACAACATGGCGGAACCCACCACGCCGATGAGAAAATGCTGGCGATCACATCAGGAGGAAAAAGAGTAACGTTTCTTTGTATCTGCAATAAGTTCAATACAAGTGCTAAGAACACACCAATGGAAAATAGGACCACTCCCCGAATAAACAAGTTCATGTTCTGGTTTGTGATGACAGAGAGGTAAAGGCTTTGTCCGATCTGCACAGTTGTGGTTTTGTTTCTTTCCTCATCTGCCATTTATGTAAATGTATTTGAATTCTGCCTTCTCAAAGATGCTAGCTATAGTAGTTCCTCTTCGTTCAACATCGTGTACACAACCTATCAGATATTGAAACATATGTTACACAATTACCACACTAAATAATCTACAACAAATTACATTAAAACATTATTACTACATAACCCATTTCTAATAAAAAAACTTTGGTACAAGTGAAAATAAAAAAATAACTGCAGAAGCTGAAAATGCTCAGCAGATCAGGCTGCAACAATGGAATGGGAAAAGGAGTTAACATTTCAGATTTAAGATCATTAATCGGGACTAAATTCTAAATTGTAGTTACAGAGGGGAGGGGAGGATTGGATTGCACAAAGGGAATATCTCATAGGTTGAGGCAGGAGTGCCATGATGGCAGTTGTTAATGAAGCCATTCT